>CAWUFW010002286.1:1200000-1800000 GCA_963921515.1 Calotriton arnoldi
AAATATGCTGAATGGTTTACAATAAACCCCCTAAAGCACTCAGGTTGCACTATTAACTGTTTGCCGAATGTTGATGCATATTTATCCAGTGGATTTTGAGTTATCGTTCAGCAACATTCTCATCTGGGAATGTAAATAAAATAATACAAAGGGCCAAATTTATCAAAGAGGTCTGTCGCCCTTGCCCCACACAACGGGGCTCAAGAGCGATGCAGCTTTAAAGTTAGACTTATCAAGCTACGCAAGCCCACCTTGCGTGGCCCTACTTATCGTGATAAATCTTGAGTATGGCAACGCAGCGCAAATTGCTGTGGTGCACTGCACCAGGGGGGCGTTCCATGGGTGGAGCTTGGGTGTTCCCTCGCATCCAATCATGGATTTAGGCAAATTCCCAGATTTACCAATATTGGTAGACCTGGGACTGCGTCAAAATGCTGCGCCTTCCCAGGTGAGGCGTAACGAGGAGAAATATCTTTATTTCTCCTTGTTATTTCCTCTTTCTAAGTGTGCTGCATTCTGCAGCACACTTAGAAAGAGGAAAACGCCTCAGGGGATTGTTTCTGTGCAGAAAGGTGTCCCTTCCTGCACAAAAACAATTCTGCTTACAACGCAGGCACCTTGCACCATGGTGCAAAGGTGCCTGCGTTGGCGCTAGGCAGCAGATTGTGCACCTGGGCAGGGAGAAGACAGAAATGCGCCATATATTGTTAAATACGGAACATTCCTCTCCTTTCCCTAGCACGCAGTGCAGCAAGGTGGCTTGCTGCACTGCCCTGCGTGATTTTTTGATAAATATGTCCGAGAGTTGGGGTTCTCAATTTTACCCTATTTTGCCTGTGACCTATCTGTGTGACAACTTTACAATATCCAATTTCGTGCATATACATTTTTTTGGGGCAGATTTTTGCAGAATAACCAAAACACGGCCAAAGTTATTAGTAATCAAAAATGTTCTTTGCAAAGACTAGTGGTGCCATCCCCTTTTGCTGAGTCACCATAGTATACCTGTAATACCCATATTTGAACCTGGGCATTCCATCCTTATTAGAAGACTAGTTTTGACATCACTAGTTACTTGGAATAAATAAGTGCCATCTTTATTTATTTTATCAATTGCCTTTTATTTACTGCTGAATTGTGACGTCACAACGCTTACTGCTAGAGCCGGATCAGATTGCTGACTGTAACTCCTTCTGCACAGAGAAAATTCCACAATAAATTGAATACTCAACTTTTTGCCTAATCCTTTCCTGTGAGCTTACTTTCTTTGACGGTTTGCAGTCACTGCTGATAAGAAATGATTAATGGTGTTTTGTTTTTTCAGTGCACTGCTGGAGATTAGGCAGTACAGCGGGCATCTATCTGTATGTTTCCGTGGTTTTTAAATCAGAGGGAGCCGCTTTTGCAAATGATTTACAATAATCTTCTTAACAAATGTGATTTGCTTGGTGCATTTTAAATTGTTTTGAAAAGTTGTGGAAGAGGAATGCCCTACATTACAATGAATCAATTAACTGCCAACCTATAAAAACGTTTGCAGCCCCTCCATTATGTGTGGGGGAAACACTGGTGGAGACTTGTGATGGGGTAGACATGAGACCATGAGGGTAGGGGAGAGTAGAGATCTTTAGGTTCCCTGTGACTAACTGCTCATGCGCGAGTGTTGATGGGACTCAATGTCTGAGCCATTCCCCTAGCTCTGAGAGGTAAAGTGATGCTTATGCAGGAACTGGTCAAGTGGAAGTCCAGGACCCATCCTTTGGTATTTTGTGATTCTCATTGCTTTCTTGAATGGTGTTCATGTACCTCTCTGTTTCACCGTTGCCTTGCTCCCACATTGGAGTGATTATAGAACGTAGGATGCTGGAGACTCCATATACATCTGAAATTCTCGCCCTTCAGACAAGGACGTATTGTCTCTCCTTATCTCTTTGAAAATTTTGTAAGGCGGCAGAATCCATTTTGGATGTATGTGTGGAGGCAGGGGCGTAGCTTGGGGGGGATGTTTTGGGTGTTACACCACCTAACAAATGTATTCTGTAGTTAATAGTTGGGTACAAGTGCTTTCAGTCGGGTATGGTGAGTTGTCTGTCGGATTTCACCCTGGATGTTTACATGCACACACAGACAAAAACACATGCATATACACACTATCTCTCTCATCTCTGCCTTTTTTAGTTTGAAAACAATTGTGCTTTAAGTCACCCTAACAATCCGCACTCCTCTCTCTTTTAACTGCCTCATAAGCCCTTCCCATGTCCAATTTCTCATAGTGTAGTTTAACAAGATTAGCCAGCGTGATTGTTGGGAAATCTTAATGACCAAGCTACGCCCCTATGTGGAGGGGGGTGCACAGTGGGTCAATGAAACAAAGTACCAGTCATTTGTAATTCATGGTCACATGGAATGGCTGCCCAGGGAGGTAGATCTGAAATGTTGACAACCCCAGAGTATGGCAATTGCTTCCTTCTACTTCCAGTTCAATTTATTTATTTATTTTTATTTGAGAAAGTAGAAAATATACAATAAATAAATGTCATGTTATACAATTTTCCTTGATAATGCTTAAAGCCTACCAGGAGTTCGATAAATATCAATTGAAACGTATATACATTCAAAATACTTCATCTCTGTTCACCTAGGAAACATATGACCCAATTATCAAGCCCTTACACCTGGCACTGAGGTGCTTTGCCCTGTAGATTGCATTTTCAGTTTCTTGTGTGTTAAGGCATACTTGCCACCTAATATTCAAAACTAGTTGGTACACATTAGTCCAGAGGAGAGACTACTCACAAGGACCCCTTCCGTTTTGCAAAAGAGTTACACCTCCTTTGAGGATATTTGCACTGCCTTGCGTGGCTTTGTAAAAACAAATTCTAAAAAAAGATATTAATGTTTTCAACCAGCTTTTGTTCGCAAAGCCCTGATACTTTAGATACTGATTCAGTATTTGGAAAGGATGCCTGCAACCAGTCCCTTCCAGATACTAAATAGGTATCTATTCAGAATCCCATTTTAGGAGTCAGTAAAAAAATGTGGAATCCTAAAATGCAATTAGTACATAAGAAAAATAATTTTAACAGTCTCAAACGCCAAATCGCTGTGTTTGCGCCCAATAAAATGCTTACTATATCTGTACCAAAGTATTTTATTTGTATAATAATGATTGTAAAAATATTTTGTGATCTGAAGTTTACAGTTTTTTGTCAATCATGTCTATTTTTTTATTTTCCATGGAGCCTCATTAGTAGCCCTCTTTGTAGAAATGAACCCACAGCATAAGATCTTAGTTAATCATCATAGTCCACCCATCAGTTTAAAAATTCAGTGAGCCTAAATTGCTCGCTAATTTAATCTTGCTGTCTCATAGCTCGTAGTGGAAATATTTCCTAAATTACCTAGAAGGAAATCAAATTTATAAGTAAGAAGCATACTTAACACGTAGAGTGGGAATGCATACCAATTAATCACAATTAAGCAATAATGGTTGATATAAAAACTCAGAGAAAGTGTTCAACATAAAACTTGTCAATGAAAAAATATAATCATCTTCAAATCATTTCCTGATCTTATGCATGACATATACAATCTAATTTACTAGGGCTAAGCTCTATTGAAATCCTCCATCTCTGTTAAAACCATAATCAACATTTCCTTATTAATGTATCCAGACACAGTCTCTTCTTCTTAATTTACACTCTTCATCACCTCCTCTCGTGTTTGAAGTGGACGGTCCAGACCATATGAGTTTAATATATCTGAGATCCTTCATTGCATGCCCATGCTGAAATGTTTTGCCAAAGGATATTGTAGCTTAGTGGGTTCCACCCATTTTATCCCCCTGGATTTTTGAATTTTATGACTACCTCGTTTTAGACCTTTACTGTGAGTGCGTCTCACCATCTGACTCTTACTCACAGTACATTCTATGGAAATGGGCTGAGAGTGCTAAAGGCTAGTGCTATCTTTTAAGATAATTATGTTGTTGTGCAGCTAGGGTTAGAGGCTCTCAGCTGGTTACAAGCGAACACATGAGCATGTCTCTGCACACATGTGAGACTACTGTCTAGCTCTGCCCAGTGTCTGT
Source organism: Calotriton arnoldi (assembly GCA_963921515.1). Taxonomy (NCBI): domain Eukaryota; kingdom Metazoa; phylum Chordata; class Amphibia; order Caudata; family Salamandridae; genus Calotriton; species Calotriton arnoldi. The sequence goes on from CAWUFW010002286.1 coordinate 1,204,091, forward strand.
GCACAGGTAGCCAGTTGCAGAAGGGATGCTTCAGAGATTGGTGCTGACCTGGTGTAGGCCTTAAAAATAGTATGGATCTGTAGTGCTTGCTGAAAAGGCTGTGTGCTCATTTCTTTATACCTTATGGGCAAAATCTGTGTCAGTGCAATTTTGCCACACCTTGAGATACCAGTCAGGTATGAATGTTAGGATAAGCATGTACACCGAGTGCAGATCCACTGTAACTTTTGTGATAACTGTACACCTTATGGCCCTTTAAGAATTGTCATATTTCCCTTGCTAGATTCCAGACCTTAGTCCCCCGCCCTATTGGATCAAGTAAATTACTTTGCTGGCCAGCAGGAGGATCAATACAGCAATTAACAGATCTTGGTCCTGTTCCTGAGAAAGAAAGAGGTGGGGAGGAAATCTGCATCTTATAATTAACTCTTCACACTGTACCTGGCCTGAATAAGCTCGGGCCCACAGAAAGGCCAGACCTCTGGAGCCAAACACAGGAGGGGCTCTCCTGTGAAGTTTTCGTTGGAAGGGATGAGGCAGCTGTGTTAGTTGTGGGTGGGGTTGAGGCTCCCAGGGAAGATCTTTCCAAAGAGCACGGGAAGTTGCCATGTTGTAATTTCCCACAATGCTGTGCAGGAGTCGTGGGGCAGGGATCGGGTGATGATGTGGCACCCTGGGAATGGCCGCAGGTGCTTGGATTCTAGAATTTTCCACCCTCACTTGAAACCCCTGCACAAGGGAAAGACTTTTGAGAAGACACTGGACCTGGGAGCGACAATAGCGAAAGAATGCCCAGCTGGAAGATGAAGCCACCTGATGCCAATGCAAGGATGAACTAGAAGGACTTTAACTCCAACTGACACCCAGGACTTGGATGGCACTCCCCAAGGCCAGTGGCGCTGGTCCCCTTATGCCTCCTGTGGAATAGTTGGGGAAAAGGACATGCTGGAGGACCCTGGAGGGGGAGATGGGGGGTTTCTGGGACTTCCGTTGGTTGACTGGCCCTTGACTCCGATGACACACAGATGCCCATCCAGGAGCCAGGAGGCTTTGGGACCTGGGAAGAGAGGCACGGAGGATATTCTACTTGTTGGCGTGGAAGATACTCCCCAAGTAGGAGACAGCATTAGGAGCTCAGGTAGGCAGATGACATGTCTAGCAAGGGAGCAGCAAACTCAAGCTCCCTAACAACATTACCCATTAGAGGTTAGGTGTGCTTGAAGAACATGCTCTGGTGGCTAGAGCTGGCCATGAGGAACAAAACAAGACAAAATTGTGACCTCCCGGGTGTAGGTGCATCCTCCAGTATGTAATTTGTAATTGGGGAGGTGGTGTGCATGTGACCCCCTCCCCAAGATCACATATGGCCCTGGGAATCCCATGCCCCAGGGCCTTACACAAATAGGAATTGTTCTGTGGGACCCCATCCCTCCAGGGTAGGAGAAGACAGAGGGGGAGGCAGCAAAGGCACAGCCCCCCAGCTGTGCTGACTGGGGCCAGGGGGAAGAAGTCCTTACCTTTTCCTACCTCTGAATTCAGAGTGCAGGCAGGAGGGAAGATGATGCCAGCTTCGTCCTGGCATCCAGCAGCTGTGCCAACGGTGGGAGCCATCTGGCCACACAGGAGTGGGCTCCCCACCTGGCCCCAGAAAAAAGCACATGCCGGTATATGGCCACTAGAAAATGAAATGGAAAAGCGTGCCACCAAGCTACCCCACAGCGTGGCAAAGTCCAAATAAAGTGTTAATGCCCAGGACCATGGAGCACCCCATAAGTCATTCCTGGGGCTCTCAAATTTGCATATCTTTTTAGTGCTGCCACAGAAAGGGCAGGGACACCAGCAACATTGTTTTTGGAGTATTTAGGGGGCTGCAGGGAGTGCAGACTTCCTCCCCAGAAATGTTTTCCTATAAGTAGGTTAAGTCTCCTAGGGGGTTAAATTGATGCCCCGGGAAGACGTTTTTCCTTGTTTAACTATTCCTGGAGCAGTAGCTTTTCCTCATTGACTCCGGAATGTAGGAATCCCTATTAAGTGGTCTTAAAGCTGTAGTGGCAGCATGGTTAAAGGAGAAGAATGACTCTTGCACCCAATGAATTGTTTAAACATGAGTTATTGGTAATGACAATATTGAAAATACAATGCTATATGCTTTAATCGACGTTATGCTAATGTTTTGTTAACAACGAATAAGTTAACAGTCAATCAATACATGTTTTATTTATGGTCGCTGAGATAAATTTATTTGCTTTATTGACAATCTCAATGTTAACAGTGAGTCCTGACAAGCCTTATTGAATGCTGTTATAAGATTGTACAATCCCTATTATTTCATTGGTGTTCTATTGGGTTAGAATGCCATATTTCTACTTTTATCAAAGTGGTGAACCCCCTTAAAAGTCAGTGGGCCTGCCATATTGATAATGATACCCCCTTATATTGTGATACTGCGTCTAGTGTAGGTGGGTTTAGGGGATATTGTGGGGATGGGTTGTGGGTTTTCTGGGGACGTGAACTGTCCTGAAGGTGTCATCAAAGATATATTTTCATCTACCTGATTAAATATATTTATAATTGATGCATAGTATTTAGCAGTCTGCACATAATAAAACACTTTACCTTTTCATAAGAAAAAGCACTGACTGGACAATGATTTATTGAGTTTTGCTTATTGCATACCAGTGAGCTGGGGTACTAGCCGACAACCCCTTCCCTGAGCAGGCCTTTGACTGCTCTGGTTCGCACCCTGAGAGAGTCAAGAATGGGATAGTTGGTTCCCAGTAAATAGAAAGGTGTGGACCTATTACTTGTGAATGACTCACATCCTTCACAACTAATAACCAATTTTCTAGCAGACAGTTATTATCAGCCATTTTGATAGATTTAATGTGTTCACATTACCTTGCTTTCAAAGCTCTTATTGTGGATTCTCCAGCTTCCTTTTGACAAATGCTTGTAGTCCAACATATACAGAATTTTGTATTGCACATAACAAATTGAAATGATACCTTCTTTTTCTCTGTTTAATTTTGAAATTCAGTAGTTTTCTTCTCTGTATCTTTTCATATGTTACTTCAAACACATTCATGGAATCCCATTGTTTGATTGGAAGCCAAGTGGTTGAATTGTTTTCAGTATTAGAAGAGTTCAGTGTGTCACTAGGGCTTAATATTGACTTCAAAGTACTTGCTTTTTTAATGTTATTTTAGCAGAGTCAGTAATTTGTTTTTTTCAGCTGTGTATCTACTTGCGACAACATTAGTTGTTCTATATTATCTCCACACCAAACATTGTAGTTGAAGCATTAAGAGTAATTTCGTTTTGGTTGATACTGCATCATTTTTTCAGTAATAGCAGGGCAACATCTGTCAAATTTCTCGCACTTAACAAATATATTTGCAAGTCATCTGCCTCCTCTTGGCCACGCTTAGAATAGCTAGAGTGACCAGATCTTCCTTGTTGTCAGAATTTGACCCTGTAAATACTGGATATAAAACTCTAATACTGGTAAACCTTGGTCCATAATACAGAATGCCCTTAATGGGAACCTTATCGATGTTTAAATCAGTCTTATTAAAAAACAATCTCATATTTGCAGATATTTTAAGAACCTGCTAATCAGTAACGCAAACTCTGCTAAAATATCATAAAAAGTACTCAGCACCTTGATATGAAAAAAACATGGCCCATATTCATTGATCTGTGTTGAGCTGCAGCACAACATATTACAGAAAAATGCTAGGTAGCTATGGTTCACATCCTTAAGGAATATATCTATTTTATTTCTTGATCTTGAGCGTCTTGCTCCATGCCTGCCATATATGCAACCCAGTTCTTACACTTTGAATCTGACCTGTTTGAAATAATAAGGATCTGAAAACCTTAGGAAATACTCTATAGCTTTAGATCCCAAGCATATCTCTTATATGGTTGAGCCCTCTAGTCAAAAACACTAGTAATGAAAGGAGCCATTTGTTTCCCCATAGCAGCCCAGTAATAGAAAGAAAAATCAGAAAGCAACCATCTTCCCTTCGGAGTCAAAAGTTTAAAATAAATTGATGGTCTGGTGGAACCAGTTAAAGCAGCAGAAAAAGCCACCAATCGCTGAATCAAGCCGGTGAAAAAATGCATTAGACACCAGTAATGGGATAGATCTAAACAAATCTAAAAGCTTAGGTAGGATGATCGGTTTCACAATATTGCACCTTCTATCAAGAGGAATTGGTAGTCTACTCCGATAATGCACCATTGTGGAGCAAGTTTTCAACATAGGTTTGTAATTGTCCTTCACTGTATTGCCAACTGTAGGAGAGTAGGATCTGCTTCTTATAGTTACCCCCACTTTTTGCTGATGTTTCACTGTTTTCGACTTAGTCTGACTGGGATCCTGCTATTCAGGACCCCAGTCTAGCTGCTTTCTCCTCTAAATTGATTGCATGTACTTTAGGTACACTCCAGATTGGATTCTGGGGTACCCTTATAAGTCCCTAGTATATGGTATACTATGTACCCAGGGCCTAGGTACCCCAGAGGCCTCCCAGGGGCTGCAGCATGTATTATGCCACCCCTGTGAGACCATTCAAAATGACACCACAGGTCTGCTACAGCAGCCTGTGTAAGGTGGTGCATGCACCCCTTTCTTAGATATAGGTTCACTATATCTATCCTAAATCACTGCACATATAAACCTATCAGTCACCCCTATGGCAGGCCTTATCAATCCTGAAGGCAGGGTGCTGGGTTTTATGTGAGAGGGTGCCCATGCATGAGCAGAGCCCCTCTGCAGCCTTCGGAACCTCTTTTCCGGGGTTGTCTGTGATGCAGCCAACCATATATACTTAAGTGCATTATAACCTAGTGGTAAATGCTAACTTTAAAATGGCTGCACGGAATCATGTTGTGTTTGGTGTCAAACACCTTGGAATCATACCTCCCTCCTAGAGGGAGAAACATGCCACACCGGTACACCCGGTACCAGCTTTCTTGACCCTGGCATCACAAAATGGATGCTGCCAGCCACAGACACGAGTCTGCCCTCCTGCTGCTGGACGAAACTCCGGCAGGGGAAGGCTTGACAATAGGTTTCCTGTCACAGGGAGGTGTGACCACCTCCCAGACAGGCTTTAGTGTATTGGGGCTGGGTGGGTGCACTCTCAGAGTGCTTAGATGTCTGCAGTGGGGGCACATTTGGTGTCCATGTGCATAGTCCAGCTCAAACCGGTTGCAGGAGCCATTTGCTCCTGCTCTGGCACGAAACTGGACAAAGGACATGGGTGTAGCCACCGCTCTGTCCTGACCCTCCCATAGGTGGGTCCTCAGAGTTTGTCCCACCCCTTCCTTGGGTATAAAGTAGGAACCCCTGACTACAGGACTTTAGATTTTACCTGGACTAAACTCTGCTACAGAAACCAAGTACTTCGATGATCTGCACAACACTGGATGACTGAAGAAATCTCCCTTGGAGTAAAGGAGTTACTCTCCTGCAAAGCAGGCACCTAAACGCATCTGACCGGTTTTCATCTCCCGAGCTCCTGAGGACTCCGAAGATTTCTGCAACACAGGAGGTGGGTTCCCAAGGTCTCTGAGGTTGATCTGCACTCTCAGCAATTCTGAGGCCCGTATCCCTTGTGGGGACCTTGCAACCCGTACCCCTGTACACGTGTACATTTGCAGCAGCATATTCTTTTCGGCAATCCTGGAGGCTGTGCTTTGGGCTACTTGTAGTCCTGACCCAGAGCAGTAATTCCACTGAAGATTTCTGGCCTACACTCCACGAGTGTTCCGTGGGCTGGTATTTGGTGATTCAGCTCGAGGTCCCTTCGCGATCCCTGGCCGTTGGCCTTTGGGTCCCTGTGAAGGTAACTTTGACTTTCCGTGGGCTTCCCTGGTTGCTCCAGATGTGCCCTGACCCTCCATAGCTTGGAGAGTCCCCAGGACCTTGCTGGTCCTCACAGAAGCATCTTTCCTCTGACCGCGTGGGTTGCAGTTGCCAAGGCTTGTTGGTGTTCAATCTGGACACTGACCCCCAGCACTCGACATCTTTTGTGGGACAGCTCACCTCCAGACCTTGGTTGTCGTTGACGTCTCCTGGTCCCCGTGGCTGCAGAGTCAAGCTTCACCTCTACGCACCTGAAACACCCGACATCGGTGGGCATTCGTCTATCGTGCCCCTGGTCACTGTGAAGTGACCCAGACTCTGTCCCCTCTGCTTTCAGGTTCTTCTCCACTCCGATCCAGGCTTGGATCACACCGGACACTTTTCATCTTCCCGGCAGCAGCACTTTTCCGCAACACGCCATTGAAAACGACAAAGGTTTCCGACATCACTTGACCCCTATGCACCCGGCTCCTCTGGGATAGGTAACACGGGTACCTCGGTACTTTCAAGGGTGCTGGCCTTAGAACCTTCTATGTTTAGCTGGGTTTGCTTAAAGTCCTCTCCGAAGTGTCCTTAATCTTTGAATTTCCAACCGCGACTTTCCCATAGAGTTGTACGGAGCTCGTGCCTGTGTTCACACACTGCACCCGTCCTCCGTGGGTCCCCTGTGTCACTACTTTGGGTGGTTCCTTGGGGTCCCAGCGATTCTACGTGCTCTAGGCACTGTGTCTAGTCAAGTCGTGGTTCTTATACCACTTTCTTAGTATATGGTTTGGTCTCCCCTAGAGCCCACTGTGTATTATGCTATTTACTGTAGTTCTAGTGATTTAATATTGTGTGCTTTGTTCTCTAATCTCATAAAGAGGTTAGTAGAGAGTGTTTAATAATAAATACATATATTTTATATATTCCTTGTCTGGTTCTCCTTTCATTTGGTCATTCAGGAGGTTATGATCTGGTAAAACAGGCTGCTTTACATTCCTTCGAGACTTAGCCTGAAGGCTGCTCTCCATTGCTACCACTAGGATAGCTTTCAATAAAGGTTGTCTTTAACCTAATCATCAATAAGGGTCGTTTGGACTGGTGCAAGGTGCCCACTTTAATTAGTGGACAGCATATACCAGGCCAACTTCTCACATTGGTGTGCAGCGGTTGGGATTCAAGCTTGCTATTGTTTTACCAGATAATCTCATTGAGTGACTAACTGAAACCACTAAAGGTACTTAGGTACATATAAATCAAGACTAGAATAAAGTAAGTTCTACTGAACTTGGAGTTGGGTAGCCAAGGGTCTAGCACACCCTTTCTCCAACTCAAGAGAGTCTCAGTTCCCACTAGGTTAGGTAGGTGCCTACACCACATAACATTAGTATGTCTTCTACGCCAGCAACCAGTGGGCCTCTGCCAACTAAGTATGACCATATCTCATTTCAGGAATTGAGAACCATGTGTACATCTAGGAAACTGAAGACAGGGAAAAACCCAAACACTCAACGCCTCATAGAGGCTTTGCTTTTAGATGACCTCAGAAAGACCCCAGGGTCTGATGAGGCAGGCAAGTTGGGTGGGACAGCAGAAGAGGAAAGGCCAGGAAGTGAAAACTTCTATGACCTGGACTCTGATGCTGGACAGGAGGATCAAGATGATCCTAACCTGGACAATCCAATTCTTCCTGGAGGTGAGGGAGAAGGCCTCAGTCACCCTCTTTTTACCCCACCTGGAAGGGTTAACAGTTTACCAAGAAGATCAAGATCTCCTTCTCAGGAATCTAATCATTCTGGTACTTCTGTAGGGAGCTCTGTTTCTCATAGGACCTCTGCTTCTCATAAAAGGGAGTCCTCTTATGAGAAGAAGTGCCAACTGCTTGAGTTTGAGAGAGCTAAGCTCAGAATAAAGAGAGAGCAATTGGCCTTAGATAGGGAATCCCTGGAGCTTCAGAGAGCTTCTCAGAAGTTGGGGCTAGAGCCCCATGGTGGCAGCAACAGTGTCCCTAGAGGTAGAGAACATACTCATGACCATAGGAACCTGAACAAGATTGTCCCTCCCTACCAGAGTGGGGATGACATCCGAAAATGGATAACTGCACTGGAGAGGGCCTGTAAGGTACAGAGGGTCCCTCAGGAGCAGTGGGCAGCAATCTTGTGGCTCTCCTTTGCAGACAAAGGTAGAGACAAGCTCCTCACTGTTAGAGAAGAGGATGCTGATAATTACAAAGTCTTGAAGAGTGCTCTGATTGATGAGTTTGGCTTAACCACTGAACAATACAGGATTACATTCAGAGATACCCAAAAGGCACAGACTCAAGACTGGGTTGACTTTGTAGATTGTGCTACTAAGGCTCTGGAAGGCTGGTTACTTGGCAGTAAAGTGTGTGATTTTAAAGGATTGTACAATTTAATTATGAGGGAGCAAATCCTTAATAATTGTCAAAATCAGCTGTTGCATCAGTACCTGGTGGACTCTGATCTGACCTCTCCCAAGAATTGGGCCAGAAAGCAGACAAATGGGTCAGAACCAGGGTGAGGCAGAAGGTTCAGAACCAAGGTTGTGACTCCAAGAAGCAAGATTCTAAAAACTCTGATAAGGGTGGGGAGAAGGGTAAAGACCAGAAGTCTTCTCAAGGGCCCCAAAAATCTGCATCTGGTGGGGAGTCACAATCAAACAAGGGTAAAGGCAAGAAGAAGCCATGGTGTCAAATCTGTAAACAGAAGACCCATTGGACAAGTGATTGTACCAAGTCCAAGGACTCAACTCCAACCACCACTGCCCCTAAGGCAACTGTTCCCCCTAGTTCAGCTCCAAGTGGTGGTACTCCAAATAAGGGTGTAGTAGGGTTAACCCTGGGATCTGAGATGGACTCTGGCCTAGTCAGAGTTCCAACTCAGGCTATGTTGATCTGTGATGGAGGCATGGATATGGCCTCCTTATTTGTAAGCCCCAGTAATCTGGGCAAATACAGACAGCTGCCTTTGATAAATGGAAAAGAGGCCTTGGCATTCAGGGACACAGGAGCAAGTGTCACAATGGTGACAACAGATCTTGTGGCTCCTGAGCAAATCATACTTGGTGAGATGTACCAAGTGACCAATGCTAGCAATGTCAGGACAGACCATTCCTTGGCAGTTTTTAATTTCACCTGGGGAGGGGTAACTGGCCCTAAGAAGGTTGTGGTAAGTGCAGACCTCCCTGTTGAATGCTTGTTGGGCAATGATTTAGAAACTTCAGCTTGGGCTGAAGTGGAACTCAGGACTCATGCAGAAATGTTGGGTATCCCTGCAGATGTGTTTGCTATGACTAGGTCACAGACAAAAATGTCTAACACTGAACAGACCCTGGATCCTGGAAAAATGGACCAGGCGCCTTCCAAGAGAAGGAGCAGTAGGGGTAAGGCAGTGTCTTCCCCCCTGCCTCAGAATCCAGACCAGTCTCTTGAGGGAGCTGATCTTAGTCCTGAAGAAGGAACTGTCCCAGATGAGCTTGAACCTGATCAGGTTGAGTACTTGGGGACAGGGGGCCCTTCCAGGGCAGATCTGAGCCAGGAGCAGCTGAGCTGCCCCTCTCTTGAACCCCTCAGACAGCAAGCTGCTGCTGAGGCTGCTGGGAGTGCTAGTGGGTCCCATAGGATCTACTGGGATGATGGACTCCTTTACTCAGAGAGTAGAGACCCCAAGCCTGGTGCTACAAGGAGGTTGGTTATACCTCTGAAGTTTAGGGGCTTCCTATTGACACTAGCACATGACATCCCATTAGAAAGACACCTAGGCCAAAACAAAACTTGGGACAGAATTGTCCCTCACTTTCATTGGCCTCACATGTCTGAAGACACCAAGGAGTTTTGTCGCTCCTGTGTCACCTGTCAAGCCAGTGGTAAGGCAGGTGGTACTACAAAGGCCACCTGATACCACTACCTGTGGTGGGGGTTCCCTTTGAGAGGGTTGGGATTGACATTGTTGGTCCCATGGAACCTCAAACTGCATCTGGGCACAGATTTATACTGGTGGTGGTGGACCATGCCACTAGGTATCCAGAGGCAATTCCCCTTAGAACTACCACAGCTCCTGTGGTGGCAAGGGCCCTCCTGGGAATCTTTTCCAGGGTGGGTTTTCCTAAGGAGGTAGTATCAGACCGAGATGCAAACTTCATGTCTGGTTACTTGACTGCTATGTGGAAGGAGTGTGGAGTAAATTACAAATTTACCACCCCTTATCACCCACAATGCAATGGGTTAGTTGAAAGGTTCAACAAAACCCTGAAGGGCATGATTAAAGGTCTCCCAGAAAAGCTTAGGCGCAGATGGGACATACTTTTGCCCTGCCTTCTCTTTGCCTACAGAGAGGTTCGTCTGAAGGGGGTTGGTTACAGCCCTTTTGAACTTCTGTTTGGACATCCAGTTAGGGGTCCATTGTGTCTAGTGAAGGAGGGATGGGAGTTACCTCTCAAACCCCCTAAACAGGATATTGTGGACTATGTACTTGGTCTCCGCTCCAGGATGGCTGAGTACATGAAGAAGGCAACTACAAACCTTGAGGCTAGCCAGGAATTGCAAAAGGCCTGGCATGACCAAAAGGCTGTGTTGACTGTTTATCAGCCAGGACAGAACGTATGGGTGTTGGAGCCTGTGGCCCCAGCAGCCCCCCAAGACAAGTGGAGTGGCCCTCATACAATCATTGAGCAGAAGGGAGAGGTTACCTACCTGGTGGACCTTGGAACTCCCAGGAGCCCCCATAGGGTGCTCCATATGAACAGGCTCAAACCAAATGTTGACAGGGCAGACATGGGCTTGCTCATGGCTACTGATGAGGGACAGGAGGAAGAGAGTGATCCACTCCCTGACCTGCTCTCACAGAACCCTGATGATGGTTCAGTGGATGGCGTAGCCTTGGCAGGCAACCTCACTATCCAGCAGCAAACTGATTGCAGAAAAGTTCTTAATCAGTTTAGACATATGTTCTCACTGACTCCAAGTCAGACTACCTGGTGCACTCATGAAGTGGACACAGGTGACAGTCTGCCTGTCAAAAATAAGATTTACAGGCAACCTGACCATGTCAGGGACTGCATCAGGACTGAAGTCCAGAAGATGTTGGATTTGGGAGTGATTGAACCCTCAGATAGCCCTTGGGCTAGTCCAGTGGTCTTGGTACCCAAACCTCACACCCAGGGTGGTAAGAGAGAGATGAGGTTTTGTGTTGACTACAGAGGTCTCAATGCAGTAACTAGGACTGATGCCCATCCAATCCCTAGGGCAGATGAGCTTATAGATACTTTGGCCTCAGCCAAGTTTCGGAGCACATTTGACCTAACAGCTGGCTACTGGCAAATCAGATTAGCTGAAGATGCAAAAGCCAAAACAGCATTCTCAACCCCTAGTGGGCACTACCAATTTGTGGTGATGCCCTTTGGTTTGAAGAATGCACCTGCCTCTTTTCAAAGGTTGGTGAATAAAGTCCTTACCGGCCTGGAAGCCTATAGTGCAGCTTATCTAGATGATATTGCTGTCTTTATCTCCACCTGGGAGGATCACCTGGTCCACCTGAGAAATGTTTTGGAGGCCCTGCAGAAAGCAGGCCTCACTATCAAGGCCACCAAGTGCCAGATAGGGCAGAGTCAGGTTGTGTACCTGGGCCACCTTGTGGGTGGAGGCCAGGTTCAACCATTGCAGAGCAAAATCCAGACCATCATGGACTGGGTTGCTCCAACCACCCAGACTCAGGTCAGAGCTTTCTTGGGCCTGACTGGGTACTATAGGAGGTTTGTCAAAGGATATGGATCCATAGTGACCCCTTTGAATGACTTAACTTCCAAGAGAATGCCAAAGAAAGTTCAGTGGACAGTTAGCTGTCAAAAGGCATTTGATGACCTGAAGCAGGCCATGTCCACTGCTCCCATTCTGCAAAGTCCTGACTATTCCAAACAATTCATTGTCCAAACAGATGCATCTGAGTTGGGGGTAGGGGCTGTGTTATCACAATTGAATGATGAAGGTCAGGATCAGCCAGCCAGTAGCTTTTATTAGCAGAAGGCTGACCCCCCTCCCCAGAGAGAAAAGTTGGTCAGCTATTGAGAGGGAAGCCTCTGCTGTGGTTTGGGCTCTGAAGAAGCTGAGGCCATACTTGTTTGGCACTCACTTCATTGTTCAGACAGACCATAAGCCCCCCTTATGGCTAAAACAGATGAAGGGTGAAAACCCCAAACTTTTGAGGTGGTCCATTTCCCTACAGGGGATGGACTATACAGTGGAACATAGACCTGGGAGTAACCATGTCAATGCAGATGGACTCTCCAGATATTTCCACTTAGAACATGAAGACTCAACTGGTCAAGGTTAGTTTAATGTCCTGACGTTTGGGGGGGGGTTGTGTAGGAGAGTAGGATCTGGTTCTTATAGTTACCCCCACTTTTTGCTGATGTTTCACTGTTTTCAACTTAGTCTGACTGGGATCCTGCTATTCAGGACCCCAGTCTAGCTGCTTTCTCCTCTAAATTGATTGCATGTAGTTTAGGTACACTCCAGATTGAATTCTGGGGTACCCTTATAAGTCCCTAGTATATGGTATACTATGTACCCAGGGCCTAGGTACTCCAGAGGCCTCCCAGGGGCTGCAGCATGTATTATGCCACCCCTGTGAGACCATTCAAAATGACACCACAGGTCTGCTACAGCAGCCTGTGTAAGGTGGTGCATGCACCCCTTACTTAGATATAGGTTCACTATATCTATCCTAAATCACTGCACATATAAACCTATCAGTCACCCCTATGGCAGGCCTTATCAATCCTGAAGGCAGGGTGCTGGGTTTTATGTGAGAGGGTGCCCATGCATGAGCAGAGCCCCTCTGCAGCCTTCAGAACCTCTTTTCCGGGGTTGTCTGTGATGCAGCCAACCATATATACTTAAGTGCGGTAAATGCTAACTTTAAAACGGCTGCACAGAATCATGTCGTGTTTGGTGGTATGATTCCACCCTCCTAGAGGGAGAAACATGCCACACTGGTACACCCGGTACCAGCTTTCTTGACCCTGACATCACAAAATGGATGCTGCCAGCCACAGACACGAGTCTGCCCTCCTGCTGCTGGACGAAACTCCGGCAGGGGAAGGCTTGACAAAAGGTTTCCTGTCACAGGGAGGTGTGACCACCTAAAATCACAGGCGTACCGGACCACCTAAAATCTATGCGGCGTACCGGAGAGACGACAATGATCGGTAACAGCTTACCTCGCAAGCTAGAGTGCTAATAGGAAGCTGTTCTCCTCCCCCGTCATTTCGAGTTGTAGACTTATATAAACTCGGTTCCTCTTCACATGCGAAGGGCTCCATGAAAGGTGATATCCCCTTTTACTTTTGAATTCATAGAAGGGAGTGGTATCACCCAGGATCACAGAGGTGAGAGTCCTGAGGAAAGCCGGGGCATTGTTTATTGCCGGCTGAAACATGTCGACACCTATGCAGAGTGGAGCAGGTGGAGTCTCATTATAAGTTCCTCTACCTAAGCATCCACTATTTTTTCTAATTTTTAATTCTGGACAGAGGACCTAATATTAAAACTGTAATAAGGATTCCCTATGACCAGTTTTTACATCACTTTTTCTGCACTATTTCTCACCCTTGATTCCACACTGTATGTTGTATTGTCTTCCCCTCCCTATTGCTCCACCTCCAGTGTTGGGTAAACACGGAGGTGTGTTAGCAGCCCTATGATGAAGCATGACACAGTTTGCTGTGTGTGAGGGCAGTTTTTAAAGCATGGTGCTTTTCCCTTTCATTCACTTATTGACACCTATTATCACTATATTTTTTCCCCTCTTCTTTTTGTGATTTAAGTCTGAGCGGGAGGTTGAAGAGGGACCTGATCCTCTCACCCCTCTGTTCTAGTGTGTTCCTAGGTGTGACCACCTCCCAGCCAGGCTTTAGTGTATTGGGGCTGGGTGGGTGCACTCTCAGAGTGCTTTGATGTCTGCAGTGGGGGCACAATTGGTGTCCCTGTGCATAGTCCAGCTCAAACCGGTTGCAGGAGCCCTTTGCTCCTGCTCTGGCGCGAAACTGGACAAAGGACATGGGTGTAGCCACCCCTCTGTCCTGACCCTCCCATAGGTGGGTCCCCAGAGTTTGTCCCACCCCTTCCTTGGGTATAAAGTAGGAACCCCTGACTACAGGACTTTAGATTTTACCTGGACTAAACTCTGCTACAGAAACCAAGTACTTCGACCATCTGCACGACGCTGGATGACTGAAGAAATCTCCCTTGGAGTAAAGGAGTTACTCCCCTGCAAAGCAGGCACCTAAACGCATCTGACCGGTTTGCATCTCCCGAGCTCCTGAGGACTCCGAAGATTTCTGCAACACAGGAGGTGGGTTCCTGAGGTCTCTGAGGTTGATCTGCGCTCTCAGCAATTCTGAGGCCCGTATCCCTCGTGGGGACCGTGCAACACGCAATTGAAAACGACGAAGGTTTCCGACATCACTTGACCCCTATGCACCCGGCTCCTCTGGGATAGGTAACATGGGTACCTCGGTACTTTCAAGGGTGCTGGCCTTAGAACCTTCTATGTTTAGCTGGGTTTGCTTAAAGTCTTCTCCGAAGTGTCCTTAATCTTTGAATTTCCAACCGCGACTTTCCCATAGAGTTGTACGGAGCTCGCGCCTGTGTTCACACACTGCACCCGTCCTCCGTAGGTCCCCTGTGTCACTACTTTGGGTGGTTCATTGGGGTCCCAGCGATTCTACGTGCTCTAGGCACTGTGTCTAGTCAAGTCGTGGTTCTTATACCACTTTCTTAGTATATGGTTTGGTCTCCCCCTGGAGCCCACTGTGTATTGTGCTATTTACTGTCGTTCTAGTGATTTAATATTGTGTGCTTTGTTCTCTAATCTCATAAAGAGGTTAGTAGAGAGTGTTTAGTAATAAATACATATATTTTATATATTCCTTGTCTGGTTCTCCTTTCATTTGGTAATTCAAGAGGTTATGATCTGGTAAAACAGGCTGCTTTACATTCCTTTGAGACTTAGCCTGAAGGCTGCTCTCCATAGCTACCACTAGGATAGCTTTCAATAAAGGTTGTCTTTCACCTAATCATCAATAAGGGTCATTTGGACTGGTGTACGGTGCCCACTTTAATTAGTGGACAGCATATACCAGGCCAACTTCTCACACCAACCTTATTAGTTATTCTGATTGGCAAGTATACAGCGTTGGTGACTATACGAGAACCTTTCCAGGCTACATTATGATTAATAATTATCTGAGTTTTTGAGACATTCAAATAATACCCTGAAATACATCTAAATTGTTGTGCAAGCCATTCTATAGTTGCGACAACGATTTCTAATCATTGAAGTAAGCTGCTACTTTGATTTGATCCCCATTGGTTTCAAGTTATTGGATACCCTTGGTATTTATAATTCATCTAAGATAGGGTTACAGATATAGGGTGAGCAATAAAGAGGTTATCAGGCACCCTTGCTGCATACCCACAGCGATCTTAATCAGATCCAAAATCATCCACATAGATAGAATTTTTGTAGGGAGGGGTTCATATAAAGCCTTTGCAAAAATGTGATAAACTTCAGACCAAATGGCATTTGCTTCATAACTGCCCTTAAGTAGCACCAGGAGACACTATCAAATGCTTTTACAGTATCGCGAAGGATCACACTTACATTCCTTTGTAATACTTCAGACGATTCAAATAATATAATGGCCATATTTGTATGTGCAGTGGTATTATAAACAGTTATAAAGCGGTTTTGTTGTTCTGATGCTAAACCTTCTATCACTTTAGCAAGTCTAGTGGCATAGATCTTCGCAAAAAATCCTTGTATGCAGTATGCATCTCTTGTAAATAAGCGATCACAGACTAATATTCAGCTACCTCTTCCTGGATCACTCTAATTTGCCTTAACTAGGCCTTTTCACATTCCATCTGCAAAGTCAGTATGCTATAATAATCAAAAGAGGTTCGTCCTCTGGATAATATTTCCTCAAGATTACTAAAATTAACATTTTGTCAGGAGTGAGGCCCTGCGACAACATTGAAGCAGGCACAGGACTCCTCAGGTGTTGAGATTATGGCAAACGTGACAGTAGAAACTAAAGAGATTATGAACACTGGACTGTTAACTCAGTCACACCTTAGATACTCATGTCCTGGCTACCAGCACACATCCAGTACACATGGAGCAGAGACAATATTTAAGGCTTTTTTGACATGACGTCTGGGACATTTCATTAGTTGTTGTGGCTCTCTGATGCATACCAGTTCCCAGCCATTTACTTGTCTCTCACTTTTATTGTTTGTTCCCTTCTCGTTCCCTTGTGGTGGTTTTCCCTCCAGCAGGGCCAGCTTTAGGGCAGTGTGACCTGTCTTTTAGGTGCAGAGTTCTCCGCCCTGACGGCGGGGTCTCCGCAGTCGTAAAATTACTATTAGTCAAATTAAACTCGCAGTCTGTGAATGTCAAAAAAATTATGAACCTTTGTGAATCAAGCTCTTAGTGTTACTTCCTCAGGAAAGATCAGTGAATCTGGGATCTCTTCTACAAGAACCTTATGGCAAGAAGGAAGCTCCAGCCTGTTTTTGGTTGAAGATCCAAGCCATATCGCAGCATATATCTTCACAGTGCTGTGGGCTCATCTTCACATGTATTCTGTGCTAAATGATATTCAAATGCTCTGAAGCCCGGTATCTCAGGACTACAATCAATTGATTCCAGTGACTGAGGAAGTCTGGGAACCATTGGGTTGGTGGATGTTTCAGGGGTCTCTAGAAAGACGACTGTCTCTTCAAGTGGTAACCCCAAAGGTCATTAGAACAGATGCCAATGCAACTGGATGGGGTGCATGGCTGAACATGATGCCTGCCTAACCTCAGTTGTCTGGACGGGACAGTCAAAGATCCTCCAGTTGTAAGCAACTGAAAGCAATTTGCAATGCATTAATCTTCTTCTTTCGAGAGGTGGATGATCACCATGTCCTATTGAGATCGGACAATAAGATGGCTGTTGCAAATATTAATCGCCAGTGTGGGACAAGACATCCCTGGTTGTAATGACTGGCAGCAATAGTAGGAATATGGTCAGAGAATCACTTACTATCCCTAAAAGCAACTTAAGCAAATGGGAAGAATATAGGGGCCAACTCCACGAGCAAGATATCGCCTTCTTCTCAGTCAATTGCTCTGACTCAGGAAGTGTTTCCAGACATATATCACGGGTTCGTGGTTCCATATCTATAACCTTTTGCATATCAGACAAACCATAGCTTACTCATATTTTGTTCCAGGGCGTGGATAAATGAGATGTCGTCGGGGTGGATGCAATGTCAGTAGTAGAGTGGCCATGGGAGCTAATTTATGCCTTTCCTCCCATTCCAATGATTCCAAAGGTTCTGGCATGCCTAAAGGAGTCCAACAGGACCATGGTTTTGATTTTGATAGGCCTGCTCTAGGCCGGGAGATCGTGGTTTCTCCTGTTGTAGAGGTTGCAGTTTGTCAGAGTTGGAAGATTCCCTTGAATCCCTTCCCTCTACGTCATCCAGTAAAAACTGTGAAGCCATTGATGCTCGTGGTGTAGAAGTAGAGAGGAAAGGGTTGGAGAGGAAAGGTTTTTCGTGCCATATTGCAGAAGCAATTCAAAATTCTGGGAAGCAATCAACTTTGAAGTATTGTCCTCATCACTGGGGTTCTTCTAAAGGTAGTAGAAAAACATTATTTAGCTCCATGTGATTGTGAGCCTTCGAAAATCATGGTGTTTTTGTGGAATCGTTTTTAAGTACACCAAGCTACATCTGCCCTAAGACCCCAGTTGTCCTTGATAAAACCTTTCAGACTTCCTGGGAAACAGTTCATCTTATAGCCACTTTGTTTGATATAGTCTTATTGCTTAAGACACTTTAGAGTCACCGATATGAGCCATTGGAATAAATTGACTTACAATTTCTGGCTATGAAGGTGACATTTCTAATGACAATAACACCAGCTAGAAAGATTGGGGAGTTAAGAGCAATGTTATGTAAACCTCCTTTACTCCTAAAGTGGCTTCATTTGAGAATGTAATCCAGGAAATTTTCTTGCCAGCATTTCTTCTAGATCCTTCATCAGAAGAAGAGAAGAAATGGCATTTGTTGAACGTAAAAAGGGTAGTATTGATATATTTACAAAGAGCAAAATACTTTTCTTCTACAGATCATTTTCTTGGGAATTTTGGCTCCTCAAAGGACAGAAGCCTTCTACCTTCGGCTTGAGTAGGTGGATAAGGTCAGCATTTATTTGGCCTATTCTTTATTGTATTCTTCTCTACCAGAAGGTATCCAGGGAAAATCCACAGTGTGTCTGACCAATTCAAGAGTGGAGGGACAGGCAGTGTCGATCACTGAGAATTGTACAGCTGCAACATGGTCTTCTGTGAACACTTTTGTACAACATTTTAGACTTAACAAATGTGACACGGACAAAAAGACGTATGATGTGGGGGTCTTGAAATCAATCAGCTCTATCTTAATGACCTAGTTGCTTCAAATAAATAATTGGGGTGTTGCATATTTTTAAATTATTAGTCGAAGCCCAAGCAATGGCTTTGGTATTCCTCATAAGTAATGGCTGGTATGAGGGCACATGGATGTAGAGGTAATGGCTAAATTACTTACCTTTTATCTTCATTACTCTTAGTCCTTCTTGTACTCGTATCAGTCAAAACACGCCATCAACCCTCCGAAAAGTTTAGGGCCTTTGACAAATGGAACATGGTATTCCCAGAGGATGATTTGGATTCATCCCTTTGTTATAGCCTTTGGATGAGAGTTGGGCAGGGATAAATTTAAAGATTTCTTCCTGTTATTTTTCCTGTCTTGTGGGGGGTTGTTTCCACCTCATACGTAATGACTGGTACGAGTACAAGTAGGACTGAGAGTAATGGAGATTACAGGCAAGTATTTGACTCATGATCCAGGAAGCATGTCAGAAAATGCAAACGATGCCAAAAGAAAACAAATGCCAATGAAAAATAGCTAAAATAATAAAGAGCAAATATAAGCAGGGCCAGGCACCCATCCGAATACAAGGAACTCAAATGTTAAAACTGAACAGAAATTAATTCAAATAAAAGCACGATCAAGAAGGCCAGGTACCCCTCGTGGTTACAATTCCAAGGAAGCAAATTAAAGAAGAAAACATTAGATCTGAGTTTTTCTACTTCCACTGAAATTGCAGTTTAAATTAAAAGCAGAACATGAATGTGAAAATGTCTTAGCATTGCAACCTAGCTGGACATCAGAGAGCCCTCCTTTTGAGAGACCGTGACCATACACTGATTATGCTCTATGCATTCTGTTGTGAATTTCTTTTCTATTGATTGGTGCCCCTTTTTAGGTTTGATATATACACACATATTCAGTAAAGGGGTTTTAGACTTTCCCCTTGTCGAAGTGTCATTTCCATTTTAGATCAGCCCACTGATTAGCATACATATAGAGTAGTACAGAGTTCTTCAATCTGTGGGGCGCGCCCCCCTGGGGGGGCGCGACACCATCTCAGGGGGGGCGCGCACTCCACTCTAATCTTACCTTTGTTCCCTGCGTCGCAAGTCTTCTTGGAGAACTCCGGTATGGTTGGAGGGGGAGGGAGGGGAAATCGATGGGGCACGACCTGCCCATGCTTTTGTCTTGTTAACCGTCCCAGGAGGGGGTTAATTCATGCTTCAGCTGCAGTGAGAGGCAGGAAGTCTCCTTTGCTAAAACGGAAAGCAAACGAACAGACCGTCCCGTTCCTTCCAATTCCATATCATAGCAGAGGAGACTCCTTGCCTCCCACTGCAGCTGAAGCATTTGAGCTCTATGAATTAACCCCCTCCTGGGAGGGTTAGCTCTTCCCAGAAAGGAGACAAAGTTTCTTTTAAAATTACACAGGCAGGCGCGCAAAATGCCAGCCAGCCAGCCATGTGTTGTTTAAACAGCCTGCAAATTGCTTGCTTGTCTTGACACTAAATATGGTTATAAATAAAGAAGTATGTATTAATTTGTAATGTGACTTTTCTGTCTTTGTTCCCTTTTATTATGAGTCATGGATCATTCAGGAAGCCCTTGAACACAATTAAAAGTTCTTTCTATTTATATTTGCTGTTCAAAGTATGCACAGATAAGTGATGAAAATACGGCTTTAGGTGACTGTTTATTTTTGTACCGTCTGGGACATTGAAATAATGAGCTGGAAACCCTAATCACAAGACTGGGAGTTTGTTGCAGGATCAGCACATTATTTATTTCCTCCACCCTGATCCCTGGTTAATGCCATAATAGCAATAGTTTAACACATTTGAAACCCTACGCTGCTGTCAATAACATACTGAGTTACTTCAAGTGTCTGGGATTGCACCTTGCATTCAGACAACTCGCTCCTCATTCTCGCCCTTCACTTTCACACTCACCCTGCACTCACAGCGATCACAATGCCCTCACACCATTCACCCACTTACCCTGCACTCACAGTGATCACACTGCACTCACAATGCACTTGCGCTGTTCACCCTGTACCTCACCCTGCAGTCACACGAGCACACTACTCAACCTGCACTCATGTGACACTTCACTCACCTGTCCCCCTCACTGCTCAATCTGCAATCTCACTCAAATAAGCCCTCCACTAACCATACATTCATTCGCCCCACTCTGCACTTACATCCGCACCCAAATTCATATGGTTACCTCACTCACCCTGCAGTCACTCCTCTTACCCTACTCTCACACTGTCGCATGGCTCACCGTGCACTCACATGGGCACTCCTTCCACCCACACAGTGCAGAGGTTTAATGTGCTTGATACAAAGAACGTGTACCATGCAGATCACTGAACTGAGTATGAGTAAACATTGAGTAGCGCTATAAAAAAATGAAATGTTTGCCAGAAAGGTGTTATAGAGAGATGGGGTGCATTGTTGGTGAGTGGTAGTGAGGAAATTCATGGAGAAGGAGGAAATGAGGGAGGGGCGCCAAAAAGACTGTTGCACTGTGTGCGACAAGTGCTAGGGCCAGCCCTGGCTGGGAGTGTTAGCCCCACCCAAAGTTCGGGTCTAGTTGCGCCCTGTACACAAGTATGGGCATGTCGTGCCCCATCAAGGTTTTCGTCCTAAATTACAAAAGGACACATTTACATGCACTGCAATCCAGCCTTTCAGGGGGCCCCATGATAGAGACAGCTCTGTTTTTGCCCTGATGGCCTGGAATAATTCCTGAACAGATTCTTGTAAATACTGTTTTGTTTCATTTCTTTTTAATGTGATTGATGTGAGGGAGCCTATTACTATTTGCAGAGAAATGTGTTTGTTTCATGCAACAACCATAAAAAAGTTTATTTTAGATCCAAGCGGGTCCTCCATATGAGAAATTGGAGGATATCACAGATATTATTCGCTGTAAAATTAGTGGGCTGCTGCTTTGTTACAACAGTGAAAACACATCACTATCTCTGAATATTAGATGTAAACGCTTTTAGAATTTCGCCCATAGTGCCTGTGCACCGTTAGTAGCCTGGCTAAAGAGGGTATGGCAGAGTTGAAAGTAAATCATTTAAACTCAAAGCTGTACTGAACAGGGGCCCCCAAAATAGTTTTGGCCCAGGGCACCCAAAATCCTTAACATGTCCCTGCCACCACAAAGTCTGTCAGACAACATTGCTCTGAAGTAAAAATAGACAACATCATTAATTTATTATTAGTTCTATTTTTTTAAACATAAGCCCGACGTGTCCTAAACCCCCACGGCTTCAGGCAAGCAACTTATCGTACCACTAAGGAATTCTCAATTAGGTGTTCGTTCAGCGCCCTCTCTGTGGACTTTCAACTTTGTCTTCGGATCCATAACTGGTTGGTGGGCAATTATCCCATTATAATGATTTCTAGAGACGATTTGTTTCTCGTGTACCAGCTCTGAGCTAGGGAGTGCTCAAAAATCTGACAACACTGTCACTGGTTTGGCTGAAAATGTCTGCAGAATATTCAGCTTTGAGAGAAACTGCTATCAAAACTCTCTTGCCTTTCAGCTCGTCCTATTTATGTGAGATTGGGTTCTCAGCACTTGCGGTATTAAAGACTAAGTACCGTTCAAGACTGGATGTGGAGCACAACCTGAGGACGGCAGTAGCAAAAATCCATCCACAGATGGACCGTCTCTGTGGCGAAAAACAGGCACACCCGTCACATTTATGTTGGTGGTGTTATTATCAATCTATGTCATGTGTAAAACAAAGCATCCTAGTAAAAACAATTTGCGCACATTTTATCTTGGAAAATGGTGTTTTGAGCTGTGTAATAAGCCTCTGTCATTTCACCACACCCACTCACAAACCTGCAGTTTACTAAACCCTCTTATTGTGTTGAATATTATTTGCTGGATATGGCCCGGGATATGCGCGTGGTGGCCGATTATGTAGTGTACCAGATTCCAGAAATTTCTGTCAGGTGGTGGGGGGGCCCAACATGTAAAAGAATTCAGCTGGGGGGGCTCAACCTACAAAAGTTTGAAGACCTCTGGAGTAGTAGGTAGCCCTCTTTAATTACTGGATGCCATTTACGTTTGGATCAACACATTGAACATGAATTGGCTCTTTAAAATCTGGAGGCGTGAGTGAAGGCATTTAGCTTGTTTACTGACAGGTGGAGTGTGCCTCTGGAAGTGGCAGCGGCAACCGCAGAAAGTAGTCCCTCTTCAGTCTTGTCAGCTGCACAGCACAGCAGGGCTGCAGTGAAAAACAATAGTAAAACTAAGACATGTTCAATCTCCCCAATAAACAATACGGGGCTTATTTACAAGCTCCTTGCGCCACCGGTGCGTCACTTTTAATATGGGAAAAAGTGACGCACCGGCGGCGCAAGGGGCTTGTAAATAAGCCCCGTCATGTTTAAAAAAAACAGTAATAGCCCTCTGAATATTTTCATTAAGAATTCCCGCCCAAATTCTATTGCAGCCTAAACAGTGCTCCTTGGTCAAACACCTGGAAACACTCACGTTTTCGAATCACCTTAATTAAAATGAACATAATCCTGACCTTTAAACAGATTTCTCTCATGGCTTTGACCTTGTACCTCCCGCTCCTTTTGAAATGTATCTCTTGTTATTTACTTGCCGGGGGCTCTGAGTCTGTGTTTGTGTTTCTGTTTTGGTGTGACTGCTTTGTGCATACAAATAACTGGTTCTAGCCAGGTACTTGGGCACAGTGTGTGGTTTCATTCAGCTCAGTTCTGTGAGCCTCACTGAGGTCTATGTGTGGGGCTTGCAGGCCTGTGTTGGCAATGCACACACTGGCAATGCATGCTGCTGCCAGTGCACTGCTCTGGCTCTATGAAGGGCTGCCAATATGCAGGGCTGCACAAGTGACTCTTGACATTCTCGTGGAGGGAGTGGTGGGATGATATTCAGAAGTGGGCAGGAGCAGCATCTAGTCCACGCTGCTCATACCATCATAGTCCGCCCTGGGGCATGCTTGGAGACTTATTTCCTGAGCATTCTTTGCAAGGCTTTACTTTTTTAAACAACTTTATTTATTGAGTTTTGAACAGGCATAGTACAGCTCACGTGTGTAGTCAACATGCAAGTCTCTGGGCCGCCCCATCAGCTTGTTCTGTTACAGCGCAATAGTCCATCCCTCGTGTCCACTCAGATTTCGGTGGCGGAGATCCCGATCTCCAGTGACATGCTACATTCCCTTTTAGTAATGAGGAGCCCCATTGCCACTAGGAGTCGTGTGTCGACTACCCCCCATTCGTCCATCAGCCCCAGCAGGGCAAGTTTCAGTTCGGGTTGCACTGGTCCACTACTTCAGTGAGAGTGTTGCAAATAGTATGACAATAGTGGTGTATGATTGGTCATTCCCAGATTGTATGGAAAAAGGTCCGTTAGGATGTTACCTGAGCCTATATTGGGGTACCTATATGGAATATAACACTGGTTTGTGTTGCATCTCAGGCAGTGTGGGTCTAGACTGTCATTCATTTTGTTCAATCTTGTGGGGCTATAATAGATCCGGTGGCGATATTTTAGTTGGATTAGTCGTAATCTCATGGAGATCGCTAACACCCTGGGAGCCATTTTAGCCTCAACCCAGTCTTCATCTTCAAGTGCGCACACATCTCTTTCCAAGCGTTTCCGCAGCACCCCCATAGGATCTGGTGTATTGTTTACTAGTGCACGTTATAAAGGGGATGTCCGTTTTGTCCCCGTTTGGCAGTCTGTTATGCGTACCTTCAGGGATTTGTAACATGGAAGGGTTTATAGTGGGGTAAGAGAGGCCTCTAGTGCATGGTGGAGCCATTAGTATTGGTAAAATGGTGATTTAAGCATCGAGTATGTGTCGGGCAGGTGTTTTAATGCACATCCCCCAGCTCGGATATCCCAATGAGGTCCCATGGTTTGAAGCCCTCTAGTTGAACTCCGTGCTCCAGCCAGTTCACTGCCCATAGTGGTGTTTCAGCTGTCAGTACTCCGTGCCATTTAATCCATTTTAGAACATTGGAATGTTGGGAGCTCCATTGAAGACAATGGAGTGCTCCCTGCTTCTACGGGCCGGTAAAGGCCCGCAGAGCAACATTCCAATGGTTTACAAAGGCCTCTCGGAGCTCGAGGGGATTTAAATCCCCTCGAGCTTCGAGAAGCATTTGTTTTATTTGTTAGAACATTCTGCCCTCTAGTGGCAGAATGTTCTAATAGCCTTATAGCCCTTCGTGGCACGGCTATACCGGCTATTAAAGTCCCGGTCCCTTGTTAAAGTCCCTCGCCTTCGGCTCGGGCCTTTAAAGCGGGAGCGGGCCTTTAATAGCCGTTATAGCCCGCTACGGCGGGCTATAAGGCTATAGTAGTGCTTGGTGCCTGCTCATTATTGATGTTCAGGTCACTGGAGGGAGGGCTGCGTAGTCGAGGCCGATAGGTAGGTTGAGTATTTTGTATTGTTCAATGGCCCGCAGCTCCAGGGCTATTGCAGGGTCGTCCTGATTGGTGACGAGAGTCCTTCATTGGTATAATATGGCTGGCCCAATAATATTGACGGAAGTCCGCTATTCCTATGCCTCCTTTGTATGGTGATAAGATGCATTTCCGGTATGCGATACACTCTTGCCCCCTGCCCATAAGAATTTCACGATGGCTGCTTGAAGAGTGTTAATAAAGGTGGGTGGCATGCTATGAGGGAAATTATGCAGTGTGTAGAGGAGTCGGGAGGGAAATCATCTTGCACAGGACATCCTTATCTGCTATGGTCAGTGGGAGGCTCTCACGTATATCCAAATCTTTTCTTGTCCTGGCTACCAGGGGTGCAAAATTGAGGTTCCATGCCTGCTGTGCAGCGAGTGCTATGTGCGTCCCAAGGCATCTGAAATGATGAGTTGCTAAATGTAGGGGAGTGGTGGCCTTTATATCGTTGTGTGTGCCTATCAGAGGAATGTAAGTAGATTTGGACCAGTGGACCATGAGTCCCAATGCATCAGCATATATCTGAAGCATGGATATCAGCCTGGGCAGAGAAGTTTGCAGGTTGCCGAGGTAAACTAGAAAGTCATCTGCACAAATTTACACTAGATCCAGGGGTTCAATGACCAGGGCGAAGAGGAGGGACGATAAGGTGCATCCTTATATGGTGCCCCGTTCAATATTAATAATAGGGGATGTCTCTCAGTTTACCCCGACTCTGGCCCATGGTTTGTAGTAAAGTATCTATGAAAAAGAGGTCTGAAATTCATATGTTTGAAGAGGCAGAACATAAACTGCCAACCAACAGTCAAAGGTGTTTTCAGAATCTACGGAAACCAGGGCTCTGCGTTCGGCCACTGTGTCAGACAGTGCTAATATGTTATTAAGGCAACAAATACAGTGACGAGTACCGCATCCATGCATGAAGCCATTTTGCATAGGGTCAACCAGGGTCGTAATCGTCTTTACTAGCCTGTTCGCAAGCACCTTTGCTAAAATTAGTCTCCATGTTAAGAATAGAAATGGGCCTCTTGCAATCCTTTACTTAAGTTTGCTTTTTGACTTTGTACACAAGAGAATGTAAAATGTGATTGGACAGATGCCAGTCAATATGAGGCTGCAACAAAAAGAAATCACCCTAGTTCAATGATTGTTACAATCCATTAAAAAAGAAATATAGTGAAAAAAATAGATAATATTGAGGAGTGTTGTGTTAGAATACCAGAAAATGTATCACGCACTTACCCATTTATATGGCGTCTTAGCGCTTTCAGGAGCCAGTGGGAGTTTATTTCTTTGCTTTATGAAGGCTTTTTGAGTTTTAGGACTTCCAGTGACATCATTCTCTAGGTTAACCATTTAAAGTCAATGGAGCAGAGCGCACCATTGCTGTGTCCGGTTCTTATGTTAAAAATCTTGAAACTTCACAGTTGTAAAGGTGAGCTTCTGTGTTCCGCTACACCAACTGGTCTGCATTTGATTTAAAATGACTATGATTGGCTAAATAACAACTTGTATAATGCTCTCACTATGGGGCAGGGCAGTGCACGCTATATATATGTATTGTAGCCTAGTAAGACCCAGCAGGTAAAGTTTACAACGAAAGATTATTCATCAGAGAATAATATTATAGGACACCGTTTTTGTTTATTTTCCCTTGAAAAACGTAAACTTTGGGCTCGATTCACGAAGATTTGGTTGTGAGTACTTGTGACTTTTGTAGTACTCCTGGCATACTAGTGAATTCCAGGAGTAAGCCAATGGTAAAACAAGAGTACTTCTGTCTTACAGCTGAATTCCAATAGTAAGCCATGAGTTCTACAAGAGTAAGTCTCGCCAACTCACAAATGTTGGGATTCAGGCCCGCTGTTTACAAAAGGCCTAAAAATGCTAGCATTTTCAATTGCATGTTTGTGTAGCTCAGGATGGACCTGTCAATCAATCAATCAATCAATCAATCAATCAAATGCTTGCAAAGCGAGGCTACTTACCCATAAGGGTCTCAAAGTGCTGAGGGGGTGGGCTGCTGATCCGTCCAGGCACTGTGGTTCAGTCGAAAACCCCTCAGAAACCTGAGCAATATTCTTGACATCACACTTGAACTTTCATTATCTGTACGTGTTGAGCTTCATATGGCCCAATGAGGCCTCATTGATTAAACGTCTTTCCATTTGAGAGGTGGTACGTTTCGTACCAACTTTGGGCAGATTTGTCAATGCAAGTGCTGATTGGCTCAGTGCAGTTTCACTAATCATGCTCCTCTGTGATGTCGTATGTGTGTGCGCCCCCTTGTGTTGAGCCGAGCTGCTGCATGGAGCACTGTGTGAGGAAGGAGAAAGAAGGGACTGCAAAAGCTGAGGGGCATATTCTCAAGGACCTATCGCCGAGTTAGCAGCACTTTATCGCAGCCAAAGTGGCAAAAAATTCATCGCACCATTCACAAGATGGTGCTAACAGCCGATATCGCCAGTTATCCTGCGATAGCAGCTGCAAAAAACATCGCCACAGATGACACCGTCAACTAACGCTAATGAGATGCAGAGTAGGCGTTCCCGTGCAAAGAAACGCGGAAACATCACTATGCAACATTCCCAACGACCAGCCAGATCGGCGATAAGAATCAAAAACATGCGATAAGGCGCGTTAGCCGCAGGGATCTAACACCTGCTCCTACCTGGTGTTAAGTCAGACGACAACCTGCACCATAAAAGGGAGCCCAGCCCAGAGCCACACCTGAAGAACAACAGATGCCATGGAGCTACTGATTATGCAGCCCGGAGCCCCAAGAGGGCCACAACACCCACCGCCACCACACCCCGGCCCCCCACCCCCCCGGACCCCCTCGGGGCCCTACCCCGGGCAACCCCCCCGGACAAAGATATTTCACATCTACCTTACAAACAACAATTCGCCTGATGTCGCACAAGTACAGCAACCAACATCCATGTGCGGTCCGAAAAAGGAAAAACATACATACATCTTAGAATGCCAAAAAGAATCAATTTATTCCAATTCAACTCAACATCAGTAATTGGAAGAGTCATGGCGGGTCTTCTCCGGACAAACCGTAAGTCCCAGCCTGCAAGACAAAATTGAAGATAAGAAGGTGTGTCATGCGCTCAGCAAAGGACAGAGAGAGAAAGAGAGAGAGAAAGAAAGGGAGAGAGAGAGAGAGAGTGAAAGAGAGGGAGAGAGAGAGAAAGAGAGAGAAAGGGGGAGAGAGGGAGAAGGAGAGAGAGAGAGAAACAGAGGAAGAGAGAGAGAGACAGCGAAAGGAAGAGAGGGAGAAGGAGGGAGAGAGTAACAGAGGAAGAGAGAGAGACAGTGAAAGGAAGAGAGGGAGAGGGAGAGAGAGAAAGAGAGAAAGATAGAGAAAGAGAGGGAGAGAGAGAGAAAGAGAGAGAAAGATAGAGAAAGAGAGGGAGGGAGAAAGAGAGAGAAAGATAGAGAAAGAGAGGGAGAGAGAGAGACAGTGAAAGGAAGAGAGGGACAGGGAGAGACAGTGCGAACACTGCGCACCCAGGCTGCTGTACCCCAGCCCCTCCCGCCGCCCAGCGGGGATTGCCCGCCCCTGCGCACCCAGGCCTCACTGCTCACCTGCTGCCACCGGTGTGTCTCTAACCACGTGCCGGTTCACACTGCAAGCCACCAGGTCCCTCATCTGAAACAGAGTCCACAGCTAATGATGACAGAGTACACATCATTGCACATGGCAACATCGCTTGGCCGCCCCTGCGCACAAAGGCTGCTGCACCCAGCCCCTCCCGCTGCCCAGCGGGGAATGCCCGCCCCTGCGCACCCAGGCCTCACTGCTCACCTTCCGCCACCGGCGTGTCTCCAAGAGGGCCCACCACGTCCTGGTGCAAGCTCCAAGCCCGGGGCCCGCGACCTTGGCAGCCTCCACAACACGCATCCCCGCATCGCGGGCCACCAGGTCGCACACTTGATTCTGGGTCTTGATTTTGCAATGGCAGAGATCATATCAGTGCACACGTCATCATCGCAGGCTGCACACCCGCTCAGCTCTCTAGGTGCCACTAACTCTGTGAAACGCGAGGCAACGCCACGTGGTGGTAGGCCCGCGCTGCCCGCTGGCTCAGGCCTACATTGCGGTCCACCAGGCGCACACTTGACTCTGTGTCTTGATATTGCAATGGCAGAGACCATATCAGTGCACACATCATCGCAGGCTGCACACCCGCTCAGCACTTTAGGTGCCCCTACCTCAGTGCACAGTAAGTCACCGTCCCGTGGCGGTAGGCCCGTGCCGGCCGCAGTGCAACCGGTGCCACCGACTCCGTGCAACGCAAGTCATGGACCCTAAATGATTGAGTCTCATCATCGGCCAGGCGGACGCAGCCATGTCACCTCAGGCAGGGGGAAGAACTGGGACACGTAGCGTCATCGTCCCCCCCTTTATACGTAAGCCGAGTGGGCTGGCTCAGCGTACGCCAGGCCAGCGTAGGGGTGTGAACAATTATCCCTGGCCTCTGGGCGTGGTTCATATCTGGGCTGCACAGGAAACCAACTGATGCGTGTGTCTCTGTTGCAGTGTCTGTGCCACACGGTATGCAATGTTGTATGCAGCCGGAGGGCGTCTGCGCATGAAGGGACTGTACAAGGGGCGCAAGGCCGCTCGGGTCTTGGCTCATACATGGCAACTGTTGTGTGTGCATCGCTTTTGGTGCACCATAAGCCCAAGGCCTAGCCTCAATTGCAGCGCGATAGCCACATCACATTCCCAGGATACAAGCAGTAGTCTGACTAACATTAGGAATGAAAGCCCCTTTGTCTCAATACAGAAGGCGGAAGGACATCTGCACCCCCGACCTTGGAAATGCATGCGGCAGGCACCCCCTAAGAGAGATACCATGGCAGATGATGACGACTCCCACACTACACACGGCGCCAATGAAAGATCAACGTCTCCACACCCCACACACAGAAGTCCTTGCTCAAGGTACTCCTGCATGGAATGGCCTTGACACTTACGTACAGGACAACCCATACGTACAAACTTTGTACACTCATACGACTCGTTGCTCCGAGCTGTGGCATATCATCCACATAACAGCCGCAGGTCAGAAGAGTGCCGGTTCTACGAGTGCGAACAACGCAATGTCAGAACATCCCGGGCACATGCACAACCCCTGTCACATGGAACTGTACCGTGACCGAAAGCTGCATTGGTTGGGGGCACTGCCACTGGCAGTGTTGCGCATCAGTTACAGTCTGAGCTTCCGTCTTGCGTACGTCACCTGCGTCCAGCCCTGGTTCCACTGCCGATCATGCATATTCGAGTGGCCCATGGATGTCTGCCTATCCAACACAACGGTAGATGAACTGGATTATGACATGTGTGTGCGCCCCCTGTTGGCCCACGACCAGGAGTGTAACGGTGATACCCATTCATGGGATGCCTTGGAATTGGGCGTATGTGCTGGCAGTTGGGCATGTGAGATTGCACAATTCCTCGTGTGCAGTGACCACATCGAAGCGCTCCCCTATTGGGCTGTGTTGCGGATTGGTGAAACGGTGTGGACGGAGCACATCTGTCCGGACCAGCTAATGGATTGGCTCGCCCCCATGTTCTTTGAAGTCGACAACGACGTACTCTTGGAACTGATTGCCCATGAAGCTGCGCTTGCTTTCATGGACTATTAACTACGTTCCTGCCGCCACAAAAGATTGTAACCCATGGCACAGGTCCCAACACCCTTTAGCATCTTGGAGAAATGGACACATATCCCACCATGACAGTGGACATGGCTGCATTCGCCTGGACTCAGAACGCATGTGCGTGCAAGACTGCGGGTTGACACACACCTGTGCAAGGTGAATGGACAGCGGCGCCTGTCAACGTTCCTCAAACTGACACACCGCTGGAGGGAGAGTACACACATGGCAATGTAGTACTACATGTGACCTTGTTGGACTCCTTCACCTGCTCACTGTCAGCAGAGCACACAGTCAGCGCTGTCCGGTGGTACAGGACTATGCAGATCCCATGGGCTGTGAGTGGTGTCCCCTGACACGGTGCAATGAGCATTCGCCAAACACCACATGACTCGTCCAGCAAGGCAAGGTGGGCTGAGACCGTCGGCATCCGTCATGGTTGGTGTTTATTTGTGCCTCCCAATGTTTTGCACCTCTACATGTTCCTTTGCTGCCTGTTAGTGTATGATGCATTGGTCTGCATGTTGTGGCCCTTGTCTTGCCCGTACTGACACGCACATGCTAATAAAGTGTACGCAGCTTCACTAGTGTTCAACTGTGATGGCTGTTGATTAGCATGCCAAATCGTGTGCCTCAATGTGCATTGTCCGTACACAGGGAGGGACTGACTGACGCATTTCACTTTGGGGTGAGTCCCTATTGCCAGCTCCACCTCTGTGAGCCAGACATTGTGGTTGGGAGAGTTGCTGGTAGACCTGTGCGCTTACGTGTCTTCAGCAATGTGAGTATGGTGTCCAACTTCTTGCCATGTGGATCAATGTGTTCCATCAAACCAGGCTGTGTCCACACAGTTGAGTGTGTGTAGGTATGCAAAGAGATGTTCTGTCGTCACATGTGATGTGGGACACTACTTTAGGCCTCCTACTGACTTTGACATATTTACACACAGCCCTATTTAATACATGGACGTGGGGCTACGTTGTAGGGTTGCGAGATTGTTGTTCATGATCAATGAGGCCGGAGCTATTTCACACCCTCACAGTCATCTAATTGGCCATGTGTGTCACGGTCAAACATGCGCATTGATGTCATTTCCCAGGGTGTACCTTTTTGTGCAATCAATGTCCCTACAGTCATCCATACTGTTATACTTGATTGAACATAGACATGACACATCTGTGTGATTAGGAATGTTTTATTCACATCCTGTGGAGTGTCGGACCTGGAGCAGTACATGGCCATGCACACCCCACATTACATGGTTGCCCAGTGGAAGGCCAAACAGAGTCCTTTAGGGAATGACAAGTTAATCGGTAGTGGAAGGGTTGAGTCCGCAGCCTGTTTGCTGTGTCATTGGTAACCAGAGCAGATATGGCAGTCCATGTCGGGGTCCAGGTGAATGTCGCAGAGTGTTTCGGGGGACTGTGGAAGGTGTTGTACCAGGGCATGATGCAGAGGGCTGTACCAAGCAGAAACAGGCCATATGGCGGGGGATGAATGCTACAACCTCCTTTTTGACACAGAGTCATTACCGTCCACATCTTCGTCCTCTGATATGTCTTATGTGTCAGGTGTGCCAGGTGTGTGTGGTGGTGTTATGGCTGCATCACTGTGTGCCACTGACACATCAGGGGGTGGAGGTGGTATGGCTGCATCACTGTGTGCCACTGACACATCAGGGGGCGGAGATGTGTGTGTCGAAGTTCCTGCAGCAATCATCTGGGGCAGGCTCTGTGGCAGCAATGGCAAGATGAGGAACTGCAGGGCATGGTAGATCCCAGCTACATCTCGCTGGTGTTCAGCCGTGGCAGCCATCCTTCCTGCCTGCATCCGCTCCATGTTCTCCATTGTCCTCCGCATCTGTGCCAACTCTGTGCTGTCGTCGCTGGAGCCTCTCTGCCTAGGCAGTCCTTGTATCCGAGTAATGGCTCCAGCGAGGTCAGCCAAGGATTGTTGTAGGGCATGGAGCGGACTGTGGGTGTCCGTTAGGGACTGTAAGTGGTCCCTGATGGGACTAAGACACCCACGTATGGCATCTAGTTTGGCTGCCATGAGGTCAAAACCCAGCCGCACCTGTTCAGCAAGCCCCCTTTGGCAGTCTGACACATGGCGTTGGAATGCCATGTGTTCTTCGGTGAGGTGCTGGGAGCCAGCCGTGGTGGTGGGTGCTTCCTGCTGTGTGGTCTGTGCTGAGGTTCTTTAATTTTGACCCCATCTTACAGTCACCGCCATTTTTGTGTTGCCTTTACACAGGCTGCTCGATGAGCGAAGTGTCTCTGCCCTTTTGGACTGCAACGTGTCAAAAACCCCCTCCGTCCTTGTCTTTAAAGCAATCTCAAACACCAGCCGGCCTAACTAATCCTTGTCTGGACTACCTAATCCCCGTATCAACTATCTGTTAGCCTTTAGTATTCTCCTCTCGCCATATCTTATCTTCTGGCCTTCGCTATTCTCTCCCTGTGTTTTCCTACTTTGTAACCTTCCTCTTGAAGCATACAGATATGTCCTGCCATTGCAAACACCGAACTATGGGTACCAGTATTGATTAACTGTGGGGGCTGGATAACACACAACATGTAAGCAGAGAGCATTTTGGTGACACAATATCTTGTTTTCAAACTCTCCTGATTGGCTAAAAAGTTGTGCGATGGGTGTATGTTTGTACAGATGTATTTCAACGATAAAAGCTTGTGAGCCACGGAGTCAAGTGGCAGTCTCCTGAGAACCTACTTGATGTACTTCTTGGACAACTGTGCTTAGCTGCAGCTAATAAACTTGGTTTTCTACGCCAACAGAGTATTCCGTGTCTCTGTGCAACAAGGCAGGTGAACCCGAAGATTTCAGGCGTGCCCTGCGCCGCCAGGCCCAAAGGCCCGGTTCTTCAGTGCAGGGGGTGGTATCACCTCGATGCAGTTGGGCTGCCCTGCTCCTGGAGGTGGGGTGCGGAGGCTGTCCACGAGCCGTTGAAGGGTGTCGGAGCAGATGGCCAGGGGTTCCTCCTCCTCATCACTGAAGAGATGTCTGGTCTGCTCTGCAGGAGGTGTTGATTGTCCCTCTGCAATGTGAAGGGGAGATGCAGGTTAACAGTGTGTTACATGTATGTGCACGCATTGTACATGTTTACATACTGACTGCATGACAATGTACATTGTGACTGTTTTGGAGGAGCTGGCTATTTGATGGGGGACAGTGGACATTCCGACTACATGACGGATGTGATGTTGTACTCGTACATTACCATCTGACAGTTTCCTGCTATGCCTGATGTGATTGGCCATTTTCCACGCACATGCGGCACCAGTTGTGTCCTCTGTTCTGTGGTGCTAGTGTGGCACTTTGTACCACATTGTCGTCAATGTTGATGTGCTGTGATTGCTAAGTGTGTGTGCTGCATTGTGGGAGAGTCGCCCCTGCAGCTCTGATTTAGCGGCCCATTATCCCTTTGATGTGGTGTGCCTTTGACTTGTGTGCTTTTACGGTGCTGAGATGTTGGCGACTTGGGTCATTTGTGCTCTTGGACGGATTTTGTACTCTTGTGCATTGTTTGTCTGCAGATGTGTT
The DNA here is from genome assembly GCA_963921515.1 of Calotriton arnoldi. Taxonomy (NCBI): domain Eukaryota; kingdom Metazoa; phylum Chordata; class Amphibia; order Caudata; family Salamandridae; genus Calotriton; species Calotriton arnoldi. The sequence goes on from CAWUFW010002286.1 coordinate 1,238,148, forward strand.
GTTGACGTCAGGGGTTGTATGTGCACGTGGGTGTGTCAGAGTGTGACCTGCTCCTTTGAGGATGTTATCCACACTGGGCCACCTCAGTGTCGTGTCGTGCACCATGTCATGTATTTTGACTGCAGCCATGCTATTGGTCATGCAGTGTCACTTCCATTGTCAGTGTGGCTCACAGAGCCGCTGCTTTGCTGGGTTCAGCACATGTGCATGGGTAGGTTGGGAGATTGGTGATGGGGGGGCCTTTTGTGCACATGGTGGACGGGGGCCTACTTGGTGTTTCTATGTGTGCTGCAGTGTGCCAAGGCCATCAGGGACATGTTCCACAGTCATTGTGGGTGTGCAGTGTGCTATTCTTGATTGTTTATGTGTGCCATTGTGCCCATCTCCCCCCGTCCCCCCAGTCCCTGGTGGTTACTCACTCTGCTGCAGTTGGGTCAGGTTATATCGAGCAGTGTCCGGACCCCCAACTCCTTGCGCCGTCTCCGCACTGATGAGTGTGGCCACCATTTCCTCCAGCTCATCCAGCTCCTCCTGTGGCGCAGGACTCCCACCTCCAGTGGCCGTTGCTGCCTTCCGGTTGGCAACGAGTTTCTGCTTGGTTTGGCTTGTCACATCATGCCAGCGCCTCTTGACCTCCTCCATTGACCGCCTCGACACTCCGACTGCATTCACGTTGTTCACGATGGACTGCCATATTTCCGTTTGTGTTGCCGATGACACAGTGGAGGTGACGAACAGTTGTTGGTAGTGTTCGGTCACCTCCGTGACGATGATCCGGTTTTCCTGCGGACTGAACCCCGTCTTTCTCTTCCTCTTCTCCTTGCCCTTCCCCGGCCCAGGGGTTCCTGGCTGGTCGTCTGTGGGGCTTGTGGGGTTCGCGTTGTCCTCTGCACTCGGTCCGGGTGCGTCCATGGTGCTACGCAGTTACATTTTTTTGTCTTATTTTTTTCTCTGCTTTTATAGTGCATTCTCACGCATGATGCGTGGGAATAGCAGGCCTGTCGTTGGTTTTCGCAGATTTTTGTATTGCCTTTGGGGTCATCGACACTTTTTTCGCGTTCGTGTTTCGCATTTTTTCGGCGTCTCGTTGATTTTAACGCGGGCATTTGTCGCGTTATCGTGAGGCTATCGCATGGTGCCGCCGGGTTGTGAATACTGCGTTAACACGGTGTTATTTTCCGGCGATAGACTGCGATGTGAGAAGTTGCGTTAAGTGATTTTGGCGATAGTTAACACACGTTCTTGAGAATATCCCCCTATAAGTTGTAAACTACCACCACTGAGGTGCAGGATGTCGGGACTAACGTATGGAAGTTTGATGCTAGTTGAAAGGGCTTTATTTTCTGGAAGACAGCTCTCACAAAGGCGTCTAGGCGCTATAGACAATAAGGCAGACCTTCTTTCTGTAGCATCCCTTTTTCAGATGTTTGGGCTGTCTTTAGATCAACAGGGCAGATGTTTGAACAGCGATCCACCCAACATAAAAATGTGAAACTTATTAGCTTTGCCAATGCTTGTTTTAAATAGTGTGTATGTTTATTCAAGAGAGGCCGAGGAAACAAACAAGCGATTCGTATTTCATTGCAGCCTTTCATTTAACATTGCTCCACAGAGAAACAATATTCATGTTTTTTCCTTTGTTTATGGGTGTAGTTTGCTGGTTTGATTTATGTTAACTTTGCAATCATGTTCTTTTATAAGCCTGCACCTTTTGTAAATGGAATGAGGCCTGGTCTGCCTAACTTGTTTCTAGAAATGTCTCTCGTAGTCTCTCAGGCTGTTTCATGCCATGATTTATAGTGTGCGTGCCAGGTGCACTGAACGTCAAGTACTAATCTAGGTCATCAGAGAACGACAAAACAACATCCGTTCACATAAAAACTGACGTCAGGGATGATTTATGGGCCTGAAGTGCACACTGCATAGCCGGGTAAAAGGAGCTCAAATAACAACTCCACTTTTTGGCCAAATTGTGTGATCCTAGGCAAACCAATTGACAACACTGTGCTTAATTTTTGTTCTCTCTAAAATTTGGAAGTACCCAGAGCATTCTGTGCAGAAACAACTGAGTAATGTATACTATAAACTGAGTTATTTACACTATATGTTCCTGTATATATGTCTAATAATATAACACGCCAATGATATAGATGCCTCTTGGGTCATTCGTGGCAATGTGGTGAGGCCATTTTACATTTAAGTGTTCTAAGTTTATGTTTAAACATTATTTTTTTTTAATCATTTTCTCGCGGTTCGTAATATTATGTATTATTCTAAAACCCTTACAAATAACAAAATACAGAAATATTTTTGAATTTTAAAGAACTGTGTCATATTTGTACTCTGCACCTATTTCACGGCTCACATTACGGCTCATTTAACGGCTCGCCTAGGACCATGGAGCCAAGCCAGAATCACGGCTCAGCGCTGACTCGCCTCTCCCTTTGAATCCTGTGGCTTGCAGATCTCTACCTCCCCCCCCACACACACCAGGGTTATATTTATAAAATATAGAACTGCACACATCATATAAGGAGCTCTCACCTTATCATCAGGTGTGGGGTGTTTAGAGAGTCCTGGCTTTTTTAAAATCAAATCGAAATGCATTCTGGTACTTGTAGTACCTCTGCAATCATTCCGAACTCCGGGCTAATTAGGAAGTAAGCAGAAGTGAACGAAAAAGCTGACCATGTCACACCTCACAGTAGATAAGTTAACAGCTGTGAATAAACCCACACTACTGATCTTAGGAGAAATTCTTGAAATTAGGATCTAGTTGACAACTGCACCATTTTATAACGACTGCCTTAGACTGCACCACTTTCGAAGCTTCATGCATGCCCATACGTCTCAAGGAGAATGACAGCTGGAGCTGGCTATAGCATTAATGTTTTGTTGCTGTTCCCCGTCCCAACCACTCTTCAATATTTTGAAAACACCACAACATCATGGTTTACCTCTGATGACATTTTATATTTGTTTACGACAACAGGATATTCACTATGCATATTGCAGGGAACAAAAGATGCAAGGTAGAGAGCATTTGCTTGAATGACATCACTTTTAAAATCGTGACTGTAGTACTTCCACAAAAACAAACATTGATAAACTGAATATTAGGCTTTTAACATCCTTTGACTGAAAAAAGGCAGACAGCAGCTGAACACATAACTGACAATAGCACACACAGAAATATTACAACTGCTTCTTTTCGTCACATGAGCTGGAATGAAATGATCATTTAAATGTACATAGCTCTCTCTATAGATACTGTTGTCATTTGCTTGAGTCACTGGGTTGCTCTTTGGGTTCATTCTCAGTTTTTGGAACTTCTTCCTTCTTATATTTGACCCCAAAGAAGCTGCAGATCTTCATTAACATCAGATCGACAATCTCTTCCTCTTCAGAGGCCTGAAAAAGAAGAGTGACAACATCAGACTGATTAGTACTCTTCAAATTCATATTTTGTTTGTAACTTTTTATTGTGATTTTGTCCTTTCGAAATTAAAACAATAATTAGTCTTATTGTTAGACCTACAGCAGGCTACCTGCATAGGGTCCATCCTTTACATATTTCTATGCAGCTCTGATCTGTAGATCTGGCAGTGACAGCTTTAGCTGCCTTGTAGAGCTCACACACTCTATACAGTAGTGGTCTTCAAACTTTTCAATGCCATGCCCCCCCTCCCCCCAAGTGGAAAAAGAATCATCTGCCCCCCCCCCCCTCAGAATTTTTCACAATTGTTCTACTAAATTGTATCTAATAAAAGTATCCTCAGTGTGTGCCTGGGGCCTTTGAAGAATATTTGGAGTCCCTTCCCTTTTGACACATACTCCCATCTAGGACATAAATGACAAAAGATGTTAGTGATGGCCCATTACAGAGCATAATGCTTCTTTTGGCCAGAGCCTGGAGAACCCCTGGGATCACCTGAGGCCCCCCTAGGGGGGCCCACCCCCCAGTTTGAAGACCCCTGCTCTGCAGAGAATGGCATTTGGCTCAGCACCCCTCAGCCATTGGTTGCTGCATCATTCTTCACCTTCATTACCCATTGGCTGACTGTAACTATCATTCAAGATGTATGGAGTTTTGCCATTGCACGAAGACATAAATAAGCCTTGTCATTGGCGTAGCACTGATATGAGTCCACACGGGCAGAGGGTGTGCGCGGGGGAGGGGTCTCAAATCTGATTCCTTTGTATTATAGCCGTTTTCTGACTTGAAAAAACATGCCATTTTCGATATACAGAGCAGAAATTGTAAGGATTGGTACATGCTTAATGTGTCTTTCTTAATATGGCTGATGTCCAAAACAAACTCATCATTTTATCTATCCTTGTTAACTCACCCATGTATTGCTTGGTGCGCAGTTTAGAAGTTGCACCATGTCTTTTGGAAATCCCGTTTTATTGAGAGTTTCTGATCATAATACAACAACGGCGTTATACAGAAGAACCTTAGGACCTGCCTGTTTTAAGAGGCATTCCTATGGATTCTTATCGTCGTCAAACTGAGCTGGCCACAAAACAAAAGCCGTAGGGATAACGTGCATTTTGGGCACTCTGGAGAGTGTGGCATCACCACCTCATCAGAAGGGTGGAATCCACTCCGCCCAAGAGATTCAGCCCATGAAGAGGGGCCTGGCATTGCCGAGACCCGGAGTCCCGAGTCACTTCAGAATATCTTCTTTAGTTAGATATGCTAAATTATGCAACATAGAACTTCTCCCCTCATTTAAGTTCAGCGAGAACTATTTGAAATAAAGCTATCTTTTAAAATGACACTGCTTGCTGCCATGGCATTGGGGCTACAAAGCACATGAAATAACCCAAATTACCCAAACAGATGGGGATCACGTTATCCTGCAGGGATTCGAACCCGTGACGTGGACGTTTCAAAGAGATATCAGTCGCAGATGCTTGAAGGCACTGAGTTATTTTAGCAGCAATGAAAGTCTAGAGTCCTTGTGGAACAGAAATTCGGAAAGTGGTTTTGTACTGATAACATAGAAGAGCTGAAAAAGCAGATGTTCTAAACACACCTAAGGACTGTGTGTTGTTAATGGTGGTCATTCATTTTGTTTTGCAGTTTCCAGAGATGGCAGGCTATGTGGTGGGCCTTCACAGTTGACACTTTTACTTTTGTCGTCTAGCTGGCCCTGTTTTACAGATGTATCTGAAAGATGCACTATCAACTAAGATGCAGTTTATCTGAAATCATTTGTAAAATGAACACAACAAAACAAATAATAATTTCACAATGTTGTCAGTGCACCTGTAATTTTGCCTGAACGAGCATGTGGGCCGGTCTGTGCATTTACGATGTATGGATGCGTGTGTACATTTATCTTCTCGATGTGTGCCTCTGTTGTTGTCCGTCAGCGTATGTCTTATAACAAAGCCAGGGTTGTCTTTGTCAGTGGTGTTTTTATTTTAGATCTCTTCATCTCACTGGATACATTGTTATTTGTACAGGTTTCGTTACACTGTGATTAGCCAGTACGTAAATGAATGGAAACTGATGTGGACCATCACTAATTCACCCGGCTTCCTTGCACTAGTCCTTATCTAACAAAGCGAATTGGTCATAAGACAGACTCGCTGTTGTTTAAAATTGCTTACCCCTTGAACTCTGTCCTCTGGGAGGATATACGTAGCTCTTGCTTTCCTCCTAACTTCCTGCTTTGTCTGTACAGATGACTGATTCCTTGCAACCTCGCTCTCTGGGTGAGCTTGTTTTGCTTCTCCCATCCTACTTTGGCTATGGGTTATTTAGCTCTGTGACCTTCTGAAGCAAGCTTATCTGTGTACTCCATGGGATGCCCAACCGTCTCCCACAGCATGAGACGCGCTTCTTGCAAGGTCTACCACAGCATGAGATGTGCTTCTTGCAAGGTCTCCCACAGCATGAGACGCGCTTCTTGCAAGGTCTCCCACAGCATGACATGTGCTTCTTGCAACGTCTCCCACAGCATGAGACGTGCTTCTTGCAAGGTCTCCCACAGCATCAGATGTGCTTCTTGCAAGATCTCCCACAGCATGAGACGCGCCTCTTGCAAGGTCTACCACAGCATGAGATGTGCTTCTTGCAAGGTCTCCCACAGCATGATACATGCTTCTTGCAAGGTCTCCCACAGCATGAGACATGCTTCTTGCAAGATCTCCCACAGCATGAGACGCGCCTCTTGCAAGGCCTACCACAGCATGAAATGTGCTCCTTGCAAGGTCTACAACAGCATCAGATGTGCTTCTTGCAAGATCTCCCACAGCATGAGACGCGCTTCTTGCAAGGTCTCCCACAGCATGAGATGTGCTTCTTGCAAGGTCTACCACAGCATCAGATGTGCTTCTTGCAAGATCTCCCACAGCATGAGACACACTTCTTGCAAGGTCTCCCACATCATGAGATGTGCTTCTTGCAAGGTCTCCCACAGAATGAGACGCGTTTCTTGCAAGGTCTACCACAGCATGAGATGTGCTTCTTGCAAGATCTCCCACAGCATGAGACGCGCTTCTTGCAAGGTCTCCCACAGCATGAGATGTGCTTCTTGCAAGGTCTACCACAGCATCAGATGTGCTTCTTGCAAGATCTCCCACAGCATGAGACGCGCCTCTTGCAAGGTCTACCACAGAATGAGATGTGCTTCTTGCAAGGTCTCCCACAGCATGATACATGCTTCTTGCAAGGTCTCCCACAGCATGAGACATGCTTCTTGCAAGATCTCCCACAGCATGAGACGCACCTCTTGCAAGGTCTACCACAGCATGAGATGTGCTGCTTGCAAGGTCTACCACAGCATCAGATGTGCTTCTTGCAAGATCTCCCACAGCATGAGACACGCTTCTTGCAAGGTCTCCCACATCATGAGATGTGCTTCTTGCAAGGTCTCCCACAGCATGAGACGCGCTTCTTGCAAGGTCTACCACATCATGAGATGTGCTTCTTGCAAGGTCTCCCACAGCATGAGACGCGCTTCTTGCAAGGTCTCCCACAGCATGACATGTGCTTCTTGCAAGGTCTCCCACAGCATGAGACGTGCTTCTTGCAAGGTCTCCCACAGCATCAGACGTGATTCTTGCAAGATCTCCCACAGCATGAGACGCGCCTCTTGCAAGGTCTACCACAGCATGAGATGTGCTTCTTGCAAGGTCTACCACAGCATCAGATGTGCCTCTTGCAAGATCTCCCACAGCATGAGACGCGCTTCTTGCAAGGTCTCCCACAGCATGAGATGTGCTTCTTGCAAGGTCTACCACAGCATCAGATGTGCTTCTTGCAAGATCTCCCACAGCATGAGACGCGCTTCTTGCAAGGTCTACCACAGCATGAGATGTGCTTCTTGCAAGGTCTACCACAGCATCAGATGTGCTTCATGCAAGGTCTCCCACAGCATGAGACGCGCTTCTTGCAAGGTCTCCCACAGCATGAGACGTGCTTCTTGCAAAGTCTCCCACAGCATGAGACATGCTTCTTGCAAGGTCTCCCACAGCATCATACGTGCTTTTTGCAAGATCTCCCACAGCATGAGACGTGATTCTTGCAAGGTCTCCCACAGCATCAGACGTGCTTTTTTGCAAGATCTCCCACAGCATGAGGCGTGCTTCTTGCAAGGTCTCCCACAGCATCAGATGTGCTTCTTGCAAGATCTCCCACAGCATGAGGTGTGCTTCTTGCAAGATCTCCCACAGCATGAGACATGCTTTTGCAAAGTCTCCCACAGCATGATACATGCTTCTTGCAAGGTCTCCCACAGCATGATACATGCTTCTTGCAAGGTCTCCCACAGCATGAGACATGCTTCTTGCAAGGTCTCCCACAGCATGAGACGCGCTTCTTGCAAGGTCTCCCACAGCATGAGACGCGCTTCTTGCAAGATCTCCCACAGCATGAGATGTGCTTCTTGCAAGGTCTCCCACAGCATGAGACGCGCTTCTTGCAAGGTCTACCACAGCATGAGATGTGCTTCTTGCAAGGTCTACCACAGCATGAGATGTGCTTCTTGCAAGGTCTCCCACAGCATGAGACGCCCTTCTTGTAAGGTCTCCCACAGCATGAGACGTGCTTCTTGCAAAGTCTCCCACAGCATGATACATGCTTCTTGCAAGGTCTCCCACAGCATGAGACGCGCCTCTTGCAAGGTCTACCACAGCATGAGATGTGCTCCTTGCAAGGTCTACCACAGCATCAGATGTGCTTCTTGCAAGATCTCCCACAGCATGAGACGCGCCTCTTGCAAGGTCTACCACAGCATGAGATGTGCTTCTTGCAAGGTCTCCCACAGCATGATACATGCTTCTTGCAAGGTCTCCCACAGCATGAGACATGCTTCTTGCAAGATCTCCCACAGCATGAGACGCGCCTCTTGCAAGGCCTACCACAGCATGAGATGTGCTCCTTGCAAGGTCTACCACAGCATCAGATGTGCTTCTTGCAAGATCTCCCACAGCATGAGATGCGCTTCTTGCAAGGTCTCCCACAGCATGAGATGTGCTTCTTGCAAGGTCTACCACAGCATCAGATGTGCTTCTTGCAAGATCTCCCACAGCATGAGACACGCTTCTTGCAAGGTCTCCCACATCATGAGATGTGCTTCTTGCAAGGTCTCCCACAGAATGAGACGCGTTTCTTGCAAGGTCTACCACAGCATGAGATGTGCTTCTTGCAAGATCTCCCACAGCATGAGACGCGCTTCTTGCAAGGTCTCCCACAGCATGAGATGTGCTTCTTGCAAGGTATACCACAGCATCAGATGTGCTTCTTGCAAGATCTCCCACAGCATGAGACGCGCCTCTTGCAAGGTCTACCACAGAATGAGATGTGCTTCTTGCAAGGTCTCCCACAGCATGATACATGCTTCTTGCAAGGTCTCCCACAGCATGAGACATGCTTCTTGCAAGATCTCCCACAGCATGAGACGCGCCTCTTGCAAGGTCTACCACAGCATGAGATGTGCTCCTTGCAAGGTCTACCACAGCATCAGATGTGCTTCTTGCAAGATCTCCCACAGCATGAGACGCGCTTCTTGCAAGGTCTCCCACAGCATGAGATGTGCTTCTTGCAAGGTCTACCACAGCATCAGATGTGCTTCTTGCAAGATCTCCCACAGCATGAGACACGCTTCTTGCAAGGTCTCCCACATCATGAGATGTGCTTCTTGCAAGGTCTCCCACAGCATGAGACGCGCTTCTTGCAAGGTCTACCACAGCATGAGATGTGCTTCTTGCAAGGTCTCCCACAGCATGAGACGCGCTTCTTGTAAGGTCTCCCACAGCATGACATGTGCTTCTTGCAACGTCTCCCACAGCATGAGACGTGCTTCTTGCAAGGTCTCCCACAGCATCAGACGTGATTCTTGCAAGATCTCCCACAGCATGAGACGCGCCTCTTGCAAGGTCTACCACAGCATGAGATGTGCTTCTTGCAAGGTCTACCACAGCATCAGATGTGCCTCTTGCAAGATCTCCCACAGCATGAGACGCGCTTCTTGCAAGGTCTCCCACAGCATGAGATGTGCTTCTTGCAAGGTCTACCACAGCATCAGATGTGCTTCTTGCAAGATCTCCCACAGCATGAGACGCGCTTCTTCCAAGGTCTACCACAGCATGAGATGTGCTTTTTGCAAGGTCTACCACAGCATCAGATGTGCTTCATGCAAGGTCTCCCACAGCATGAGACGCGCTTCTTGCAAGGTCTCCCACAGCATGAGACGTGCTTCTTGCAAAGTCTCCCACAGCATGATACATGCTTCTTGCAAGGTCTCCCACAGCATGAGACATGCTTCTTGCAAGGTCTCCCACAGCATCATACGTGCTTTTTGCAAGATCTCCCACAGCATGAGACGTGATTCTTGCAAGGTCTCCCACAGCATCAGACGTGCTTTTTTGCAAGATCTCCCACAGCATGAGGCGTGCTTCTTGCAAGGTCTCCCACAGCATCAGATGTGCTTCTTGCAAGATCTCCCACAGCATGAGGTGTGCTTCTTGCAAGATCTCCCACAGCATGAGACATGCTTTTTGCAAAGTCTCCCACAGCATGATACATGCTTCTTGCAAGGTCTCCCACAGCATGATACATGCTTCTTGCAAGGTCTCCCACAGCATGAGACATGCTTCTTGCAAGGTCTCCCACAGCATGAGACGCGCTTCTTGCAAGGTCTCCCACAGCATGAGACGCGCTTCTTGCAAGATCTCCCACAGCATAAGATGTGCTTCTTGCAAGGTCTCCCACAGCATGAGACGCGCTTCTTGCAAGGTCTACCACAGCATGAGATGTGCTTCTTGCAAGGTCTACCACAGCATGAGATGTGCTTCTTGCAAGGTCTCCCACAGCATGAGACGCCCTTCTTGCAAGGTCTCCCACAGCATGAGACGTGCTTCTTGCAAAGTCTCCCACAGCATGATACATGCTTCTTGCAAGGTCTCCCTCAGCATGAGACGCGCTTCTTGCAAGGTATCCCACAGCATGAGACGCGCTTCTTGCAAGGTCTACCACAGCATGAAATGTGCTTCTTGCAAGGTCTCCCACAGCATGAGACGTGCTTCTTGCAAGGTCTCCCACAGCATGAGACGCTCTTCTTGCAAGGTCTCCCTAAGCCTGAGATGTGCTTCTTGCAACGTCTCCCTCAGCATGAGACCTGCTTCTAGCAAGGTCACCCAAAGCATGAGACATGCTTCTTGCAAGGTCTCACTAAGCATGAGCATGACCTGCTTCCTGTAAGTTTCACTGCTGACAGTCTATTTAAAAAATCTAGGACTCTCTGTGGCAGGGGTTCACAGGGGTATTTCCATTACGATTCTTTGTAAAAAATTAAGAACAACTTTACCATGGAAGTTCAAGCTTCTCCTCCAAGAATCATTTTGTACAAGCATGAACCAAATATTTTTAGAGTGAGGAGGAAAGCCGTTCCGAATTCTAAAAAAATGGTGTTGTTGACATGAAAGTGAGTGTGTGTGTGTGTGTGTGAGGGAGGGGGGTCACACCCACCTTAAATGTTTCAAACAATTGATGAATATAGTGACAATTTACAAGTTCTGGACTCACCCAACAATACTATTAGACAAGTTACACACATCCTCAGGTCCTGGCTTCCCCAGGTGACATAGGCCTTAACCTTTGGACAGTAAAGCTATCTCAGGTTTCACAAGTGTGACATGCTCAAACACTTAGGGAGAAACATTGACTCATCATTACAGGATGTGACTTTAGGCAACAGAGCTATCCTTAAGGTGACAGAATTTAAGAACAGTCTCTCAGGCTACACAGATTTGACAGCATGAGGCATCTGACCACAGGCAAATTCCTCAGGTTACAATGCGTTTAGAATTGTATGACTCATTACACATTACACACACAACATTGATCCACTTAGTAAGTTGCACAGGAGTCACCAAGGGCTAGGAAGTTCTCACTTCGGGCCTCATTTATGAGGTTTTGACGTAGGGCAGTGCCGCAAGCAATTTTGCTGCGCTGCCCTACGTCAAAAGAAAAGGGCAGGAATGCGTTGCATCTATAAGATATGGTGCATTCCTGTCCTTTTCCCCAGCACCGGCACACAATGGGCTGCTGTGCGCCAACGCAGGAACCCTTGCACCCTGGTGCAAGGGTGCCTGCATTGCGGGGCTGATTGATTTTGTGCAGGAAGGGAATCCTTCCTGCACAAAATCAATCAATTCAGGCGAATTCCTCTTTCTATGTGTGCTCACATAGAAATGGAAAAAACAAGGATAAATGAAAAATTTCTCCTCGTTGCGCCTCCCTAACGCCACTCCTGGGGTGGTGTTGGAGTCTGACGCATTGCCTGGTTTACGATTTCTCGTAAATCTGGGAATGTGTCAGATTCCATGGGTGTTGCGTGGGAACACCCATGGAGCGCCCCAGGAAATGAAAAGCCACTCGTGGCTTTATGTGGCCTTGTAAATATGCCGGGGCACACTGCGCCACCGGACGTCAAAAAAGTGACGTTCCGGTGCGGCAAGGGGCCTCCTAAATGAGGCCCTTCAAGTCCAGTCACCGAGTCATCTGTCTGTTCCCCCTCCCACCCTTACCGTTCACTTGGGTTATTTCGATTACCTTTTGTAGCCGCAGCGAAAGGATCAAATCTGGTTCGTCCATAGTATATCAACATCACGCCTTCATGCAAATCTTTCTCAATCCGGCTCTTTCTTCGCATCTCTCCTACCCTTTTCCCTCTCTTTCAGTTTCGCCTCCATCTCTCTTTGGATTGTTTCTCTCTCTTTCTCACTGACTGACTTTGGAGCAGGATTTATACATGACTAAAGGTATTGTCAGCAGCAGGCAGCATGTAACTGACTTTTTAATCTCCCCATTAAAGTATTCTTTAGTTTTACAATGTTTTGACCAATGCTGCTGACCTAATGTGCTTGCAAACACACAATCTGTGTAGCTAAATGCAACATGGGTGGAGTGTGCAGTACTGTACACGCAGTTTGTTAATGCAGACCTAATAAGTCCTTGGTCTCTTGCCACTGTGAAGGGGAACAGCTCCGCCCCCCTCCCCCAGCTAGATCGTTGTCGATCGGGGGGAGGAGCAAAAAGCCATAGACACCCTCTTAAAGTGAGAGACATTGCTTAGTTTGTAACCTCGCAAAGGGCCTGTCGTCCTAAACATAGGGGTACGAAAAGAGGTGACCCTTGCACAATTTTAATCCTCATTTGCACCAAATGGATCATTTTTCACCCCTCTAAAACTCCTTAATGCACATATCCTAAAATGAAGAACGGATTAATCTGCATATATATAATTATGCACGAAAAGCAAGAATATTAATCTCTAAGGGAAGGGAAATTAGTAGATCAGTTCAATACACCTTGAAATCCTACTGAAGAAAGGGGCGATCATCCATGTCCCAGCAAGTAAAAAATACATTGTTTTTATTCTTTTCAGTTTCTTGTTAGGGAGGTGTTTGGGGACTTTTAGACTAGTGATCAACCGAAATAAGATCAATGAGGTCATTGACTAAATAGCATTCAGGATGCAAGCTAGTCATCTTGTAAGTCTGCTAATGATAACAAATGTTTTTTATTTATTTATTTATTTATTTATTTTTTTCTCCTCATTCGCCTCCAACCCCAGACAACTAGGAAATTTGAAAAGTTGCCACTGTTACTCAATTTTGAGACGTAGGCCTTCATGATGTCACCCGCCTACCAGTAGCAGACAAACCTCTTTGCTGTTGCTGACCTCTCGTTGTCATGGAGAGGGTGGTCGCACTCTCTTCTGATTACTTATAACTAGTAACTGTTGCTGAGGGCCCTTCCAAAATCGAGACTGGGGACCAAGGAGGAACAGCGAGACCCAACACAGCCTGAGAGCTTCACATGAGGCTTAATCATAGGATCATGTATATTATATGATTAGTTTTGTTAAAACAAAATATATTATAGCCGTTTTAGCCTGAAGTCCAGTTTATCAGGCAGTCCCAAATGGTTCTCTTCCTACTATCTTTCAATCTGGCCAGATCATTCCTAGAGATTTTATACAAGGAGCACAACCAATCTGAGTGTGTAGGAGGTAAGGCCTCAGTCCATCTCCTGCATATTTCTCGTCTAGCTAGCAGAATGGCATAGAATAGAAAACCTCTGCTCGGGCCTATAATTTCGCTAGATATACCAAAAATTATAAGTCTAAGAGAAATATGTATTGGGCGTCCCAAAATGTTCGTTAGAGTGCTCCCAACTTTCTCCCAAAATTCAGAGGTTGCCGGGCAGGTCCAAAACATATGTGTGTCTGGGACATTTTCCATGTCACATTTTTTACATCTAACGAGGGGGCCCTTGGTCATTTTAGAGAGTCTCGCTGGGGATAAATAGGCCCTATGTGTGGTGAAATAGTGATTTCTACTGAGCCAGGCTGGCTTTACTACTGCAAACAAGGTGTTAAAAGAGGTTTGCCACAGGTCTGCCCAGTCTATTTCTGGTATACATTCTCCCCACAACTCTTCAGCTAATCTGAAGTCTCCATCTATGGCCTCTTCAATAGCCCAGTAAAAGAACGATACCTCTTTCATTCCAACTGGCTTTTGTACTAGATGTTCTTCCAGCATATTCCCCAGGCCTATAGGTTTTTTAAGACTCAGGGACCAACTCTTTAGTTGCAAATATTTAAATCTGGACATGCCCTCCTCCAATTTTCCATCAAGAAATACCCAAGGTAAGAGTGAGCCCTCTGCGGTAAGATCCCCCCATACCAGAAACCCGGCTGTTTTTAAAGGGGCCGCCAGTTTATCTTTCAAACAGCTTGGTGTCCCTGGACTGTCCCACAGTGGAGCTAACTTTGAACAGTACTCTAGGCCTGTTAGTTTTTTAATTCTGGCCCAAATACGAACCACGCTCTCTAGGACTTTCAGTCTTACTTTCTTGAAGAATTTCTGATCTCCATATTTAAAAAGAAAACCTTCATGAGGTAACCCCACTTGCTCCAACATAGCTAGGTACATTACCCCCCTCCCTGATGAATCCGGCGATTTTAACAGCATTCTTGAGTGTGTTAGCTGGAAAGCCCAGGCATAGTATTGTATATCCGGAAGTGCAAGACCACCTTTTTCCCTCCTACGTCTCAGCTTCTTCCAAGATATCCTAGTGGCTTTGTAGGCCCACACAAATGAATTAATAGATTGCTGGAATTTTTCGATTGTTTGCTTCTCGAAGTGTAGAGGAATGGTTTTAAAAAGAAAGATAACTTTTGGTAGAATTACCATCTTTACCAAATTAATTCTGCCTAAGATGGTCAGGGGGAGATGTGCCCAAGATTTCATAAGTTTTTGGCACTCTCTTGCGGCGTTTAAAAGATTGATCTCCGCGATCTTATTTATATCTCAAACTATCTTCACCCCCAGGTACCTTATCTCGTCTTTGGTCTGATATCGACACCCTGGCAGATTCCATGTCATGATTTCAGTTTTTTCTGCATTGACCTCATAACCCGAGACCCGATCAAAATCCCTCGCTATGTTAATAACATGAGGAAAAGACAATTCTAGATCTGACGAAAGAATTAATATGTCATCAGCATACAGGGCTACCTTCCTCTCCCATGTTCCACTCTTAAATGGTGAAATGAGTGTCTCCTCCCTAAGGCGTTGAGCGAATGGTTTTGTGTACATGTCATATAGGAGGGGGGAGAGGGGGCAGCCCTGTCTGGTTCCTCTCTTAATTTTAAAAGGTTTGGTCAATTGTCCGTTGACCACAAGCCTTGCCGAAGGGTCGCTGTATATGAGGCTAATAGTCCGGCAGAATTTTGGCCCAAAATTAAACTTCTCCAACACGGCCGCTAAATAATTCCAATTGACCCTGTCAAATGCCTTAGTGGCATCCAGGGTCATTGCTGCCAGAGAGAGTGAAAAACAAATGTTATCCTTGATCAAATTATTAGATGCTTAGCTTCACTTTCCCTTTAATCTAAACATAACATAGATTTTCGTCAAGGACAACAACTCAATCAATTTTGTGTTTCACAGTTCGAACTCAAGTCTCCCTTATGTATGTTCAACAAAATCAAGGTGCCAATAGGGGCCTCCAACCTTTTCTGTAATAAGAGCTACTTATGATCAATACAAATTATCCCAAGCTACTAATATAATTTGTGCTGTAATAGTGGTCCCATCAGACAAGATTAAGTTAGTGATTATCCTATGTAAAATTGCCAGCAACGATCACCTCAGTTCATCAGCAGTATTGAAAAAAAGGGCTTTGCCAATTCGGAATGCCTTTTCGTGGAAAATACATAACAGCCATAGCTTAAATGCCCCTGGTACCAAGGTAATAATATTAATATTTGTAATAAGCATCCCTAATGCCACATTGTAGGAAGGTAGGATCCTTCTGCATGGTTGCCCCCACTTTTGCCTGGTGCTATGCTAGTTTTTGACTAGTCTGACTGGGATCCTACTAATCAGGACCCCAGTCTATCTGCTTTCTCCCTTAAATTGTTATGCTCAGTACTTAGGTACACCCCAGATTGGATACTGGGCTACCCTTATCTGTTCCTAGTATATGGTACTAAGGTACCCAGGGCATAGGTACAACAGAGGTCCCCCATGGGCTGAAGCATGCATTATGCCACCCATGGGAGACCATTCAAAGTGGAACTACAGGCCTGCCATTGCATCCTGTGTAAGCTGGTGCTTGCACCACTTACTAAAGATATAGGTTTCGTATATCTAGGGTCACTGCACCTAAAACCTATAAGTTACCCTTCTAGCAGGCCTTTGCAATCCTGAAGGCAGGGTGCTTGGTTCTAAGTGAGAGGGTGCCCCTACATGAACAGGAGACACCTACAGCCTACGGAGGCCATTCTCCCGGGTTGTCAGTGAAGCAACCATAGACCATATAGAGGTGCCCCTCATAATTATGCGATGAGCATCTCGAAACTGGCTGCAATGAATTCTATCATGTTTGGTATCAAACATGTTGGAATCAAACCCCCACACCATAAACGGTGTGGGAGGTATGATTCCAAGCACTGGAAGAGCCCTCCGTTAGCCTCTCAGTGTTCCCGGTGCCAACCTTCTAGACCCGGGCAGCACAAAATGGTTGCTGCCGACTAGAGACACATTTCTGGCCTCCTGCTGCTGAGCCAAGCTCGAGCAGGGGAAGGCAGAACAATAGGCATCCTGTCACAGGGAGGTGTGACCACCTCCCAGACAGGATTTAGTGTATTGGGACCGGGTGGATGTGCTTGCCAGCGCCACTAAGTCTGCAAGAGGGGCACATTTGGTGTCCCCATGTATAGTCCAGTTCAAACCAGTCCTGGGAGCTGTTGGCTCCTGCTCTGGCGTGAAACTGGTCAAAGGACATGGGAGTAACCTCCCCCCTGTCCAGACCCTCCCCTGGGAGGGTCCTCTGAATCGTCCCAACCCTTTCCTTAGGGTACTTAAGGGTTTACCTGTGGGTGGGTCCCTAGATTTGTCGTGGGACAAGATTCAGATCAGACACCACTTCTTCTTCTACTGTCTGGGCACTCTGGACTTCGCTGGGCTTCGTTTGGGCTCAACTTCATCTCCCTTCCAGTCTGCTGCATCGTCTGTGCCGGGCACCATACAGGAACCTTCCAAAGCCTGTGGGCATCAAAGAGACCTGAAGGAATCTCCCTTAAAGTGAAGGAGTCACTTCTCCGCATTTGCAGGCACCGCAACTAAGTTGACCGGTCTGCTGATACTGAGCTCCTCCAGACTCCAAAAGGTTGTGCAACACAGGTCATGGTTTTCCAAAGCTCCTGAGGCCTGCCCTGCCCTCTTACAAAGTTTGAGGCCAGTATCCCTTGTGGGGGCTGCAATAACTGAACACATGTGCACCGCGTCAACTTGAAGTTGAAAAAGCTTGTTGGCTTCCTTCCAAGAAGATTTCCAAGCTCCAAGTAGCCCCAACCTCAAACACCTCTAGTGACCAGAATCTTCAGCCACAGCACATCGTGTGCACCGTGGCCTGCATCTTTTGGTGAGCTGCTCGAGGTCCTCTTGCGACTCCAGTGCCTTCGGCCTGTGGGTCCATTTGAGGTTCACCTTTGTTTCTTTTGGGCTCCTCTGATTGCTTGGGGCCTGCCCTGACTCCCCTGCTTGTGGTGAGTCCCCTGCACCCTGCTGGTCCCGATGTTTCTCCTTCTTCAATTCCTGCGTCGGTTGCATTTGCCAAGGCTTGTTGGTGCTCCCGCCGGACACCGACCCCACAGCACTCAACATCCTTCGTGGGAGAGCTTGTGCATGGCACTTAGTCTTCCTCAGCATTGCCTGGTCCTCACAGCTGCAGAGTCAAGGTCATCGTTAACTCTCCTGCAACACCCGACATCGGAGGGCATTCATCTTCCAAGCATCCTGGTCACTCCTGAGTGACATAGACTCTGTCCCCTCTGCTTGCAGGTACCCCTCAACAAGAATCCACCTTCGGATTCCACCGGACACTTTCTTCTTCTCCAGCAGCAGCACTCTCCTGATGTCCCGCATTGGGTATGACGGCGGTTTCCGATACCACTTCACACGTATGCACCCGGCTTCCCTGGTGTAGGTAACGTGGGTACTAGGGTATCCACGGGTGGTGTAGTGTGGTTTGTGGCCTCATGGTCTACATTGCTAAGTTAGCTTAGGCCTGGCTGCCATGATGCCTTTTTGCACACGTTACTTTGTGACTTTGTTTTTCCAGCCTCTGCTTGTGCCCGGCTATATTAGAACTGTCTGCCTTTTTGCCTTTCACCTTTTCTCCTGTTCCCTGTGGGTTTCGTCTGCACATCATGTACAAGGTCAAAAAACAACGTCCCTTGTTCTTGCTGATCTGGTCAGCCCCTCGCACTTAGACATAACACAAAATACAGCTGCACTGGAGAAATTTGTGTGCTTTTAATATTGTGATCTCGCTGTTTGTGGCACTCGGAGGAAAACCTTTCCAGGGAGAAGAGCTGTGCTTGTCTGATGATGTAAACCTTGCAACTAGATATTGAGGTATGAGGGTCCGCCTGACAAAGCCCAGAGGTCTTCTATTTTTATAATAAACTAGTTAATAGCATGGGGAGGGTGGTAAGGCCATTTAGCCCTATATCCACTGCTTTATAAAATGCTTTCCCCGTTTGTATTCTATGGAATTGTAACTATGCTTCTTATTTTATCATTATGCATTATGCTGATAGTACTGGCATGTGTACTGTATCTTAGAGCACGATAGTTGAAATAAACATTTTAAACTATACTGTGTCTCTTATTACGCACATTGTGGACAAGTATGAGTGAGTTATGAAAGGGTGTTCTTGCTCCCGCGAGTCCTGAGAGAGACCGTGTTCTGGGTTGTCTAATCATTGGTAGCTTCGCTGCAAATGAGACGCTAAAGCTAGTCGGATTGGGATGGTGGGTACTAAGGTGCATGGTTGGTTCACCACTATACTCCGAGGTCCTATTATCCTGTGCATAGCTCTGTATATGTGCAGAATCCCTACAACATGGCGCCCAACGTGGGGCTTCTTATCTGCGAGACGCTTGAGTAGTGCTTGTGCTTGTCCACAACACCCTTCGCATACGCTTCCGGAAACGTGTGTGAGGGTGATACCTCCTATATTGATCTTTTTATAGGTTCTTTCAAGCTTGAAGTTATTAAAAGGTGTTTAAGTAAACCCTATATTGCGCTGCATCACATTAGGTTGTCGATCATTTCTGGTCTTAATGGCGGATATAAATATACCGGCACATAGCCGCGCTGCGCTCCGGGCTCATTTACTGGCTTATGGAGTGCCCGACGTGGGTGTCTCACTCATCTTTGTGGTGCAGGCTGACCCGGCTCACCACTTTGAGGTGTTTTACTCTTGGGTCACTTTTCCGGCGGTAGACGGAGCGGACAATTTGTTTCATGAGTGCGCTCTCACTGCCCTACACAATGCTTATCGGCCTTATCAGGCTCTTGAAGTACCACTTACGGCATGGCAACACCGTATTTGGTTTAATGGCGCCCTCCCACATCCGGTCACCCCGGTTCGTTTAGGCCCCTTATCAATAGAGGGGGCCACTTGGCCAGTCTTGGCTGGGTATACCCCACATCCGCGTTATTTGACGCTTGCGGTTGATGAACTGCGTGCATTGCATACGTCTTTGATATGCGTTCACAGAGCTTTGGTACAGTATGTTACAGGCAACATCCAGGGAGCCCCTCCTAGAGTTGCGGCGCATCCAGCTGGACCGGGCGGTGTAACCATAAGTCCCGTCATGGTTAATTCGGTGATGGGCAAGCGCCCACAAAATAAGGATGATTTGCTTTATTGGCTTACAGAAAAATTTGACCAGCTGGAGGCAGTTTTTCCAAATACGTCTCCTGTGGAAAAACACAGGATTTTAACGATTAGTTTGCCGAAAGACTTAATTCCCGAGTTGGCAGAATGCAACAACTGGGGCAAGGTATTCGCAGCAGTATATGCGAAGTGTTTCGGCACTCCTTCCATGACAGTTCTCCCCTCTGTAATTAAACGAGTGCAGGATGAGCATGGCCCTGAAGCAGCTGTGGAGTTGGGGATGAGACTGGTGGGAGTGTTCGATGTGGTGGCTGATCTAATCCTTGCGAACGTCAAGGGCGATGCAGTTAACTTTCAAGTAGCTAATGCTTTGGCTTTAGTCCCAGAACCGGACAAGCCACGCGAATTACTGAAAATTATTGCACAGGCTTATAAAACTATTGGCCGCAATAGTTTGGAAGTTAAGCCTTTTGCTAAAACGCAAACTCAATCACATCCACAACAAAAAACTCAGTCTGAGAAAGATGAGAAACCGTTCTTTACTAAAAAGAGCTGGAGGTTGAAGAAACAGGGTAAGCAACAGTCAAAACCAGGGTCACGTGCCGCGTCCCTGGTTTCCATATCTTCTGAACGCACTTATGATTTGCGCGACAGAGCGAGAATTAAATCTCCAGATAGGTTTCAAGTCCCTGACCTGCGTTCTCCTCGTTCTTCACAGGCACCATCGACTTCCCAGACTCGTGGAGGAGATCGCCAAGATAGAGGCCAGGGTCGTGAGGCCCCACAGGGACGAGACCAACCTCGACAACCAGTCCGAGGGAAACCAGAAGAATTTCCACGTTCTTGCCCACAGTTTCAGAAGAAAAAAGTTGCAGCTTTAACAGCGAGGTATGCCACAGACGGTGAGAACGAGACTCCTGAATTGGACGTGGGCAGTGACGCTACTAGACAGCGCTGTGGAAGTTACCATAGTGCGGGAGGCACTACGTCCTCATGTGGAGGCGACAGCAACTGACATATTCATTACTGTCGAGACAGCTGACACCCGAGTGGCACCCCCTGACAGACTATTTAATATTGTCATTCAAATAGAAGGTGACATTGAGCGTGTTATTAAAGGGATTTTTTGGGAGAATCTGACCTCTTCTTACGATATTTTGTTGGCAGAGGCGGATTGGCCGCCCCCATTCGTACTTGCTGCTCGTAGAGGGGAGGAGGTAATCCTTCCGAGCTTTTCTCGTCATGTCCCCAAGGACAAAGCGGAGGCTCTCGCAGCTGAATGGGCTTGGGCCCTGGCTCCGGCGTTATACCATAATCACGTGGGCTGGGATGAAGACTCCCCCCCCCCATGATATTCCCTTGCGGTCGCTGCCACAACCACAACCCCAATATCCCATCCGGCGGGAAGCTAAAGGTCCCGTTTCTGACATTCTGACACAGTTAGAATATCAAGGAGTAATTGAAACATGCGTATCACCAATGAATAATCCCCTTTTTGCGGTTTCTAAACCCGATGGATCGTACCGCCTAGTATTGGATTACCGACACTTGAACTCTCATTGTCGGACCTTTGCGGTACAAAATACCCACAGTTCTGCGCTTGTAGACAGTTTTGTTTGTAAAAAATATAAAACAACACTTGACCTATCCAATGGATTTTACACGCACAACTTGTCCCCGGAGTGTAGCCAATGGAGCGCTTTCACTTCCGGTGGTAAACAATTCAAATTTCGGCGTTTGCCCATGGGCTACAAGAACAGCCCGGGTGTCTTCGCTGCCCGTGTTGTCTCTTTGTTGGACAGCATAGACAGACGACGAATTATGGCTGCATCTTTCACGTGTGGACCGCATTATTCTTGAATTTGCGGTCTTAGGATACAAATTTAATTTTGCCAAATCTCACATTGCTGAATTTACCGTTTTGTTTTTGGGCATGAGCTCAACAATGAAGGTAAGGGCTTAGCTCCCCATTTCTTGGAGAAGTGCGCACTTTTGCGCCCTCCAACCACCCTGAAGAAGCTTCAGTCATTACTGGGTTTTCTGAACTTCGGTCGTAATTACATTCCCGAATATGCCCAGCGTATCAAGCCTCTATATGTCTTGATACAGCCCAACTTTTCTAAGTCATGCTGGCTTCCTGAGCATTCTTCGATACTGCACTCTTTGCAGTCTGATCTACTTGAATCTAAATTCTTGTTGACTCGTGATAACCACACAAACCTGGTGATTAGAATTGTGCCCAGGGCGGTGGGTTTCACGTACTTAACCTTTAACGAAGGTGACACAGTACCGATTGCATACAAGTCACATCTTTACACTTCAGCGGAGTTGCGCTTTTTCTCTGTGGAGAAAGTTTTGACTGCAGTGCAAATGGCGATTCTGAAGGAACGCGCACTGGCACAGGGAAAACGCATTTTGGTGGTAACACCATATCCTGCACTTGAGGCAGTTACGAAGGCAAGTGTCCCGAACTCTAAGGCTTTGCACCCCCGTTGGATACAATGGGCTACATCTCTGACGTCCCCGGATGTCACTTTTATCTTTGATTCCTCTCTTCAGACACAGGAGTTTTTACAGTATGAATTTGTTCATCCTCCTCCTCTGTCTTTGCTGTCGCTTGAGGAGTACAAGTGTATTATTTACACCATTGGTTCGGCACAACCGGCCACGGGTTCAAAGCATGCTTATTCTGAGGCATGTGCTATTGTTGCAGGTAATATGGTGAACGGAGAGTTCAAGTCGAATGTAGTGCACACACAGGCACTGGGAGACAGTACTGCACAATTGGCCGAGCTGCGCGCCTTGGTGCTCGCACTTGAGTTCGCAAATCCAGACGTGACGACTCTTATTGTATGCGATTCTTACTACTGTGTTCAATATTTCAATGACAACCTATTCTTTTGGTTGCAAAATGACTATAGAGATGCTAAAGGCAGCACAATTAAGCATAAGATGCTTTGGGTTCGAGTGGCAGATCTTAAACAACGTTTGCCTCTCACACAGGTGATTCACACCCTTGGCCACCAGCGTGTGGGCGCACACGCGGTAGGTAACAGTTTGGCAGATGAAGCTGCCAAATCAGCAGTAGCCACGTGCTCAGTAGCAGCAGTTACAAGACTAAAATAGATAATGAGATTTTGGCAGCTATTGCTGCAACAATGGAAGGTGCTAATTACCCACAGGGTTTCCCTTCCAAGTACTCTTATCAGTTAAGTCCCGAACAGGTTCCTTACGTAAGAATTCCCGACGTTGGTGATCGGCTGATTCCCAACGCGGACCGCAGACCTTCCTTGATAACGGCCGCACACGAAGGCTTGGCTTCGGCCCATGCTGGCGTATCTGCAACCGTTTCCATCTTGCAGCAGCGTTACTGGTGGCGTGGTTTATATAAACAGACCCGTACTTATGTGCTTTCTTGTGACGTTTGTCAGCAAATTAAGCCTTCGACGGTTACACGTCCACCACAAACACAGCTCTGCATTTCTAACAAACCTTTTGGGTGTGTTTACCTGGATCACTGCGGTCCATTTTCTTCTGACACTGCATATAAATACATCTTGGTTGCAGTGGATTCGTGCACACGTTTCATCTGGGTCTGGCCACAACGGCGTGCTGACGCTCGAAATGTCATAAGGGATTTGCGTGTCTTTGTGGGAATTTTTGCCTGTGGCACCTTCCATTCTGACCAAGGTCCGGCGTTCGCCTCTAAGGTGTACAAGGACGCAATGGGGTCACTTGGGGTGTGGGTGCAATTTTCGTCTCCGTATAGACCTGAGGGTAATTCGATTGTGGAGCGAATGAACCATGACTTAAAGCAATCCTTGACAGCTAGAATCTTAGGTACTGGCAGGAACTGGCTGGCCCACTTGTATAGCGTACAACGTGCACTTAATAATCTCCCTAGAAGATCTCTGGGTGGGCGGACCCCATACGAAATGCTCTTTGGCATCCAAATGTTTGTGCCAGACCTTGATGGTCTAGACACAGCGGCGAATGCCGCAATCTTTGACGTAGATAATCATTCTACTATGTTGCAGGACTTACAAGAAGCCCGTGACAAACTTGCAAACGAACATTTACCTTCAGCCACAGACGCTGCGCTGCAGATTCCGGTTGCCGGCTGGCTTCCGAAGGTTGGAGATCTGGTCCGAGAGAAGGTGGAGAACAAAAAGAATTTGGCCCCTCTTATCGTGCACCGGTTCCAGTCCTTGGCTTGAAGGGTACTCGTACAGTCATCTTACCACCGCTTCCTGGTCGCAAAGACAACAGATACATCTCAGTGGACAATGTCAAGCTACAACATCTGGCCGATCCTGAATAGCGTAACACCAGCGGTCTCCTGTCCAGCCATTTCTAGGACTCATGTTTGTGGCCCTCCAGCCCACATGGACACTGATGTTGCCATTGAGATGGTAGATTTGCCTGATCGCCTGCTCGACTGCCCGGATTCCTCCTGCAACGAGGAGACCGAGTATGCCTATCCTGCCACCGAATCGGTGGCTCATTTACCAACAACACCACTGAGCCCAGCCCGTTATTCCTTTGATTCGGCTTCCACCTCATCACTTATCCCGTCCAGCTTCAGTGTTTTTATATCCTGGTTCAGAGACAATTTTTTAGTCCCACCGTGGACGTACATCTGGTTGGTACTGTTCCTGATTTTTCTGTTCATGTCCATTGGCTTCGTGACAGTTTTTTTCTTGCTCATTAATGGTCACTATTTACCAGAACGCTCTGCAGTGAACTGTGTCGCTGGAACTTTGGCTCCGCATTCTTCTTCTCACATCATGAAGCGTGACCACACATTTGTGAACATTTCAGCTTTCCCAGTCGCTGATGGCATCGTATGGGATGCGGTAAATTTCCAAATTCATGGACCAACTGAGATTATTAATGTACCAAATGTCCTCCGTGTTTCAATGGGTGATGTCGTTAAAAGTAATATTCATTCTGATGATTGGGATGTGCATGCCGTTGAATCGTTATTTACTGATTTGAAATATTATGCTGCTTTTAATGCTGAAGATCTGTATTTAAATTCTGCAAGTTATGCTGACTTATATTGTTACCAGCATTGGGGCAACCACTTTCTCCATAAACCAAGTACTCTTCGGGGTCCTGTTAATTACACCCAATGGGAACATTGTCCGACCCCTTTGCCAGGTAGCTCCCAAACTCTTAGAGGTAAATTTACTTACTTTACAGACTTTGATAGATCAAACCCTGGGTCCTATTATTTTAAATTGAACACTTCGTCCGCACAGAAGATCATGTTGACCCACACCAAATTGCTGTATTCGTGTTCCTTCTTGAACGCATTAGCAGTGGGTGGTTATGAACACTGGCAAGACACCATTGACTTAAAGTCTATTTGGGGCACCAAATCGTGGCAGGTCCGAGGCACGGAAGCCTTACACCGTGCTTGCCTCATCCCAGCCCAAATTTTATTTTTAAATCGTACGATCTATCAAACGACCTGTTGGGGTTTGGCTACTTCTAAACAATTGAATGCACCCTCCATTCCCGCATTGTCTTCCACTCCCAACGACAGCTTGCATTTTAATATTTCCCTAGCCAATTTGCAAGCTTTGTTTCAAAACAATTCGTTTAATACCTCTACGATTGTTCAGTCACCCTGGTTGGCTTGGCCCATAGCATCAAATGTCTGCCAGCTGCGTTTTCATGACTGAGCTCCTGGTTACAAACAGGATAGGCTAGATCCGAGGTTTTCTGACTCTCGTACTGTTACAACATATTCTGTTGGTAAATTGTGTAAACAGTGGTTGCAGCACTCTTCATTAGATTCTGTAAAACAACATTTATCCCTCCTATCAGGCAACATTGATCTGTCCGATTTTGTTCTGGGGCCTCGTGGTCCTCGACCTAAGAGATTCATTTATGAAACTTACAATGAACTCTGGAAGCTTTCGCAAATTGAAGCTGCTTCCCGTTTACGGGAAATCGATCAAGCAAATTTAGAAAAAGTGCTTGCTGTTGTTGACAATAGTATTAATACCCTGTCTTCCCGCATTTACACATTAGAGAATATTGTTTCCTCTGTTGTTGATATTGTACAAGATGATGTATCTGTGTTATATCATGGTCAAAATCAATTGCGTTCAGTAATGCAGTTTGCGTGGACTTTGCAAACACTAAAAATGGGTAAAGTTCCTTGGCATTTTTTGAACACCTCTGCCTTATTCTTGCCGTTTAATTTAACTGAAAAACAGCAATTCATGTCCATGAAAGATGCAACATACACTCTCTTACATATCGAAAAGATAGAGCCATTACCATTCTCTGTGGCGGAGTTGGACTCTGCAGTGTGGCTAGTTCACGGGGTTATCGCTTTGCCTTTTTCTTTATTTGAGTTCAGTTCCTGCATGAAACATTATCCTGTTGGCCGTTTTCAGCCTTTAGGCAGTGCCTTCTTGCATGAACTTTGGTCCCTGCCTTTCATGTATAGATGCCTTAGGGACGGAAAAGAAGTTTTTCTCACAGGAGAGTCATGTGATTCTACTGTGGGTCATTCCCTGATTTGTAAAAACATTAAATTGCACGGGGCTTGTAATGTTTCGGCTCCGAATCTTGCTTGTGTTTTAAAGGGCATTACTGCTCCTGCTATATCACCTACTTTTACTGTGCTTGCAAATGGTAGCTATCTCCTTCTGAATAATCAGGACTGCTGTGGAATGCTGGCCGGCATCCCCTATATTGTAACAGTTTCCCACTGGGTTGTGTGCTGCAAAAATGTGCTTTTTCCTCCCCCGCACGGCATAATAGATAGTTCCATTTGGCCTTCCATTCCGACTTTGAAGGCGGATTTCAATAAATTGAGCAGAATAAAGGCGCTATTATTGAACCAGGAGGTTATGCTCACATCCGCACAGGAGACATTCATCCTCCAGGTGGCTAGTACCCACAGTGAGATACAGGCCCTTTTGAACACAAACCTCCCACAACATTTCGGTGAGCTGATTCACCGTGTTTTCAATGCGTCTAGAACCGAGGGTCTTGTGCACTTTTTTAAAGTTGTGGGCTCTGGCCTTGTTACCTCCTTTTAAACTATATTTGGTGTAATACCGGCTTTTATTCATTCTATTTTTTCCAGCGTCTTTGGCGGCTTTCCGTTGCTCTTCGCCTTAGCGGCTGGTATATTGCTTTTGGTCTGTTTGCTACACAATGGCTGCACTTCCTGGGGGCCTCCTCGACCAAGGTCGACTCCGGATGCTCCGTGAACGCATGCTCATAGGCTTCGGCATCCTACCATTGGCGACACTCAGTGTGTCCTATAGCCTTTCTTTTCGCTTTGCGTATTTCACTTGCGTGCAACCTGTGATGTCTTGCATCCGATGTCCTTTCTCTTGGTCCTTGGATTTTTGCCTCTCCAATACGTCTCTGTCTGACCCGGATTTTGGCCAGTTAATGGGTCCCTTAGAGGCCCATGAACGGGACTGTTCCGGCAATGGCTTGATGGCGCATGCGGCAGCACTTGGAATTTTGGCGCAATGGGATATCTGGGCGGCTGCTCAGTCTCTCCTACAACAAAGTTATGTTGAGTATCACGCAAGTTGTCCCGCAATGCTGTTCACTGCTCCTTCTTGTGAGGAACATGAATGCAGTTTTGATTTGTCGAACTGGATGGCGTCTCTTTTTTCAGACGATTCCAACGATGTCCTCTTGGAAGGTGTGGCGGTTTTTTGCACTTACACTCTATTGGATTAAGGGGCCTCCGCTTTCAGCGTCCTGAATCTCTGAATTTTTTTTAGCCCTCTCTGGAAATTTTTATCCTGAATTTTTTTTCCATTTACTGTCCTTCATTGGGGACTATTCATGAATAGACGTTTACATTCTGCTCCATCTATTTGAACTCTGTTTTCGTCCTATGTCTTCGCCTATGGACTGACCAGGGGAGGGTGTAGTGTGGTTTGTGGCCTCATGGTCTACATTGCTAAGTTAGCTTAGGCCTGGCTGCCATGATGCCTTTTTGCACACGTTACTTTGTGACTTTGTTTTTCCAGCCTCTGCTTGTGCCCGGCTATATTAGAACTGTCTACCTTTTTGCCTTTCACCTTTTCTCCTGTTCCCTGTGGCTTTCGTCTGCACATCATGTACAAGGTCGAAAAACAACGTCCCTTGTTCTTGCTGATCTGGTCAGCCCCTCGCACTTAGACATAACACAAAATACAGCTGCACTAGAGAAATTCGTGTGCTTTTAATATTGTGATCTCGCTGTTTGTGGCACTCGGAGGAAAACCTTTCCAGGGAGAAGAGCTGTGCTTGTCTGATGATGTAAACCTTGCATCTAGATATTGAGGTATGAGGGTCCGCCTGACAAAGCCCAGAGGTCTTCTATTTTTATAATAAACTAGTTAATAGCACGGGGAGGGTGGTAAGGCCATTTAGCCCTATATCCACTGCTTTATAAAATGCTTTCCCCGTTTGTATTCTATGGAATTGTAACTATGCTTCTTATTTTATCATTATGCTGATAGTACTGGCACGTGTACTGTATCTAAGAGCACGATAGTTGAAATAAACATTTTAAACTATACTGTGTCTCTTATTATGCACGTTGTGGACAAGTATGAGTGAGTTATGAAAGGGTGTTCTTGCTCCCGCGAGTCCTGAGAGAGACCGTGTTCTGGGTTGTCTAATCATTGGTAGCTTCACTGCAAATGAGATGCTAAAGCTAGTCGGATTGGGATGGTGGGTACTAAGGTGCATGGTTGGTTCACCACTATACTCCGAGGTCCTATTATCTTGTGCATAGCTCTGTATATGTGCAGAATCCCTACAACAGTGGGGTGGCTCTCCAACCTTCTGTCTTCCATGGGGTTTCTTAAGGGTCCACTGGGAAGGGTCATTAATCTTTAAAAATCCAACAGCGACTTACACGTAGACTTGTACGGAGAACGCAGTCGTATTCCCACACTGCACACGACCTCCGTGCAGCACCTAGTCTCTCACCTTGGGTAGTTTCTTGGGTCCCCGGCACTTTTACGTCCTCTCGACATCATCCTGACTCGAGTCGTGGTTCTTATACCACTTTCTTAGTATATGGTTTGGTTCCCCCCTGGGGTCCACTGTGTATTTCGTGCTATTTACTGTATTTCTATGCAAAGTATTGTGTTTATCTCCATGTAGGAGATACCTAAACATATTAGAGTGTATTATATAATAAACCCATATTTTTTATAAATACCTTGTGTGGTTCTTTTTCACTTAATCTATACTATAAGATTGCATTCTGGTAAAACAAGCTGCTTTACACTCCTTCTGGACTAAGCCTGAAGGCAGCTCTTCACAGCTACCACTTAGAGAGCTTTCTAAGGTTGTCTAAGGCCTCTTAAATCACCATAAGGGTTGTCTGGACTGGTGCAAGGTTCCCACTTACATAAGTGGACACCATATACTAGGCCAGCTTCTCACACACATGATTTGTCATTCGGATTACTGCTTTAAATATATTTCGGAAATTCAAATATCAGCTTTTCAGTTCTGAAAATACACACATTTTCCTCTCTAATCCACATTTTTCAATTTTGGTATAAATATATAAATTCAGTCAATTAAAGCTTCTAATTTAGTAGGTTGGACTGGACACCGGAGAGCTACTTACAAATAGCTTGAGAGCTACCAGTAGCTTCGAGCTACTTGTTGGAGAAGCCTGGACTTTACTGCATTCGAAGAGATCCAGAGCCACCAATACATGGTGACTGGCTGCTTCATTCTCCATCCGACAAGCTGGCCATGTTTCATGACCTGCCTGAGTTAGCGGAGTTCTGTGGAGTTTCTGCATTGCAATAAAATTCAACCAGTCACCTGGATAAAACCATAGTGCTGGAGTTTAAATGTCAGTTTTAGCAATGAGTATTGCAGGGTACTCTTTCCTCTTGAGACAGCTTTCAGTCTCCAGTCTCACCTGAAGGCTCTTCTATTGGCACATCACTGACATCAAGTTCTGGGTAACACTTTCACAGTCTCTTGCTCTAGGTTGCACATAAAACCTCTTATACACCACAGCCTCCTTTAACAGGCCTCAGACTCTTGAAAACGGGAGGTCCAATCCCAATGTCAGGAAATTCAGTGGAATCATGGCTGGATAGTTAGCATTTCTGAAGGCCTGACTTGAGCCATCAAGATCCACAGGTTGTCTTGAAGGACAGTATTGAGGCAAGCTGAGGAGTGATTCTAACTACTAAGTACACACAGGGCCTTTGGTAAGTGACACAGGTGAACAGAGCATCCAAACGAAGGGAAAATTATAATTTTCAGTCTCCTCTTCTGAGTCCTTTCCAAATTAATTTGGTGCCAGAATGTTTTCCGAAGAGGTAAAAGAACATGGAATACATAGCCAGACCTGGGAGTTTAGATAACTTGGTTCGTATAATGGCAGTTGTGAGAAGTTGGCCTGGTATATGCTGTCCACTTACTAAAGTGGGCACCCTGTACCAGTCCAAACAACAATTATGGTGATTTAAGAGGTCAAAGATAACCTTAGAAAGCTATCCAAGAGGTAGCTGTGGAGAGCAGCCTTCAGGCTTAGTCTTGAAGGAATGTTAAGCAGCTTGTTTTACCAGAATGCAACCTTATAGTATTGGTTAAATGAAAGGAGAACAACACAGTAGTTATTAAAATATGTATTTATTGATATAACACTCTTTAAGTACGACACATTAGCCTCTACACGAGGATACTCACAAAGCACACAATACTGTGGCACAGAAACAATAGTAAATAGCGTTAATACACAGTGGGCTCCAGGGGGAGACCAAACCATATACTAAAATAGTGGTATAAGAACCACGATGTAGAATCACTGGAACCTCAAGGAACCACCCAAGGTGAGTAAGTAGGGACCCCATGGAGGACGGGTGCAGTGTGGGAACACGTGAGTACGTGTGCTACGTACAATTCTATGGGAGAGTCGCGGTTGAAGTTTTAAAGTTTAAGGACCCTTCTAAGTGGACTTCGAAGAAACCCTGTGGAAGTTAGGAGGTTGGAGAGCCACCCCACCCGTGGATACCGTAGTACCAGAGTTACCTATCCCAGGGAAGCCGGGTGCAAAGGCCTGAAGTGGCATCGGAAACCGCAGTCGATCTCTATGGAGGACTTCGAAGAAGAGCCACTGCTGGAAAGAAGAAAAGTGTCCATCGGAATCCAAAGGTGGATTCTTGGTGAAGAGTACCTGAAAGCAGAGGGGACAGAGTCTGGGTCACTCAGGAGTGACCAGGGGCTCGGTAGACGAATGCCCACCGATGTCGGGTGCTTCAGGGGCGTTGAGGGGGTTCTTGACTCTGCAGCCACCGGAGCCAGGAGATGTTGAGGATGACCAGGAGCCGGATACGAGCTGTCCCACGAAGGATGTCGAGTACTGATGGGTCGATGTCCGGCTGGAGCACCAACAAGCCTTGGCAACAGCAACCCACACAGAAGGTCAAAGAAGGTTACGGTTCGGACCGGCAAGGTCCAGGAGACTCACCAAACACAGGGGAGTCAGGGCAAGCCAGGAGCAACCAGGGGAGCCCAAGAAAAGCAAAGTTGACACTCAAGAGGACCCACAGGCCGGAGGCACATGAGTCGCAAGGGGACCTCAAGCAGTTTCGCAAAGCAACAGCCCACGGAGCACTCGGTGCGGGGAGGCCAGAGTTCTTTGGTGGAAATGGTGCCAGAGGTTGGGGCTACTCGGAGCCTAGTGCACTTGTTTTGGAAACGCCAACAAGCATATGCCCTTGCAAAAGTACGCGGTGCACAGGGGTACGGGTAATGCAACCCCCACAAGGGATTCTGACCTCAAACTTGGTGAGAGTGCAGCTCGGACCTCAAGAGACTTGGAAACCCACCGCCTGTGTTGCTGGACCCTTTGGAGTCCATAGGAGCTCAGGAGCAGCAGACCTGTCAGTTGAGATGTGGTGCCTGCGGTTGCAGGGGAGGGACTTCTTCACTCCAAGGGATATATCTTCAGTTGTCCTTGATGCTCCACATGTCCTGCATGGAGCCTGTATGGGGCACGGGCACAGACGATGCTTTGGATGGAGAGGGAGATGAAGTCGGGCCCAAACGAAGTCCAGCGAAGTCCAGCGTGGCCAGACGGTCGAAGGTCAGTGGTTTCTTGATCAGAATCTTGTCCACGTCAAATCTAGGGTCCTACAGCCAGGTAAGCCCTTTTGTACCCACAGGAGAGGGTTGGACAGATTCAGGGACCCTCCCAGGGGAGGGTCTGGACAGTGGGGAGGTTACTCACATGTCCTTTGTCCAGTTTCGTGCCAGAGCAGGAGCCAACGGCTCCCAGGACTGGTTTGAACTGGACTATGCACAGGGACACCAAATGTGCCCCTCATGCAGACTTTCGGTTGCTGGCAAACGCACTTACCCAGGTCTAATACACTAAATCCTGTCTGGGAGGTGGTCACACCTCCCTGTGACAGGATGCCTATTGTTCTGCCTTCCCCTGCTCGAGCTTGGCTCAGCAGCAGGAGGGTAGAAATGTGTCTTTGGTCGGCAGCAACCATTTTGGGCTGCCCGGGACTAGAAGGCTGGTACAGGGAAAACCAGGGACCTCACAAAGCTCGTTTCTGAGGGGTGGAATAATACCTCCTACACCGGCTACCGATGTGGGGGGTATGATTCCACACTGTTTGACACTAAACACGATAGGGTTACTTTCAGCCGTTTTAGAGTTGGTCATCACGCGGTCGCATAATGCAACTCTATATGTTGTAAATGGCTGCAGCACTAACAACCCGGGAGAATGGACTCCGTAGGCTGCAGGGGTGTCCTGCTCATGCAGTGGCACCCTCTCACTTAGAACCAAGCACCCTGCCTTCAGGATTGTTAAGGCCTGCTATAGGGGTGACCTATAGGTTTTGAGTGTAGTGACCCTTAGATATAGTAAACCTATATCTTAAGTAAGTGGTGCATGCACCAACATACGCAGGCTGCAATGGCAGGCCTGTAGGTTCCATTTTGCATGGCCTCTCATGGGTGGCATAATACATGCTTCAGCCCATTGGAGGCCTCTGAGGTACCTATGCCCTGGCTACATGGGTACTATATACTAGATACTGACAAGGGTACCACAGTATTCAATCTGGAGTGTACCTGAATACATAACATAACCAATTTAGGGAGAAAGCAGATAGACTGGGGTCCTGATTAGCAGGATCCCAGTCAGACTAGTCAAAAACAGTGCAACATCAAGCAAAAAGTGGGGGTAACCATAAGAAGCAGATCCTACTTTCCTACAGCAGTGGTGCCATCATCTCCTTGAAGGTAAAAGGATTCAGCCATAGAAACTCAAAATTTTTGCTCACTTCAATAAATGTCTCCTTAGAGAGTCATAAGCCCTAGTAAGAGCTTGTCTGCGGCACAGTTTTCCACCCTTAGATGTGCACTGCTGGGAGTAATGACAGGTTCTGTTCTGCACGTGTAAGTGTCCTGAGGCTAAGAAAATTAATGCTCAGGGATGAAATAGCTCTTTTTGATTAGGCAGATCTTTAGCAACGGATCTTCAATGCTGAGAAGCACAGCTTGTCCACTCAGTTAGATGCTGGACACCTCCAGTGCCTCTATTGCTACCTCTGAATCCATCTGTTTTGGAGTATTCAAGGATTTCAATGGTGATCAATTTCTCCTGAAGTCATTGTTCCCTGGGTCCCCCTCACCAATCGGGGCTGTTTGCATTACCAGTAAATAATTTCTTTTCTATTGGTTAATCTGGCAAGGTTAAACATTAAGTGTGGATGTTGAAGGGATCTTATTGTCTTCTCATCCTTAAAGTTTTAGGTTGACTGAAACTTTAAGGATGACTGGACAATGTGGCTAATCGAAACAATTTTATATCTTCTCATACATCTAACTCAAATCTCCACATACTATATCAAGAGCTCACATATTATTTTAGTTGAGCCCATTTGATATGAAAATTGGTGGGATGAAGACAGGTCCAATGATGAATCATGCAACGAATTGTGGCTGATGGCTATTTTATCTTCCCAGAGGTATGTGGACGTACAACTTATACAACCTTTTGCTTCCTTTTACATAATAGTGATAGTTATGGAGGAATTATTAGAGAGCTCTTAATTTCCTCTCACTCCTTCTGTTTGTGTGTTTGACTGGTATGAAGCCATATTCAGGCTCTGACCATCTAGCTGGTTTATTCATACTATTAAGTGCATCCATAATTCACATGATCAACATCAGCAATAGATAGACAACTGCCACTCTGGCAAGTAGCAAGAAGATGATGAGGTGGATTCCCAATGAGCAGGAAGAGTATTAAGGGAGAGGAAGATTATTTGGATCAGAGATATGCACATGGGTCTGCAGTGGGGCATGGACATATCTCATGGTGTAAGTAATGTGATGAAGGAGTAATGACTATGCGTCAAACCTTTGTTCATGGGTTGGGTGTTGAGTCTGCAATGCACATGATGGTCTAACTGTTATACACCTGACATACAAATTGCACCCTTGTGTGTGAGGACCATTTATTTAGAAATCTAGATAGATTGATGAGATGAGTAAGCTTGCCGGCACACTGAATAAGCATGTTATATTGGCCTTTTTTTAATAGCATGTATTCAGACAATAATGGTGAGTGGGAAAGTCAGCAATAAAGACTTTTCTGTATCCAGCTCACTTTGAACATGTTAAAAGTAAGCCGAAGATCCAGATTTTTATTTGTTCGGATTCTTCCCTTACCCCCTCCCCCACCCGCCCCCCGTTCCAGGGTGCTTACAAGAAACTTTAAAGTTTTTGAGAGAAGAAATTGTGTTTTTACTTAATAAAATCAAGTGTCCCTATCAGGAACACCAGAGTAATTGATTTGGCACTATTACCTGATACTGCTTTTGTTCCTCACTGAAAGCGACAAGAATGACTGAAATAAATAGATTCAGCACGACGAATGTCATGAAAATGATGCATGAACCAATCAGGAAGGAGCCCAGAATCGGATTATAGTCCAACACCTGAAACAAGAAAACAATGAGAAGGCAGTATTAGAACTGCATACAAAAACAATCACCTTTGAATATAAATTGTTATTTTCTACTTTCTTAAGGAAACAAATGCAACTGCTTTTTCTAGACCTTCTTTCAAATGATAAATGTGATTCTCTGTGGATATTTTTCTGAGGTATCTTGGTTTATCTTCCTTTAGAGTTTATTGTTTGTGTTTGTGGGTATAATGCAACATTTCCTGTGCAATAATAATGTTTTTTGTGAATTCACAGCGAGAACCTAATCCCTGCAAGTGAAGCTCCAGATACAACTTGTGGCCTATCTCTTTTATTAATACCTTTGCCCTAGGAAGAGCAACCTTGCCCCCACATTCCATGTTTTTTCACACCAGGCTCTATTTCTGCTGACTTGTCCAGCGTGGTCCCTCCTTAGTTTCTTATCTGCTTTCTATTATTGGTGTTGTCAGTGGTGGCTGGTGACATTTGGTGAGGCATAATACTTTGGCTTAAATTCCACTGAGCAACCCTGACATCTTGAAGGGTTCAGAGGGGTTCTCTCACATTTGCTTGCACTTAGTCTTACTCTCGCACTCTGTCTCATTCACTTACTTTCATTCTGTGGTATCCTAGTTTACTGTTCATGTTTATGTATGCCATTTTCCACCACATGCTCAGCCAGTGGAATGTTACTGTGATGATGTATTACGGAATGTTGGGAGTCTGTGAGGAAAAGCCTCAGTTGAGAATGGGCTGAGCAGCATGCTGGCTGCTCCTGGAGAGGCTAGTTCAGGACCTGTACTGGACTTATCTATCTGATCTACATATCCTGTAGCCATCTTCAATAAATCAACCTGAACTACATCAACCTGTCTGGACTTGATTACTACAATTTTATGGCGACGAGTTGAAGACGTTTCCACGTTCTACAGTTCTTCTTATTAGCAGAAGATGTCTTCTACATCCAGTCAACATGTTGGGAAGAAGATACAACTCACGAAGAAAAACCCAACAAGTCTTGCAAGAGGATGTTCTTAAACATAAAAAGCTACAAAAGAAACACAAGAAATCGGAACAGCACGCTTTGCAGCCCCACCAGTGTCCATTTCATCGGACAGTCCCAGCCCAAGCGTGCTGTACTCGGTGTCAGGTGGCCACATCTATATCATCAGTGCCTTCAAAGGAAGTAAGCCTCTTCATTTTCTCATTCTACATGTCAATTCATCTATTATCGACGAAGCACACATTGAGGTTTTCATGGACATTTTATCTACAATAAGACTGTGATTGTCTTCTGGTTGTGTGAGCTGACAGGATATGCCTGTACAAACTGTTTTCATGCTCCTGCCAACCCGTTTCTTGAGTATTTATTAACTGTCTGCAACATTATTTGTTTTCTGCACTGGAGCAGAACTCGTAGCACTTTGAGTCTTCACTGTTTACCAAACCGTCTTGGTTGAAGTTTCTTTGTCGGCGTTGGATTGGCACTATTTCACTACATTGAGTGTTTTTGCCATGTTTAAATATCTGCCCGGTCATGCAGCGGAACATTTGAGGTGAGATATTTTTGTCTCTTATTGTTGGGGTCACTTCAGCCATGTTTTTAACAATGCCAGTTAAACTGCTATGTTTTAGTTTGAAAAAGCGGAGGCGTGTGTCACATGTAGAGCGCGCATTCTTACTTCCATTGCTTTGTCGCGCGGAGACTTTGCCTCTTGGTCTTCGTTGCTACGCTGTCAGGAACACCGCTGCTGAAGGACGCTCTGCAGCACAAACGCGCCGGGAGCCTTCCCGCATGGTGTATCATGCGTGCTGCCATTTTGTGTTTGGTAGCACCACACATTCATCAGGACCACGTGTTCTCCAACACCTTGGATCGCTTTTGCCAACCACGTTGCTTCTTGCTTGCCTCAATAAAGTTTTTTTTTTTAACAACTAGATGGAATCCGGGGACATTGCACATCGCAGTGTTTCTATGTATGGAAGTACTTGACGTATTGTCATCGTCGTGGGATTCTTTTAGTGAGACACTCCACTTCAAGTATGTCGGAGGTAATGTCACTTTTGTTACTGTCTTCCGGAGCCATTTCCTGCACGTTTAGTCGTGAGCATGACTATGACCACGCACGTCATGGGTAACGCTACCTTCCACAAGCTTTGGATCATTTTGCGGAAGACCAGTTTTTTTGTGAACACTTAATGACATGCTTCCACCTGTTATACTATGAATATTTCTGTGCCTTGTGATGTTCACTTATTATTCATGGTTTATGTGGTTTGACATGGCTATGATTCTTGGCTTAAGCTTCAAATTCTGTGATTTAGTTTATTTTGCCACGTGGGTGATTATTCTGATGTGTCTATTAATTCAATTGTCGTGTCTCTATGTTCTCTATTTATATCTTTAACGTGTTTCAGCTGGCGTGCACTGTACCTGTGTGCACAGAGTGTCACAACTCTGGTTGTTTTTGTTTAACTTTCTAAAGCCCATTGTCTGCAGATAATTCGTGTGAGACATCGCTCACAGGTGTTGTAGATACATGTCTAGCAATTTCGTTGGTGTTGTTGTGTTTTTCCTTCCCTTATGCAGGGAAAGTACGGACCTAGCATAACTCGGGTGAGAGGTCGCTCACCGGTGATGATTTACAAAGTTACTGTTTTTCTCTACTTGTTTCCTTCATAGGATTGTACGATGGGTTTTTGTTGGGTTTAACATTGCACTTACATGGACTCTAGGTACACACCGTTAAGAGTTCATCATTTTAGTTTACATGCACATTCTACATTTTATTCTTTTCTCATAGTTATAGCAATGGGTTCTAGTCCTGTACATGGACTCTAGGTACACGCCGTCAAGAGTTCATCATTTCTATCTTATATGGACCCTAGGTACACACCATCAAGAGTCCATTAGTTCTGTTTACATGCATGCTATCTGTTTTATTTTTTTAGTCTTCCTTATATTGGGATCGCAATGGGTTTCAGTCCCATTTGCTAGCTATGGGTCCTAGTCCCATCTAATCACTATACACTTGCCTTCATGGGCTACTTACGGTTCCCAGGGCATCTATGCGTAGGTGTCAGTCCTATTGCATTAGTTAACCATCTCTATCCTTAGAGACTAGTTATGGGTCCTACCCATTTACATCTGTTATCTTTATTTTACTTACTTTTCGTTTTTAGAATAGGTCGGTGGTATTTGCCCCATAGTTCTCACTTGGGTCGTATGGGTTTTAGTCCCATTTCTACACTGCTCTGTGTTTTCTACATGAATTTATTTTTACTAGAGCTATCATTTCATGGGTTTTAGTCCCATTCGTTTTAGTTTTGACCCCTTTTCCTCATGGTAGGGGTTGGTCTTGGGTTATAGTCCTCCCATTTTCACATACGTTGGTTACGTCTTTACTCTTATTTAGAGTGTGTCTCATGGGTTCCAGTCCCATTTGACTCAATGTTATGTATTTTATTCTTATTACATTGTCATTTTCTTTTATATTGCAATGTTATGTTTATGTTATATTACAATGTTAATTTTAAAACAGGGTAGTATGAGTGATCTTATTGTATTTTCATCTCATCTTCTCTGTTTTCTCTCAGTTTGTTTTTCTTTCTTCTCCGTCTTTCCATCATCGTAGAGCGTCTTTTGGGTTCTTTCTTCCTCTTCTGGTTGCTTTTCCTTAATCACTTTGTGTGTGTCTGGATGTCTCCAGTGTTTTGTTGTGTTGTGCTATGCTTTGGCTCCTCGCATGTCTGCCTGGCCAGTAGGTGTGTTTTGGGGTAGTGATTGGTGCTTTCACGTCTATTCTTTTTCTCGTTGTTTTCCTTCGCTGTGTCTTTTCATCTTTTTCTGTTTTATTTATAGAAGGGAGGATGGGTTGCATGTATCTGTTGTATCTGTTTCTTCATCTGTCGCTTCCTCTTTTTCTACTCACACCTATTTCTTGTTGTTCTTTTCTTTGCATCGTTAATTCTTATTTTCTTTTCTCATTTATGGTTCTCCCTTTTGATTTCCTTCTTACTTGTTTTTGTTTATATAAGAAAGGGGGATATGTAGTATCCTAGTTTACTGTTCATGTTTATGTATGCCATTTTCCACCACATGCTCAACCAGTGGAATGTTACTCTGATGATGTATTACGGAATGTTGGGAGTCTGTGAGGAAAAGCCTTAGTTAAGAATGGGCTGAGCAGCATGCTGAGGCTAGTTCAGGACCTGTACTGGACTTATCTATCTGATCTACATATCCTGTAACCATCTTCAATAAATCATCCTGAACTACATCAACCTGTCTGGACTTGATTACTACACATTCGCACTTGCAGACACTTTAACTTACTGTGACTCACTCTGTCTCACTAACTCATGCAGTCTCACTCATTCTCACTCTGACCCACTCATTCTCATTCATTCTCACTTACTCTCACTCTGACCACTCATTCTCATTCATTCAGTCTCACACTGACTCGCTCAGTCTCACTCAGTCCCACTCATTCTCACTCATTCATATATATATATATATTCCTCCAAAACTGCAGTTTTGCAGGCCTGCCACCAGAACCCTGGCGGTCTCGTAAAGGTGCCTACGCTAGTGCCATTAAATGCATCAAAGCTTCCCCATACTTATGAGAAAAGACTGCACTTGAAGATGGGAGAGAATCAGCCATATATTCCATCAGGCAACTCCGGAGTATGGGTAAGGTTTGAAGCATATTACTTACTGGCTGTCGCCAGTAGATAGCTATAGTTAGGACCTAGTGTCCAAAGGAAAAGCATTTTTTTTTGCCAATAACTTTGATGCTGTTTAACGAATATTTGCGAAATTTTCAAAATGAGTTTGCCACTCACTTCAGCTGCTGTCTTGAAAGTTTTGTGGTGATCTGTCAAGCAGGGGCTGAGAAAAAGGGGGGGCCCCAAAAAGCATTTTCCCAATGCAATTTCCCATAGGGATTTTAGACATAGCTACAGCCCGAACCGCTGAATGGAATTACACCAAATTTGGCAGAAAGGTAGCTGTTGGTCCACAAAGTGACCTTTTTGTAAATTGGTGTACATTCGCTTAGTAGTTTTGGAAATATTAAGGGAAATCCAAATTTGTATACATAGGGACGCAGATCCTCCAAGGATCGGGCAGTTTAGGTGCTCAAATTTGATTGGCTGCCAACACTTTAACCAGCCATCTTGGGACTCGCCTTCAGCCCACAAAAAACGTTTAAGAAACGGGGGCAGGGTAGGAATACCCTGACCCCCTAACTGTTGTCCTGGGATCCCCATGTGACACTGACAGGGCCAAAAAGCACTTTAAAAAAATTATTTTGCCATGGGAATGTGACAGAGCAGCGAATCCATGGCAAAATTGGCAAAAACCAAGCTCGGTCTCCCGTGCTTGTTTACATTATAGCCCCCGGGTGGGCCAGCTCCCCGGGGGCATGCAGGCTTTTTTTTTTTTTTAAAAGGAGGGGTGCATGGGGATCCACTCCTTGGGCTTAAGGCCAAGCTCATTCAGCCCCGGGGACCACCATCTCCCTGGGGCTAAATACAAAGAAATGGAGGGCCTTGCAGCCCCCCCTAGGGGACTACCACCTCCCCAAGTCTAAGTTAAATATGGAGCGGGCCGCGTGAACCCCCGGGGCCACCACCTCCCCAGGACTTTCTTTTTTTTTAGAAGCAGGAGATCTGTACGGCCCCCCCTCCCGGGCCATTCTTGGCCCCGGGGACCACCACCTCCCGGGGGCAGGCCCTTGAAAATCGATGGAGGGGGGCCGCCCTCTTGGAGCCATACATGCCCCTGGAAACCACCACCCTTCCAGTTCGGGCTCCTGCTATGTACCGGGGTGCACACCACCGGGACATAGCTGTTTGCTTAAGCTGTGCTTCCAGTGGGTAGGAGCTGTCAAAGTGCGCTCGCCTGCTGGAAGCGGAGGTTTCATCTCTTTCCCTGCCCGCAGGCATGCAAGCAAGGAAAGAGATGAAACGATTGCTCCTGCATGGAGGGAGCTGCCTTTCCAGCAGCTCCCTCCATGCAGCACCAATGCCGGCTCCTGCAGGAGGCGGGGAGCTGACTGGGACCACGGGGGCCTTGAGGCTCCCTCCAAGGTGCTGGGGAAATAGGCAAAATAAAGGTCAGAAACTAGCAGAAAGAGGCAGAATAATGGTGAGAAACAAGCAGTACGAGGTAGAATAAAGGTTAGCAACGAGCATTAAGAGGCAAAATAAAGGTGAGAAACAAGCAGAAGAGGCAAAATAATGATCGTCAATGAGCAGAAAGAGGCAAAATAAAAGTGAGAAATGAGCAGAAAGAGGAAGAATAAAGGTTAGAAACTAGCAGAAACAGGCAAAATAAAGGTGAGAAATTAGCAGAAAGATGCAAAATAAAGGTTAGAAACTAGCAGAAAGAGGCAAAATAGAGGTCAGAAACTAGCACCAAGATGCAAAATAAAGGTGAGAAACTAGCAGAAAGAGGCAAAATTAAGGTCAGCAATGAGCAGAAAGATACAAAATAAAGGTGAGAAATGAGCAGAAAGAGGGAGAATAAAGGTCATAAACGAGCAGCTAGAAGCAGAATAAAGGTCAGAAACTAGTAGAAATAGGCAGAATAAAGGTCAGAAACAAGCAGAAAGAGGCAGAATAAAGGTGTGAAACAAGCAGAAGAGGCAAAATAATGATCAGTAATGAGCAGAAAGTGGCAAAATAAAAGTGAGAAACGAGCAGAAAGAGGCAGAATAATGGTCAGAAACAAGCAGAAAGAGGCAAAATAAAGGTGTGAAAAAAGCAGAAGAGGCAAAATAATGATCAGTAATGAGCAGAAAGTGGCAAAATAAAAGTGAGAAACGAGCAGAAAGAGGCAGAGTAAAGATCAGAAGGGAGAAGAAAGAGGCAGAATAAAAGGTGAGAAACGAGCAGAAAGAGGCAAAATAAAGGTAAGAAATGAGCAGAAAGAGGCAAAATAGAGTTGAGAAACGGGCAGAAAGAGGCAAATAGAGGTCAGCAATGAGCAGAAAGAAGCAAAAT
The DNA here is from genome assembly GCA_963921515.1 of Calotriton arnoldi. Taxonomy (NCBI): domain Eukaryota; kingdom Metazoa; phylum Chordata; class Amphibia; order Caudata; family Salamandridae; genus Calotriton; species Calotriton arnoldi. The sequence continues at coordinate 1,279,842 of CAWUFW010002286.1, forward strand.
AAAGGTGAGAAATGAGCAGAAAGAGGCCAAATAAAGGTCAGAAATTAGCAAAAAGAGGCAAAATAAAGGTGAGAAACGAACAAAACGAGGCAGAATAAAGGTCAGAAGGTAGTAGAAAGAGGAAGAATAAACACCAGAAATGAGCAGAAAGAGGCAAAATAAAGGTGAGAAACGAGCAGAAAGTGGCAAAATAAAGGTCAGCAATGAGCAGAAAGAGGCAAAATAAAGTTGAGAAACAAGCAGAAAGAGGCAAAATAAAGGTCAGCAACGAGCAGAAATAGGCAAAATAAAGGTGAGAAATGAGCTGAAAGATGGAAAATAGAGGTCAAAAATGAGCAGCAAGAAGCAGAATAATGGTCGGAAACGAGCAGAAAGAGGGTCAGAAGGGAGCAAAAAGAGGCAGACTAGAGGTCAGAAACCAGCAGCATGAGGCAGAATAGAGGTGAGAAACCAGCAGAAAAAGGCAAAATAAAGGTCAGGAGCGAGCAGAAAGAGGGAAAATAACAGGCAGAATGAGCAGAAAGAAGCAAAATAGAGGTCAGTAACGAGCAGCAGGAGGCAAAATAAAGGTCAGAAATGAGAAGCACAAGGCAGAATAAAGGTAAGGAGCAAGCAGAAAGAGGCAAAATAATGGGCAGAAAGAGGCAAAAGAGAGGGCAGGAGCGAGGAGAGAAGAGGCAGAAAAACAGGCAGAAAACGAGCAGAGGAGGTACAAAACTGAAGGCAGCAGAGAGTAGCGGACTGCAGGCAAGCTGTACAGGCGGATCCTCACAGGGGGAGCTGGCACAAGGACCTGCTCCGGTGTGCCCCCCTACTTTTTTTTACTGTGTACTCAATGACAGACCCATTCATTCACTCATGTACCCACTCACAGACCCACTCACATACTCATGCACCCACTCACAGACCCACTCAGAGTCTCATGCAACCACTGATTGAAACACTCACTCATGTACCCACTGACAGAACCATTCAAGCACTAATTCATCCACTCACAGACCCATTGAGAGAGACACACACATACTCACAGACCCACTCAGAGACTTACTTACGACTCATGCATATACTCACAGACCAACTCAGAGACCCATACACCCACTCACAGACACACTGAGATACTCATGCACCCACTCACAGGTCCACTCAGACACTCATGCACCCACTCACAGATCCACTCAGACTCTCAAATGCTCTCACAGACCCACTCAGTCACTCATCCACCTGCTCACAGACCCACTCAGACACTCATTTTCCATTCACAGACCCACTCAGAGACTCATGCACCCACTGATTGATCCACTCAGACACTCACTCACCCACTCAGAGACTCACACACCCACTCACAGACCCAATCAGAGACTCACACACCAACTCAGAGGCCCACTCAGACACTCATGCATCCAGTCACAGACCCACTCAGGCACTCACACATCCAGTCACAGACCCACTCATAGACTTATGCACTCACTCACAGACCTACTCAGAGACTCATGCACTCCCTCACAGACTGATTCAGAGACTCGTACTCACTCACTGACCCACTCACACACCCACTCACAGACCCATTTAGATACTCATGCGCCCACTCACAGACCTACTCAGACATTCACACACCCACTGACAGACCCACTCAGACACTCTAACACCTGCTCACAGACTTACTGAGACACTCAGGCACTCACCCATACACTCACTGTTAAAGGTTAGTGATTACATTAGGAAATAATATTTTTAAAAAAGTAGAAATTCACTTAAAAAACCAAAGGTTACAGGGATGTTATAGTTAGGAAACAAAATTAAAAAAACCTTATAAATTCACAGAAAAAAAGAATGGTTACAGGGACATTATAGTTAGGAAATAAAAGTAAAAACAAAGGTTACAGGTACTTTATAGTTAGACTTTGATTTCACTGGTACAAAACCAGTGAAATTCAGCAGTTATAGTTAGCTGGGCTTACGCCCCTGCAATGCACTGCTTATGACCTCACATATTACATCACTCATGACATGGTCAATGACATTACTGATGACATCACTGATGACATCTCAAATGACATCACTGATGACATCATCCAGTAAATGTGAGTGTTTTTCAAAGAATTTATGAATGTTAAAGATATATACTAACCTTCTACAAAGTTAGATCAGTATTCTAGGTGCACTACTAATGAGTGATACTACTTCTAACGTATATTGTGTGAATGGCTGTGTGACTGTGTATGTCCACAAGTAAGTGGGTGTCTGAGTAGCTGTATGGGTGTGTAAGTGGCTATATGGGTGTATAAGTGGGTGTGTGAGCAGCTGTGTGGGTGAGTGAGTGGCTGTGTGAGTGGTTGTATTGGTGAGTGAGTAGTTGTGTGAGTGGCTCTATGGGTGAGTGAGGGGCTGTGTGAGTAACTGTATGGGTGAGTGAGTGGGTGTCTGAATAGCTATATGGGTGAGTGAATGGGTGTGTAAGAGGTTGAATGAGTGGGTGGCCGTTTGAGCGGATGTTTGGTTAAGTGAGTTGGTGTGTGAGTGGCTATATTGGAGAGTGAGTGTCTGTGTGAATGGTTGTATGGGAGTGTGAGCAGATGTGAGAGTGCTTGTATGGATGTGTGAATTGCTATAGCCATGGCAAAATTTTTAGGGTGGTCATGGGTATTAAGGGCCCACTCAATACGTCTATGTGAGGATAAATAATGATGTGACCTAACACAGCCACTTTCCATTAAGTAGTCCAGGACACAATAGTGAGAATTATCTATTTAGATTCAAATGAGTGTTTAACTTATCTAAAATTGTGATGTGTATTGTACATATTTTAAATGCTTTTATAAAAAATGTTGTATGTGTTTTTATCAAGTTTTATGATAAGTGTATTCCCCTAAATTTTTAAAGGCTTGGATTGCATGCCCTATCATTCAGTTATATGATTTTGAGACTTTAAAGATGGCCATTATAAGTGCGTGCACTTTATTTAAAAATATATCCAATTATCAAATGTACATGTTTTTCCTTTGACAGCTGTTTTATCTAATCAATTCTATCTGTATTTTTGTAAATGCTTTTATGACTTAAAATTTGTCGAATAAAGCTGTTGAAAAAAAAATGGATGTGTGAGTGGGTTTGTCAGTGGCTGTGTAGGTGTGTTTGAGTGTGTGAGTGCTTGTATGGGTGAGTGTATGGCTGTGTTGAGAGACCGTATGGGTGAGTGAGTAGGTTTGTGAGTTGATATGTGGGTGAGTGGGTGTATGAGTAGCTGTATGGGTGAGCATGTGGCTGTGTGAGCGGCTGTATAGGTAAGTGACTGGTTGTATGAGTAGCTGTATGAGTGAGTGAGTGAGCGGTTGTGTGAGTGGCTCTATGAGTGAGTGAGTAAACATTCAAAGATTGCATTTTGTAGGTGTTTCTTAGCTGAAGATAACATTTTTAAATGTAATATTGTATCCCAATGTTTTCCTATGGAACAGCCAACCCAGCTACAGTGAAAATTACTTTTAGGACCTTTTCACTGTAAGGACATGCTTACATTAAACTTTTACATGTCCTACTTTTAAATACATGCACCTTGCCTTTTGGGCCGTAAAGCCTACTTGGAGGGGTGACGTATTAATATTGAAAAAGAAGGCTTATGCCTGTCAAAAAGGGTTATTTTGACAGGTTGAATTTGTAGTTTTTAGACTGCACATCTAGGCTACAAGTGGTAGGTCTGCAGTCATGTTTACACTGTCACTGTAGTGCGCGGGTACTCATAGTACGGCCCGCGGGCCGCCAGCGGCCCAGCAAGCCTTCCTTGGCGGCCCGCGGACCTTGCAGATATCCTACCTGTGTTTTTACTTTTTTTTGTAAGTGTCAGCAAACACCGCCGGTTGCAGCAGCGCTCTATGGGGGCCGGGCGATTCTTTAAAAGACCATTCACTTGTTAATGAGGCTTTGTTGTATTTAACCTCTTCTTAGCGCCCCTGCGTCTCCACTCTGATTGAGATGCAGGGGCGCTAAGAAGAGGTGAAATACAACAAAGCCTTATTAACAAGTGAATGGTCTTTTAAAGACCTGTGAAGTACTCCGGTGCGGCTGTGTGTGTGCCCGGGAAGCTGTCTCAGCCCGGGCTGACACACACGCGGGGTGAGGTGACAGAGGGTGACAGAGAGAGGGAGGGAGACAGAGAGGGGGAGACAGAGGGTGACAGAGAGAGGGAGACAGACAGAGGGAGGGAGACAGAGAGAGGGAGACAGAGGGAGACAGAGAGAGGGAGGGAGACAGAGGGAGGGAGGCAGAGGGAGGGAGTCAGGGGGAGACTGACCGAGGGAGAGGGAGACAGACCGAGGGAGACAGACCGAGGGAGACAGACAGGAGACAGAGAGAGGGAGACAGAGAGAGGGAGGCAGAGAGAGGGAGACAGAGAGAGACAGAGAGGGAGACAGAGAGAGGGAGACAGACAGAGGGAGGGAGACAGAGAGAGGGAGACAGAGAGGGAGACAGAGAGAGAGAGAGGGAGACAGAGGGAGGGAGACAGAGAGAGGGAGACCGAGAGAGGGAGACCGAGAGAGGGAGACAGAGGGAGGGAGACAGAGGGCAACAGACAGAGGGAGACAGAGGGAGGGAGACAGACAGAGGGAGGGAGACAGAGGGAGGGAGAGGGAGGGAGAGGGAGAGAGAGGGAGGGAGAGGGAGGGAGACAGAGGGAGGCAGAGGGAGACAGAGGAAGGGAGTCAGGGGGAGACAGATGGAGGGAGAGGGAGACAGACAGAGGGAGACAGAGGGAGGGAGACAGAGGGAGGGAGACAGAGGGAGACAGACAGAGGGAGACAGACAGAGGGAGACAGAGAGAGGGAGACAGAGGGAGGGAGACAGAGAGGGAGACGGAGAGAGAGGGAGACAGAGGGAGGGAAACAGAGGGAGAGAGAGGGAGACAGAGGGCAACAGACAGAGGGCGACAGACAGAGGGCGACAGACAGAGAGAGGGAGACAGAGGGAGGGAGAGGGAGGGAGACAGAGGGAGACAGAGAGAGAGGGAGGGAGACAGAGAGAGGGAGACAGAGAGAGGGAGACAGAGAGAGGGAGACAGAGGGAGGGAGGGAGACAGAGGGCGGGAGACAGAGGGAGGGAGACAGAGGGGGACAGAGAGAGAGGGAGGGAGACAGAGAGAGGGAGACAGAGAGAGGGAGACAGAGAGAGGGAGTCAGAGAGGGAGGGAGAGGGAGACAGACAGAGGAAGACAGACAGAGGGAGACAGAGAGGGAGACGGAGAGGGAGACAGAGAGAGGGAGACAGAGAGAGGGAGACAGAGAGGGAGACAGAGGGAGGGAGGAGGGCGACAGACAGAGGGAGACAGACAGAGGGAGGAGGGCAACAGACAGAGGGAGACAGACAGAGGGAGGAGGGCGACAGACAGAGGGAGGGAGACAGATAGAGGGAGGAGGGCAACAGACAGAGGGAGACAGACAGAGGGAGGAGGCGACAGACAGAGGGAGGGAGACAGAGGGAGGGAAACAGACAGAGGGAGACAGACAGAGGGAGACAGAGGGAGGGAGACAGAGAGAGGGAGGGAGACAGAGAGACGGAGGGAGACAGAGAGAGTGGCAGACAAACAGAGTGAGTGAGACAGAGAGAGAGAGGGAGAGAGGGAGGGAGGGAGAGAGGGAGAGAGAGAGGGAGAGAGAGAGAGAGAGGGAGAGAGAGAGAGGGAGGGAGACGGAGAGAGAGAGAGAGGGAGGGAGAGATAGAGAGAGGGAGGGAGAGATAGAGGGAAGGAGAGAGAGGGAGGGAGATAGAGCGAGAGAGAGATAGAGAGAGAGAGAGAGAGATAGATAGAGAGAGAGATGTGTGTATGCCGGGTCTGGTGGCTCAGTGGACGAAGGCGTCCGCTGCAGGGGCCTGTGTTCAACCTCATGGTCATAGTTTGTTTATTGCTCTAGCCACGCCCCCCTCCCCCACTGACCCCGCCCCCACCGGTGTGTCCCTCGGCCACAAACCACACTGTAAATTTGGCCCCCGAGAGAAAGTTTGTGAGTACCCATGCTGTAGTGGATGGCACAATGGGTGCTGCAGTCCAATTGTGAGATTTAACTTACAGGCCCTGGGTACACCTTGGTACCAAATGCTAGGGACATATAGGTAAGTTAAAGTGCCAATTAAGGATATGCCAATATCATTACGTTAAGGTTAGTAGGGATAAAGTGCACACTGTTCTACAGTCATCAAAAACAGGCAAAGGCAAAAACCTGGGGGGTACCCCACGCAAAGGATGGTCATTTCCAACAACTTCCAGTTGCTTTTTTTCAGAATAGCTTCATCTATGGAGGAGAATACGTTGAAATTGTTCACCCCCCACCCACCAGTTCCACCTTATTTTTGCTCAGTGCTTGTCTCATATCTTATTGAGCATTCAGATGTTATCTTTCTTTATAATTTCTTGAAAGATTGCTGCTTTTTACACTCTATGTTATACATAAGTATATAAAAATTTCATGGCAACCTTCAGAAAATATTGTCATATTTTCCAACATATACAGGCTTCCAAGGAACACCCTTCATCAACCTGATCTACTCATAACTTCTCGTTTTTTATATATATATATATATATTCAATACAAAGAGCACTCGAGAGTGCTCGGTTTCGAAGAGGAACACTGCTCGGGATTAGTGAAGGCAACAGGATTCGCTTTCCTTTGGAAAAAAATAAAAAGCCTTACGCGTTTCGGAGCTCTAGGCTCCTTGTTCACAGGCAGCAATGTAGGCTTTGCTGTGCCCCTTCCAATTGTTACCCTCAGTGGGTTCTGCGTTTCAACATTATTTTCCTTTATTATTATTATTTTTTCCCTCCCTCTGTCTCTCGAGTGCTCTTTGTATTGAATTAATTATGACGGCAGGCCACCGTGAAGAGAGAACCGCCCTTTAATTGAGGGGCCATGGAGACATAGAACGGAGTCGAAGTCTCCTGAGGTGCGAAGGATGGCAGGAACAAGGAGGACCTGGAACTGCGGAGGCCCACTGGAGGGCGAAATCAATAAAGGAAAATAATGTTGAAACGCAGAACCCACTGAGGGTAACAATTGGAAGGGGCACAGCAAAGCCTACTAAGGCAACAAGGGAACTACTCATCCCAGCATGCAACACCAGTGTTACTTACCTGTTGATTACTGAAACATGAAATAAAGACATGCTGTTTGAAGTGCTTCTTCTGTTTCCTGCGCTCTGACATTGCTGCCTGTGAACAAGGAGCCTAGAGCTCCGAAACGCGTAAGGCTTTTTATTTTTTTCCAAAGGAAAGCGAATCCTGTTGCCTTCACTAATCCCGAGCAGTGTTCCTCTTCGAAACCGAGCACTAAGTGAGTGATTAAACGTATCTTACTGGATGCATGGGTGAGTGACTAAACTGTGTGAATGTCTGTATCCGTCTGTCTGTTGTTGTGTAAGCAGCTGCATGGGTTTCTGACTAGCTAAATGAGTGTCTATATGGGTTATGGATTGGTTCTCTGAGTATCTGTATGGGTGCCTCAGTGTTTGTGTGGGTGGGGTGTGTGTGACTCTGTGCATAGATGTGTGAGTGGGTGATTCACTGGGTGCATGGTTTCAAGAGTGCGTCTGTGATGGACTGTATGGGTGGGTGAGTGTGTGTATGGGTGTGTTAGTGATTGAATGTATATCTCAGTGGTACATGTGTGAGTAACTACATATGTGAAAGGCAGTATATATGTGTGTTGGAGTATATAAATGGCTATAAGTGAGAGTGTGTGATTGTGAGAGTGGCTATATGGATGAGTGTGTGCTTGCATCAGTGATTGCATAGGAGCGTAAGAATGTGCTAGTATTTTTATGAGTAAGTGAGCTGGTGTGTATAACTGTATAGGTGAGTAAATTGGAGTGTGATTAATTATTTGCATGACTGACTAGGTGTGTGAGTACCTTTTTGGATGAGTTGCGTTGTGTGAGTGTTTATATAGGTGTATGAGTGCATATGATAGTCCTGTACTGAGTGACTGTAAGTATGAGTGACTGTACGGGTGAGTGAGTAGATGTGTGTGTGTAGACCTAAGAATCAGTGAGTGGGTATGTACTTATTGGTATTGGAGTGTGTATGGTTTTGAGAATGGCAGTCTGTAATTTAGAGTGGGTGTATCAAAAGTTATATTAGGGTGTGAGAAGATGCATTAAATTCTCACATGGATGATGTCATCAGTGATGTCATTTGAGATGTCATCAGTGATGTCATCAGTGATGTCACTGACCATGTCATGAGTGATGTAATATGTGACGTCATCAGCAGTGCATTGCGGGGGCGCGAGTTATAGTTAGCTGAACTAACTATAACGGGGGAATTTCACGGGTTTTGTACGAGTGCAATGTCCAACTAACTATAACTTTCCCTAAAACCTATGGTTATTTCAGTGAATTTCAAAGGTTTTTTAAATGCTAAACCCTAACTATAACAGGCCTGAAACCTATGGTTTTTTCAGTGAATTTCAAAGGTTTTTAAAATGCTAATTCCTAACTATAACAAGCCTGAAACCTATGGTTTTTTTCAGTGAATTTCAAAGGTTTTGTAAATGACAATTTTTAAATGTATTAATTGTTATATATTTTTTTTATACTGATTTACTACATTTTTTTAAACTATTTATTTTTAGATATTTTATTTTTTAAATTACATTGTAATTACATTATACATTACATTACAAAATATACTTTCTCAGAATGAATTACTTTAGTTTAAATACTTTGCAAATAGGCAATAGACTTTTAAGTACAGTAGTTACAGTTGTTGCAATGGGCAACACAATTTCAAACACAATGCAACATTGAGCTCAATGTGAATTTCTAGCTAAATGCAATTAGTTACTTTATGGATTACTTTTCTAACCACAGGACTGGATCCTAGATTCAGTTCTGGGACATCTCCTGTAAACAGTTGAGTAAAAGTGTTTTGGTTACAGTAGTGATTTTTAAGGAATATTATTGTATTTTAAAAGTTGACACTTAGAAACTTTTTCACATAGAATCACCAATGTTATCCTATGGGAGGAAATTCACTTAGCAGGTAAGTAGTGTTATCGTTACTTTTTCTTACTCAGTGGTGGATCCTGGATCCAGCACTGGTGCATCTCCTGTAAACAGTTGAAAGAATGCGTTTAAGTCATACAGGCGATTTTTAAGGAATATTTGTAGTTTGTGAAAATCAACACTTTGAAACTTTTCTGCTGAAAACCAGACAATGGATTCCTATGGAAGGAAATATAAGTTACTGGTAAGTACGGTTAAAATTACTTTTCAGGATCAGTACTGGGCTGAAAGATGCAGCACTGAGGTCTCTCCTGATAACAGGTGAGTAAATCGGAATTCGTATTTTGGCTGATTTTAGAGGAATATTTGTATGTTTCAAAAATCGACACTTAGAAACTTTTTCAGCAAAAAGCAGGCAATGATATCCTATGGAAGGAAATTCAAGTTACTTGTAAGTACGGTTAAAATTACTTTTCAGGATCAGTACTGGGCTGAAAGATGCAGCACTGAGGTCTCTCCTGATAACAGGTGAGTAAATCGGAATTCGTATTTCGGCTGATTTTAGAGGAATATTATAAAGTTCCAAAACTCCACACACAAGAATTTCCAAGTGAAACCAGTCAATGTTAGCCTATGGAAGGAAATTCAAGTTACTGGTAAGTACGGTTAAAATTACTTTTCAGGATCAGTACTGGGCTGAAAGATGCAGCACTGAGGTCTCTCCTGATAACAGGTGAGTAAATCGGAATTCGTATTTCGGCTGATTTTAGAGGAATATTATAAAGTTCCAAAACTCCACACTTAGAAGAATTTCCAAGTGAAACCAGTCAATGTTAGCCTATGGAAGGAAATTCAAGTTACTGGTAAGTACGGTTAAAATTACTTTTCAGGATCAGTACTGGGCTGAAAGATGCAGCACTGAGGTCTCTCCTGATAACAGGTGAGTAAATCGGAATTCGTAGTTCGGCTGATTTTAGAGGAATATTTGTATGTTTCAAAAATCGACACTTAGAAACTTTTTCAGCAAAAAGCAGACAATGATATCCTATGGAAGGAAATTCAAGTTACTGGTAAGTACGGTTAAAATTACTTTTCAGGATCAGTACTGGGCTGAAAGATGCAGCACTGAGGTCTCTCCTGATAACAGGTGAGTAAATCGGAATTCGTATTTCGGCTGATTTTAGAGGAATATTATAAAGTTCCAAAACTCCACACTTAGAAGAATTTCCAAGTGAAACCAGTCAATGTTAGCCTATGGAAGGAAATTCAAGTTACTGGTAAGTACGGTTAAAATTACTTTTCAGGATCAGTACTGGGCTGAAAGATGCAGCACTGAGGTCTCTCCTGATAACAGGTGAGTAAATCGGAATTCGTAGTTTGGCTGATTTTAGAGGAATATTTGCACAATGGTGAAGGGAGGGGGCGGGGCCTGAGGTGACATCTGTGCAAACGCGCCCCGTGGCGCGTTTTAAGTTGGAGGATTAAGTCCCCTTGAATCATGAGGGTCCCTGGGGTCCAACTAGCCCACCCTGTACCGCCAGTAAGCGCCAGGGAGCTGCGTTGCAGAGAGGTGTTCAGAGGCCACGCCCCTTTTTGCACCTCTCTGCAATGCAGCTCTGTGGCGCTTTCTGGACGTACCTGTTGGGCTAGTTGGCCCCCAGGGACCCTCAGGATTGAAGGGGATTTAATTCCCCATCTTAAAACGCCCCACGGGGCCTGTTTGCACACATGTCACCTGAAGCCCCGCCCCCTCCCTTCACCACTGTGCAAACGCGCCCCGTGGCGCATCCCGCCGATTTTTAAAAAAATGCTTTTTTCTGCCCAGGGGGTCCTTGTGGGACCCCCTGAGCAGACCTAGGGGGTCAGGGTGTTTCTACCCTGCCCCCTTTTTGCGCTTTGCGCACTTGTTTCTGTCCCTCGGTTCTACCGAGGGACAAAATGGCTGCCAACACTTCCTGATTTGGAGTGTTGACAGCCACTTGACAGCCAATTAGCATACAGCTCGTGATCGGGAGGGTACGCGGACCCTACTCGGCCATAGATATATATGTGACTTTACTTTTGATTTTCTCAGGAACTACTGAACGGATTTACACCATTTAAGCAAAAGGCACGACACTGAACCAAGGGCTACCTCTTTGCCAAATTTGGTGTAATTCCGTTCAGCAGTTCGGGCTGTAGCTGCGACTAAAGGTTCCTATGGAAAAATGAATGGGGAAAACGCGTTTTGGGACCCCCTTTTTCTCGGCCCCCGCTTGACGTATCACCACGAGACTTTCAGGATAGGAGCGGACCGGAGCGCCCCAACAAGTTGGAAACTTTCGTGAAGATTCGTCAACCGGCGCCAACGTTATTTCAAATAGAATGTCGCGCATTTCCTATGGATAATAGGTCCTAACTATAACTATCTACTGGCGACCGCCAGATATGATATATATATATATATATATATATATATATATATATATATATATATATATATATATATATATATATATATATATATCTAGCAAAGGTTTGCTGTGCAAATATTTGGAAGGGAGATATTTGATATTTGGAACACAAATATATGTGCAGGGTCGGGGGCTCCTTTGGATTCGGAGGACTGTTTTGCATTGAATCAGGAGCATGACCCGCTGCCTCCTCACAGACATAAAGAGGATTTCCCAATACAATGTACCGAGGAGGTGAGCAAGGGATTCAGTGAGGAGTTTCTCCTCACGATCTTTCCAGTAGAACACGTGTGTTTTTTCCACTATGGAGTAAAGAGCACAATGCTTTGTTTCTAACCAGACTGCCTGTGATACAATGATTGAACTATAAACTCGAGTGCACTTTACGAAAAACAATGGAAATAAGATATTTGCATTTTTAACATCGTATCCACTTTGGGAGAATACCAGTGCACTTTGGGAGATGTATTTTTTGAACTACATCACGTGGCAAAGAGGTTAAAGAGCACGCACAACGCACTTTGCTAATGATACTCTTACCTGTGAACAAGGCTGTCTTCCCAGCTGAAACGCGTCAGGAAAATTAAATAAAAGAATGTGCTGCTATCACACGGTTTGTCGTGCAATTGGGCTCAGCGCTTTTTGTTGGATGTTTAATCGGTGGGTTGCTCCGTACCCATCTTGCTGAAGCCGCCCTGCAGGGTCGGGGGCTCCTTTGGATTCGGAGGACTGTTTTGCATATATATATATATATTTTTTTTCTAGCAAAGATTTGCTGTACAAATATTTGTAAGGGAGATATTTGGAACACAAAATGAAACTTAAATTAAACTTAAAGTTGTGTGTGAAGCTCCAAAACATTTAGAGGTTGTGCATATCATGGAAACCATACCTTTATACCCTTCTTTTGCTATTTCTTCTGTTTGTCACGCCCATGTTTTTACTTATTTTCCTTCAAACTATTAAACTGAAATGATATCATCTTCTTTCTGTAATTCTTTTTTTTTATATACAAATTATATTAGTTTTCAAATGAGCAGTAACAACACAATCAGCAATCTGCCCATATAAGGAGAGATAATGACATCAACATGACTCGGAGAAATAAGCCTGTAATATATCAGCCTAGACCATAATGTGGCCACCATTTACCCCACACCTTCTTGTGTTTCTCGGGACAGCCTCTGGAAATGTAAATCAGTTCTTCAAGTTTGGCACACCAGTCCTTCGCCACTCGCCAGCTTGCCAAGGTTAGAAGGGACAAAGAATTCCAATTTTCATCAAGGCCTCTTTTAGAAAGTATTGTCCCAATACCTAGTAGGGTACAGTCTACCCTTGATCCCCCAGAGTCCTCCACAATTCCCAGCAATACAATTCTTTGGGAAGGTTTCACTGGTTCCCCAGTCACCCGTTTGAGCGAGGAAAAGACTCCCTGCCAGTACTACATAATGGGGGGGCACTCCCACAGAACATGGAAACACGTCCATGGTCTATCTCACAACTGGCAGATTGTGGCAGCTAGCAAGCTGGCTGCACCGACCTGTAACAGATGGCACCCGCCTTGACATCTTGCTAGCTGCCACAATCTGCCAGTTGTGAGATAGGCCATGTGGAGGTATTTGAATAGTATGAGTCTAAGTCGGAATGGGAATGGATAAGCAGCACTCTCTAATCTGACTCGTCAAGTGGTCCCAATCACGCCTCCCAAAGTGACTTCAAAGTTGTGAGGGGAGCTGAAGAATTAATGATAAGGGTTTTATAAATCCTAGAAACACCTCCTTAATCCATGGAAGCCACAGGATCTCTGCTTCGAGTGGAATAAAGCCAGGTATGTCAGTAAGGAGCACCCAATGGGATTGAATAGCATGCACTTGTAAAGTGCACATTCTCCCAAAGGTATCTTGGCACTGCATAACAGATGTTTTCTTGTTACCTAGCTCAATGGTACTCATTTGATCGACCTTAGAAGGATGAAAGGTTGAGTGGATCCGCCAGGATTTGAACCTGTGACCATGAGGTCAAATACAGGCCCCTAGAGTGGATGCATTAGTCCACTAAGCCACCAGACCTGGCTGCGTTTGTAAGCAATTGTAAAATTGAGATTTATGTAAAGAGTAGTCACATTGAAGATCTTGAAAGGATTTCAAATGGGAGCCCGGCCAAACGTCCCCAACATAGGGATACCAATAAGATTTAATTTCTCAACTCCCTTAAGCGCTACTGAGTGATTAGCCCACTGCCTTTCCAAAAGGAACCTCAAGGGTAATCTTCTGGTCCCAGTCAATCCATTCCAATGCAGATCGCCATGACCAGAAAACCCTCTTGGTGATATCCAGAAGGGACTGAGTGATCCATAGAGCAGACCTTCTATGTTGTTGTGTCCTAGCCATACCACATAGAGTGCTAAGAGGTTCTTCGTCAGCAGTCCCCAGTCAAAACCCCAGCGTCACACCTGACCCAGACCGCCAATGGTTCTATGGCTAGAGCAAATAGAAGGGGGGCATAACGACACCCCTGTCAAGTGCCCCGACCAATGGAGAATGGAACTGAAAGAGTACCATTGACCCGACCTGTGCACGTGGGTGCAAGTATAGGACCCGTACATACAACTGGAATTTGGGTTCAAGACCATTTTCGTCAGAACTCCCTCCATAAAAGACAAATAGACCGAATCAAAGGTCTTTTTGAAATCGACAAACACTAATGCAGTAGGGTCCCTCAGTTCATAAAGATGTGCTTGCGCCACCTAGACTCTGCGGTTACAGTGTCTGGTGCCACGATGGCATAACCCCACACTGGTATGTATGGACCAGGGGTGGCAGTGCCCTTAGGATTCTATTAGCCAGGATCTTAGCAAAAGTTTTGAGCTCTATGTTAATGAGAGATCTTGGTTGATAAGACATGCATCAGTCGCAGTGGGGGTGGCCTGATTTATGTAACACTACATGGTGGCCAAGTGGAGTTCTGGGGGGAATTGTCCATTCCTTATTGACTCTTGGTACATGGCCGGGGGATGGAAGGAGGCAGGAGGAGCTACCAGAATCAACGGTAGCACCCCCCTGGGTTCCTGTCTTGGCCTGGAGTTTTACCGGAATTCATATTTTCTAGAGCAAGCCTTATTTCATCTTGCACAAGAGGTTGCTCAAGCACTTGTCAATCACTCAAGCACAATTGCGGTAGAGTGAGATATCCAATAAACGGTATGGAAGTTTCCAGTGGGGAACTATTGCATGTCGCAAAAGGCATAATGGAAGACGTCACAAATGTGGTTGCAATGTCTGAGGCCTTAGACAGCTATTGAGGCAATCATTCAGGAGGCTATATCTTTCGTCACTATCCAGTATAATAATTTGCCCGATTTATGGCCCCATTCATACTTTCTATGCGCCGAGGCCATCTAGCATTTTTTTTTACAGAGTTTTATATAGCGCGAACTTGACCCGAAGATATCGGGTATCAGAGTGCTTTACATAGCACCAGTTGCGTTACATGAGATTGGATAACAATTCCACATGTGTAGAAGAAAATTTCAAACTCTGCCTTAAGGAGGTCATCCTATGGATGAAAAGCAACCATTTACGTTGCAACACAGATAAGACAGAGATCCTGCTGATAGGAAAAGACAATCCCTTTCAACCTAAGGCCTGGTGGCCAGAGGAGGCAGCAGCCCCCCCCCCCCTCCACTGTGGAAGTGGCAAGAAATTTGGGAGTGTTATTTGATACCTCCATTTCTTTTAAGCCGCATGCACTTAAAGTGGCTGCTTTGGTTTAATTAAAACTCTAAAAAAATTATTTGATCTTATCCCCCTCTCGGCCAGGAAAACAGCCCCGGTGGCATTGATACTCTCACGTCTGGACTATTGTAATAGCCTCCTGGCGGGTACTAACAAATCTACCCTGAAGAGGCTACAGGTAGTTCAGCACGCAGCAGCCTGCCTGGTACTGAAACTTCCTCGTAGGGCCTCCGCCTCAGCTGCTCTGAAATCTCTTCATTGGCTTCCGCTACATAAGAGAATTTTATTTAAGCTTCTTGTCACCACCTTCAGAGCAGCTCGCCGACTGGGTCCAGTATATCTTTCTGCAAGATTTACACCATATTCTACAACAAGGACACTTAGATCCTCATCGGTAAACCTCCTCAAATTGCCTGGTTTCCGACTTAAAACGCGGGGAGGGAAATCTGCAGCATTGTTAGGAGCAAGAGCTTGGAATCTCATGCCAAGCAAATTGAGATTCCTAGAGACAGAAATGCAGTTTAGGAAGGCCCTAAAAACCTGGATCTTTGGAGCCTCAGATGAGCTTTGTCATGCCCTTATCTAGGTTTCTAGGCCGCACGATCAGGGTCTGGGCTTGCCTCTATCCGTTCAGCGCCAGGAGGCTCCTTCCAGAGCGACAGTTGCGCTTTATAAGTACCCCATTCAATTCAATGAGGACACATTCATTTTATTTTTTTGTTAGGCATGGGGAGATTAAATGATTTGCCCAGAATCACAGGATGTTCAGCGTCATTGCCAAGACTTGAACCCAGTTCCCCAGAATCGAGGTCGACCGCCCTAGCCGTTAGGCCATCTCCTCTCGCCGTCGGCAAGCCTCATCAAGAGACAATTGTCACTGTACCTGTTCGGTGCGGCAACCTTGGCTAGCCTGCTCCAAGGCCATAATACTGCCCTCTAGGTATGTTATGTCAGTATTTCTCCCTCTCCTTGTGCTCTTAAATGGGATCTAGCTTTGTTTCGCAGTGTGGCTTTCCCAGGAGCCTACAATGAACCAAGCGAAGCAACCAAGTATTTATTGAGTGTCAAATAGAGTTGGATTTCCAGAGCCAGAAACTGTGTAAAGTGTCCTTCAATAATTCTTAATCAATCCTAAAGTACATTGGTGATTTTCTTCCATTGGAATTACATTCCATGGTCTTCTTAGGGTATTATATCACAATACTGAAGTTGTAATATCATCTTGTACTTATATCGACTACCAACATATCATCAAGGTCCGTGGATGTGGCATGAAGAATAGTAATTCTATACCTCCCCGTATGTGCTGACGTTCACAGTATGTAGGTAATCGTTATTGCGGATTTAATATAAGTGGAGTTCGATATTGTTGACCCCAATAGTATGACACATGATCCATGTGCAGTTATGTTTAAGCTGGTTAGTGTTATGAACATCAAAAATCATTGATGTGGATTCAACAATATTGTGGATTCAATATATGTGCAGTTCGACATTGTTGACCACAATATTGCAACACATGATCAGTATGCAGTTATGCTTACGTTTTTTGTTGCCCACCAATTTACCTCAGATTAGACCCAGCCAAATGTAAATCAGCTTCGTCCTCCCCTAGTAGGAACAAATCAGCCCGAACTGTCTGAACGAGAAACCAAGCCACACAAGACCAGTTTGAGCCTATTAGCCCTTGGTTCAATGGACATATTGAGCTTGGGGCTCACATCTTGGTATACCCACGGCCATTAGGGGCATTCCATGAAGCACACAAAAGGTGATGGCAGGAATGCTTGCAAATAATCTGCGCACTGGCAATTGGTCAGGGTAGCATTCCAACCCATCGATTTTCTATGCCTACCCTGTCCACCATGACACCTCAGATTAGACCCAGATGGAAACAAGCCCTTAGTGATCAAGTTATTTAGTCTTTGGCTCAAAATTACAGGATTGAAAAAATTATTTTATACTTACAAGTAAATCCTTTGATTAGAAGAAAGTCATTTTGCAAAACTTCATAATCGTTGTGAACATACAAATTCCGACTTATATTGGTAACGGACCGGGCGAAAGGCATTTCTGAAGTGTATAGGTTGTGGAGCAGGGTCTCAAGTAAATATTTTGTTCTCGGATGAGTTTTCAGGCGATGAGAACAGGTCGCAAAGGGTTGAGCGAGATAGTACATCTGACATGGTGGTGAAGTCTCCCCAGATAGCTTTTTATTTTCTCATGAGTTCTAATCTGAAGCCATACTTTTTCAAACCTTTGTATCCATGTTTCCTCATGGAATTCTATAATGAGATCCCTTTCCCAATTGAGCACATACTTTTGTTTACACCAGGGGCCTCAAATTATTATTATGGTGATGTAGACCTGAGACGCTGTTTTTCTTTATGGTGGAAAACAAATTCTGTCTGAGTCCCGCCTTGTGGAGTCTCTCTTCTACTTTGAACCGCTCTAGTGCGTTATCTAGGTTAGGTGAAAGTTGTCATCTTGTGTGGGGCTAAATGCCTCTATGCATTCATCTCATGAAAGCAGCTTCCCATTGGTAAACACATCTCCCAAGAGTGGAGAGTTGTGTGAGTTCCATTTTTTAAACTTATTGTACATCAATGGTGTCAGGAGTGAGGGACATGTAGTTGCTCAAATTTTTCTGGAAACTTGGGTCGAGTATTCTAACAGGGTGATTGCTGACTTAAGGAGGTCGGGGTTTTAGGTTGGTGTCTGGGAAGGAGCCATAAAAGATAGCATAGTGCGGCAGGGTAGAAGGTTTGTTCCAGAACGCCCATGGTTCATGATGGGTAATAGTTCCAGCTTAATAATAGGCATAGTGAACTGCACAGATGTATCGTTCAACGTTACGGAAGCCTAATCGGCTCCATCCGGGGCCGAACTGGCCATAGCGGGCACCAGGCGTTTTCCCGGTGGACCGGAGGAGTGGGGGCCGGTTTCCGAGCAGTGGGCGCTGGTTTTGCAGCAGTGCTGCAATATCGGCTCCCTGTAACAAAACCGGCGGCAGTGCTAAAGTGGAAGCAGTGCTGCTTCTTACTAGCACAACTCCCCCCCAGGGGCTGGTCCAGCAGAATTGCCAGGGCTGGTTGATGTTCCCAGTCCGGCCCTGGTTCCACCTTGAAATAAAGTGGTTCTCGCTACTTGTGGAGTCTTATCATCCCAGAGGAATGTCAGGAGCTTTCTATGGATCTAATAGGAAGCCTGAGTGGTAAAGTCTGTGTTGCCATGTATGCTAATTGTAATAATTGCTGATGTTCAAAATAATGTATTTTTGTATGTATTTTTAAAGCAAAGTTTTTTTATTAATGTATATATTCATGCACACAAAAATAGATCAATATCAAAAATTCAGTATGTATTTTATATATTGGTATTTGTAAAGCAGAGTTTATTTTAATACATTTATATATTCATATATTCATGCACACAGAAATTGTTCTATATCAAAAAGGTCTGCCACTCTACCTCTTCATAGTTGAATATTCCAAGCTGTAGGCTAACCATGGTCTTAGCAGAATCAAGTAGTGTTTTGTAAGAAGAAAGTTTCCAACCAAATATTAAATTTGTCTAGAATAAATAACAAGGGAAGCACGTCAGTAATGTTTAGTAGAAAGTGGTACAAAGCTCTGATTATGAAACTGAATTACGGTAATATTGTCATTGATAAAAACGTAGAACTTATATTCTTAAATAAAAATGCAAAATATCAAATGTTTGGAACCCTTTTTTTAGGTCTTGCCTGCAACAGAGCATGCCCTGCATGTGCTTTTGCTTGCGAAAGATATTATATAAAACAAGGAACTTTGAGCCCACCCATTGCTTAACATTTATTTGGCTTCAATTACACTCTTCTTTGCTGACTTCTAATTGTACAGAGTGGGCTGGCTTCACTTCCTCTTTATTCAGCAGGAGCATGGACCAAGTACTGATTGCTTTAACTTGATTGCTGTCAAAGAATCCCACTTCTCCTTTGAAATGGATGTTTATAGTGACAACAGACGTTATCTGCTTTTATTGAGAAAATAGATGTTATCTGCTTCCAAATGGATTTTCACTAAGACATGGACAAGGGCGCAACTGCTTTTGTTATGCGATAGGATTTTTTGCCAAATGTCATATTGTTTATTTTTCACACATGGGAAGAGTAACTGGTCTGCTCAGAATCGCAGGGGTGTTGTGCTGAGACCCAACAAGCATTGGCAAAGCCAATAGGTCTTGCCTTTGAGACTATTGGCTCTGCCTTTGCCTTTTGCTCATTCTGTACAGCACAGGCACTGCCGACTTTGGCAATGATTTGTAGCCATGCTGTATAGAAGTATGGCTGCTGTGTAGAATGCCTAAAAGTAATAAAAAGGGAATATGATGCATCCAGGACCAATGAACTTTAAAAAAAAAGCGCATTACCCCTGGTTGCATCACAGCCCTTTTTAAAATTAGTTTGAGCCACACTGCAAAGCATCCATGCTGCTGTGCGGCATGTCTACAAAACATTGCCAAAGCTAATAGCTCTCATAGGGAGACCTATTTGCTTTTCCAATTCTTGTTAAGTTAGTAACCAAGTGCACAAAATAGTGCACACAATAATTCTGTGACGTCAGTTGACACATCTGTATAACATCAACAAAAGTATCATTATTTCAGTTATTGTAAGTAATGAAGTTATATACATGGGTTCCTGTTATGTGGTGAAATGGGTTAGTGTCATCAACACTAAATACGAGTGGCGGCTTGAAGTGGCGGGGCCTAACCACCTGCCCCAAATTTGACCCAGTAAGAGAGTAGCTGAGACTAAGTTTCCCGAGCAGGGTTAGGTGGGGGTTCTCCATTCAAGACAATTTTGAAATGTACAGGGCAAAATGGCCCATAGTCCACCGTATTTTTCTGTGTAAATTGGTTAAAACGCAATAGGTTTACAAGTCATTCCAGAAGGGACACTCCTCAAAATACTGAAATACCCAAGAACGTGCCTGGAGCACAAACGAAACACGGTTGAATTACACTAAGGAAAAAAACACGCTGCGGATTTTGTTCTAACTTCAGTGTTCATGCCTGTTCAGCTAAAAACAGGCCACCCCCTCGTGTCCTCTTGTGGTATGCTCCAGTCATTCCCTTCACTCTTCCAAAAGAAAATACGACAGCAGCACATTAAGACGGAGGTGCAAGCTCTTTATTCTTCGAGTCCCAACACAGCTAATCCTCAAGGAAAAATATAAGGTTTGAAAAACACATCTAGGCAAAATAGGTCGGTTTAAGTTGTATCAAAGCATGAGCGTCTCACTATTACCTGTAGCTCTTCACTTCTTCACCTGACTGGAAAGCTTCTATGGTTCTCTCTCCCTGGATTCCCTTAAGTTCTTCACACTCCCTAGCCTGGTCTCAGGCTGTCCTTGCTTTAGACCCCAAGCCTCTGCACACTTCCATGGCTCTTCTCTTCCACACAGATTTTTCTCTGAAACTCCAGATTGCGCTCCCTGTCCCCAAAACCTGTGCATATATCCGTCCTCCGACTCCAAAGCTTCACCCGTTTTTATTCTCTTTCCATCACAACTACTCCCCCAGCTTCCCATGCCCCAGCCTCACTTTACCTTTCCATTTATCTTCACTCCAATCACTTCCCTTCCCCTGACTCCCAGATACCCCAGCCTCACGACTTCCAATGATTTTGTGCTTAAGCTGTGCCACCCCAGCTTCACCGTCTATCCTCTTTCCCATGTTCACGCCATCACCCCGACCTTTATTCCAGGCTCACTCACCATATAGTTTCCAACTATGTCCCTTTCACACTATTCTTTCCTGACTTCCCAGATTCTTTCCTGCTGGTGGCTCCCAATCATCTCAAAATTGCCCGGCTATCTAAACATTCATCCCAAACACTCTCACTCTGCCTAATTCTCCAACCATGCCCCCATCCTCATGTCCCCTATCCTTTTCTCACATCGACCCCACACCCCATTTCTAATCAGCAGCTTCTCCCCTTCTTTTGTCTCCCCAGCCCATGTAGTCTTCTCTAAAACATCTCCCTTTTTCTTTGGTTTTCACTCTCCCCACCAGACACTTCCCAATCCCACACACACCTTTCCCTTTCCTCTCTGTTCTACATCCCTGCGTATCATCCTCCTTCTGATGCTACAGCCTCGCCTCTTACCCCAGACTTCCCTTCGTCCTTCCTCCTCGATATCTATTTCCTTAACTGGTCAATCTATTGCACGTCTCTTAGTTTCTCTCCACCACCACATCCGCTAATCCTTTACCTGCCCCCTCTCCAATAACTCGCAACTCCCCTACTGCCCTGGCTGTTCACCTACATCTCTACCTTACACCTCATCTTCTCCTAGGCCCCTTAAGCAGGAGCCTCTCCATGTACTCTAACTCCCCACTCTTGCTTTTCCTCACACTCCCAAGCTTCTCATCATTTCCCTGGCTGTCTCCATTTGTTTCACTGCCACCCAGACTTCTCGGACTCACTTTGCCAATACCAAAGCTCTCTTCTTCACCCTAACCTCTCCCACCTTCCTCAACTCTCTTCGAAATTTTCTCTGGTTCTTCTTTAATAGCCCAATCAACCCCTAACTCCTAAGCCTCACTGTTTGCCTTCCACTTGTCTTTTACTCCCCTAGCCTCTTCTTAGTTTTCCACCAACCATCCACTCTTCCTTGCCCCGACTACACGCTGTTTCCCTCTTTCTCTGGCTTTACTGTTCCACGCCAGACCTTCCTATTGTGTTCAAGCGCCTCATCCCTCTTCAACCGAACATCCCTCGCCTTCCCGCTGAACATCCCAGTCTCTACCTGTATGGACGGCTCATTCTCTTATTATCTCTCTTTTTCCTTTGGTTCTTCTCTCCATCTCAGCCTGCCGATTTGGTGAGTTATTTTGGCGGAATATGAAAGTTTCTAGAAGAGATAAGCCTTGTGCATTTGTGCGGGAATGCCACAATAGACTGGTTTGGGAAATGCATTCCTTGCTGGTACTTGCAATGTTGATCTAATGGAGAGATGGACTGTGCAAAATGGCGCTGACAGCTTTGGAAAAGCCCTGCTCTACAGGTTGGTAAAGTTCTTGTGAAACATGGAAACACCATTAATCGTGGCACAGCATAGCTGTCAAATTGGCCATGTCATATCTAGCACCTAGCTCTTTGGCCATTAGCATTGTGGGCTGACCACGAGCTGTTCTTGTCGCAAACGGCTATTTCTGACTGAAACAACAACACATTCTTAGATTTTAGTGCACATGAGATGAGCGGTTGTGGTAAACGTAGGGGGATTTATGCCAGGTAAATGGTGCAGCATGCTGAGACACATGGTCATTTTGCATCCTGCATGTTATTCCCTATTACTGGCAAAAAAAACAAATTGCATGTTAATGGTGGGGCGATACTGCACGGATACAGCAATTTAGGGTGTAGAGTTACCACTCCACCTTTATTATGCAATGTATGATCGGCCCTATGAATTCTGGGAGTTGCACCTTCAGTTTTGTCCATCTGTAGGTATGGGCCTACATGCCCCCTCATTCAGGGCACTGTTGGCTAACAGCCAGGGCTGGCACAAAGTGCCAGACATGGCAGCTGTGGTGATGGACTTTCAACGGAGGAGAGTAAAAGAAATCAATGCATGTGACCTGTTAATCCAAACATGAAACTCAATTACTAACAGGAAAGGTGTTTTACTGAAAGCAACAAGGAACCAACAACTGACTACTCACAGCAATGGAATAAGCAAGGAACATGACCAAAATCACTGTGATGAACCCCGAGATGTCGCCCCAGGCTCTCTGCAGCGTTGAAGTGATCATGTTCAGCTTCGGGTTCAGCCTCAGCAGGTGCCAGAGTTTCACAGTGGACAGGAGCACCAGGAAGGCAATGAGATACCCCAGAACTGCGTCCGCAGTGGCCGTTTCATCAAAACTTACACACCTGAAACAACAGCCAAGCAATCACCCTCAAAGTCAGATTAAAGCATATATATATATTTTTTTTAAAGTTAATCAGTTTATTGTATTATGAACATTTTCTCAGCCCTTAGAAATAAAAATATTTAGTCGAATACTGAAATTCCCTGAGTGCTGAGCGCAACGCGTTCTCGGACTCAGAAACCCCATAGAGGAGTAGAGGGTTATCGGTACCACCACAAGCCCCTTGTTATGTGTACCGAGGTAATCGCGATGGGGCCGGTTACAGGATTTGGCAGACATGTCATGAGTTTAGCGAGCTACAATAATTCCATTTCACCTGGGGGCTCTGCCTACTGAAAGCAGGTAAAACCTAAAAGTGGAAAAACAGGACAAAATGGGACATCATTGGGACTTGTGTGTGTGTGGGGGGGGGACGTAATTTCTGATTCCCCTGCTAGTTTGTCATTATTAAGGGTACCCTAATGGTTCACCTCATAATCCCCTGTATTTGTGCCCCTGGCAGACTCACAGATGCCCGCTGCACTGATTATTTTGGGGGTGGTGGCAGGATATCAGTTTATAATCTGGGTCAGTCAGAATGTGTTCCTTGTGCTGCACTATAGTTAGAATCTCTTTTACTTTTGTCATTTACAGCTGCCGAAGCTGAGGACCCTTTATTAAGGTAAAATGATACGTTTGATGTGAGTGGGTTTTCACCAGGTAATGGGGTTTGGGAAGGAAAACACATTGGTACAAGATCTGTTTGAAATGCCATAAAATGTATTTACTGAATAGATTCTGAGCCTGCAAATGGAACCTTATGGGGAGGAGAATCAGTGTCTGTGAAGCTTATGGGTGGAGATGGTAAGTGACAGTGGCAGAAAATCTACAGGGTGGTTGAAATTTTTGCAGTCGCAAATATAATAAAGGAAACTGAGGTTCTCAGAGGAGGGTTGGGGCGGGGTTCGACATTATGAGTGGTGGTAACACCCACAAAGCTGAATCATCTAAAGTTAATCCAAAAAAGGGTTGAGGAAAGTGTGAATCCTGGGTGTGACTTAAATGCCTCCATTTTCAGGAGGTGTAGAGGAAGGAATAACACCAAGCCACAAATCCTTTCCTATTTGAGGAATGAATAGGGAAAATGCGTTTTCACCACAAGATTGTACTTGCAAATGTGTCTGCATTGCAGAGTCTCCACCGGCGCGTGACTAGGGTCTAAAGAAGTATGTCTCGAAATCTATGCTTTTTGTAAATCTCTGAAAGTACTGGGCGCCATCTTAAACATCACGAAAATAGTAACTCTGTGCAATTTACAAGCGTATTTTTACACTTTGTCCTCCCACCCC
Source organism: Calotriton arnoldi (assembly GCA_963921515.1). Lineage (NCBI taxonomy): Eukaryota > Metazoa > Chordata > Amphibia > Caudata > Salamandridae > Calotriton > Calotriton arnoldi. The sequence continues at coordinate 1,304,265 of CAWUFW010002286.1, forward strand.
CGCGTGAATCATGCGCTTTCGAACTAAACAGTATCAAATATATAAAGTTAAAGGGGATCAGGATACAGAGATTTGCACTGACTCATCCTTGTGTTCCTGGTAGTAGTAGATGTCCCGCGCGCCAAGAACTGTTCTTTTCACAAACACCGACAGCGCGCACCAGCTTATGATGATAATGGCCAGTTCCAGAAGGTTCCACTTGCTGCGAAAATAGCCCCATTTCAAAGATTTCATTAGCTTCGCCTGTGAACAGAGAATTGTCAGTTTTACTTGCATGTGGTGCAGTGCTGGGCGCTCTAATTACTTCTTTGGAGAACGAGTTTTCCCATAAACCCAGAGACGTTGTAAGCCAAGGGCAAAGTGGACAACTGCCCAGGGACCCCCCTCCCACGGGTTCCCTGGTAAATGTTCATAGGAGCGTTATGATTTTCATTGTTGCATCAAGAATGCCGTCTGTGATGTGGGATATCTTTGTAAATATGAATATACTGCAGTTGAGCTACAAGTCAAGAACTGTGAGCATAAGTTTTATTTTTATATTATGTACACCCACCCAGTTGTGATCACTGTATCTTTTCTACAATAGGAGGCGCAAGCTCGTTGTACACTGTATTCCACGTAAAATATTGTAGCTGCAAGATAAAATGTATAAATCCAAACAGAAAAAGAAATGGCTTTATCAATGTTTGTTTTCATTTGGAGGAATTAGACGGACAGGCGCCAGGCTGATTGAGGTTTCAGCTGTTTTGGCATGTCCACTTTTCTGAAAGTTTAACTTATAAGTTAAAAATATTTGCCATAAGGAAGGATTGAATTAGCTTAAATGCATAATAAATTCAAAGTTGTTACCAAAAGGAGGACCTACAATAAGTCTTGGGTAGTGCCCGAAAAATCCTTAAGGTGCCACTGAATCCTGCACGACTTTAAAATCACACAACATAATCTAGACGAATTCCACAATCATAAAAAATTAATATAAAGGTTGCCGAAAACATAAACCATAGGGCACAGCTAGAGTGTCTTACTCTATCTCAGTAAACAAATGAGAATCATACACGTAGAACAGATAAGGCTGTCACTCTTGCCCAGTAGATTTCGTAAAGCTGCTTCAAATTTACAGTTATTGTATAAAGGCGATATTAAACCACACCTACATCACTGCCCATTCACTTCCATTTATGGGGATCAGTACTCAACGCTGACACCTTCTAGCTTTCCATTTTGTCTACATGCAGAAACAAATACTCACTCTACAAAACCAACGTCACTCACTCACAGCTGTGTTTATGAATGTATGCATAATTACCAGTTTTTCGGTCTAGCTGTGGACAGCTTTAGCTGTGATATAGTTGTGATTTAGGCTAAACAGATACAGGAAAATAACATCCCTCCCGCATTGGCTGGTGGTGGTGTCACTCAAATACCCCTATATATATCACACCTATGCTGTTAATTCTTCGCTGGCTACCTATTGAAGCTAGGAAGCTAGGACTATATACAAGACTGCTTGTATCACCCATAAAGCCATTCACACTACCACCCCCTGCTAACTAGCAAACAAACTCAAGATATCAGGAAGCTCTAGACCCTCACGTAATGCTGAAAATCTGCTGCTCGAACCTCCAACTTTCAAAAGGAGAAGACTTATGGCGCAATCTTTCTCAGGTAACGCAACAAGAATTTGGAGTTCGCTACAGCCAAACCTTCGCACCACCACCTCTTTCCGGATCTTCAAAATGGACCTTAAAACTCTTCTCTTCCAAAGACATTTTTCTCAATAACACTTCTTGCCATGCCCCCACAATGCATATGCCTTCACATTTAATGGCGTGACTCTGCTTGTTACATGACACTCTCGAGAACTAGAACGACTTCCAAGCTTTAACTCTGTAAATATGTAATATGTATTTGTGGAACCTTAATCGCTTTAACTTTTCTAATTATGTAATTTGTAATGAATATGTAATTTGTAAATACGTAACTCTCACCATTAGTAACCATAGTAGCTATACATATTGTCACCTACTACCATGTTACTCTAAATTTCTCATGTAACATTATTTGGCTCTATTGTAAAGCGCTCTGACACCTCTGGGTAATGTCAGCGCTATATAAAAGCACATAAATAAATACATTTCTCAGCCCACATTCCTCACCCTTTGCTTGACTGTAACTGTCCTTCATGATGTATGAACTTTCTTCACAGCACCGGCACATAGTCATGTAATTGGTGGTAGCAGTGACATGAGTCCACATAGGGATAGGTGTTCTCTTTACTGACATTTTGGTTTCAGCTGCAATGCAGTCATTGAATCATTCCTGATTGTAGTGGAGCTGCAGCTTAATGCAATTAGACTGGCCATCTTGCATTCAGGGCCGGCTTTAGGGCTGCTGGCGCCCAGAGTGACAATCTTTTTGGCACCCCCATGACCTTCTCCTCGGATTCCCTCACTATAACCCAGCAAAAGTGCCCCTCATCTCTCCATAGCCCCTCTCTCACATACATTTCATTTTTAGGTCGAGCATTCGAGACCTGTTGTAACTTCTCTTGTGGGCTTAAAGCCATCCCCCTGCTTTCAACTTGTTTGTTTGAGTGTCTTTTAAAAATCCTTGCTTGCTAGTAGTCAGTCCTGCCTCTTTGTCCCTCCTTTTTCTCTTCTGTTCCTCTCAAGCAGCATTGACTAAGTACTGTCTCATTCCGCTATGGTTCTTTATCTGTTCTTTGGGGGACTATTTTCTTCTTGGTTTCCTTCTCTGTTACTGTTCTCCCGTGTTTTAGCACATTCAGATACTTTAAGAGCTACCAGGGATAATGTACACCTCACCACAGGGAGCAGTTCTACTCCACTTCTTCCTTACACTATATTTATTGGGAAGATAGCCACAACTTCCCTCTAATATCCATATAGGACCAGCTAATTTGTCACTCCTTAGCTCATCATTGCCTTCCTATGACCGGCCCCCGGATTTCACTTCTCTCGATGTAATTACTATTACACCTAAAACAACGTTACAATGATAACATGGAATTTGCTTCTCCCCTTTCCAATGTAATTTTATAGTATCACTGCTCTTCTCCGGTTTTCTGCCTCCATCACTAGATAATCAAGAAGGACTGGCAATAAGCAAATATAGGATGCAGGGTTAATTACATGAAATACTTTTATTCTGACGTAAATTTGATCACCTTTATGAACGTTTTAAACTATAAATCTTAAAGGAGTACGGCTCAGCCCTATACATTCCAAGATGGCAGCCCTGTAAGAGATGTAGACTTCCCTTTCGTTTTCCCGTAATTGACATTAAAGAAGGGTTCGACATGACCTATAAACATGGCAGATTAACATCGCACCAACAGACTCACACGATACTCGAGGATTTGACCCGGGACTTCAGGTAAGGGATTGCCCGATTAGAAGCTATAAATAATAGTTCACTTATTCATACCTTATTACAAGTAACTGTGACTGGTTCACAGCTACTCGAGCTGCAGAGCAATTTATAAGAGTCTGACTGATATTTAAGAGAAACGTTTACTGGTTAGAATTAATTTAGCGTCTCTCTACTGTGTCAGAGGTAAACACAATCCATTGCTGTTTGTCATGCCGTGTTGTATCAGCCTGGATTACTTTGTCAATAATCAACGTTGCCCGTGTGCTCACAATCTGAGATTGCAGTGATGATTGACATACTGGAGACTGTCGATAATTCAAAGGGATTAAAGGTGTAGAATCTTTAAGGACCGTCTACAGTCTGAATGGTTGTCACGCTTCCTTGAGCAACTGAGCCGAACGATCGGCGTGAGGGCGTTGTAACATTCACGCCCCGCGCCTGAACTACATTTCCCGGCATTCCTGCACGTTGGACGCGTGCGCACGCATTGGTGAACCGACGCTGCACTCGGAAGGACAAATACCGGGTGGTAGCGTCAGTTCCCTTGCTGCGTATTCCGTGTGGAGTTGGAGTCGGAGCAGGAGCTCATTCGAGTTTAGCCGTATTGCTGAAACTCATCTTTGTTGCAAAGGCGGTAAGGGTGACTCGGTCACCAGTCCTAAACTAATAACGCTTGATACAGGAATCAGGCGTCTTGGGATATTCTTGGGGCAGAACCTTCCTGACTATTACATTGCTACACTCGTCAGTCAAGGAGTGTACAGAGTGTTCATACTGCTGGTATTTGGAACGCTGCGTTCCCTGAATCAATTGAATAGTGGGCCGTGCTGAAACAGCCTACATTGTGAAGAGCATGAAACCAATGTCTTTGTGGAAAGTAACAGGGACACAATGATTGCGACATTATTTTATGTTTGTTCTTATGTTTCCTTTTTGTAGCAGGGGATAAGGTGTGTGTGTCGTGTTTTGCAACCTCCCTTGTGACGCCAGTTCAATTCCTCATCGTGGTGGGTAACGAATGAGCGAGGAGTGTGAATCTTATTGTGAATTGTTTTATCACATGTTGATTGCTGTTTCTTGTCTTTAGAGAGTATACAGAAACCAAGGCATTTCAAACAACGAATGTTTGCAAGGCTTCGTGTTATTTTCCTTTACAGGTAGTTTATGCTTCTGTATTTTAAATGGTAATTGGAACAGGTTGTGGAGGGTACATAGGACAGTCACTTATGTTGTGTTTCTTGTCTTTTAGATCTCCCTCCCCGCTGTCCCCTTCCTTTCCTTCCCTCGCTTAATCTCTCCAACCCTCTGCGCTATTATAGCATCAGAGAGTGGGGGGATTGAGAGGTGGACCCATTTGAGCAACGTACCGATCCTGGGAGTTTGGAATAAAAACCTTGACAATGGTAGGATATCTTCACATCACTCTCTACACACAAAGGCTACAGCATTGTTAATGGCAGCCTGACTGTCCATCAAGTTCACTACGAGAGGATTTATTCCCCTTTGACTTCTTATCTTTCCATATTCCTGGAATTATCTTTCTAAAAGGGTCCCCAGTGTGCATAGTGGGTTGGATGAAAAACAGCACGCAGACCACCGCTCCAGCCGCTTTATAACCATTCATTATTGCTACTGTGCTTTCAGTCACTTTTTGTACCATGTTGGTGCTGCAATGTCCACTTGTTATTAGAAACATATCAGCAGCTCATTTGGGGCCTGGTAATGGGAACTTTCCTGTCTGAGTGGGGCTGCTTGAGTCGAAGAATTCAATTTAAGGAGTCAGTCCGCTTACTGTTCTCATCCAACCCCAGCCCTATCTGCAACTTGTATTCTTTTCATTTTAGCAAGTCCGTAAATTAAATGGTCTCCTAACACCTAAACAAAACAACAAACAAGCGTGTTGTGTGTCCAGCAGCCACTGTGGCCTACAATGGGTCGTGACCTTTGTTCGTTACCAGCACACGTAGGCATGTTCATTTTGGGGTCTGCACAATGGGACCTGCGACAGCTGGAGAGGCTCCTTGAACCCAGGAGGGCAGCAGCAACAAATCCAAGGGGCACTAACATATCTGTTCGCGTAGCTGAGCTCCTGGCACGTGTCTGGACACTAAAGAGTGTCTCTGCTCCTGGAAATCCCAAAAAAGGAACTATTCTGATTGTGTGCAAAGTCAGCTGTCCAGTCGCACAGAAGCAGGCCATAGCTCGACCAATGTCTCTTCAGAAAGCACAGCCTACTTTGTGTGCTGTTCACTGTCTGTGGGTTTTAAGTATTCATGTATGATTGCAGTGATTTTAATTTTTAAATCGCTTATATACAGTTTGATGTTGACCTATTAACGTACAAGTAATCCCTGTCTACCCAGTTCCACAAAATCAGTTGAATGTGTTTAATAGGCAACTCATGTCTTTTAAATAAGTGTCTGTGCACAGTGACTTTTTATTTAGTGCTACACTACAGTGGACGCTGCTTCAGGGAAATTTAAGAGCTGATTGTGTACAAATTCACAGGACAGTAACAAACACTCGACATTGTGATTCTGCACAAATTCACAGGATGGTAACAAACCGTCATTCTTAGTCCTCTAGGCAGTGCTGCTAGGTGCTTGTCTGGTCCCAGTGGTAATTACTCATTCTGAGTCCTCTAGACGGTGCTGCTGGCTGCTTCTCTGGTCCTGTCTGTAATTCCTCATTCTAAGGCCTATAGGCAGTGCTGCTAACTGCTTGTCTGGTCCCAGTGGTAATCACCCATTCTGAGTCCTCTAGACAGTGCTGCTAGCTGCTTCTCTGGTTCTGTCAGTAATTCCTCATTCTAAGTCCTCTAGGCAGTGCTGCTTCTCTGGTCCCAGTGGTAATTCTTCAATCTAAGTCTTCCAGACAGTGCTGTTACTCTGGTCCCATTGGTAATTCCTCATTCTAAGTCCTCTAGGCAGTGCGGCAGCTGTGTCTCTGGTCACAGTGGAAATTCCTCATTCTTAGTCCTCTAGGAAGTGCTGCTAGCTGCTTCTCTGGTCCCAGTGGTAATTCCTCAATCTAAATCCTCTAGACAGTGCTGCTAGCTGCTACTCTGGCCCTGTCAGTAATTCCTCATTCTAAGTCTTCCAGACAGTGCTGCTACTCTGGTCCCATCAGTAATTCCTCATTCTAAGTCCTCTAGACAGTGCTGCTAGGTGCTTTCCCCCGTCACAGTGGTAATTCCTCATTCTAATTCCTCTGGACAGTGCTGCAGCTACTTCTCTGGTCTCGTCAGTAATTCCTCATTCTAAGTCCTCTAAGCAGTGCTGCTAGCTGCTTCTCTTGTCCCAGTGGAAATCCCTCATTCTTAGTCCTCTACGCAGTGCTGCTAGATGCTGCTTCTCTGGTCCCATTGGTAATTCCTCATTCTAAGTCCACTAGACAGTGCTGCTAGCTGCTTCTCTGGTCCTGTTGGTAATTCCACATTCTAAGTCCACTAGTCAGTGCTGCTAGCTGCTTCTCTGGTCCAGTTGGTAATTCCTCATTCTAAGTCCTCTAGACAGTCCTGCTTGCTGCTTCTCTGGTCGTGTCAGTAATTCCTCATTCTACGTCCTCTAGGCAGTGCTGCAGCTGTGTCTCTAGTCACAGTGGTAATTCCTCATTCTTAGTCCTCTAGGCAGTGCTTCTAGCCGCGTCTCTGGTCCCAGTGGTAATTCCTCATTCCTAGTCCTCTAAACAGTGCTGCAGCTGCTTCTCTGGTCCCAATGGTAATTCCTCATTCTAATTCCATCACCGGCGGCCTTCCGTGTGTATATTCAATGTACACCCGTACAGCTGTTCCCCCACAAGTGTACGGGTTTGCAGCAAAGTGTTCACACGTGCATGCTGGTCTGGTATCCCTTTGTTTTAACCCGTCCTTCAAAGTGCGGAACTCAAACACATATGCAGCAGTATCTCCTTGTATTTCTCCTGTTTCTCACACCATTGCCTCATGCTGTGGTTCTGGAGGTGTTAAATGGAAACAGATGTCTTGGAGGGACCCTGGTGTGGTGCTTGCCATACCTTGGTATAGCCACAAGCCTCCATGGGCAGAAATACAATGCCGGTTCACAAGTGTATCTCATAGCCGTCTCTGGTGCGGGTTCTATTGGGTGAGATTTTATAATTTCCATGTGACTGGAGACCTTAAAGCAATCAATGACGGAGGAGATTCATAAGTGGTCTGTCATCTGCTTGCACTCATTTTTTAATGCCTCCACTCCAAACCAAAACACAGGGGTAAAAGACATTGTCATTTAGAACGCCAATAGCTCTAACTCTCGCAAATGCGAGAACTATTGCATTCCAAATGCTTGTTAAAGTGCTGGTAAAGGCTGACTGTTTTGTGTGCAGTTTTATAGAGCACAGCAGCGGTCCGTGCAGGTAACAGCGGTGAGGCAGTGGGGCCCGGTAAGGGGGGATTTCGAGGGACGATGCCGAGGGAAAATTAAATAAATAATTAATGTTACCTGCACAGACCGCGGCTGATATAGCACAAACATGACCCGAAGGTATTGGAGCGCTTTACATGAGCACCAGTTACTTTACCCAAGGACCCATTCATTTTAGGTAGGCACGGGGAGATTAAGTGATTTGCGCAGAACAACAAGATATTCAGCTGACGCCGAGACTAGAACCTGGTTCCCCAGTTCAAAGTCGGCAGCTCTGGCCGTTACACCACATCCTCTCCTCATCCTCTTTACTAATCCACTGAGCTATCCACATAAAATACAGATCTGTTCTTTGCATTTGACATATTAACCATCTGCGCTACTTTATGGCATGTCAAAAATGCCACTAGACAAAACTCAGATCTCTCTCTCTAGCAGGAACATTAATCTCAAGACTCATCTTGACATGTTGCTGCCTAAAAGCTGGATGCACAAAGAACTCTGCAGCAGGTGCTTTTAAATAGTGAGTTATTGCTAAACACAGCGCCCCCCCCTAAGGGTAGTGCCCCCCCCGTCCGTGCCCATTGCAGCCACACCGGTCACACAGCCCTAAAGCCGGCCCTGCTTGCAATGGTAGCTAAAAGTGTTGTATAACAAAGGAAATACAGAGTAGCTGTAGCCACACGTGGTGGCTTGTGTGGCCCTGGTGTCAACATGGGCCCCTGAACCGTTCTTCTCCATACCCCGCAGTGCTCCTCACCTCTGGACCCTGGGCTGCTTCCCATCCCATCTTTTGGACCATTGCCACTGCACTAATTCCTTCCCCCTTAACCCTGTGCAATACCCTACCCCTTCAGACTCTGTACTGCTCTTCTCTGATAGAGTTTAGGTTGCTCCACCCCAGTCTGATGTTGTTGGTGCACCTGATTTTGATATACTGAAGGGCATCTTCTGGTTAACAGGGCCATCCAGTGACGAGAAAACAACCGCTTTCTTTACAGATTCCTGCATCACTTGCAATCACAAACAATAATAATTCTACACTTTTCCCTTATTTAATGTTCCTGCTTCGGGTTTGAGACCTATTGTCACACCATTCCCCGGATGGTCCCTTTAATATTTGATAGACTTTAGGTCTCATAGAAATCTAAGTTCTGTGCTTGAATGTGTCCAAATATTTGGAGAAGTGTCTTTGGAATAGGAAGATGTGTGAGGGTCAAAGTCCTTTAGGAACTAGATTAATGCTTCCAGTTGAATATTAAGAATTTCCACACGTGCTCTCTCCTAACAGAGCTATTTTTCCAAAATGTCCCTGATAAAGAGAGGGGTGGGGGCCACAATTAGGTGGCTACTGCTCTTTGGGTACTTCTCCCACATTCTGCACCCCTTCGTTTGGGTTGCTATTCTATTTGCTTACCATGATGGAGGCTGGCCAACTCTGGCTATCTAAAGTGCCTGTTGTTGTTTTTATTTAAGTGCTAGATGATGGTGTACTAAGAGTGAGTACACACCATGATCAGCTGCAGTGTAACTGACCTATGCTGACCTACGGAAAGAGTTCTTTGAGATCACAGGTTATTTACAAAGAGGTTCCATGCTTGGCGCATTGCCCTCCAAACTGATGTTTTATTACTGCAAACCTGTGGTGGTCTCTTGTCCTCACTGAGACACCCTTGATTCTGTGTTGTGAATTTCCATTGTCCCTGTGGGAAGTTGCTGAGGATCAGTGGCTATAAAAAAGGCCCTCAATTGAAGAATCCCATATTTAGAAAAATCTCTTGAGCTTTACCTGATGTGCAGCTAGTAATAATTTGGATGCGGCACTAGATTTAGGTTATCCTCAATCCTGGAGAACCAAAGGGACCCACTTTAAAGTTTTATGAGACGTGTGCATGTTAGTTCCATGATCGTTCTTTTTTTTGCCCTTTATGAAATGTTTGAGATGAACCAACACATGTAGGGTAGATTCCCCGGTACAGATTACCCTAAACCAGTGAGCGGCTTCTCCTTGGGGGTATCAAGAGGTCTACCAACTTCTGTGTGTTTCAGTGGTCTGAAATACTCGTGTTACATCATTGCTGCCCAGAAATATACGAGTAATATCTGACATTGATTATGAGTATTTTCAAATACATATTCATTGTGGATACCTTGGAAACATGATTAGGTTTTACTATTTGGTGGATCGACTAGATCAGTGCTAAATAAACAGGAGCTTTCTCTTTCAGGATTTCTAAATAGTGGAAATCCTCGCAGTGTTTTTTTTACTGTGCTACATTGCATTCTAGTCCAAGTCCAAGTTAATTATTTACACTAATTTCAACATCTGATCAATGCACACCAGAGTCACGTTTACAGATATTACCTTGTCAAGGGTTGGGCAAATCATTGACTGTTCAACTTATTAACTAACACTCGGCAGGGACGTCAGTCTGAGCAAAATCAAGTGTTCAAATACTTTTTCCATGTACACTTTAATTTCATTTTTGTGTTGCACAACCTTTCCCTGCTATTGACTGTGTAGGTGTTTGTGAGCTTTCAAGCTGCTTCATTATGTTCTTGAGTATTGGACAATATATTTTGGCCTACATTTCAGAATTTGGCTTAGAAATCTGATCAGTGAAATTCATCAGGTCCCCGTGTTTTCAGTAGTAGGGATTAAGGCACATTTCCAGTATTATGCAATCCGAGGCGGAAATTACGTAATAAGTAAATACCCTGTACGCGGATTACGCTTACAGGTTTTTCAATTTGTGTCTGATTCCTCATTGTTTTCCGTAGTATGCAGCATTGAGTGTTGATGTCACTTCTTATCCCCAGTTTCAAGGTGTGCAAATTCTGCATGTGGCCTACTTGGCCGCATGCTTTGCGACTGATTTTTACAGACATTTGCACCTGAATTGAAATTTTCACCCGACTGGAAGTGAGGGATCAAGTGGGATAAATGAGCAGAAATCTTATGTCAACTTAAGTATTTCCATGAATCTGCTCCATCACATGGCTCCATCATCATACTATGGAACTAAATAATTTAGGGTTTGTATTGTTTTTCTTCCATTGTATTTGCTGGTATATACATTATACCTCCATGCAAGTAAATTACTAAGTAGGTATTTAAAGCCTATTTCCTATGGAAGGTGTATACAGTACCTGTCAGAGGCCATGTATGTTTCTGGACATACTCCAAGGATGGGTTGAAGTACAATTAGCACTGATGTGGGGCCTTTTTAGCTGTAGTAACATTAGATATGCAGCTTGCGAACAGGAATGTGTTTACTCTCTTGTCGGAGGGTGTTTATCACATCCCTCTCTAAATCCATACTTAACCCTTCATATGCTCCTCCTTACATTTCCCTAATCCCTTCCCATTTGGTAGTAATTATTCCTCTTTTTCTAGCCACTCCCCCAGATACCGCTGGCATTTACTACTAAAACGTATACCTAAGTATAAGAAGTTCTCCACACATGTAGCTGAGACCTATGCATAGAAAAGATAGGAGAGGGAGTCAGGTGTCGCTGCACATGGGTATGTTAATAGCATTTTCTATTATGTAAGTAGTACTATTGTAGTACTACTAAACGTACTACAAAGTGCAGTTTGTGAATAGGCCCCTGAATACATTACGTTGGAGCAATTCTGTAAATCTCATGCTCATCAAACAACATCTGCCTGATTCAAAAATTATACTACCCAATGAAATCCAACAATGAGTGTTCAAAATGTATCTGTTGCGATAATTATTGCCTGTTCTGAATTTGCCCCAAAACACTTACAGCACCAAAATCCACGTGTCGATAGGTATCAGGCATTTGTCGCCCATTAAATTCCAGCAGTTGTTACCTGGCAAAATTTAATGGGGTTGAAACTTTATCACACCTGCCAAGTACCCAGTGCAATAAACATCACACCACTTATAATTGCAATTCCTCTGCAAAACTACATTTGCACAGTGAGCACAATTTAACGGGCCACTTGTAATGAGGCCCATAGACTCTAAAAGGCATCCAGATACAGCTGGGAATCGGTGCACTTGGTGGACTTGTCAGGGGTATGAAGTACTATACAAATACAACATTACATTACAACGCACACCTTTTCTAAACATTGAATTAAATTCCTTGAAACAAATTTCACTGATAGTTTATCATTAGCACTTGAATCTGCCACATAATGGATATTCAAGAAGAGAAATGGTGCTCTTCAGTTTTTTTGTTTCAGTGTTCTCTATGTGACAGACTTTTCTTTTACCTGCAAGACCATGTAGTAGATGATGAAGAGAAAATAAATTACTTCGGCTGCAACAACAAAGATGTGTAGTCCGTCTGTATATGGGTAAAGTCGAACACTCTGCAGCTCCGAATGTGTGAAGAAAACCCCTGCGTTAGAAAAATTATTTCAGTTTTTAAAATATGCTCACCCCATTTGCCTTAGATTAAGATATTGGAGGCCAAAAGAAGAATTTAAGATTATTATCTTTGAGTGCACAAAGTTTTTCATAACTTTATGGTGCTCTGCTTGATTTATAATTTGCATTTGATTCATAATTATATGTATATGCACATTAGGAGTGGATCATAAATATCGAATAGGAAATATTGTGGAACCTTTATATCAAGGACAAAATATAGAGGACCAAAATATTGAAAGATAACAATGTATAGATTTTCTATACCTAACTCCACATATATGTAACTTTAAAAAAAAATATTTATAAGTTTTGCAGTTTCCAAACAGGGCATAATTTCATTTCCTTTAAAAAATTGAGAATTATTCCATATTTTACATACCATCCAAATGAGCATAGTAAAGGCCCTGCTACATTTCCTTACTAGAAGTACCAAATAAATACTTAGGGCCTCATTACTACTTTGGCGGTCCTGGGACTGCTGTTGCAATCCGGCTGTCCCACCACCTACATACCTAGTGGTCCGCCTACCAGATTATGATGCTTGTGGTGAGACCGCCATCAGATCGCCGCAAGACCACAGCGGCCAATTGCATCTGGGGTCCCACATTGGCGGCAGTGTGGAAAGCGGCGGTCAATGGAGGCGGTGCCGGCATCGGTTGCAATTAAGACCTGCGTTTCCACCAAGTTTTCCATGGCGGAGACACCGCCATTAAAAGTTGGTGGAAACGCAGGTATGAGGTGAAAAACAGGGCCCCTGGGCGATTTAGCTCATGGGGACTGTGGCTGGGGACACATGTTGTACCCCCTATGCTTGCACTATCGTGCGCGCACTGTGCACCATGCACAACATAGTGCATGGCAACCGTGTGCCCGACATGCAAGAGGCATTGCACTGTGGCGGCATTTGCTTCAGGCTCTCTCCATGAGCCGCAAGCATGCCACTACTGTGGCCCCGCCGCCACAACGCCGCCAGCCCCCCAGTAAGATTATAATGCTGCAGTCAGTTGGCAGCCGGCTTGGCGGTGTTCTCCCGACCGCCGACCGCCAAATTCGTAATGAGGCCCTTAGTCATGATCGAGGGTGAAGTACATCAAACAGTGCTATTTAACGTGCTTTTAAAGAAAAAAGGCAACTATCAATTAACCCTAATTCATCTTGTAAAAGTGCATTCCATGTGGCACCTCTATCTGAAGGGGAAGGAAATTTCTTAGAAACACTTTGGACTTGCAAATATTCCAGGATGTTCTCGACCTGGGCTGAGGATGATCTTGTTTGATCCCATTCTCAGGATATTAATTCATTATCACTTATCCAATCTCCTACCCTTCCCAAGTTAACTCTTTCCCATCGTCTAGCTCTTGTTGAAGATCTGGGGGCATAGGTGTTTGAGAGGGGTTGCAGCATGTATCCCCAGAATGTTGAGGTATTTACATAACTGCTTTTGCTTTGCTTGAATAAAATTATTGTCATATCTAACCAGCTTGGGATTTCTTATGAATCTTGGTATGCATAGCCAAGAAAGCAGCCAGATAATACACGTTTCAATCTGGGAACTGTCTCTTTCCAACGAAGATTTAGCTTCTGCAGACCTAGCTGTGGATCGGCCTTATTTCAGATGAAGCTAGTAATTCTGACATTAATTTGTCAGAAAGCCAAAATATGCATTTTAACCATTGCCACCCTACCGACAATCAAGATTAGGAGCTTCTGACACCTATCCAAATTTATCCTCAATCTTCCTCATGAGGGGGATAGAGTTTAACTTATATAAATCATCAATACTTCTTGTATGCTTATCCCCAGGTACCTAATGGGGTTACTACAGTACACCTTCTCAAGTACTTCTGGTAAGTCCTTCACATCAGTATTTAAAAGCAGCAGCATTTCTGTCTTAGCAGTATTTATTGTATATCCTGCCACAGCTGAAATTTTCTTTAAAAGCTCAAAAGGTTTTTCAAGAACTGCAGAGTCTGGCTGAATATTTAACACCAAATCATCAGCATAGAGTTTTAGTCTGGGGGGGCTGAGTACTGGGGCATGGAAAGTTTCCATTCTCCTCAAGGCACAGGCAAGGGGTTCAATGAGAGCTGCAAACAATAATGGTGACAATGGGCATCCTTGCTTAGTGCCCTGAGAGAAATGTATTCGAGCTGAAGTTTTACCAATTTTATGCCAGTTGAGCCATGGAGCCCTGATATATTTGGGCAATTGCATTGATCAGCATCTACAAGTAACACCACCACAGGAATCCGGTTAACCGTACAGTAATTCATGGCTTCAATTAAAAATATGTATTCCAATATAATTGAAGGGATGGTACAAATCCATTCTGGTATGCCTCTACTAAGTCAGTTTTTACCTCTGAAATTCTCCTGGCTAATATCATCTTAAAGACCTTATAATCTGTGTTAAGTAAAGTGGTGGAGCGGTACGAATGCACCTGCTCTGGATTCTTCTCCCTTTTAGGAAAGCATGTTAAAATTCCTCTCTTAATGAAGGGGGCGGGATCCCTCCTCGAATAATATAATTGAACAGCTCAGTAAGGAGGTTCTTTAGATAATTAATCATTAGTGAGTACCACTCAGAAGGATACCCATCACCTAAAGCCTTACATCTTGGGAGCTCCTTTACCACCATCACCACCTCTTCTATTTCGATAGGGTGAATAAGGTTGCTCGCAGCTTCTGTTGACAATAATGGAATTTGGGCCAGGGTCAAGAAATTTGTAGTATCTTCATCTGAGAGGGTCTAGATTTTGCTAGTATATTCTACGGAAGTGTCCAATAAAAACAAACTCTATTCCCTCTCTATCCCCCTCCATTTTTACTGTCCTGGGATCTTCTATTTTGGTGATATTATTCCTGACCCCTCGGATCAGGGTACCCCACGCCAGCAATTTTCCATTAACTTCCCTCCTTTACATAGCTGTTGGCTGTTAAGTCTGCGCATTTATGATCTCGTAAAAAAGTTTGGAATTCCTTCTTACTTTCTTCCCTAGCTGAGTATCTCGGTTTATCTTGTACCTGCTGCAGTCTAATTTCAGTTAATTGGAGTTCCCTTAATAGGCTTTGATATTTCTCATCCTCTAACTTTCTACAGGTGCTTTCATAAGCTATGATCTCACCCCTCATCGTTAGCTTATATGCCTCCTAAATGTTTTGCGGTGATGCAGAACCCCTATTCTCCCGAAAGAAAGTTGAGTCTCAATCTCACACCATCCCAGCGAGTAAGACACATAGAGCAGAAAGTGGCAGAGCGGAATAATACAGTTACTTCAGTCCTAATAGGGGGGAAGGAAGTCCAGCCTCTTTCTTGCTAATTGCGCATCTTCTCTCAGCCTTTGCTAAACATAGAAGCATTCCTTACCTCCTTCTTCTTGGCTCCTCTTAACTTCTCTTTCTCCACCAGTGTCAGGCTTGTCTTGAACCTTCTAAAGTCTTTTTTCCAGGGGCCCAGGGGTGGGTAGAGGGGCCATTATTGCTTTGGGCTGCTATACCTGCTGCACTTAATCTGGTCCCAGTCCCTCTGCATATCAGAGGTTTGGCTCACCCATGCGAATTCTACCATTTCACCAATTTCAGAAAAGAGCAATTGAGCGGGTGCCGTAGACCAACGAGGGATGCGCTATGAGGGGGGCTGCACACTGACTCTCCTCTCCGCTCCGCTATTCGGCAGTCTCCATGACTGCTGCAGCCACAGCAGCCATGTTACCTGGGGGAGTGGCCCCACTGGGTGAGATACGCTAGGCGGAGTTGCACATCATCTGGCTCTCCAGGGGTTTGACAATTGTTGAAAGTGACAACCAGTAATAGCCAACCACCCACATATATGTAACTTGATGATAAATATATCTTCAAGGTATGTAGATGTGGAGTTAAGAACAGTAAATCTATACTTCCTCTCTGTGCACTTAGCTTTCAATATTTTGGTCCTCGATGTTCTGTCCATGGTATTAAGGCATCACGATTTTCCTATTCTCGAAATTCAGTAGTGCAACCTGCAAATTAACATATTTTAGGTATTTGAGTTACAACATTCATGTCATACTAACACCAACCCATTCTACTTATTTGGCAATTTCATATTGTCCTCATGTAAAAGCTTTTGGAATCACTTTTTTCCATCTTTTCTCTAGAACCTTTGGGTATCCTCCAATCCCTGAGTTTCTTTCCAGAACCTGTTGGGTTTCCGATTGCTCTCATCCACACATATCGATCCACCCTCATTTATATATCCTGCCTGCCACCTGCACTTGCTCCACTTGGCACGCAACACACTAATTCAATACTGAATCCAAGGGCTGGTGGAGCCATTTTTGTCATTCTAAGTGACCAGTCACTTTGCGAATCCTTGCCCCTGGCATTAGGCTCACCATTGCTTCTTGTAAGGACATCTTGGTGGCCCCTGCTTGTTGCAGCAGCAGAAAAGGCCTAATCTTATTTGAACATAGAATTGGTTCTGGGTCTTCTGTAGAATCCAATGACCAACTTTCAGCATCCATTTTCTTTTAATGCAGGAACTTTGGCGCAGGTGAGAAACTGTCAGTGTATTCAGTTAAGCCCAACTGCCAGACCTCATTCGGAAAAGCCACAGGGCAGACATGGGCTCCTAGGTCCCGACCATGGAGGGTTGAGACCAATGTGTCCTGGGGGTCTGTCCTACTATGACTCTACAAACTGGACCAAGTACAACCCCTTGCACACTTGACTCTCAGGGTAGTGAGGGCGAGCATTCACATACGTTTCATGGAGGTAGTGTGGGAGTGACTGAGATCAGAACTCACCAATAAATCAACAGATACAATAGCTTTAATATCCATCCCAGTGCTTGCCTTTTAACCCCTTCGGTGCTTGCGTCGGCCAATGGCCGACGCAAGCACTACCTCCCTGGTGCGGCGCACGTCCGTTGGATGTCGAAACCCCGCCCACTCATTAATTCTCCCGCACTGCGGGAGAATTTGCGCCGCGGTTAAAGGGTTAATAAAATGACGGTATGTTTAATCACACAGCAGCAATAAATACTACACAAACCAACTTAGTATACAGGGCACAGACCCTGGGTATGATGCGCCCTTGTGGTGCTACAACCGCCGAGTTCCCTTGCTAATCCCATCCGGGTGACCTTTTTGTGGCTGACCTCCTCTCTAGTCAGATAAAAACCATTAATAAGGCTCAAGGTCAGTCTTACGTTTCTCCATTAGGACAAATGCTCACTCAGTTGACAGTTGTCTCAGTTCTTAAGCCCTGCTGGTGTAGCAGATAGATGATAGTATTTTCGTCTCTCCTGCATAGTAGGTCTGGAAGCCCATCTGCACTTGTGTAGGTGGGGGATGTGACAAATGAAGATAGTCCAAGGAAGCCATGTATAGGCTGCATCTCGATTTATGTGCCTGCTCTACTTAGTCCTGTGGCGCAGCAGTCTTAGTGCAGGTACAGTCCTCTCTGCTGCAGATTCCTCTGGCAGTAGGTAGGTTGTGGGCCCCACCCGAGCTGACATAGGTAGCTGCAGCCCTAATCAGACTGATGCTGGGACTCCAACAGATGCAGCCTAGATCGGGCCGATGCAAGGCAGGCAGCACTGGTCTGTCTCCATACCCACATCACAGGCACAATGAAGTGTGAGGTTTCTGCACCTGGCTGTCATCAGCCCTACTGAAGCAGTAATCACTGATCGACAAAAAGGCAGTCCAAGAAACTAGAACTGGAAATTGGATCTCCTCCCTCTAGTCACGGGAATGTAGGCAATACACTTCTGCTGTCAGGGAGAACAATCCTCACCCTTTGTCTTGTGCTATGGGATACCAGGGCCATTCAAAATGGATGCCACTGGCTTCTGCACTCACACACACGCACGCTCGCACACAAACGCCTACTAGTACAGATGTGCTAGAAGCACTGCACACATGCACCACTCAACATACGTACAGGATACAGGGAAAGGATCAAGGCATACACATAGCAGTGGGTTGGGCTGGTAGGCCTCAGTGAGCTGGGCTGGTAGGCCTCACTCCCAGTGACACGGTTAAAAATTATATGCTGCCTCCACTGTTTTATGCGCTATACCCAGGAAACTAACAGTGCTTCTCCCATGATGAGTGTAACATTGGTGCACCCCTTCAGGTCACAGAACAGTGCCAGGACCTTACATAGTAAGGGTAGGGCCTAGGCCTCTGAGAACACACCTGGTTAGTGTTACACCAGGGCCAAAATAAAAGTCAGAATAGCTGATATGCATGCAGTCAGGCACTCGGACAGAGGAACATCCTTGTATACCATGCAGGGGACATACCCACCCCAACACTAACATACTCTCAGATTGTGTACATTCAAGGCTTTTAATACATTATTTCTTCTCAAAGTAAGAACTCCAAGCAAGCCACAGCTAATTTGTAGCCTCACCTTAGTGCTGATCCCTGATCTCTATTCAGTTATTTCACTTGGCCACAGCCTTTACGAGAATATTAAACAATATATTTTGGGTTTAGAGAATTTTGGCCCAACTTTTAGGAACTGACCGTTTCCTTCCTTAAATGCTACACATGGATACCCACTATCGCACTCACAGTGCTTTTATTACAGTAATCTAGGTTTTCATCTCTGGCGTGGACATCACTGGTGGTGGGTGAAGCATTTCATCAAAATGTGAAAATTCCCGATTTTCAAAATTCATGAAATTTTGCGTTTTTTTTTAAACAACCACCTCAAAATACTAAAATCAACACAAACTTATGAAGTTTTCCTATGTTCGCAGATGCAAAAAAAAAAAAAGACAGTTTGCGGTGCATTTTGAGTATCGGGAAATAAACGCCCAGGAATAAACATCAGTAGAGTGAGATATTAGTGACTAGTCATTACCAGGTAACTGTAACACATGTTCTCACCTAGGGCATTCGTCTCAAATGATATTCTGATAATACAGAATAGGTTCACATTAGCATTGTAGACTGTGAACTCAACAAAGACGGCTCTGGTATAGGTGTCCAACCAGACATTTCTATAAAGATACTGGATAACTCTGAAAAACATAAAAAATGAGAGAAAAGACAGACAACATTGTTTAATCACAAACAGTTCTCTGGTGTAACCTGTGGTAATCTGCAAACCTCTTAGGCACCCGTGTCTGCATTATGGAGACCTCATTCATTTTCCCTACGACAGAAGCATGTTCAATTGAGTAGTAGTTTTACAATCTACACCGCCAAGACAAGATGGCTGAAACTAGCACCATCCAAAATGCAAGAGTGTTATTTTTACGTCTGGAGTTAGTTAAGACCTTTTGATTTTACTAAAACTATATATATATATATATATATATATATATATATTCACTGAAAAAACCGTAGGTTTCAGGCACGTTATAGTTACAAATTAGCATTTTAAAAACCTTTGAAATTCACTGAAAAAACCATAGGTTTCAGACACGTTATAGTTAGAAATTAGCATTTAAAAAACCTTTGAAATTCACTGAAAAAACCATAAGTTTTAGGGACAGTTATACTTAGTTGGACATTGCACTCGTACAAAACCCGTGAAATTCCCCCGTTATAGTTAGTTCAGCTAACTATAACTCGCGCCCCGCAATGCACTGCTGATGACGTCACATATTACATCACTCATGACATGGTCAGTGACATCACTGATGACATCACTGATGACATCTCAAATGACATCACTGATGACATCATCCAGTGACTGTGTGTTTCTGTAAAGTTTAAATATGTTTAATATATATAGGGAAAGGCGTATTGAAGAATGAGTGGGTGTATAAGTGTCTGAATGGATGATTTAGTACGTGCGTGACTGACTCTACAAGTTAGTGATTAAACGTATCTTACTGAATGCATGGGTTAGTGACTAAACTGTGTGAATGTCTGTATCCGTCTGTTGGTGTGTAAGTGGATGCATGGATTTGCGAATAGCTACATGAGTGTCTATATGGGTTATTGATTGGTTCTATGAGTATCTGTATGGGTGCCTGAGTGTTTGTGTGGATGGGGTGTGTGCGACTGTGCATAGATGTGTGAGTGGGTGATTCACTGGGTGGATGGTTTCAAGAGTGCATCTGTGATAGACTGTATGGGTGGGTAAGTGTGTGTAAGAGTGTGTTAGTGAGTGAATGTATGTCCCAGTGGTACATGTGTGAGTAACTACATATGTGAAAGGCAGTATATATCTGTATTGGAGTATATAAATAGCTATAAGCGAGAGTGAGTGATTGTGATAGTGGCTGTATGGATGAGTGTGTGCTTGTATCAGTGATTGTATAAGAGCGTAACAATGTGCTAGTATTTGTATGATTAAGTGAGCTGGTGTGTGTATAACTGTATAGGTGAGTAAATGGCAGTGTGTTTAATTATTTGCATGACTGACTAGGTGTGTGAGTACCTCTATGGATGAGTGGCGGTGTTTGAGTGTCTATATAGGAGTAAGAGTGCATATGATAGTCCTGTACTGAGTGACCATAAGTATGAGTGACTGTACGGGTGAGTGAGTGGATGTGTGTGTGTAGACCTAAGAATCAGTGAGTGGGTATGTAGTTATTGGTGTTGGAGTGTCTATGGTTTTGCGAATGGCACTCTGTAATTTAGATTGGGTGTATCAAAGGTTATATTAGGGTGTGAGGAGCTGCATCAGATTATCACGTGGATGATGTCATCAGTGATGTCATTTGAGATGTCATCAGTGATGTCATCAGTGATGTCACTGACCATGTCATGAGTGATGTAATATGTGACGTCATCAGCAGTGCATTGCGGGCGCGAGTTATAGTTAGCTGAACTAACTATAACGGGGGAATTTCACGGGTTTTGTACGAGTGCAATGTCCAACTAAGTATAACTGTCCCTAAAACTTATGGTTTTTTCAGTGAATTTCAAAGGTTTTTTAAATGCTAATTTCTAACTATAACGTGTCTGAAACCTATGGTTTTTTCAGTGAATTTCAAAGGTTTTTAAAATGCTAATTTGTAACTATAACGTGCCTGAAACCTACGGTTTTTCAGTGAATTTCAAAGGTTTTTAAATGACAATTTTTAAATGTATTAATTTTTATATTAATTTTTTTCATACTGATTTACTACATTTTTAGAAACAATTTCTTTTACATATTTTATTTTTTAAATTACATTGTAATTACATTATACATTACATTACAAAAAATACTTTCTCAGAATGAATTACTTTAGTTTAAATACTTTGCACATAGGCAATAGACTTTTAAGTACAGTAGTTACAGTTGTTGCAATGGGCAACACATTTTCAAACACAATGCAACATTCAGCTCAATGTGAATTTCTAGTTAAATGCAATTAGTTACTTTATGGATTACTTTTCTAACCACAGGACTGGATCCTAGATTCAGTCCTGGTACATCTCCTGTAAACAGTTGAGTAAAAGCGTTTTGGTTACAGTCGTGATTTTTAAGGAATATTATTGTATTTTAAAAGTTGACACTTAGAAACTTTTTCTCATAGAATCACCAATGTTATCCTATGGAAGGAAATTCACTTAGCAGGTAAAAACTGTTATCGTTACTTTTTCTTACTCAGTGTTGGATCCTGGATCCAGCACTGGTGCATCTCCTGTAAACAGTTGAAAGAATGCGTTTAAGTCATACAGGCGATTTTTAAGGAATATTTGTAGTTTGTGAAAATCGACACTTTGAAACTTTTCTGCTGAAAACCAGACAATGGATTCCTATGGAAGAAAATATAAGTTACTGGTAAGTACGGTTAAAATTACTTTTCAGGACCAGTACTGGGCTGAAAGATACAGCACTGAGGTCTCTCCTTATAACAGGTGAGTAAATCGGAATTCGTATTTCGGCTGATTTTAGAGGAATATTTTAAAGTTCCAAAACTCCACACTTAGAAGAATTTCCAAGTGAAACCAGTCAATGTTAGCCTATGGAAGGAAATTCAAGTTACTGGTAAGTACGGTTAAAATTACTTTTCAGGACCAGTACTGGGCTGAAAGATGCAGCACTGAGGTCTCTCCTGATAACAGGTGAGTAAATCAGAATTCGGATTTCGGCTGATTTTAGAGGAATATTTGTATGTTTCAAAAATCAACACTTAGAAACTTTTTCAGCAAAAAGCAGGCAATGATATCCTATGGAAGGAAATTCAAGTTACTGGTAAGTACGGTTAAAATTACTTTTGAGGATCAGTACTGGGCTGAAAGATGCAGCACTGAGGTCTCTCCTGATAACAGGTGAGTAAATCGGAATTCGTATTTCGGCTGATTTTAGAGGAATATTTTAAAGTTCCAAAACTCCACACTTAGAAGAATTTCCAAGTGAAACCAGTCAATGTTAGCCTATGAAGGAAATTCAAGTTACCGGTAAGTACGGTTAAAATTACTTTTGAGGATCAGTACTGGGCTGAAAGATGCAGCACTGAGGTCTCTCCTGATAACAGGTGAGTAAATCGGAATTCGTATTTCGGCTGATTTTAGAGGAATATTTTAAAGTTCCAAAACTCCACACTTAGAAGAATTTCCAAGTGAAACCAGTCAATGTTAGCCTATGGAAGGAAATTCAAGTTACTGGTAAGTACGGTTAAAATTACTTTTCAGGACCAGTACTGGGCTGAAAGATGCAGCACTGAGGTCTCTCCTGATAACAGGTGAGTAAATCAGAATTCGGATTTCGGCTGATTTTAGAGGAATATTTGTATGTTTCAAAAATCAACACTTAGAAACTTTTTCAGCAAAAAGCAGGCAATGATATCCTATGGAAGGAAATTCAAGTTACTGGTAAGTACGGTTAAAATTACTTTTGAGGATCAGTACTGGGCTGAAAGATGCAGCACTGAGGTCTCTCCTGATAACAGGTGAGTAAATCGGAATTCGTATTTCGGCTGATTTTAGAGGAATATTTTAAAGTTCCAAAACTCCACACACAGAAGAATTTCCAAGTGAAACCAGTCAATGTTAGCCTATGAAGGAAATTCAAGTTACCGGTAAGTACGGTTAAAATTACTTTTCAGGACCAGTACTGGGCTGAAAGATGCAGCACTGAGGTCTCTCCTGATAACAGGTGAGTAAATCAGAATTCGGATTTCGGCTGATTTTAGAGGAATATTTTAAAGTTCCAAAACTCCACACTTAGAAGAATTTCCAAGTGAAACCAGTCAATGTTAGCCTATGGAAGGAAATTCAAGTTACTGGTAAGTACGGTTAAAATTACTTTTCAGGATTAGTACTGGGCTGAAAGATGCAGCACTGAGGTCTCTCCTGATAACAGGTGAGTAAATCAGAATTCGTATTTCGGCTGATTTTAGAGGAATATTTGCACAATGGTGAAGGGAGGGGCGGGGCCTGAGGTGACATCTGTGCAAACGCGCCCCGTGGTGCGTTTTAAGTTGGGGGATTAAGTCCCCTTGAATCATGAGAGTCCCTACGGGCCAACTAGCCCACCAGGAACCTCCAGTATGCGCCAGGGGGCTGCGTTGCAGAGACAAGTACAGAGGCCACACCCTTTTTACACCTCTCTGCAACGCAGCTCTGTGGCGCTTTCTGGACGTACCTGTTGGGCTAGTTGGCCCCCAGGGACCCTCAGGATTGAAGAGGATTTAATTCCCCATCTTAAAACGCGCCACGGGCCTGTTTGCACACATGTCACCTGAAGCCCGCCCTCCCTTCACCACTGTGCAAACGCGCCCCGTGGCGCGTTTTAAGTCAGGGGATTAACTCCCCTTGAATCCTGAGGGTCCCTGGGGTGCAACTAGCCCACCATATACCTCCAAAAGCGCCATAGAGCTGCGTTGCAGAGAGGTGTAAAAGGGGCGTGGCCTCTGTACACCTCTCTGCAAGGCAGCCCCTGGCGCATACTGGAGGTTCCTGGTGGGCTAGTTGGCCCCCAGGGACCCCCAGTATTCAAGGGGAATCGTTCCCCCTCTGCAAACGCGCCAGGGGCGCGTTTGCAGAGTGGTGAAGGAAGGGGCGGGGCCTACGGGCCCGATCGTTTTTTTTGTTTTTTTCCCTGAAGGGGGGCTGTGTGGCCCCCCTTCCTTTTCCTATTTTTAGGCCCTGGGGACCCCATCCCCCAGGGCCTTACCCCCTTTTAATTAAAATTAAAAAAAAAAAACGGGAAGGGGGCCGCGTGGCCCCCTTCCCTGGGCCTGTATTGGCCCGGGGACCCCATCCCCCGGGGCATGGCCTCTTTTTTTATTTGGAGGGGGACTGCGTGGCCCCCCTCCTCAGGCCATTTAAGGCCCCGGGGACCCCATCCCCGGGCCGGCCTTGCACTTTTTTCAATTTTTTTCAATTTTTTTACTTTGGGGAGGGGGCTGCGTGGCCCCCCTCCGTGGCCACTTATGGCCCCAGGGACCCCATCCCCGGGGCCTGGCCTCTCGTTGGGGACTGTGGGGGGTCCCCAAGCCCCCACAGTCCCGCCGGCTCCCCGTGTCCTACGGGAGCCGGCATTGCTTACACATGGGGAGCTGCTAAGATGCAGCTCCCCATGTGGAAAGCAATCGGCTTTGGATATTGGAAGAGAGAGCAGGTTTCCCTGCCTCTCTTCCAATATCCAAAGCAAGTTTGCAATGACAGGACGGGAGCCGCGAGGCTCCCGTCCTGTCATTGCAAGCAGCAGTGTCCCGGGGGTAGGCACCCGGGACACTGCAGGAGCCGGCCCTGGGGGTGGCGGTCCCCAGGGCCACCACAGGCTCCAGGAGGGGGCCGCGCAGCCCCCTCCCTACATTTTGAAAGCCCCGGGAGGTGGTGGTCCCCGGGGCTTGGGGGTCCAAAACGGACCCCCATTGTAATTTTCTTAGTGCCCCGGGGAGGTGGTGGTCCCTGGGGCATGTGGGGGGGCTGGAGCCCCCCCACACAGGTTTTTGTTAAATAAAAAAAGAAGCCCCGGGGAGGTGGCGGTCCCCGGGGCTGCGGGAGGGCTCAGAGCCCTCCTGCACCATTATACATAAAGCCCCGGGGGGTGGTGGTCCCCGGGGCTTGGGGGGCCCTTAGAGGCCCCCCACACATAAAATTAACCCCCCCCAGCATGCCCCCGGGACTTGGCCCACCCGGGGGCCAATTAACATCGAAGCGCAGGATTCGCGCACCCTGAGCGCATCCTGCCGATTTAAAAAAAAAATAAAAAATTTTTTTTGCCCAGGGGGTCCTTGTGGGACCCCCTGAGCAGACCTAGGGGGTCAGGGTGTTTCTACCCTGCCCCCTTTGTGCGCTTTGCGCACTTGTTTCTGTCCCTCGGTTCTACCGAGGGACAAAATGGCTGCCAACACTTCCTGATTTGGAGTGTTGACAGCCAATTAGCATGCAGCTCGTGATCGGGAGGGTGCGCGAATCCGACGCGGCCATAGATATCACTATCTTTTTACTTTTGATTTTCTCAGCAACTACTGAACGGATTTACACCATTTAACAAAAAGGGTTCTTTCTGAACCAAGAACTACCTCTTTGCCAAATTTGGTGTAATTCCGTTCAGCAGTTCGGGCTGTAGCCGTGTCTAAAGTTTCCTATGGAAAATTGCATGGGGAAAACGCGTTTTGGGACCCCCCTTTTTTCTCGGCCCCCGCTTGACGAATCCCCCCGAGACTTTCAGGGTAGGAGCGGACCGGAGCGGGCCACAAAGTTTGAAAATTTTGCGAAGATACGTCAACCGGCAAGAGAGTTATTTCAAATAGAATGTCGCGGATTTCCTATGGATAATAGGTTGTAACTATAACTATCTACTGGCGACCGCCAGTAGATAATATATATATATATATATATATATATATATATATATATATACATATATATATATATATATATATATATATATGTATATATATATATATATATATCATATACTTAATTCAAACGCCCCTCTTCGTCCATTGGTCCATTGGTATATCATTCACATTTTTCTTCCTCCCACCACAGCATACAGTATGCGGCACTGAGTCAGTCCACTTCAGACATGGCTACCTTCACTGGGAGTGATGGCATTCTGCTCTTTCCCTTCAGCGCCAGAGACTACTACAGCAATATGCGTTTTTTGAGACTTAAAATATTTTTGCTTTTAGCTCTCCAAACAATAACGTTTTTGCAAAAACGACGTCATAACAAAACATTGACAAAGCCAAAAATCAGGCACCCAATGCTAGACCTATTGGCTTCACCAGTGCTTGTTTTTTTAGTGTTCTTATAAAGCTTGATGTTATCTGGCAAAAGCAGGAATAACTGTTTCCCTACTTGTATTCTTGTCTTTTAATGCTTTATCTATATTTTAAATGGCAAACGTTTTGCCACATTTTCAATGGCCACTCACATTCAACAAGAACTGAACAATACCTAACAAAGGAACCTAACAGCTTGAGAGAGTTTAAAACTACCTGGAGGCATTCTTAGCATCGTTCCCCAAGTACACCACATATCCACCACCTCGGTACATGGCAAGCTTGCCCCAGATCGGATGGCCCCGGAGGGCGGATTGACTCTGATAATTCCAGGCAGAATTGCTATCGGATGAATTGGTGTCCACTGTAAGATTCCAGTGCTCCCCATAGTCGGCCATGTCTTCAGCGTCCAGTGAATACGCTGAATGGCACTCTTTTAGAGAATTTCTCATCATCTTAGCTATTGGGCATGTATCATTCCTCACTCGAACCTGTCGAATCCGGGCGCTGCCAACAAGTTTCGAGTTTCCATCAGTGACAAATCCTGTAATTAAAAAAAAAGAGAAGTAAAGTAAGTAAGTCCGTTTTTATATAGCACAGCTACTCACCCTTACGGGTCTCAAGGCGCTGGGGGCCGTCGTGGAAATTAAGTGAGCTATTGCCCAGAGTCACATGGTGCTGAGCTGCCGCCGGAGCCAGGGATCAAACCGTGAACCCTGTGCTCTGAAGTCAGCTGCCCTGGCCGCTGCACCACACCTCTCCACAGAAGCAAACTATTGTCATGGCTTTATTCTTCCTTGAAAGCTGTTTGCTTTCTATTTTTCTATACATAAAAATAAATGTGACTCAAGTCATCATCATAAGTTAATTTCGGTTTAAAGAAAACCATACAACACAATTAATCAAATTTAAAAACAATAAAAAAGATAAATCCATACATTGACAAGTTCCTGAAAATAATGTAGCCTATGTAAGTGATTAGTTAATTAATAAAACATTTCTTTGTTTGCCAGAGGCACATAATAAGCACTGACCAAGCCAATGGGTTCCGCCTACGAGAGCTATTGGCCTTGGCAATGTTTTGTAGCCATGCTGCACAGCAGCGCGGCTGCTGTGCAGCATGGGTAAAATTAATGAAAAAAAGCACTGTCATGCGGAGATAGGGGCATATAGCAAGGAGCGTACCGGCCGACACCGGCTTATTTTAAGCCCAATGCAGGTGCAGAGATTCTGGCACTGTTTTTGGCGACATCCACCAGCTTGGCGTGGTATATTGTAAAACATATTGAAAGCAGTTGCAATATAAAGGGGAGCCGGGAAAGAATAGGCAGAGGGGAAAGGAGGACCGTGGAGGAACTCTTTATAAATAAAAGGAGAGGCTTACGGTAAATAGAAACAGAGGGTGGCTCACAGTGTGAGGCAGAGGGGAAACAGAGGGTGGCTCACAGTGTGAGGCAGAGGGGAAACAGAGGGTGGCTCACAGTGTGAGGCAGAGGGGAAATTGGAACAGAGGGTGGATCAGTGTGTACAGATTAGGAGTTTTTTTTTCTAAGAAAAAAATGTGGCTACGATGTTTATGGGACATTAAATTATAAACGACGTAATAAAAATGTTTGTAAACTTGTGTCTTGAGAAACTAAACATCCCGGATGCTCTGTGCTTTTTGAAATTATTTTTTTAAAAGATTTTGTGCAAGGTTGGATGAATGTTTGGGAAGACTCAGGCTTAATTTAAGCCACCCTCGCACCCTTTAATCTCCCCCGCTGAGGTTTCCCGCCCGGAAGCTGGTGGCGCCGCACAGCCTTTTGCAGTGGCTGGGAGGGAAGGAGATGGTGACGCCCGGGTTAGGTATGTGGGAAGAGGTGTGAGGCTGTGGGGAGAATGCCATTAATTGAATGCTCTGTGAACGTGCATGGGTGAGAAAGTGAGGCCTGCCCTCTGTGTCTGCAGCCTGCTGTTTGGAGGCAGGGAGGGAGGGCGCGTGAGGAGGCAGAAAGATACCGGAAGAACAAATACATGATTGGAAAAAAGGAGGGAGGAGAGAACGACGAAGAAAACAAGGGACAACACGAAAGAAAGGGGGCCTGAGAGAAAGGAATACATTTAGATAGGGGAGAAAGGAAATAAAATGAGCGTAGAGGCAAGGCTAAGATAATGATGCAGCCTGTTGGTAGAAGCTGTTAAAATCCAGGTGCTAAGAGCACAAAGCCAGGTGGTGGTTAATGGAAGGAGGGGGGCAACGAAGCCTTTGGTGGTTACATTCATAGACATCAATCATTTTTCATGGAACATTTGTCTAGGTGGTCTATGGACATTTTCCCTGCACCCCCCCCGAGTTCTGTGTAAGGGAGTGATGTGTTTTGCCTCCTCAAGAATAACAGGGCTGGGAGACCATTTGTGGGTATCTCTTTAGCCAGCAAGGGCTCCTCCGTGGGGCACTTTAGTCGGTGTTTGCGTGCCTCCT
The DNA here is from genome assembly GCA_963921515.1 of Calotriton arnoldi. NCBI lineage: Eukaryota > Metazoa > Chordata > Amphibia > Caudata > Salamandridae > Calotriton > Calotriton arnoldi. The sequence goes on from CAWUFW010002286.1 coordinate 1,333,034, forward strand.
CCATTAGGGACCACACAGACGCAGCCAAAAAAATGCAGAGGATCTCGGGGGACAAAATACAAAAAGAAAGGTAGGGTGGGAACTCTGGATAAGGCACGCACGGACCTGTGTCCTGCCAGAACTGGTACATGGACTGCAGGTCCAGGATGTAGGGGGCCAGCCGGGGTTCGGCCTGGCTCAGGGCCACGCTGCCCCCGCGGGGGCTGGCTCGAATCACCGACTTCGATGTGCAGGCTGACGGCCGGGCTGTAGGGCCTCCATCGCCTGTGCTCGTTCAGCCACTCCAAGACCACCACGGCCGAGGCGAGCAGCTTCCTGCGGCCGGTCGAGGGCTCCAGGGGGGGCGGGTGTGGGGGCAGGAGCAGAGAGGTGGGCACCGGGGGCGGCGATCAGCCGGAGGGGCTCATGTTCACGAGTAGTGTCCTGTTTGTGGTACCCAGCCCCTAGGTCCAGATGTAGCGCTTCGACACAGCGCCTAGGTCAAGATGTAGAGCTCCGTGTGCCATGGGAGCCGCATTCCTGCTCGAAATGCTCAGCAACACGTGCACCGGGTGCCCTGAGGCATCCTGCGGACTCGTGAGGTGCCCGGAGGCGATCAGGTGGGCACTGTGCGTCCTCTGCAACAGCAACAACGCGATCCTCTAATGGGGTCACACGTGATGGGGTTTGCTCAGCCGACACCGGGACACAGGAAAGACAACACTTGTGCCCGGATACTGTCCACGGTACTAGGCACGGACTGGGCAGGATTCCCTGGTTTTCTCCAGGGTCGGGTACCTATGTTGGAATGATAATGTAGTGTGCCATTAGCCAGAATCCATAAAAAATTGTTGACAAAATATTTTGCAATGACAGGCCCCTAGTAAAGTGCAATATGTCTCTGGTAAAGTGTGATGTGAATCTGGCCCTTGTGAGACATCTCTGGCATGCTGTGTCCAAGTCTATGGTAGGTAATTTTCAAGTCGCGTGACATTCTCTCTATGGGTGTGAGGTGGTACCGGCAGGTTATGTCAATATGCCTGCGAAGACTCATTATTTACTGCCGCAGTCACGTACCTTCATGTGACGTCTCTACGGCAGTTGCAGGGGGCCGTTGGCCACACGATATGTGTCCGTGTGACCCCCCCCCCTTCTGCAAGTGGCACTGGACCGGGAGGGGAGGCACAGAGCCGAGGGGTGCTCCCTGAGGAGTCTCCGGACTGAGGGGTGCTCCGTGTCGGGGGGCTAGCCCCGGTTAGGCTGTAGCTCTGCCGCCCTATGCCGGACTCCGGGGGTGCTGGCGGCGTTAGCTGCCCTTGCTTCCATGGGGCGGGGTTCTGCTTGTGGGTGCCCGGGTCCAGCCGCAGCCCGCTCTCGTCCTGCTCTTTGTCCTGTCTCTGCACTGCCCTCCTCCTTCTCCTCCTCCTCCTGCTGCCGCTGCCGGGGCTGCAGTGCTCCAGACACACATAATAAAGCCAGGCTTGGCTGGAAGCAGAGTCCCAGCAGGAGGATGTGAGGAATGGAGTCCCGGCGGGGGAGCGCTCTCATCCCTTAGGGAGCCCCGCACAGCCTGGGCTTCATCATCAGCCATAGAGAGAGCCAACAGCACCGAGCCATGGACAGCCGAGGAAATACAGCCCCGGCAGAGAAGAGGGAGGTGGCAAAAGGCGGAGCCGGGCTCTGGGCCTGGGACTGGAGTGCGCGGTGCTGTAGTACAAGGAGAGACTACACAGCTTTAGAGAAATGCCACAAGCCCGGAGGAGCAAACACAGCGATGACAAGACTTAAATGTACAACTCTGTACTCTGGGTAGCAAAATAAACAGTTATCCAATACGGAGGAGGCTCAATTTATACAGAGTCTGCGAGCAAACTTCAAAAACAAGCGCTCGCCATAGCGCTGTTTATATTTGCATCGCGCTTTCACACACGGGGCTGAGTGAAAACAGATGGGGTGCGCTCCTCCCTTTCTCTACTGGCATGACTTGCAGCTGAGGCATGGCGACGATCATATTACAAAAGAAACAAAACAGACACATGACAGAACAGAAACAATCCATCACAACACAGCAATAAAAGAAGATAAGAAAATGCTTCACAGCAGCCGTAAAGCAGGCAACCCAGTCCGGGAGGGCCGGCCAAAAAGGAGAAAGGGCAGAAACAAAAAAAGCTCACTCCCTATCAAAACCCACCGTTTAACATAAATAATGACCACAGCCAATGAAAGTAAGGGGCGGAGATTCATGTCCCCTTCTCAAACATCCTTGTCCACAATATGTCTCGCAGAGCGAGCTGCGCATGCGCGCAGCAACGCTAGGCGAGACCTAAAAAGGAAACAGTAGAGCCAGAAAAAGCGAACAGTGGAAGTACACAGTAATGTGCCCATGCTCCAGGGGAGGAACAAACACACGAAGATGAAGGAAGCCTATAGAAGACGACGACTAAGAACCAAGCAAATAAGAGTGACAATGAAGCCAACTAATGGTAAGCAATGGGCAGCCTCTAAGCCCCCTGTAAGGTAATACAAATCTCACTGTCTTAGATGATTCCTGAAAAGTGTCTCACAAAGTAATAAACCAGAGGGCGCAAGAAATATTTGGACTTTGGAAAAAATGACAGAGAGATCCAAAACAAGTTTAAATGTGAATTATGGAGACAGCGACTCCGTTAAAGGAAAACAAAATTGACCTGCTTGGCCAAAAACACACAATATTGTATGTTTGATAAAGACCATTTACAATTAAGAGTTTACGAATTTAAAAGATTACATTTTCTGGTTCCACAATTCTACATGTAGAGGGTTGGTGAAAGTGACAATAATAAAGTGTTCGCCAGTAGCGTACAGTCAAGGATTATACGTTGAGGACCTGCTAGTGTGGATTAACACTAGTGCATAATGTTTGAAATACTTACGACAAAAGGAAAGAACAGGGAAGCATCAATCACTCTTATTACATTAACTGTGTTTGCTAAAAACATTTGCACAAAAAATGTTTTTGCACCAGGTATGATTTTAGATTTGTAAATATACTGGTAGAGGCCCATGAAAGGAAATCCTCTCCTCTGCCACCAAATTATAACGTGATGTAGGATGACATCTGCTGTGACATGCAAGTCCTGGGTTTTCATCCTGGCAAGGCCAACTCAGCCTTCCATCCTTCTGAAGTTGGTAAATTGAGTATCATTACACTGTGCAACTGATGCAATTCGACCTCTTCTTAAGACTGAATTGCATTCAAACCCTTGGCCGCATCAACACAATTCAGTCTGCCATTTATAACTTTCAAGAATAGACTGCAAATGTGTGTGGCCTTCCTCATGCGGCCTGTTGCATTCTTTCTGGGAATTACACTGCTCTCCGCCTCCTCGCTATCTTGTTCCCCTGTACTGCAAACTCCACTACCTAATGTGTTGACATGGAGTAAATAATGTATCCTAACAACTAGATGACATGGCAAAGCTTCCATAGTTGGGGGTGGGGGGGGGTTGATCCAGGGGCGTATCTTCAGGGGGGGTGTTTGGGGTGTTACATCCTCCCAATAAATGTATTAATTAGTAAATAGTTGGGAGCTGTCAGTTGGGTATGGTAAGGTGTCTCTCGGATTTCACATGGGATTTTTAAAAACTCACTCTTCTGTTTTGAATATGGGTATTTAACAAAATACTGTGTTTTAAGTACCCCTCAAAATTCTCACTCCATTGGCCCATAAGCCACTCTCATGCACTGCTTCTCATATAATAGTTAGCATGATATGCCAGCTTGATTGTCGGAAAATCTGGAACTCCCACCCCTCTAAGTCTTACTGATCAATCTACGCCTCTGGGTGGATCCATCCACCTCTGACTATGCTGTCCTAGTGACCACTCTATTGTATAGCTCCCAACAGACCCGATTGTTTGCGAAAGACTCCCGATCCTTTAAGCGAATATGCCTTTATTTGAGCTGCCCACTCCTCTGCTCAGTGGGGAAAACACACTCCCCTGATTTTTTTTTAAATCTCCCATTTTTCTGTTCTGAAATGTTGGCATGAATAGTGTTGCCACCTGTCTTAAAGCTCTCGATCATTGAAAAGGTATATCTCGTCTCTCCCTGATTTAAAAGTGAATGGATCTGTAACTGGAGGCTGATTGATTTGCACAAAGGTTTGTACTCACAGAGAAGAGGAGTGGATTTTTATTTTGAAATCTACCATATTTACATGGGGCACAGCCATTTTGAGGTCAGGCTGCTGTCAATGGAAGTTCTGAGGCTGTCTTAACGGGCAAACAGGGCTGCCTTGCAGTTCAACGGATTTTGCACACCAAATCTCAAAGTGCTGCAAATTTGCTTTTCAAATAATTTCACCCTTCCCTAAATATTAAAGAAAATGCAGGTGTCTACTGGGCATGATTAGAAAGATCAATGGTGGTTTGTGTTCCGACTGGTTAAAAAATCCACGCTGAAGTGATTATACAGTTGAGTTACAGAATTCTTCTTCACTTGCACAGTATATAATGCATTTAGGCAAAGATGCCTTCTGTGGTGAATATCACTGTTCTCTCAGGGATTGCTTCTCGTGACCGTGGGTTGATATTTTTTATGACCTCTAGTCCACAGGTACAGTGTCAGCTGTATGCTTATAAGTATAATATAATGAACATTGGCTGTATTCACTAAGTGCATGAATGTGGGTGGCGCCTTTTTAGATTGTCTGTATTATGCCGGTATTAATTCAATATAATAATTATTAAGGGGAGGTTACAACCTAATCAGTATATATTTCATTCTCCCTGATGGAAACAGAGAGAAGGGGGGACTCGATTTGCTGTCTACAGGGGAAATCCCTTTGTCACTGTGGTTTTCCACACTTCTACACCTTACACCAGGGTGGGATGAAGGAAGATATGGCCTCATTCCAAGTTGTGTGGAAAAGGGTGAAGTAGTTACTTCACTTGGTAAATACCATTACCATGTGGAGAGGTATTTACCAGGTGTGGTAAATACCTCCTATTTCGGTTTTTACTGGGAAATGAGGCATAGCATGCAGAATCGGTATTTGAAGTACCGAAGTCCACATGTTTTGACTTTTTCCAGGCCTATTCCTCGGGTAAATCTCTGCAGGTTTGACCTGCAAAAATGTGTCAGGGGAAAACAGTGGAGGTTAGATAATTATTGCACAGCTCAGAATTCTGATTCCGGTGCAAACTCCTCTTTCCACAGGGATTGACATTTACCCCCAGCTTGTAATCAGGGCCTAAGTGTAGCACTTGCATACTGTGCCGGGCACTCAAGAAGTGATTCCTTAAGCACCAACAAAAGATTCAAGAAGGCAGCCTACAGCTTACTGCTACGGCCTCAATTACAATTGCACCCTCAAATTGTGGCCCTAGCAGGGCGGCTCGCAGAGGGAGTGCTGCGGGGCGGTGGGGCGGGGCAGGGGAGGGGCTGGGTGGGGGGCTAATGGAGTCGGACATACGACGGGCAGGAATAAGGTAAGTAAATAAATAAATACAACGATTTACCTTGCGCTCGCTACATCGCCAACTCGGCGATGCAGCGAGCGCAAGGTAAATAGTTTTATTTATTTATTTACTTACCTTACTCCTGCCCGTCGTATGTCCGACTCCACATGTCCCCCACCCAGCACCTCCCCGCCTCACCGCCCCACAGCACTCCCTCTGCGAGCCGCCACTGGGCCCTAGTGCAAACATGTGTAGTTTTATCACAGTAAACGTACAACTTTACAATGCAATTCGAGGTTTCAGACAGTTATCCTGTTTGTGATCTTCAACGAGACACTACATCCTTCCAGCACCCTCCTCCCGATGACTTACCTAGTGTCTGCAATCCCTAGCGGATAACAGAGCACAGTTGACTCGGAATACTCCAAAGCGTAGATGCGCGCAACCGTTCAGTTCGCTTTCACCAATTCAAGTTCAACCAGTAAAAGTCTTAAATTCATGTGGCAGAATTCTTACGGCTCTCTCTGTCTTTTCACTTACAGCTTTGGCCCTGCTATTACCTGTGTTCTGTAGATGTAATTCTGGCAGTAGAGGACTGGTGTACACAAAGGGGCTCGCTCTTTAATGTGTGAAAACCTGGGTCATAGAAAGAGGATTCATGCTTCAGCTGTATGGCTGTGCAAGATATCAATAAAGGGGAGTGTCCTTGAGTCCTTTTTCAAATACTTCCTTATTTCCTTACTTCCTGGGTAAAACCAACAAAAAATCTGTCTCTTGCTAATTAGAGGCCTCAGTGAGTGGGTCTTGTGCACCCAGGGTGTGGTCAGATCCATGTAAATGGATCTGTATCTACAATGCCAGGAAAAACTACTTTCATTGTGTCCTTCTTGTTTTGACTTCCCACCTCCAAACAACTAAGACCCAAGGGCAAGAAAAGTAGTTGTCAGGGCTAGACAGGGATTGACTCACCACAACCATTGACCTTTTACTGTATTATTGAAACTATATAAAAATATAACCTATTTTTTTAAAATAACTGACTGGAAATTCGAAATATTGTAAGATAGTATGTTGGCATTACCTTAGTTCCTAAACTTGAATTTTCCTCCAAGAACAGGCTTTGACAACCCATACAGACTGCCTTCTAAAACTCAAAGTCAAAAGAGAATTCAACGAGTTGAGCAGTAGCTCTAGGTCTTGGTGTCCAGCGATAACAGATGTTACTTCTCACAAGGATTGCCCAATTCCTCTGAGTCCTGAAATTCTGGAGAATGATTGTGATAGTTTTGTTCAACAATGAATTGATATGGGACTCTTCTTACCCGTCTGAGGTGGTACCTCGGACAATGCTATTGGTGAGTGCACCAAGTAAGGAGGCAGAGTATAACGGCATTCAAGTTGGATAAGGTAATCAGTCGGACTGGCCTTGAAGGGGCTGGATAGGATTTTTTATTGGAGTGGAAGAGGTTGGCATTGGTTTGTGTGGACATATTTTGAAGTATCAACAGTTGTATGAGTAGAAGTGTTCCATCAAAGTTTTGCTTGGTTCAGGAGGGATATCAAGTTATTACTTTATGTGATCATGGCCAAAAAACACAGCTCGCTATGGAGTCCTATGACTTTGCAATTTTTGTAGGATGGTAGAGTTGAACATGGCAAATAGTAAAGATATTTTTGCGTGACTGACGGGTCCCCTCGCTCAATTGGTCATCACCTTTGGTGTGCTGTGATGCACAAGAATGTGTCCAAATGTTCAAGGGGCGCTCTAGGTGAATCTTGTAGACTCTGTAGACTATATTATTGGTCAGTGATAAGATTGTGCTCATCATAGGCATGTTGAATGGCAGACTTGGAAAAGATAACAAAATAGTAGTGAGTTGACTGTCATTGCTACTTGCATTGTATTGCAATGTATAATAGGTTAATGTTATTTGTTTGGTATGGAAAATATTTTTACCTATGTTTCACAGATTGCACAGAAATAGTGAGAGGTATTTTGTACCAGAAAATTAGGAAACACCCATTTTTGTTCGCTGAAATTTATCTGGAGCAGTTGTTCTGAGACAGGCCAAACAGGGGTCACCCTCAGAAGAGACAACTGGGCTGGATGCATAAGGAGGCCTGGAGAACAAGAGAGAGTCCCAAGTAGGTGAGCTATCTCTATGCTTGCAAAATTCTCAAAAGTTGATGGGAAAATGTTTCCTCAGTGCAGAAACAATAAACATACATTCACAAGCTACTAGTTTTAATACAAAGAACTGTTCTGCAGGTATTAGAAAAATATTCAACTGGGTTTCTGATCTCAGTTAGTGCATAGGAGTGGAAAAGAGCAATCTGTTGGAGAAGCATGTCTGAAAAGTATGGACTAAAAGTATGGCTTTGTATGCCTGGCATAAGCCAAGGCCTTTTTGTTTCCTGCAAAAAATTAAAAATAATTTGTATATGATGGGATCTGGGTCAGTGTCCTTCAGCTTTTGACTTCTCTGGCTCAGGACCATTCAGTCATTGTCTTGAGACATTGGCAAACACATCTTGGATCAATCCACTGGAGTATTTTAGTCCTACCCTCTTTCTATTGGCTGTCTGTGTCTAAGCTTCCATCTCCATTGGGATGCATGAGGGTCTTTTTTCACATATGAGAACTGAGCTCAGTCACTACACAGTTTATCACTTCCAGTTCTTTATCTTTGCATGCACTGTACCATCACTTTTCCTCAGGCACTGCCAACTCATCTGTGAAATTGGAACTCTATTCACAGAGTGAGTGTGGCTGGTGGCTCCTCTCCCCTGCTCTGGGACGCAGCTCACACCGTTAACATGACCAGCAGTTCTTCTTGCACGGTGCCAGGATGCTCCTTACACCATGGGCATGCCTAGCTGCGGGGCAGCTGCAACTCTTTAGTGCACTCAGTGTTTTCACTACACCCAAGCACAGGCAAAGCAAATGGGTGTGACTTGTAAATTGCAATGTAAGTCAAACCTGTTGACTTTCTAATACTTGTTGCCTACACTCGAAGAATTGTGGTGCCCTCATGAGAATTTGAGTGCTTAAAACGTGCCATAGTATATTAAAAAGTGCTTGATATGCTTGATATGGATTCTCTCAATAAATACTTGCATGCACTGCAGATGCCTGTCCGATACGCCTTCGTGTTTACATGGTGGCAACCACTATGACTTTCGGTGGTTCTTAACCTGGATAAGTTCAGCTCAATTATGATCTATAGATTGCAAACGATGCAGAGTTGTAGGAATAGTGATGGAAATCTGAGTACCTGGATGACATCCATATAAATTGCTGATAAGTGTTGTATTTGCCCATGTAAAGAAATGCTGATAGCTGTTGACATCTTGCAAACCATTAGAGAAACTGCTCTGCAGGTGCTTGTTGAGATAATAGGAGTTCGGATCTCGCTGACCGTAGGCCACCAGCAACAGCATCCATAGGAACCCTAGATAAGCTGGAAAGAAAAGAGATACAACATGATCCCAAATCAATTAAATGAGCTATCATTATCTTATTGTGCACTTTATAACAGAAGCCAGCTCCATATTTTAAACTCATACACTATTGCTACTGTAAAACACTGCTCAAAAGGCACAAAATGTAACAAAAGAGTGAGTACATATATTATCAGCTCTCAAGTTACATCATGATACAGTGTGTGATAAAATGATTATCATACCGCTCCAGTTAGAACATGAAAAAATACACAACAGTATCATGGGCACTAAAATCTGATCCCTGGAGAGCTGGAATTAATTGGGTGCGATATGTACCACTTACTCCGAGATCAGCCATCCAAAATGGGGCATACCATGTCGAATTTAGTGCTTACCACACAAAACTCCGGATAGCTCAGTATGTACTGGGCCTTTTCCTGCAATTTTGATCTGCTGAAATTTAACGAGTAAATAATCCAAAATTGGGATCTTTATTACTCCCCTTAATTCAGTGTTCTTCAATCTGTGGGGCGCCCCCCCCAGGGGGGCGCAACACCGTCTCAGGGGGGGCGCGCACTCCACACTAAGATCTTACCTTTGTTGGTCTTTTACTGTCCCGCGTCGCAAGTCTTCACCCATTTCAAATGGGAATTTTTAATTGGAGAACTCCGGTAACAGAGGATTGGAGGGGGAGGGAGGGGAAATAGATAAGGCAAGACATGCGCTTTTGTCATGTAAAAGAGCTAACAGTTGACCTTCCCAGGCGGGGGTTAATTGGTAGAGCTGAAATGCTTCAGCTGCAGGGGGAAGCAGGGTCTCCTCTGCTAAAACCGAAAGCAAACGAACAGACAGTCCTGTTCCTTAGCGTTCGATTTCATAGTAGAGGAGACTCCTTGCCTCCCACTGCAGCTGAAATGACTGCCTGTTCCTTTCTTTCAGTTTTAGCAGAGGAAACATCCTGCCTCCCACTGCAGCTGAAGCATTTCAGCTCTAGGAGTTTAACCCCGTTCTGGGAGGGTTAGCTCTTAGCAGAAAGGAGACAAAGTTTCTTGTAAATTTACACAGGCAGGCGCTGCAACGCCCACAGGGCTTCAAGTTACCAAAAGAAAAATGCCAGCCAGCCATGTGTTTTTTAAACAGCCTGCAAATTGCTTGTCTTGACACTAAATATGCTTATAAATAAAGAAGTATGTATACATTTGTAATGTGACTTTTCTGTCTTTGTTCCATTTTATTATCAGTCATGGATCATTCAGGCAGCCCTAGAACACAATTAAAAGTGCTACTATTTATATTTGCTGTTCAAAGTATGCACAGACAAGTGCTGACAATACAGCTTTAGGTGACTGTTTATTTTTGTACTGCCTGGGACATCAAAATAATGAGCTGGCAACCCTAATCATAAAACTGGAAGTTTGTTGCAAGATCAGCACATTTATTTCCTCCACCCTGATCCCTGGTTAATGCCATAATAGCAATAGTTTAACATATCTGAAACCCTACGCTGCCGTCAATAACCTGCTGAGTTACTTCAAGTGTCTGGGAATGCACCCTGCATTCAGACAACTCGCTCCTCATTCTCGCCCTTCACTTTCACGCTCACCCTGCACTCACAGCGATCACAATGCCCTCACACTGACCCCGATGCACTCACACCATTCACCAGCTCACCCTGAACTCACAGTGATCACTCTGCACTCACAATGCACTTGTGCTGTTCACCCTGTACCTCACCCTGCAGTCACACAAGCAGACTACTCACCCTGCACTCATGCAACACTTCACTTACATGTCCCCCTTACTGCTCAATCTGCAAACTCACTCAAATAAGACCATCACTAACCATACATTCATTTGTCCCACTCTGCACTTACATCCGCACCCAAATTCATATGGTCACCTCACTCACCCTGCAGTCACTCCTCTTACCCTACTCTCACACTGTTGCATGGCTCACCCTGCACTCACATGGGTACTCCTGCCACCCACACAGCGCAGAGGTTTAATATGCCTGCTGCAAAGAACGTGTACCATGCAGATCAAAGAACTGAGTGTGGGTAAACTATGAATAGCGCTATAAAAAAATGAAATGTTTGCCAGAAAGGTGCTATAGAGAGATGGGGTGCATTGTTGGTGAGTGGTAGTGAGGAAATTCATGGAGAAGGAGGAAATGGGGGAGGGGGCGCCAAAACAGACCGTTGCACTGTGTGCGACCAGTGCTAGGGCCAGCCCTGGATGGGAGTGTTAGCCCCCACCCGAAGTTCGGGTCTAGTTGCGCCCCTGTACACAAGTATGGGCATGTCGTGCCCCATCAAGGTTTTCGTCCTAAATTACAAAAGGACATATTTACATGCACTGCAATCCAGCCTTTCAGGGGTCCCTTGATAGAGGCAGCTCTGTTTTTGCCCTGATGGCCTGGAATAATTCCTAAACAGATTCTTGTAAATACTGTTTTGTTTAATTTCTTTTTAATGTGATTGATGTGAGGGAGTCTATTACTATTTGCAGAGAAATGTTTTTGTTTCATGCAACAACCATAGAAAAGTTTATTTTAGATCAAAACGGGTCCTCACATATGAGAAATTGGAGGATATCCCAGATATTATTTGCTGTAAAATTAGTGGGCTGCTGCTTTGTTACAACAGTGAAAACACACATCAATATCTCTGAATATTAGATGTAAACACTTTTAGAATTTCGACCATAGTGCCTGTGCCCCGTTAGTAACCTGGCTAAAGAGGGTATGGCAGAGCTGAAAGTGAATCATTTAATCTCAAAGCTGTTCTGAACAGGGGCCCCCAAAATAGTATTGGCCCAGGGCACCCAAAATCCTTAACATGTCCCTGCCACCACAAAGTCTGTCAGACAACATTGCTCTGAAGTAAAATAGGCAACATCATTAATTTATTATCAGTTCTATTTTTTTTAAACATAAGCCTGACGTGTCCTAAACCCCCACTGCTTCAGGCATGCAACTTATCGTACCACTAAGGAATTCTCAGTCAGTCAAAATTTAACTTTATTCTGCTGATTATAGCCATCAAAGTACAAATAACAAAACAGGAGAGATCAAATCTACAATCATAAAATACATAAATGTAAAATCAGTTAAGATCCCCCGTCTTGTAACAATGTATCAAACATAAAAGTAAAAAAACCATAAGACAGTTATTAATCTCCGTAGAGACCTGCTCCACTCAAACTTCATTATCTACAATAGAATAAAATACACTCCATCGAGTAATACAACACTTCATACAAGAATAAGCACACCTCAAGGATCCACGACACATAATTAGGCCTGGGAGTGAATTAGGTGTTCGTTCAGCGTCCTCTCTGTGGACTTTCACCTGTCTCTTCGGATCCATAACTGGTTGGTGGACAATTATCCCATTATAATGCTGCCTAAAACATTTGTTAATGGTTTCTAGAGAACTCTGAGCTAGGGAGTGCTCGAAAAATCTGATAACACTGTCTCCCTTACAGTCACTGTTTTGGCTGAAAATGTCTGCAGAATATTCAGCTTTGAGAGAAACTGCTATCAAAACTCTCTTGCCTTTCAGCTCGTCTTATTTATGTGAGCTCGGGTTCTCAGCACTTGCGGTATTAAAGACAAAGTACTGTTCAAGACTGGATGTGGAGCACAACCTGAGGATGGCAGTAGCAAAAATCCATCCACAGATTGACAGTCTATGTGGCTAAAAACCGGCACAGCCGTCACATTTATGTTGGTGGTGTTATTATTAATCTATGTCATGTGTAAAACAAAGCATCCTAGTAAAAACAATTTGCACACATTTTATCTTGGAAAATTGTGTTTTGAGCTGTGTAATAAGCCTCTGTCATTTCACCACACCCACTCACAAACCTGCAGTTTACTAAACACTCTTATTGTGTTGAACATTATTTGCCGGATATAGCCCGTGATATGCGCGTGGCAGTCGATTATGTAGTGTACCAGATTCCAGAAATTTCTGTCAGGTGGTTGTGGGCCCAACATCTAAAAAAATTCAGCTGGGGGTGCTGAACCTACAAAAGTTTGAAGACCTCTGCCTTAATTATTGGCGCAATTAACATTGCAACAATTATAACTGCGATCAGCGGGCAAACACATGTTTGTTCGGGGATCGGTATTTCACGAGGAACTCATAATCGAAGCCTTTGTATCATGGAACTCATGAATGGAACTGGTATATAATCAAAGCGTGAAACAAAAAGGTGAAGCCACACAATGATAGCATAAATATATGCATGTGGGGTTTCACATTCATAGGATGATGATCAACATCATACAACAAATTCTCCAATAACTTCAGATAAGACTTGAAGGAGAAGGCAATGGATCACCAAATATTGTGACAATTCATGAATAAGGTATGGGCACGATCTTCTCACAAACTATCCACCAGCAACAAATTACACTTGGTGGAGAACACCCACCAAAGTCATGCAATGACACAGAGCTTACAAAGGGGCATGTCACAAAATGGAAAAAGAATCACATAAACAGGACAGACAAGATTTACCAGTGTATAATAAAAACAACACCATTCATTTTGTAGACACAATATCTAAATATATAATAGTGTGCAGTGTTCAGAGAAGATCTAGAACCAAGTGGTATACAAGTGGACATTTGTATTTACTGTTTTTTTTGGTTTTGTTTCAGCTTATAGCATGAATGGAGAACCATTTTTCAGATATGCACTCACCCTACCAATGAGAAAGAGAGGTACTCCCATTTTTTTCACCAATGTCATACTGACGATTGAAAAGTCAAAATTCGTTTAGAATAAGTGCAAGGCTCAGATACCCGGCCCGGTGCATAAATGCTTGGATGTTCCATTCAAAGGGGCCAGAGAGTTAAACTTGTGTTTTCTTGCGGTTCAGCCTGTAACTGGCACGCTGCCCAAATGCTAAAACACTTGTTTCTATCACAAGAAGTGCTTTTAATGGATTGCTCATGTAGACTGCCACATTGTCACCTAAACCGTTGTCCTGATGGCAGACATAGATGCAGGCAGTTACACAGAGTGAAAACTAAGAGATCCCCTCCTCTCCTGCACAATACTCCGCTGCTAGAGTCACACTCTGTAAATGAGCATACATGCATTACTGTTATTCGTCAGTGTTGAGCAACAGACAGATCAGGGAGTCTCGTGGTTCCAAAAGCATTACATCGAGTAGATTGCCGATGAGCACAGTGCAGCTCTGAAGCTGGTAGCACTGGGATAGAGTCAGTTGCACGGCAGCCACTCTTCCACGGGAACATTCCCAGCATTCTTCAGATCTTGCACCTTGAGACCCTCACGGGTGAGTAGCGTGCTCTATAAATCTCAGATTGATTGACTGATTGATCTTAGAGAAGTCAGCCTGTTACGTGACTTTACCTTTTGACCTTCAGTACTTGTCAGAGGTGTGCTTGAATGTCACTGACTGATCAACCAGTAACACTGGGTAGTGAGCCTGAGATTTGATTGAATGTTTTAATTTTGAGTAATCCTCTCAAGGTGAGGCTGACATCTGACTCTTAACCAGCGATAATGTCCTGGAAGAGGTGAGCCTGAGATGAGTCATTGTGATTTAGGCAATTTAGAGCCAGTCTGCAGTCTCGGAAATTCCAGTCACCAGTGGTAGAGAGTGAGACTAGAGCGAGTGACTTTTGCAGCTTCTCTGTTTAAAAATTTCTGTTTAGAAATCCTGAGTTCTAGGCCCCAAAGTCTGCAGCTGGCAAAATAAAGGTTGTGTCACCATCCCAGCAGGCTGTTTGGAGCACTCCAGAATGGACAAGAAACTCGAGGAGGGATCGCAGAGGCAGGACCAGGAGGGAATGTGCATGAGGTAGTCACTGCTGCCTGCTCACGGCCCAGCTCTCACTGCAGCCAGCCTGGTCTCTCTCCTCATTTGTTTAGGTCTCGCCTAGACAGCGCTGGCGCTGTTTCTTTGAGACATGCTGTATATACTTTGTGGACTTACAGCCCGCCCATTGCTTTTTTATTTGTTTCTTCTAGTGTCCTTTAAAAAGCCTTACTTCTAAGTGGTTAATCATTCCTATTTGTCTCTCCTTTTTGTGGGTTGTTCCCTCCCACAGACCACCACCCCATTACTTGTAGCCTTACACTTGTCCAATTTGAACAACTGCTTTAGGAACTTCTTTTTTCTTTGTCTAAGATTACTTCACACGAGCACTCGCTCCGAGCTTTTCTTTAAAGAGGGCTGAAATTCTTGTCCTTATCTCGTCACATTTGCTGTTCTTTCAGACACTGAGATCAAATGTCAGATGCTGTTTCCCCGAGGGTGCCCGTTCTTTCTCTGACTTCAAAGTGAGAGAATTGGTCCTCCCACATTCTCACTCATCGCTGCTTGCCCCCTTCTTGCTTGTTTATTACTTGTTGTAGTCAGCAATGCACAGGCGCATAAGTGCTTTTTTATGGCGTGCACTATGGCTCGCAGCTTCATACAAGCTCAGATTTTTGGGGTGGAACTGCGCACGCTTCGTGACACAAGTGACGACCTGAGATGGAATACAGGGACCTGCGCAGTAGCCGGAAGAAGTCGGCCTGTAGCAGTTGCGCTTCTGGTATGTTCCTGGTCAGAGCTTCTGTTTGTAAATTGTGAATTGTAAGTGGAGCGAAGTGTAGACGGGAGAGCATGGGGCAAAAAATACAGTATGAAGAAAAGCGGTGTGTGGCGCTCACATGCATAATAAATATTAGCACGTCCCTCAATAAAAGTGAAACATGGGTAAACTGCAGTACAGGGAACTGCGCTGTAGCCGGGGCCGGAAGAAGTCGGCCTATAGCAGCTGCGCTTCTGGTATGTTCCTGGTCAGAGCTTCCGTTTGTAAATTGTTAATCGTAAGTGGAGCGAAGTGTAGAAGGGAGAGCGTGGTGCAAAAAACACAGTATGAAGAAAAGCGGTGTGTGGCACTCACATGCCTAATAAATATTAGCACATCCCTCAATAAAAGTGAAATTTTGGTAAATTGCAGTCTTCATTACAAGGCCAACCCCCTTTTGGATGCAGTGTTTTTCTACAACCAACGTTGCCCAAAAATTGCACCCCTACGTAAAAGCAGTTAAATAGCATCTATCCTGCGATACAAATGCTCCTCGGAAGAGAGAGAGGGCTTACAGCGGAAACAATGCATCTCAAAAGTACCAGTGCCACAAAGACCAAAGCCCCTCCAAACAGCTAGAGCCTATATGTATAGCCTCCACAAAGGAATCACCCAGAAAAGGCAGCTCCCTGAAAACTAAGTTCAGAAATTCTTCAGAATTTCTGCTCCTGATCATTTTGAGAAAACCAGTCTGTACTCGAGATCCTTTCATAGTGACTCAGTGTTCGTTTGACCTCACTCTGAGTCAGCTAAATTCACTTCTGTATTACAAGTCAATGCTTTCAGTGCACTTACATGTGACAAAGCAGTTACGGTAATTTATGTTCATACGAGTATCGGAAATTATCCCTTTTTTGTTGGAATGTAATGGCTTAGAAATTGCCTTAAAAACAGCTGCTACTTTCCTGAAGTGCTTATGCAAGTTTTACCATTTATCCCTTTCCTAACTTGGTACAGCAGAACTAACAGTTCTGATACCTAAATGTTGTTCCCACTGTGTTTCTCTTATCCACGTGCTGGTAGGAGATTTTTGGCCTGGAATGATGTTGAATTAGTCATGACCTATCCAATTCAAACACAGCAGCAGCCAGTCATGGATTGAGCTGGGATTTGATATGACTATCCTGTTAGCCCTCAGCACTGCTTTAGTTGGTGGCCTGTGTCCCAGCTCAGCTGGTGCCAAAAGCACAAGGCAGGAACAGACATGGAGACACTGAATGGGGAATCTTAATTGCGTGACTGCAGATCCTTGCTGCAGTGCTGGAATACTAATGAAATGTGTTAATCTAAATCACAATACTTGGCATTTTGCAGGACGACCTGATTGTAACTTTTATATTGCCCTCTACTACTACCTTTGTGGTTGGCGTGCTGCAACCATGTCAGTTTGACCTCTGACCCCGCGTGTGTACTTATATTTACTTAGGCGTTGATTACAAGTTGTGGAATTTACCACCCCATTAAATACTATTACCCTGGGGTGAGGCTTTTACTGAGTGTGGTAATACCTTCTTTTATTCATATCCAATGCATATCTTCACCATAAAAAGAAATGTGAGATCTCTCCATCTTTCTCAAGTAATGGATGAATCTGCATCCAGAGTAATAGTAAATGTTAAATAACTAAACATTTTGAGTCTTTAGTTTTGGGATTGCTAGCAAGTTCCATATGTAACTTAATCTAGCACTGGTTCAACAAACAATAATTGTAATACTAGCTAACTCACAGGTTGATCAGCGTAAGAAATTAGATTATTTTTTGTGGTGGGTGGCTATACACCTCAGTGAATAATCACATCCCTTGTCATGGTGAACACTGAAAATCCCTAAATTCACCTCAGCTCAACTCTGGTAGGTATGGCACAGAGCAGACAGGCTTATTCTAGGGCAATGTGTAAATTATTTATGCAGTACCAAAACAGTAATAAAGTCAAATGCAAAACAATAAAAATCCAAAACTGAAAAAAAAAAAATAGAGTTGCATAGGTGAGACCTATTGGCTTTGCAAATGCTTGTTTCAGCATGCCGTAGCCTGTAAGTGCCTGGCATGTTTGTCTCTTTCTGCTCCCTTCCCAACTTCTCCCCTGAACTTCCTCTGTCTCGTTGTCCACGCTCAGACTCTCAGACACAGCAGAACTCAGGAGGTGGAGTGCTGAAAATAACTTCTTTCCACCTCCTGAGACCTGCTGAGGTCAAGCACCATGTGGCTTTTCTCAGTGAGGTCTGCACCACCCTCCTCCTGCCACCTGCTGCTGATGCCAGCACCTGCACCCAGTGAGTATGAGGGGATGCTGCCAGGTGGAAACTGATCGCGAGATGGGCTTCTACCAAGAGCCGGGATGCACCACAGCTGCCTTCGAGATATACGGAAAGGAAGACTGTGGCAGAGGGTTGTGTGTGTGTGTATGTATACGTGAGTGAAAATGTGTGAAGGAGCTTTTCCTTGTGTGTGTGGATGTACGTATGCCTACTTTTGTGTGTGTGCAAATGGTGTATGGCTATGGGTAGCTGAGATGTCCAAGGGGTGGTGGCTCAGTGGTGCACTGCTGAATGGCATGTCATGGTCCCAGCATAACCTGCCATCTGTTGAGTGCATTCTGAACAACATTTTGGTTGTCTCTGCCGTAAGGTGAGCATCTATTGGGGGAATCAATGGCACCATTCTGACTGGCCCTTATATAAAAGTGACAAACTGGGCTTTTCAGGATGACATTCTAACAACGAATGGCATAATTGGGGTCCGTACACAATATACTGTGGGCACCCATGGCAACATTCTTGCTATCCTTCACACTATAGGAGTCCATCTTAGCATAATGTGGGCATTCATAGTTACATTCTGACTACGCAGCATAATGGGGACACGTCTTTAATATACTTGGGCCTTCTTCAAATAATTGTGGCTATCCATTGCCTAATGATGGACCTGGCACAATGGTATTTATCCTTGACTAAATGTGGCCAATCTCTTCATACTTCTGAGTATCCCTGCTACCATGGTGATCAAAATCTCTGCAATACGATGAACATCCCTTTAATTCTATATTGGAAAAAATAAAAAATCTGTATGTTAATAACCCTACCCTATTTACAGGGCGTTTTAATACAGTACCATAGTGTGGTACTGCAGAACGTATATGTCAGTATCCTGGTGAGCCACCAGCCGCTCCTCTTCCTTGAGCCGCCACCAACCGTTCACCTCCGAACCGCTCCTCGAGCATGGAACACACGAGCCTGTGTTCCATGCTCGACATTCCACATGGCTCACTGAGGTGAAAAACTACACATAGGAAAATCACAGCAGCACAATATCACACAATATTTAATTTACGAGGTTGTACAAGATTACTACAAATTACAATTTAAAAAGAACCAACCTAGTATTTCTCTAATAAGTGCAAACACTTTCTGCTCCCGTATATAGTTCTTCTTCATTCTTTCAATGTCTGTTGGAGGAGGCGGTTGATAGATGTTGCTGTTGCTGTCTCTCCGGGCTCCGAATAAAACAGGTTTATCACCTGTTAAATTAACACAGTAATGTATTAGCAATGCCATTTACAAATGTCTCTCATTCTGTTTTTTTTTCAACTTCTTACTTCATTTTAAACTAAGAGATCATGACACATTTTGTTGTGGTTTGTTATGTTATGTTATCAGTGTTTTTATAGTTCAATAATCACCCATGAGCATATCCAGGCGCTCTGTAGCAGGTGTGTGAGGCCAGCCCTGAGGCTTTACTCGAAAAATCAGGTGTTCATCTTCTTGCAAAAGTCAGGTAGGGTTCTGGTGAGTTGTGAGAGGTCGTTTCAGGCTTTAGGAGTTCGGTACGAGTATGCGCGGCCCCCTGCTCTGCTTTTGTGTAGGAGTGGGGTGTGTTGCAGTGAGAAATTTGCAGAGTGGAGGTAGTTGGAAGGTTGGTGGAAGTGAATGTGGCCTTTCAGGTAGACAGGGCCAGTGTTGTGGTGGGCTTTGTAGGTGTTGGTGAGGAGTTTAATGTATGTGCACTTGTGTATCGGGAGCCAGTGGAGCTCCCTAAGGTGTGGTGTGATGTGGGCTTGACATGGGAGGTTGAGAACTAGTCTGGCTGCTACATTTTGGACGGACTGTAGTCTTCTTGTGAGCTGGTCGGTAATCCCTGAATACAGGGTGCTTCTTGTCTGCTGGTGAAGAGGGCTCATTTACCTGGTGTTGTCTGGTAGCCACTTGAAGATTTTCTTAAGTATCCTTAAAGCAGGCCAAGACCACTAGATTGACTTGGGTGGTCATGCCCAGTTTGCTGTCTATGATGATTCCACGGTTTCTTGCTTGTGAGCAGGGTGTGGGGGGTAGGTCCAAGATCTGTGGGCCACCAGATAGTCACATGGCTAGGCGGTTTTCTGAAGGCTACCACCTCAGTCTTGTCCGAGTTCAATTTGAGGCAATTAGTTTTCATCTAGGTGTTCACTTCTGTAATTCATGTTGTGAACTTGTTCTTGGTTGCCTGTTTTGTCTGAGAGGGACAGTATCAGTTGCATGTCATCGGTGCAAGTGAGGATGTTTATGTTGTGAGCTCGTATCACATCGACCAGTTGGGTCATGTAAATGTTGAAGATCGTAGGGCTGAGCAAGGAGTCCTGCAGGACTCCTCAAATAAGATCTCGTGCTTCAGAGGTGTGCATGTTGACAGCAGATCCATTTGAGATCCCTGGATACCTGCTTTGTGGAGTCTTTGGATTAGGAAGGGGTGGGAGACAGTATTGAAGGCTGCTGATTGGCCTAGAGGGATGAGTGCTGCGGTTCCCCCTCTTTAAGGATCATCCAGATGTCCTCACCCAGATGTCATCCATTGCTGCTGTAAGGGAAGTTTCTGTGCTATGGTTGGGTCTGAATCTTAATTGTGTGGTATCAAGAAGCTGACATTTGGCAAGGTATTTGGTGAGGTGCTTGTTGATTACTTTTTCCAGGACTTTGACTGGGTAGGGATGGAGGGATATCAGTCAGTAATTGACGAGATTGTTTGGGTCAGCCAAGGGTTTCCTTAGGAGGACGTTGACAGCTGTATGTTTCCATGATTCCGGGAAGGTGGCTGTACTGATGGAGGTGTTGAGGATAGGGGTGAGGGCCTTGCTGATAGGGATGAGAGACGTTTTACGGCATGGGCAAAGTGGGCACTGGCCCAGGGCCCCAGCCTTTCAGGGGACCCCTTGATAGAGCCCGTTCTGTTCTAAAGACAGTCCTGTCCTGATGACCTTGAATGATTCTCAAACATAGATTGTTTTAAACACTGTTTTCCTTTAATGTATTTACAATATGGGCAATTTGTGGCAGTTTATTACAGAAATTTTGCAGGGAAATGTTGTGTTTTTGTTTCTCACCATCATGCAGCATCCGTAAAAAAGTTTATTTTTGATAGAACCAGGACCTCACATATGAGAAATGGGAGGGGCGCCACATAAATTATTTGCAATACCATTAGTAATCTGTTGCTGTATTATGCTATTGATAACACACATTTCAGTCCCTAAATATTAGATGGCAACACATTTTGAATTTGGACCAGAGTGAATGTGTACTGTCCATGACCTGGCCAAAGAGGGCATGAAAGAGCTGTAATTGGATCATAAATTCAAAGCTGTTCAGAACATGGGTCCCCAAAATACGTTTGGCTCATAGCCCCCAAAATCCTTAAGATGTCCCTGTTAGGGATTGCTCCTTTGTCAAAGGAATTTTGGTGGCAGGGGTCCTCTGGGCCCCGAAGTGAATGGTCTTCATGATTGTTGTGGTTTCCTCTGTGCTATTAGTGTCCTTTGTGGCAATTGTGTTGGCTTCCTTCGTCACTTGGAGACTTCTAGGGAGGGCCAGGGGGTCTGGACCCGGGGGCAAGTTGCTGTATATGGTTTCAGTTTTGCTGTAGAAGAAGTTTGAAAGGTCAATGCACAGATCTTGTGATGAGTTGAAGTTTCCGGTGGCAGCTACAGGTGTTGCAAATATTTTTTGCAGCTGTTGGAGCTGGCATTTATTTGTTGGACTAGAGCCTTCCTCTTGTTTTCTTGGATGAGCTGGTAGCTCCTGCTCTTGGTGTTTTTGAAGGCGGCATTTTCAACTTCCCCTTTGCTGGTTCTACATTTCCGTTCCAGTTGTTTGCATTGTCCGTTGGTCATTTTGAGGTCTTTTGTGTACCAGCTGGCTTGTGTTCTGGTTTTTGCTGTGTTGCTTTGTTTTTAATGGGGTGAGAGTGCTGGCACATTTGGTGATCCACTTGTTGAAGTTCTCGATGTTGCATGCCAGGATGCCTGAAGGTTCCAGTTTGTTCTTGTGTTGGACTGTCATCCAGTTTGCCTCTGTTAGGTTGTTCCATTGGCGGTGTGCTGGGCCAACTATGGGGGTTCTTTGGTGTTGATGGATGTAGATTGTGAAACTGAGTATGGCGTGGTCTTTCCAGGTGATGGGTCTTAGGCTTTTTTTTGCAAATCATTTAAGCAAGTTAGGTTTCAATTATTTTATTTGTATATCCCCCACATCAGTTGGCGTGACTGATAAGTGAGAAGTGAATTGCCTGATGTCTGAGATTTTGCAAATATAAAACTCCCACATCATCCCCTCATATGAATTCGCCCATATTACTTGTCCAGAAAAAATGCCCTTGATAGTGTCAATGTTTTACTTCCCATCATACAACAGGGGTGAGCGAGCCAAGAAATTAACAGGGAGAGCCGACCCAGAGCTAAACCAAAGGTCTGCTTGACTTTAAGAGCCTGTGCACAAGCCGAGTCCTGAAATATTTTGGCATGTCAATCATGCAACAAACATAATATAAAAATATGATAAAGTCACTTAAAATTTCAAACAATTCAATTTACTGACACGAAAGCATTTCACCTTAGTACGTCAGATCACATTACTACATTGAGAGACATTTATTAAAAGTGATCGTTTTTAAACATGTACATAGATATATTCATGTCCCCAACCCTGACAACAATGCTGTTGGTACACCAAGAGGCAAGTCACTTGTCATTTGCGCCCTATATGTGGACTGGATTCATATTATCATAAAGTCATTTGTTGACTGTACAACCTGAACTCACATATTTGAAGGTGTTACTTCAGGAGGCTTGGAGAAATAAAATATTTGTCAAGGATCACAAAATTTGGTGAAGCGAGGAAGCTGGGATTGATCCCAGGTTTTTTGGTTCCACATTGTGCCGTTCTGCCTTTAATCGGGTATCTCTGTCTCTCACTCATTTTACATCAAAAGTCACTGCTTTGTGTTTAATTCTTGGTGCATGAGTTTAGAGTGTGGGTGCCAGGCAGAAGCCACACAAGGGCTTGGCTCATTTTGTGCTTGAGGCTCCAAGACAACCTGGAGCTGAGCCAGATTTAGGCAGCTGGCTTGAGCTTTCAATGGCTCACCTACCTCTACATACAACTGACCCAGATATTAGCTACTTTTTGACTCAGATATCAGCCTTAGTTTGTCCCAGATGTCATCCCGTACTTAGCCTGGGTGTCAGAACACTATCTCGCAAATGACATCTCACAGTTGCCCTAGTTTTCAGCTCAGGGTCTACAAATGTCAGATCATAATTATCCCAGCTCATTGCTGCCCCACACCACATAATATTTGCCCCAATTACAGGCCATTTTCACTATAGGTCATCATATAATTGCTCCAAATGTCATGATTGCCCCAGATTTCAGCCTATAATTGTGCGAGATGTGAGGCCAAAGTTGTCCCATATCAGCCAATAATTTGTCAGTCATCTCATAAATGCTCAATGCAGACATCATAACTAGAACATGTGCCCCCACCACCCATACTATGTCCAGTGTTGTCATCAAATATGTCATTTAGGATGTTATCAGTGATGCATCAGTGATGTCATGGAACATGTCATGAGTGATGCAATCTGTGAATTCATAAGCAGAGCATGGTAGGGGCATACGTTCTAGTTAACTCATTTGTGTATAACTGATGAATTTCAGTGTTTTTTTAGTTTAAAATGTTACATTTTAGCTGACATTTTCACCTAACTTTAACGCCACTTTAACCTTTGTTTTGCTCATTGAATTTCTGAGTTTGTTTTTAATGTAAAGTAAGATATTATTAACATACCTATCTATAAAGTCACTTTAACCTTTAGTACAATCAGTGAATTTCTAGGGTCCTGCTTCCCAAACAGTGGGTCAGGAACTGATTTTTGGTGGGTCGCGAAAGTCAGAGCACATTTGCCAGTGATTCAAAGATAGAGGTCAAATGTCAGGCTGCTTTATTCTTT
Source organism: Calotriton arnoldi (assembly GCA_963921515.1). Lineage (NCBI taxonomy): Eukaryota > Metazoa > Chordata > Amphibia > Caudata > Salamandridae > Calotriton > Calotriton arnoldi. Next base: position 1,356,775 of record CAWUFW010002286.1, read on the forward strand.
TAACATGGAGATTAGTGTTTACTTTTCTTTCACTGACTGCAAAGTGAGAGGAGTTTTTAAAGTTAATTATGCGACAATGTGGGATTCTGTTTTTGCAATACACAACAAAATATAAATACCTGTAAATGAACTGTATGACCCCAGCAGTTACGAAAGCAAAAATTAAGCATTTTATTCTGAAGTGTACTGGAAATAGAGCTTTTAATAGGATCAAAACAAATCAAGACACTTACTTGATGACGCGCAAATGATAAATATTCACAGAAACCCGATTTTCACACATTATCATTTGTGTGCCATGCAGTTTATTCAGTAAAACTGTATGTCTGTGCAAATTTAGTTGCCATTTCAATAGAAATTGCACTGTATGTAAATGACAATGCGCTACCACACGATACTTTAGTTACATTAAAAAAAAAAGCTTAAGGAATGTGCAGCTAATGTATGGGAGATTTTAAAACCCGGTAATGGGCATTGGCTGTTCAGGGTCTGCAAAGTTGAGCTGGAAAACTGGAAAACCACTCAATGGAGCAGTTTCTAGCTCCCCTTCCCTTCCTCTGTGTGATTTCGGTTCTTATTCGGGTGTCAGTGTGAAGAGAGCAGATATTGTGTGAAACAAACAGGCACAGTGTGACTTGGTAGGTCTGACTTTATAAACAACCCCCAGACAGACAGAGGTAGATTTTACATCAGGAATGTTTTTGAGATCATACTAAACAGTTAATCTACCAATGTTTGTTTGCTATATCTCTTTTAAGTTAATTGATTTACTATGTGTTCCTTGGTTCTCTGTCAATGAAGCTATTTGCAACGCTAGTTTAGAAAGACACTTCTTTTTCATGTTTTCCAATGTCAGGTGTAAATAGTGAACCCTGTGTTGTGGGTAAAAGGCAGAATCTTCATACAAGAGTCGGAAGCTACTAAGGTACGAGATATGCTCTTTATTCCATGTTAACTCCCTAGGTTACAGCAACAGCAGGCAGTTCCTGTCAGGGCTCCATCCTCCCTTCAACTGGCCCTGCCTCCCAGCTTCCACTCCACACCACACACCAACATTCTATTAAGTCATCCACTCTCAACATTCCAGACACCAGATCAGACATACAGCATATGGGCACAAACAGGATACTACACTCTATCCTTGATTCTCTTTGCATCCTGATACATGTATTTTTCTCATTATGAGTGCATGTCTACAAGAAACAATAATACAATTATTAGAAAGGAATACCGGCTGAGTTGGGAATGCCAGACCTGGGATACTTGAGATGTCTTGGGAATTGCATCTGCATTGAACACCATGCACACGTCATTTACCGACTATGCAATTGAACTACTGGAATTAACATAATACAAAAAGAAAATACCTGGGCAAGTGAGGGGGCCTTCAATTGCTGCCTCATCTTCATCTTCCGGTTCAACCTTTTTCAAAACCAGTGCAAAGAATGCAGCAAAACCAAGGACCTTGAAGACACGATTTGAAGTAAACATGGTTAATCACTCATTATTCGGTCTGTATTGATGTTCTGTTCACAGACTGTTATGTGAACATTTCTATATGCACTGTGAATGGAATTGAAGGGAATTTGTGAAATTGTCTTATTTATTCATGTTGTAGTTTGTATTATGTTTGCTAAATTGGCGCCTCAAAGCTGGATGAAGCTGGCATTGTTGCGCGATCTAAAATCAATCAATGCAAAACACAGATCTTTTCCAGCTGAGAAAGGTTACAGTGGGAGTAAGTGCTTGGGGACATTCGTGTGTTTTTATCAGTGTGACTCTGATCACCTTTAGGCTACTGGGCGGGTTTAAGATTTTACTATTGCGATTGGAAGGTGCTAGACTAAGGGTTTCCAACCTTTGCTGTAGTGAGAGCTACTTCTGATCAGTGAAAATCATTGTTAGATACTAAAGGCCGAGCTACTTGTGCATTGTTCCCAGAGTCCCCCCACGCCTGGCTTCATTGAGTAAAGGTCCTCTGTGGAGAAAGAGCTACCCATTTTGTGTATGCAATGCACAACATTAAAACAGAAAACTTGGCATTAGTCCCGGCTTCCCTCTTTAACAAATTGTGTGATCCTGACATCTGCAGTCACCAGCCAAGTAGACTACAATCATAAGAAATCAGAGGGACGTGCAGAGCTATGCAAAAAACCATAACCTGCATATCTGTCTCTCAAATCTTGTCATCTACCACACTGCTACATCCCATTACATGGAAATGCACCTCTGTGGTCATCACACATGACATAGAAACGCTGCCCACATAGGATCACATGACAATGGCAATACCACTCCAACCACACACCCTACATGGCGTAGCTCGCTGACAATGAGGGTAAGCGCTTCAGTGCCCCACAAAGTGCTGGTAAGCGCAATATAAATGCTGCAATACAAGTATTTTATTACATCATGCCTTCCTTTTCTTTATTATCACACATGACGGCACCTTGAAATGCTTGAGTTCAGAGTGTGCACTGTGCACTGTACAAAAGTCTCCCCTGACAGACTAAGAAGTTGCTCCATGTAGTAATGACCTATGCCACATGTATGGTACACATGACTTGCCTCTTCGTCCATTAATATAGCGTTGTCATCAGGGACAGTTGGAGTCCATGACTGTTTCACATTTAAAAAAGATCACTTCTAAAAAAATGTCTCTCAATGCACTGATATAATTTCATGTTCTGATTAAATGCTTCTGCAAAAAGAAGTTGTGAATTTTTAAAAGATCCCATTTTTGTATGACCTTTGTGCCACTATTTGCAATATTTTCAAACCTGTGCTTGTGCAAGGAAAGGGTCATATATCTAAGCCTGGCTCATGTCTCAGCTTTCCCTGTTTATTGGCCTCATTTACAACAGAAAATTATAGCCACTGCAGGGGTCAGGTACTATTTTCAAATGGGATACATTTAAAGTGATGTGTTAAGCCGTATGTTCATTGTGCCATAAAATTAACACTTAATTTTAAATTACTCCCATTATTTCATTAAATAAAAGCAGCGTTTTACAGGGATTTGAAAAAATAAAGTACCTCTTGCAAGTTATCCCTATGCACAAGCCAGAGCCAGGAACCTATTTTACATTTCTGTCATTATTTTATTATAATTTAATGAAAATAAACGTAAAATGATCTTCCTAGCTCCGGTTTGTGACCAGGAACTACTTGCAATGTACTTTATTTGTTTAAAAATAAAAAAATCCCTGTGAAACGGTGCTTTAATGTAATGATTAACTTAAAACAGCACTTCAAATGGATTTAAAAAAAATAAAATAAAGTATTTCTCACATATTATGTTGCCTCGAATACAGAATTTCACAGGCATCTTTTTTATTTTTTTATTTCTTTCTGCCACAAACCTTATGCTGACAGCCTGATTGTGCCTAAGATGCCACACTTTTCACCTCTTGTGCTGCAGTTAGTAGAGACAATAGGCCTCCAAGGCTGCCGCGCTGGCTGCAGAAGTCACGCCGTATCAAAGTGCGGTGCCAGGCAGCAGAAGGCAGGAGCCGCAGTTTCCCGTGGGTAGTCTAACATACTTACCGGCTTCGCCCCGCACCTCCCCAGCTAAGCCTAAAAGCGAATGGGAGCAGGAGGTTTGTGTGACAGTGGGCAAGAAACGGATAAGAGGCCAAAAAGGCCTAAAAATAAACAAAATGACAATGACAGGGTACAAAAGTGGGCATCAGGAGGCTAGCTACTGACAGGTTGTCGGTGAGCTACTGGTAGCTCGTGATCGACTGGTTGGAGACCCCTGTGCTAGACCTAGCTCATTGGAGACAGAATCCCCACAATTCAACAGTGGAAACTGTTCAGATACTTCAGCAGTTTGTGTCAACTCTTGGCAGGCATGCTCCTTGCTCCTCCAATCTCTCTCTGCAGTGATTCCCTAAAGTGCTGCCACATTTGTTCCAATACTGATGGACCCTTAAAGGCAAGAGAATGAAGGAAGAGGTACCTAGCAATAAAAAGATATGCAGCGGCAAGAGGGACAAAGGAAGCATGTGCAAAAACATTTTGAGAGCAATTATTTGTTGAAGAGTTACTTTTAAAGGCTGGGTGATGAACAGGCTCTCAAAGAATGAGATTCCCATGGTGATAAGCCACTTGATGGAGCTCTCTTTGCCGTAGTGGAGACCATACAGCATGGTGAAGAATCCGGACACACCGCTGGTGATCGCTATGAGGGCCCAGCCAATGAAAACAAACCACCAGGGCAAGCCCTTGGAAGAACTCTTCTTGCTGTCTCCTGAAAGGCTTGGAGTTGGGGAATATCTGCAGAGTGAAAGAAAAGGAATGTGTTAATATAGGCTTTAAATAAAAGTAACTAGCAGAGGAATTATCCAACATAGGAGAAGATTTATTAAAAACTTAGTGCAATGCAGGGCAGCAACCAAAGTTGCTAGTGGAAGAGAGAACACAGAGCCATATTGTAAGGAAATGAGTTCTGCCCATCAAATCCGCCCAGATTCTTTGCTTTTTGACCACCTGGTTTTTGACCTTCACAACCGGTGACTCACCCACAGTAAACTCATGGTAAATGGACTGTGCGTGTTTACCGCCAGTGTCTGCCTTTTAAGCTAAGGCCGCTGCGAAACAGCAGCGATAAGGGGCACTTGGCTCGTTGCATATGAACATGTGTGCACACGTGTGTGTACATGTGTAAGGGCTGTGCTTTGGAGATTCCGGTCGGGCATAGGCCGGTAACTGTGCATAGGTAGCCTGGTGACAATCAATCAGCTGTCACACTGTACAAGGATGGGCCAACCCTAAGCCCACTGAACAAAGGAGGCAGCCCAGACCTCTGGGGCCAGCACAGGAGGGTGATCGGTTCTGGCAGTAATGTCAGACAGGGGTGGGGCTGAAGTTCCCACAACAGTTGTGACTAATGACTCCTGGGTGATGCAATTTTGAAATTTCCCAGCAGGCTGTGCAGGAGGGTTGGTACGGGGCAGAGAGGTGATGTGGCACCCCAGGATATGCCAGAGGTGCCTCACTTCCGGAACCCTAAACCCCCACTTAAAAGGTTATACACAAGGTGGAGAGCTCTCTCTTGGTTGTGATTTTCTGTTGAACACTGATACTGGAGGCAACAGCCATGTGCAACTGGAAGAAGAAACCCCCTGATATCCATCTGAACCAAAGACTGTGACTACAGTTGCCCCAGGACCAGTGGGACTTTCCCCAGGACCAGGGGAGTTTGTCCCCTTACACCCCCTGAGGACTAGTTGGGGGAAAGACTGGTCTTCAGTGCCAAGGAGGGGAGAAGCTCTAGAGGAAACAAATCGCAAAGGCTGTCTCAGGGAGCCAGTAGAACCAGCTTCCTTCCATCTTGGTGGCCTAAGGAAAGTGCTCCAGGTGGCTAGGGCTTGCCAGGAACAGCAAAATGAGCCCAAAAATGGTCATAACTGCCCAATGGGGCCCGAACTATAAGCAAAAAAAGGATTTGACACTTGAACACCCCAGTGATCACAGAGCGTGTGGAGCTCCATTGCCCAGCTGCTAAAGCCCCCCAGGATGGGCCAGGGCCCAGGGGTCACCGTACAGAGACTCTCTAATTTTCTCTCTGCAGGGAAGGGGCATGCGTGGGGCCTCCTCCCCAGCATCCAAAAAGCCTGGGGACTGCAACCCCCAGGCTGGTTTATAGATGAGGGAGCCTGGGACCCCCAATTCCAGGCTCCTGATGGCAGCAACGACAGGGGAGCACTGCTGCGCTTCCCCCGAGGAAGACAAGGAGGCAGAGCCCAGGATCCCAACTCTGGGCCCTGAGGAAGCCAGGAGAAGGATGTAGGAGTGCTGCAGCACTCTCTCCATCCGTGGTGGGCCTGCCCTGCTCCCCATGCTCACGTCTGGGGGGGAGCAGGCAGCCACCACAGAACCCAGCACCTTGCCCGCAGGAGCGGGCAGGGCAGAAGAGCTGCCGGCTCCCGCGGGCATCGGGCAGGGCAGAGAGCTGCCGGCTCCTGCGGGCATCGGGAGAAGTGCTGCTCATTTGGGGAGCCAGCCACACAAACGAGGCATGCAGGGGTGCCCAAGTGGGGAAGGGCACCCCACTTCAAGAAGAGAAAAAGAAAATGCATACCACGAAGTGCAAACCGCTCTTCTTCAACAAAGGCAGTGGCTTTCCGCAGCTCAGCTGGAGAGCCGCTAATAAAATATTCACTGCGCCAGAGGAGCACCCCATAATGCTCTCCGGGGCTTGAAAGTGACCAAAGCTTTTCTGCCGTTTGTGGTGACCCCAGGATGCTGGGGCCACCACCAATTACTTAAAAGAGTGTAGGAGAGTTGCTGGAGCGTCGCAGCTCTCCCCAACGAGGCCAATGGTATTTTAACAAAAGGTTTTAGGTATTTCTTTGTAATGCAAACAGCACAAAACACTATTTGAGTTACTTTATGGCAACTTTCCAGCTCAAATAAAGTTTTGTTCTGGAAAGTAAATAAATTATCAACACTTTGCCCCGCTTTGTGTGATTTTGTGTTGGTCAATCTGCCCCTTAGGGTGTTACATTAAAATGTACTATATTTTCAAAATAGCAGAAACAAGTTCTTACATACAAAGAATTGACATCATCTGTCACCCTTGTGGTCAAAACTAGCAATATACTTTTATACTTCCAGTTTGCCTCCTTATTACATTGTACTGAATGCAGTGTAGTCATGAAGGGAGTTTGAATGTTCCATTCTCACCAAAATTTACCCATCTTGAAATTTCTAAAAATCTTGACGTTCGGGTTGTTAAAATTTGCTTTCGATAAACTATTTCCCCTGAAACGTTTTTGCATTTGGTCAGTTCTTTCCGTGGTAAGTTTCCTGATGGAATCCTTTGACCCTCTTTCACCCAATCTCAGGCCCGATTCACAAAGGCAAATTTAGACGTTTGGTCTAAACTTAGACCAAACGACTAAGTTTACAGCTGTGGGAAATCACAAAGGACGTTTACGAGTGCTATCTTTATGTCTGCACTGGGGGCGGAGAGTGCGAACATAAAGATTGGGGGCCCGATTCACAAAGGTAAACTGAGGTGAAAGTTTAACTTTACAACTTTCAGTATTCACAAAAGGCATTTACTTGTAGTAAAGTTAGACTTTTGTCTCAGTTTAACTTAAGTTCTGGTCTTAAGTCTAACTGAGACCAAAACTTAAGTTAAACTGAGACGAAAGTCTAACTTTACGACTCGTAAATGCCCTTGTTGAATACCGAAAGTCGTAAAGTTAGACTTTCATCTCAGTTTACCTTTATGAATCGGGCCCAGTACTCGTAAATGGCCTTTGTAAATTCCCAAAGTTGTAAACTTAGACGTCTGGTCTAAGTTTAGACCAAACGCCTAAGTTTAGACCAAACGTCTAAGTTTACCTTTGTGAATCGGGCCCCTCATATTTAGATGCATGCCCAGATGTTTAGTCTCAGAGACGTTTTTCTCTCACAAATGCTTGCATCATGCCTCTCTTTTCTCGCCTACAGTTTATACATATCAAAGGATTAGTATTTCGGTTTGTTCAGGAAGCCTATCTATTTACTGTCTTCAGTAAAGCACAGTCATAATTTAGCTGCAGTGAGATCCTTCAAACCCCTGGGCCCGGTGCCACTGCTCCTTCTGCACTAATGCTAGCTATGACGCTAGGCCTTCACAACATTTGTTCTGAATAGATGATTTATTCGTATAAAATATACAGCAGTAGCAACATGCCTCGTGGCAGGATCAGGACAGCTGTGGAGTCTGATGTTAAAGATAACCAATTAATTAACACATCAATCATCCAGGAGTCACTGCAGTGTATGACTCGGCTGTAAACGGAAAGATGAAAAATGAAAAAAGAGAAACCCAAAGCCACAAATAACAATGACATTATACACCTGGGACACTGCTGAGGCTTGAGCCTCCGTTCTGCCACCTCTAAAACGTACATCACATGAAGGAGATCGTTCCTCTATCAAGCCAGTGCACTGGTGGGTGCTACCTGGCCGGAGATTAAGTCACTGGGAGATCTGAATTTCAGATCGTAATGCCCTCACACACCTGTTAGGGTGTCATGCTTCATCATAGGGCGCTCCTCGTCAGACCGGCGCTGCAATGTCTGACGGGCCTGGGGGCTTCTTTGGCGGAGTTCTTTTGATCTGAGGACGCCGTATGTGGTGGGTGCACGTTGGCAATAAGCGGTGAATAGTGATGTGTAGAAAGTGGATTAAAATAGGCACCGGAACCCAGAAATTTTTAATTCAATATGGGTCCAGGACTAAGTAAAAACAGTGGTGCTATCTTGTGGTCCCTAGGTACCAGGATAGTGTTATAGGTGCATGGTCGACATGTTTCGTGCCATTCTGGCCCAACCATCGGGCGGCACTTCTTCAGGACCTTAATAAAAAGTAATACCCCCTAGTGGGGCGGGGGGTCTCCCCGCTATTCGAGGATGACCGGATGAAGTGTGTAACTGGTCCCCGATGAGGAACCAGTGTGATACCTCCACCTAAAAGGGGAAGAGGAGAGAAAACACAAACAAGAAAGAACGCAACATAAATACTCTAAAATATACATAGTGCACAATGGAAACAGTGATGCGGGCAAAGCCCCGTCATACCACTCTTATGTATAGTATCACAATAGTGACTAAAGTAAACCTAGACAGGACAAAAGTGCCTATCCAGAAGTGAGAGCTAACTAGCTGCATAGAAATGTACGATGAATGACGTAAAAAATAAAATTGAAAGCGCGCATAGACTAGTCCAGAGGTTGGACAACCAACTGAGGGAAAAAGAGCTTCCTTGACCAGAAGAAATAGCAATAGGGCACACTGAAGTGGTCCTTGCGTAGCTTACCTCAAAGGTTGGAGTGCACTACTTCATAGGCGGAAAGGAGGGTCCCGATCTCTGTAGGGGACACCTTAGGGTAAACATAGTATAAGTAGGACAAAACATTTAATCAAGCGGTAAGCAATACATTCTTACTGGTGTGCATCGAAAGATACTGCCCACATTTATCACCCCTGTGGAGAGCCAGGCCAACACGTGGCGGCTCGTGGCGTGTACCCCAGGTGCAAAACTGGGGTGGCGTGGTGAGCAAAAGAATGATGGATTAAACCCAGATCCTTGTGACTGGGGGTGAATGTTTGCATTGTTCAGCATTCCGTCCATCAATTGTATCTTTTGCATTTGTCGCCCTAAGTGGGAAGGGTATGCCCAGACGTGGGTCCCATGCTCACTGCACCACTGGATTCAAGCTAGCCTGGCTGATGAAGGGTGATGCCCTGAAACCGGTCCCAGGATACTTGTTTCCGGTCCAGGGAGGACCTGGCTTGGCAGTTCGGGCTGGACTGTTCCCATGAGGCACAGGGTCAAGCCTGATTTGCATATAGCTGGGTCCAAACTGGGGTGGCGTGGTGAGCAAAAGAATGATGGATTAAACCCAGATCCTTGTGACTGGGGGTGAATGTTTGCATTGTTCAGCATTCCGTCCATCAATTGTATCTTTTGCATTTGTCGCCCTAAGTGGGAAGGGTATGCCCAGACGTGGGTCCCATGCTCACTGCACCACTGGATTCAAGCTAGCCTGGCTGATGAAGGGTGATGCCCTGAAACCGGTCCCAGGATACTTGTTTCCGGTCCAGGGAGGACCTGGCTTGGCAGTTCGGGCTGGACTGTTCCCATGAGGCACAGGGTCAAGCCTGATTTGCATATAGCTGGGTCCAAACTGGGGTGGCGTGGGAGCAAAAGAATGATGGATTAAACCCAGATCCTTGTGACTGGGGGTGAATGTTTGCATTGTTCAGCATTCCGTCCATCAATTGTATCTTTTGCATTTGTCGCCCTAAGTGGGAAGGGTATGCCCAGACGTGGGTCCCATGCTCACTGCGCCACTGGATTCAAGCTAGCCTGGCTGATGAAGGGTGATGCCCTGAAACCGGTCCCAGGATACTTGTTTCCTGTCCAGGGAGGACCTGGCTTGGCAGTTCGGGCTGGACTGTTCCCATGAGGCACAGGGTCAAGCCTGATTTGCATATAGCTGGGTCCAAACTGGGGTGGCGTGGTGAGCAAAAGAATGATGGATTAAACCCAGATCCTTGTGACTGGGGGTGAATGTTTGCATTGTTCAGCATTCCGTCCATCAATTGTATCTTTTGCATTTGTCGCCCTAAGTGGGAAGGGTATGCCCAGACGTGGGTCCCATGCTCACTGCGCCACTGGATTCAAGCTAGCCTGGCTGATGAAGGGTGATGCCCTGAAACCGGTCCCAGGATACTTGTTTCCGGTCCAGGGAGGACCTGGCTTGGCAGTTCGGGCTGGACTGTTCCCATGAGGCACAGGGTCAAGCCTGATTTGCATATAGCTGGGTCCAAACTGGGGTGGCGTGGTGAGCAAAAGAATGATGGATTAAACCCAGATCCTTGTGACTGGGGGTGAATGTTTGCATTGTTCAGCATTCCGTCCATCAATTGTATCTTTTGCATTTGTCGCCCTAAGTGGGAAGGGTATGCCCAGACGTTCCTCGATATTTATACGTCGATATTCCTGCTCTGCACCAATTTATAGGTATGCAGACCTTTTTTTGTTCTTTGCATCTCTGTAGGCGTTCTAACTTCCAAAGGGAAGCTCGCCATCACTGTTCTCTTTGCAGCAACATTTTAAAGCAGTAATTTAAAATTATTGTCACTTTGGGAAAATATGTCTCCAGCACTTTGCTACATATGATTTGGAATTTGTTGTGCATTGTCTAAATTGACCATGTGATTTATATTGTGTGGTGCTATGTACATAAAGTAACCATAAATGTGCTTTTAATGGACTTTTAAAATACATTTAAAGGACACTGTGCATTTTCGAAATAACCCTTGGGCACAACTACTTAAAAAACAAAACGTTTCCTCATCTCCACTATCCCCACAGTTGACTTCTCCTGCACACGGTATATCAGCACCACTACTGTAAATCTAATAACTACTTTTTGATGCTCCCACTTTGTCTTGTAAATCCTCATCCATCGTTTTCGCACCCAAGTACGGATCTCTCTTTACCATCCACCACTAAACCTTTATGTAGCAAAGATGTTAAGACATATCTTTTTTGGATGCTCAATAGCGGAATTTACACAAAAAGGAAATAATCCCATTAAATCAATCAGGTAAAACACAATAAATGATGGAATTGCCAATGTTTGCATGTGGCTTATTGTATGGAAATCTAGACTACGACATAGATGTATCAGTTAGTTAGGATAAAACATCTCTGGCGTGCAGACGAATGTGAGACATGACTTCAATGCAGGATAGGAAAGTTTTTATACTTTCTTTAATGAATTCTGTAACAGGGATGAGGATGACAGAGTCAACTCTGGATCTGAAGTGCTCTGATAACTAGAGGCTGAAGCTCCCAATTTAGTGAATTTAGTTAATGGGCTTGCATTTGACAGCCAATGTTTTTACGAGGTGCTAATTTTACATCCCCAAAAAGGGTTGACTGGGATACTAGCGTAAGTAGTTAAAGCATGCACAGTACTGCTGACAGGCTCTGGCTTTAGAATTACGCCTATAAGTGCTACATTTGCCACTTGTAGCCAGGGTGTCTTTATGGAATGCACTGCTTAATTTATTAAAAAAATAAGTGCTAAGTGTTTTAAGAGCCTGTTGCAAGTGCTGCTGAATCTATCTCTCCCCTCTTTCATAAACCACACTACTCCTTGTGGTCTCCTGATCTCACTCCTGCACAGCTTTTGTCATCCCTGCTTTCTCCCTTTGTCACTGTTGTCCTATCTGTCTTTTCTTCTTTCTCTCTTCTCTGCTGTTCTGCCTCCTGCTCTGGATTAGCCTAATGATGGAAATTAGGACTGGTCCCCAAAAATGAGTGGCGGTACCCACCACCTGCAACCTCCTGCAAAAATTAAGCACTGGGTAACCCATGTCCTCTTTGTTCCTCTGCTGGCTGATTAGACAGTTACAGTACCGACAAGTACATCGGGGTTACTTACACCAGGTACTGTGTCAAAATTGTTATTTATAGAATCTCACTCTCTTCTCAGAGTCAAATGTGTCATAATAGTTTGAATCACACAGAAGTAGCACTTTGCATACTTACCGCTATTTTTGTGCAGTGCAAAACCTTACTTGCATGTACTACATTTCACTTTCCTCATGTCTTGCACTGTTGTTGAGCGTATGACTGGAAGCAAAGCCTGGCAGAACGGTGACAACACAGAAGAAAGAGAAGAAACACTCACCTCTCGCATGAGGAGCCCGATGAGAAGATCAGGTGTTCCAGAAAGCCCTTCATGTGCTGCACCTGGCGCACAGCCTGATTGTAACTCTGGGGTTTCTGGAATTTGTGGGGTCCTAGTATCAACGAAGCCTGGCAGAACGGTGACAATACAGAAGAAAGAGAAGAAACACTCACCTCTCACATGAGGAGGCCGATGAGAAGATCAGGTGTTCCAGAAAGCCCTTCATGTGCTGCACCTGGCGCACAGCCTGGTTGTAACTCTGGGGTTTCTGGAATTTGTGGGGTCCTAGTATCTCCAGCTCCTTCTCCACATGCTGCAGCTGCATGTACAGGTAGCGGTTGTTGTCACTCCGCCGCTGCCTCTCACTCATTCCCTTATCTGGCGTTGGACTTCTTGATTTTTCTACAAGAAGAAAAGAGGTGCACATTACCACGGCACTTTTACACTTATGTTGTTTTTATGGGTGGACTGATGTGCAATGTATTGTAAAAGATACCTTGTATGATCAGATCCTATTTTATCATGTCTGCATGTAATTTTGTGTAAATTGTTTTTTTCTTTTTAAGTCTCTGGAGTGTAATTTTTATCAGACTTTGTAGTTTTATCCACATGGGGATTGGCGTGGCATGTTGAGATTCTTTCATCTTCAATTTCCCTTTCGGTACATAATATGATAATGTTGGTTAATGAAAAACAAAATTGATTTGCATCAGAGCACTTCCAATCACACATTTATCATGATGTAATGGCCTTGCTGATCCTTTCAAAAACAGACAGACAATGCCCTAAGGCCCTACGCCAGAATGGGGAGAGCTGACATTTTGGAGGGCACAGCACGGCCGGGCATAGCAAGATGGCAGGCCAGCAGGTGATGCCCCTACATTGGGCCTGATCCGCTAACTTGACGTCCAGGGAACCTGTGCTGCTGGGCAATCTCGCGAGAGCTGGAGGTGGCAGTGCGCATGGCAGTCGTGGCGACACAGATAAAAAGTGTGGCGAAGTAGGTCTCAGATTCACTGACCATCGCGGATGGCCATCACAGAGCTGACCATTTGAACCAACTTCAACTGTGACAAAGTGTCAAAGATCAATAATAAACAAAACGGCAAATTCAAAATTAATATGGATCCAAAACGCGCCAATGTTAGAAGGATTCTGGCTGCCAGAGAAGACAAATACGTCTCAGATTCTTTGGTCCTGCCCTCCTTGCCATAGACACGTTGCCTCCAGCTGCCACGAGACTTGAAGCTTTCCAAGAGCAGCTACAGACCAGGAATTACGCTTTCCTCGGCAGTCGCACAAAGCCCGCAGCCTAGCTCCACGGGACTGAGGGGAGCGCGTTGTTGGTGGGTCCCGCTGCATCTGGAAGCAATCTGAGCTGGGTTAGTGCGGGCTTGTAGGGTGCCTCCAGAGCCCTTCTGCAGTCGGGAAGGCGTATTTTGCCTGTCTGGCATTTAGTGAGATTTCTTTGTTCGAGAACTTGGCCCAGTTTGTTTTGACAGTTGAGGCGTATTTGGAGGATTTTTTTAAACCATAATACAGCCCGCGTGTTTTGATGCGGGTGGGCGCCTCTAAGAATCTCGGTGGTGGCGGATCATCTATCCCTCATTGTGTTGGAGCGTGGAGCAAAGTTTGCAAAGTATTTTCGCCTTGGTCCAGATGGTTATTACTTTTGAGTGTTATTGGAATTTTGGCCCTGATTGCTTTGCACATGGATGCGTGTTTAGAAAATGTGTGGTGTCTGGACTCCAAGTTGGATTTTTAAAGCAACTTGCTATTGTACGACTAGGTGCTTTATAAGCATGTGGCGTCTTTGGCAATTCAGTTGACCACTAGTATTAAGCACTTACTGTTTTGTGCATGCACTTGTAATAAGATAATAAGACGTGTACCAATTTCCCTCATCTCGTCGCTGAGCTCAGTTGGGTGCAGCATTTTGTTGCATTTTGCAGTTGGTTGTCTCATACCTGTTCTGCCCCTGGTTGGCGAAACTTCCTGCTTGCCGTCGACCAGCGACTGGACAAAGAAGGTAAAGAGAAAGTGGGTGGTAGTGCTTGGTGATTGTGTTATAATGGTGATCAGAACTGTGCTAGTTAGAAGGTGGTTTTTGGGGATGCCTTCCAAGTCTAACAGAGGGAGGCAAGGCACACTAGTAGGGACAGGGATATAGAGAAAGTCATGAGTACGCTGGACTCCATGGAGGAACTGCTATTATTGTTGTGCCCTGCAATTCTTGCCGTGGTGGTGGGCGTTGAACCACCGGCACCTACAGAGGTTCCGTAGCAGCCTTGGAAGGCAGTGGTGCCCCCTAGGGCTGCTTTTCTTTCTAAAGCAAAAAAGGGTAGGAGGGGGCGAGCTGGGGAAATGAGAGTAGGCAATGGTGCACCCAGGGGAGTGGGGTAAACTGAGTGGGGGTAGGAGTGACACGCACAGGGTCACCTGGTGGTACGGGGGGAGCGCAGTTCCTAACACTATTGTACAGAGTGGCAATAACTGCACGACAGTAAGTGGGCTGCTCCTCCACCAGCAGCAGGTAATACCAATGTGAGGCAGCAAGTAGTGCCTGCGCCATGGCCACAGCTTGACCTGGTGGGCAACTTATCAATTGTCCTGGCATGGTTATCTAAAGTGGGGGTTGTTGTCCACAGTCCTGGGGGGTGAGGGGTGTCTACTGGAGTACCGGAAGAGGACAGTCAGGCAAAGGTGAGGATATTGGTTGCCCTGTTTGGGTATGGCGAACAGGGTCATAGGTATCAGTACCAGTTCCAACCGAAAGTAGCTCCACAATAAGGGGAGGAACAGTGCCAGTGCCAGTCCAGACCTCCCAGCCACCCGTGCACTCATCATCATCAGACTCGACTATGGCAATGCGCTCTACGCCGGCATCACCCAGAAACAGCTCAAGAAACTACAGAACCTCCAAAACGCCACCAGACTGGTCCTCGACATTCCCCGCCACAGCCACATCACACAACACCTCCGACAACTCCACTGGCTCCCAGTCAACAAGAGAGTCACCTTCAAGCTCCCCACTCATGCCTACAAAGCCCTACATGACGAAGGACCAGCGTACCTGAACCACAGCCTCACATTCCACGTACCCACCAAATAACTCTGATCCTCCCAACTCACCCTCGCCTCCACTGGCTCCCAGTCAACAAGAAAGTCACCTTCAAGCTCCTCACTCATGCCTACAAAGCCCAACACGACGAAGGACCGGCGTACCTGAACCACCGCCTAACATTCCACGTACCCACCAGACAACTCTGATCCTCCCAACTCGCCTCGCCTCCATCCCCAGGATCCACAAGACCAGAATCGGAGGAAGATCGTTCTCCTACCTTGCCACCAAGACCTGGAACCCCCTGCCTCTGCACCTCAGGCAATCAGTATCACTGATCCAATTCAGGAAGGACCTCAAGACCTGGCTCTTCAAATGATCCTCCACCCAGTCCTACCAGCAGCCCCCCTCCCCCAGCACCTTGAGACCCTCACAGGTGAGTAGCCGCGCTTCACAAGCCCCTGATTGATTGACTGACCCATCAGTACCCTGTAGGGGGTCAGCATTAGCAGCTGTTGTAAGGCAGTTGGAGGGGGTGGTGCAGGTCCAAATACCTCGCCACTTGCCAAGGAAGCACCAGAGACTGCCAGCAACAGAAGGATGGTGAGGAGGCCACAGATGGAAGAAGACCCAAATCGGCCAGACACACAGGCAAAGCCAGGGCCAAACCAACAGGAATGCAACCAAGTACCGGAAGAACCAGGACCCTGGAAAGGAGAAGGCACCACCGGCCCCAAGGAGGCAGGCAACCATAGAAAAAGGACAGCAGGGCACCCAGGCCCCACCGACCACAACCCCCAAAGCCGCCGAGCGGAAGGGAGCCATCCAAGAAGGTGATAAGGCAAGGACAAAAGAAAACCAAGGCCAGAAAGGAGGCACATCACAGAGACCCCAAGCCTATCCTCAAAAGGAAAATGGGGGCCAAAGCAACCGCAGCACCAGAACCATTGGCACAAAGAGGACCAGAACAGACACAGCACCCCCCAGGGCACAAAAAGCCTGCAAGGGTGCCCACAGGGCCAGAAGGCCACTACTCACAGCACCAACAAGCAGCCCCAGAGACACAGCAGCAGAATCGACATAGCGCGGCAAAGCAGACAACGGAAGGAACGGCCAACAAAGCCGAAAAATCACACAACCAACCCCAGAAGCCAAGGGGAATCAGGGGAAGGCCCAACTGCCTCCACCACAACCAGGAAACGAAGGGCGACAGGGCCAACAACAGGACAAACCCCATCACCACCGGGGAGGCCCACAGCAGACCAGCCCAAAAAATGAGGAGTGGCTCGCCAACATGGCTAAGGCACACATGCAGAGGACCAACCAAGGGCAGGACCACACAGACCAAACCAGGAAGGGAGGACGCACCAATCAAAGAGCAAGCCCCCACCAACCCGACAGACCTGGCCACCAGAGACCACAGTGGACACCATCGCCACTGACCCCCCCGAGAGGAGGACCAGGCCCCATGGCTAGAACGTCCATCACCAGCCACCTGCGCCGACACAGGATGACGAACTGCATTGCACTCAGACCAGGAGAAGGAGCCGGAGCAGGTTCACAGGGACAGGCCAACAGGCCAAGACCGAGGCACACACAAAAAATGCAGGGGACACAACCATCGGAACCCAGCCTAACAAAGGCACCACCGCGGCCAGGAGGAGGCAGGCCTGATGAGCACCAGAACACTATCTGCCCGAAAATCCTCGGGGCAGATCGAAGGCCAAAGAGTAGGACACAAAACTGAAAATGATGTCCACGAAGGCAAAACCTCAGGAACATGCGACAGCTGGGATGAATTGGTACATGATAGTAAGTGTCTACCCCACTTCATGGCCAAACTGTACCCTCTCCAGGACATGTCCAAGGACTTGCCAGACTCGATTCCCATCGATTCCTTTGTTGCTAGTCTGGTGGGGAAGACCTCCTTGGCCGAGGATGCAGTTATTAAAGATCCTGTTGATAAGAAGGTTGATGCGTCCCTCAGGAACGTTTACTCAGGTTCTCATCTGGCTCTTCGTGGTGGTATTTATGGGACTTATGTTGCTCAGTCCCTCATTTATGATGTCAAGGCTCTGCGGAGCTTCTTTCATATGTGTCCTGTGATGTGGTGCGGGCCTCAGCTCTTTGGGGTGGGGCTTGTGTGGCAGCACGCCGCAATCTGGTTTTGAAGGATTGAAAAACTGATTCCACCCAGGAGGCCTCTGCTCTGCGTTTGCCTTTCCAGGGGACTATGATGCTTGGGGAAGAGTTGGAGGGCAAGTTGCACAAACTTTTTAAGAAAAAGAAGCAATTCTCTTCTTTGAAGCAGTCCTCCGCTGATAAAGGGACTTCGAAACCTAAATCCCCCTTTCGTCAGCCTTCTAGATGGCAGTTTTCTAGGGGTCAAGGGAGGTTTTCTTCTGGCCATGGTCGGGACAGGAAGGCGATCTAGAGAGGTGCCACCTCTGAAGAGGGGGATGGGATTTTATTCCATAATCTTTATGGTGGCCAAGTTGACAGGGGGGTTCCATCTGGGGCTGGACTTGAAGGCTCTGAACAGGTATGTTGTTCACCTGCCCTTCAAGATGGAGACTCTACAGCGGGTGATCCCGGTGGTTTTCTCGGGGCATTTCATGTGCACCCTGGATGAGCAGGACGCTTACTATCATGTCCCAATTCATCCCAGCTGTCGCAGGTTCCTGAGGTTTTGCCTTTGCAGACATCATTTTCAGTTTTGTGTCCTACCCTTTGGCCTTCGATCTGCCCTGAGGGTTTCCAGGCACTTCCATCCAGATGTAGCAGAGCTACCTAAGCCATTCTCAGGCCATCTATGGAAACTTGGTCCCCCGTCTTACCAGACCTCGTGGCAGCCAGCTTTGTTCCTACAAGCAAGAGAGCCTATGAGGGGGCATTTCAGTGTTACCTGTCTTTCATGGGTTAGAGTGGTGAGAAGGGTCTCTTTTCTGAAGCTTCTGAGGCAACATTTCTAGCCTTAATGAGGTGGGAGGGCTGATCTGCAGCTTACATGAGACAACACCTGGAGACAGTGTCCTTTTTTGCCAGGTTGGGAGGCATAAAGACTGGGAAAGTTCCTTCAACATTAAAAAAGCCTTGAAAGGATGGCAAAGGCTGGAGGGAATTAGGTGTGACTTAAGGCAGCCAATTGATGGAGTAAAGTTGAGCGTTATTGTGGCAGGGATTCCAGGAGTGTGTAGGTTGGATTTTGAAGCTTCGCTTTTTAGGATATCTTTCTGTCTGCCTTATATGGAGCTTTCTGGGTGAGGGAGCTGGTGGTGAGGTCCATGACGGACATCAGTGGGGGACTCTGGGCAGATGCAGTGGGCTGGCTGGGTGGGTCTTTGGTGGTGACTTTGCCCTTTTCAAAGACAGACCAGGAGGGTCGGGCGAACACATTATCCTCAATAGGGCCCCTCGGTCTCATTGCTGTCCAGGGCAGCTTATCAAAGAGTACATTGCGGTCAACCCTCAGGGACGGGCTAGGGCATTATTCCTCCAAGTGGATGTCCAGATAACAGTTTACGAAAGTGCTGAAGTTGGTATTGGTAGCAGCAGATGTCAGCTCTTACTCCTTTATAACTGGGGCAGCCACTTCTACTGCTGTTTTGGGTTTGGATGATAAAATAGTACAAATGATTGGGAGGTGGAGATCTGGGTGCAACAATAGATATGTTCATCTCCACATGATTTAGCTGACACGCTGTTCTTCCCCTGCTCCTGTTTCTCCATGTATCAGGTGCTATGGATACTCAAGAAGCGTTAGTTTTGGGCCACTCTTACATATGAAAGGCTTGCGAGGCGTACTGGACCAGTGGCTTCACAGAGTGTGCCAGGAAGGTGAGATTCAACATAAGGTGGTATGCACGTCAAGGACTTCAGGAAAGCAGTGGGAAAAATGCTACCAAGGAGACTTCACCCCCGGTCCTGGTGATATTGCATTTGAGGTGCAATGATCTTGTTGAACATGAGCATAGGAATCTGTTTGATTTGCTGGTTGCAGAATTACTATGGCTGTTTAAGCATTTCTCAGAGCCATTGATCGCATGATCACACATTGTTCCACGGCAGGCATGGTGTGGAAGGTTGTCTGTTCGGGCACTCAAAGAATCTGGAGCCAGACATTAAATGCGTGCCCAACTTGGTTAAGGATTACACTTTGCTGTTGGCAGTATGAGGAATGACTGAGGCTGTGATTCTTCGGAAACTGACTTCATTAAACCCTGATATTAATGTAACAAGGACCCCACCAGTGACAGATTGCTTCCAAAATATTATGCCGTAGCTCAATTGGTATTTAGAAAAAACAATGGTTCTTGTGGACAATGTAGGAATAAATGATACACAACTGCATGTAGCAAATTTAGACCAGAGGTAAGGTGTCAGATAAAGAAAAGGTTAATACACAAAACAATAGGGAGTCCAATTCTCATTTTATACAATTGATAAGTGTATTGATTATTTTTTTTAAAGTGCTCGGTGTCCAATGTGAAAAAAGAACCAAACAAATGTGACACAATACAGTATATCTAGGGCAGGGGTCTCCAACCTTTTCTGTATTGAGAGCTACTTCTGCAAAAAGAAAGTCCTGCCGAGCTACTTGCATATGTTATCACTGTAAAATAGTGACAACATGTGTTAACTTTACACTATGACCACTCTAAGCAGGATTATCAGTAGTGACCACCCAAGTAATCCAGACAAGGTTACCAGCAGAAATGGCAGGAAATTTTTCCCCAATATTAAATGCCACCACCTCACTAATGAAGTAACATGTAAATACTCTGCGGGACTAAGGACAGAACTAGAGCAGTACGTCCCCCCAACTCAGCTTGAACTATCATTCGGCTATCAATTTTAAATGTGTTTTAGAACTACAATATATCAGCAAATTAGTTTTTGAAAATACACATTTTTTTATTTATTAAATACCACTTTCCATTTTGGGCAAACAAGCTCTGTTGTCAGAATAAAAACCTTTTCTTAAAAAACACATAATTTTTGCCTTTAACCCGTTTGCTGCTTTGAACGTTCCACGCCAGTGCGGAACGTTCTATTAAACGGGCGGGGCCGCGTCGGCCCACGGACGTGCGCAGCACTACCGAGGTAGTGATCGCGACGGCCGTTGGCCGACGAACGCAGCGAAGGGGTTAAAATATCAGTTTTCGTGTTTAGAGAATACACAATCCCCAAATATCAGTACTATCATGCAAACATGCCTCACATGGACAGAATCTGCTTATAGTGCCCAAGAATGACAATCGTAGGTAATGTATGTTACCCATAGCACCAAGGATATCTATGTTATGCGAATAATGCCCACCGTTATACCAGGGCCAACGTGCCAAGCCTGGAGGCCATAACATCCTGGATGCCCAACGTATATCAGTCATGGCCATTATTATGAAAGGAACAGTCACCACTCTGTGAGGGGTGGCTAAAAGTAGGCCAGTCATGCTCTTAATATGTCAATGATGGCAGCCTGTATGGCAAAACTACACTAGAAAATACCCATAATAGTTATGGATGACCATTATTACACCACGGGCACTATTATGCCATGAACTGACACAATTACACCTGAGATAAATCCCTTTTGATGTGTGCCAGCATACACATTTGACGGTCCTTGACGCTAGGTGAAGCTTCCAGGAAACAACACTGTTTATTAGGAAGGGACACCATGTCAGACACACACATAAATGAATGCAGATGAGGCTCTTATGTTTTATTTACTCTGGAAACATACCCTGCTCTTCTCAGCTCTTGGGCTGATCATGCTCCTAACTAACAAATTTTCTCTCTGTCTCCTGCAGTCCCACACTTTGGTGGGTCAGCACTGATTACTACTGTCACTCTTCTTTGATAGTGCATTGTTTACATATGTGCTGTGACTAATAGAGCAGGGCATATAACATGGCCAATCTCCTTGTGAGTTAGAGTGGATACAGACGGTTATGGCAGGCCCCATAACCCAACTAGGTTTGTGTTTGACTGTTATTATAAGGCTCTATTATTGGTTTGGTTAGCTTTCACTCCAATTGTTTTGAGATGAGCGGTGCTGCCTTCTTTAATATGCATAGACTCTCTGAGATTGTTTGGGCTTGTCTTCAACTCTGAGAGCTACTTTCAGGGTGCTGGCGAGCTACCAGTAGCTCCCGAGCTACTCTACATCAACTCCATTCACAAATGAGTAATGTCCTACAGAGGCCACCTTTAGGATTCAAGGGGGCCCAAAAATGGTTCGTTATAGCATAAGTAGTTGACCTTTCAACCCCATGAAGGATTGGGGGTCTCATCAGGACCTTAAAATAAGGGACATCTAAGATAAAGACAAAGGAACAGATAAGCAGGTGAGAAAGAGAAAGAAACAATTGATATCGCATGATAAGGACTTCGAAGAATAAAGAGGTACCTGGAGAGTTAGTGGGTAAATAACCCAAAAAAAGGAGCCGTCCACCTTACAGAGTGAAAAAATAATTTGAGCAAGTGTTACTCACGTAGGGCCCAGCCGGGCGCTTATAGAAAAATAAAGGATAAAAGAGAAACAAAAATTAATAACTGGATAGGAGAAAAATGGAGGTAAGTAGCCCATAACATATCCATAGGCACTTACCCTAGTGATTATGGGGAGGGGAAACCAGGTTGGTGGTAGTAGCTCAATTAGTGGCCACCCCTTTGCATTTGAGAGACATAGTCTATAAAACATGTTCCCCACGAGCATCAGATAAGAGGTAAACTATCAAACCTTATTGTATCTGTTCTATCCTCTGCAC
Organism: Calotriton arnoldi; assembly: GCA_963921515.1. Taxonomy (NCBI): domain Eukaryota; kingdom Metazoa; phylum Chordata; class Amphibia; order Caudata; family Salamandridae; genus Calotriton; species Calotriton arnoldi. Next base: position 1,378,817 of record CAWUFW010002286.1, read on the forward strand.
CCCCGCTTCTTCAAACCAGAACATGCCAAGGGAAGATTCAGAAAAATCTCTCAGATCCTGAATTCAGCTGGGTTAGGGTGCATCCCCCATGATTGTATCAAATGAGGAAGGGTTTCTCCCCCTGATAGGGGTTCACCTTTGCACAGGAGGTAATAACATTTTTGTAAATAACTTAGGGGCATATTATCAAGGGCTCTATCGCCGCTTTAGCGGGACTTTTTCCCGCTAAAGCGGCAATAATTCAAACGCCCTATTAGCAAGCTGTCGCTAACTGCTGTTAGCGACAGCTTCTAAGCGATAAGCGACCGGGTTGGGTGCCGCTTTGCATGCCAGAGATATTTATCGCTAATGGCATGCAAAGTAGGCGTTCCCAACCTAAAGCGACTGGAAACAGTCGCTAAGGTCGCTATCGCCTATTAGCGATGCAGGGGAGGTGATTAACGAACCAGCGCTAAACACGTTTAGCGCTGGTTTGTTAACGCCTGGTCTCACCCTGACTTAGCCATGTAATCCAATGGGAGGTGGATTACATGGCTAAATCCCCTCGCCCTATCGCCAAGCTAACACTGGTCATAGTGTGAATATCGCTTGTTTTCAAGCGATATTCACACTGTTCTCCAGGGTTTCTATCGCTTTGGAGATAAGCGTTGCTGATAGCACGCTATCTCCGCGATAGAAACCTGCGATAGCCGGCGATAATTATCCTAGCGCTAACTGCGCTTAGCGATAATTATCGCCGGTTATTGCTAATAGGCCCCGAATTTTCTTTTGCTTGTCAAAATCTCTTGCAGCCTTGGGAGGGGGGTGGAGCGGAATGTAGGTGAGCCATGCTGGCTTGTCGTGTGGTGGGTTCTTGACTGGCTGGAACACTCAGGTCCCTTTGGCATCTCACTTGAAGTTGGGCACAGAACACCAGTGTCATGTGGACCCCAAATGGGGTGATTACAGCAATTGTTAAAGAATCTGCAATTTTGCGGGGGTTGATTTGGTTGCTTTCACAACCCTTTACTCACCTTTCACGCAAGCCCATTTGGCGCTACCGGACAGTGACAATTTGGGATGGTAGGGGGAGGAGGTCTGTGCCAAGGGACCAAGATATGGCCCTGTTACTCAGCCTACCTCACCAGTGGATGTTGGGGATGCTCCTGGTAGGGTTGGTCTGGGGTGAAAGGGCCTCCTGCACAAGTTTAAAGATCAAGTATTCGCACAAGAGTGATTGTCCTGTCTTGGCCCTGAGAAGGGCCCTTAGAGAGCCCAGAAATGCCAGAGGTGCCAGGAGGACTGGGTTGAAGGGCAAACCATGAGTTCACGGAATGATTGATGCACGAGGAGGTATTGGGTTGTAGGTAGCTCAATGTCTAGCAGACTGTGTTTTGTGGGAAAAAATATGTTACAACCTGTAAATACGAGTTCTGTGTAGTGATATTAATTTTGAATTTATGTTTAGCAAATAAATGTGACCTGAGATAGTAAGATCTCTAACCAACCAAAAAGGTTGGTCTCAGGCTATCATTGGGAATTGTGGGTTAGTGTTTGGTAGGGGGTGGTGTTTTGGTTGAAACCATCAATGTGTCCCTTCCAAAGTATTTGTATCCCGCGGGAGAAAACCTCCCAGAATTGTTACATTCCAATGGTCACCGCCATTCAGGAAGAACCCTGTGTTTCATAGAAATTACCAGTGGTTACATAAATTACTCTATCAATAAATGGAACTATTGAGTTTATGTTAGTACAATTCGTTGCTTACATTAGAAGGAAAATAATTTTTACTTAAATGACAAACAATGAATTTACAACTTTTTAAATCAAGGTTCTAGCTATCGTTTTTGTATAGCGCTTACCCCACAGACACATTTTAATAAAGACTATTTAACAGAAGAGGTCAGCTGTTTTAAGATTTTTCAAAAGATGAATGCCCAATGTTGTATTTGTGAGCCTTTTTAAAACAGTTACTGATACTTAATTGTGTTTGAAGACTACATTTCAGGGGCAGTTGGGAGCTCTCCCCTACTAGGTTTTTTTCACAAATTAATCTATACATGCCCTGTTGATGAGCCATTCGATGTCAGGAGTAAGTATTTTAGCCAGTCTTGGTTTTCTTTTATCTTGATACCTGTAAAGTTGCTTTTCCTGAGATAAAAGCATGATTATGAGTTCCAGAATGCATAGAGAAACAAGTGTTGTCATAGCAAATCGATATGAGCTATTTTAGGTGAATGTGTTGCAATTCCTTTGTGACAGCTCGAGTCAAAACCAGTTGCACCTTACTATCTCCCCCCCACTTCGTGGGGCACTTGATATAATACGCTGTCCCAGATTTATTCTGATGCTCAATATGATTAAATTATATTGAACTCTTTATTGTGTTGTGTAATTTGAATTAATGCCGGCTGGCATTTAATTACGTGTGTGTTTTTTGAATTGTATGACTGGGACCACCTCCTTTCTGTACCAAATCCTGAGGCCTGGCCCACAGAAATCTCTGAATAATGGAACACAGAAGCTACTATGGTTGTGCTGCCAGCATCATCATGGGGCACTCACAGAGCAGCTCCTTTGAAAACCGTGGTCAGTGGCCATGGAGGTGACCCTTGAGACAGAAGACTTTGACTTACTTACTAACATTATCTGACTGTTATGTTAAGGAGAAAGAACTGCCATTATTTCTTTGCTGAAACTGTTTCTGACAGAGCTCCTGAACATACAGGTTAACAAGAAAGCGATGCAGCGCGGCACCACAAGCCATTTGGCTCCGCCGCACTGCGCCACTTTCAAAGCACAGGGATGCATCATATTTATATCAATATGTTTCATCCCTGTGCTTTCCACTGAGCTGGCGCACAATTGGCTGTCATGCGCCAAAGCAGGCTCCCTTGCACCATGTTGCAAGGGTGTCTGCGTTTTAGGATGTTTTTGTGCAGGAAGGGAGACCTTCCTGCACAAAAACAATCATGTGAGTTGTTTTCATCTTTCTATGTGTGCTGCAGAATGCAGCACGCATAGAAAGAGGAAAAAACGGGGAGAAATATAAGTATTTCTCCTCGTTGCACCTCTTTACTCCTCCCCTGGGGAGGAGTAGGATTCTGATGCATTCCCAGGTTTAGAAAATGTTGTAAATCTGGAAATACGGCAGAATTCATGGGTGTTGCGTGGGAACACCCATAGCAACACCCATTGTATGCCCCTTTCACGAAAAAGTGCTGCGTGAAAAAGGGCTGTATTTACAAGGCCACGAAAAACCATGCTGGGTGGCTTTACGTGGCCTTGTAGATATGGAGCACCACACTGCATCACCGGTGCTTCAAAAAAAGTGATGCCCCGGCATTGCAAGGGACTTGGAAATATGCCCCCAGATCCTTACCAAAGCATCTCCTAGATATCTTTGATTGTATCCTGTCAGCTCAGCCTGAAGGCTTTCCCTTACCAAGACCTAGCTGCACAATGCTTCCTTTCCTGTCACTGGGGCAGCTATTCCCCAAGATTACTCTATCACACTTCAGAATCGTGAAGGTAAGAGAGGGGGTGGGTTTGTCATCATAACTCATTCTTCCTTAAACTGTGTTGTACGCACCACCCCTGCCCTTCTCTCTTGCGAGGTTCTTTAATTACTGTTAAATTCTCTTATACTACCTCCTTTTACGGAGCCTTAATCTATTGCCCACTAGGTCCCAAACATAACTTCACCACTTAACTGTAGCTCAACGTACCCTAAAATCTTATCACTTTGTAATGCTAGCAGACTTGAATATCACTTTCATGTAAAGGGGAGAATGCAAATGCTACCAACTTTTGTAATTCTGTTAATGCTTTAGCTCTGCTTTTCCTCTCAAACCTACCCACTCATAAAGTGGGTCATCTGCTGGGTCTCATTTTCTCTAATCACACCTCTATAAACGCTGCCTCCCTGTTTGCACTAATGTGGACTGATTACTTTGCTATGCATTTTCACATCCCGGTTTCCCCAGCTCTTAAACTATGGGTGGCTAAAAAATCTGTATTTTTTACAAGACCCTGGTCTAAAGTCAATGAACTTAATCTCACGTTCTGCTCCCAAAGGTCCTCCCTTTATGTGCATTTCAGATGTTACTTCATCTACCCACTCCTTTAACAATGAGCTCCTTATAACCTTGGATTTTATAGCGCTGTGCAAATTTTCCAATTCTCATCATATCACCCCCCCTACTTCCCCTGCTCTCCCCCCGCTGGTACTCCAATAAGCTCAGATTGGTCAAATGTGAGCTTAAAAAATTGGAGTGTCTGTTGCATCGCTTCTACTGCCCTTATCACAAGTCCCATATAAAACCAATTTTAGGAATTGCCATCGTCTTGTTCAGAAGTCTTGAGCAGACTTTCAAACCAAAAAGATCGACACTTCAGGTAACTCCTATCGGGAGATGTTCTCTTTTGTTAAAAGTCTTTTACATCCCAATGCCTGCGCTAACATCATTAAGCCCTTGCAGGAACTCTGCTCCAATCTCTCAGATTTATTTTACAATAAAATTGCGGACATCAAAGCCCTTTTTAAATCCCAGTCTTTCCCCACTACATTACTCTCCCCTCTATAAATGCTTGAGCCCGCCAGGGAATCTCCTGTCACTTCATTTGATCAATTTTTCTTATACCAAACAAGACTTGCCCTTCTGTCCATCCAATCTAGTTCCTCCTCAGACCTTTGCCCTTCCCACATTATGGCATTGGTTCTGGAACCTTAGCACCTATTCTTACGTATCTCTGCATATCTCTATCACCTCTGTGATGGCTCTAGCAACATGGGGGCACCCCCACAAGATGCCACTTAAAACCCAACGCCGACAAATCGTTTTTGAACAACTACTGTCCCATCTCCTTACTTCGGGCTCCCACTAACATCTTGGAGAAACACATTAACATTTGACTCTCCCACTACCTTGAAAGCAACCATCTGCTTGATACTGCTCAGTCGGGTTTTTGTCTACATGATATTACTGAGATGATCCTTGTCTCTGTTAATGATGGTCTTTGAATGCTGCTGGATAAAGAAAACTCAGCCTACCTCATATTATTAGACCTCTCAGCTGCAATTAATACAGAATCTCATACTATTCTGATTCAGCGACTCTTCCAGATGGGAGCGTCAAACACGCCCTCAGGTTGATAGCATCTTTTTTCAATATAGATTTCAATCAATTTTCATGCCCCCTTTCAAATTTATCCATTCCTGTAGGAGTATCCTGAGGAATCCACCCGGGCTCATCCCTTAATCCAGTACTTTAATGTGTATATTGCTGCTCTAGCCACAGTTATAAAATCATTTGGCTTCAACCTGGTCTCATATGCTTATGAATCTCAGGACACTGTATCGATCTTGAATAACATCAAGCACATAAGAGTCCATTTTTGCTAATGCACTAGTGTGGTTGCCCTCGGGATGAGGGACAAGTGTCCCAGCTCAATTATGATAAGAATTAAATTCCTGTCTTTGGCACTCGGTCAAATTTTTGATCCCTGTTATGGTGGCTGTGAGAAGTTGGCCTGGTATATGCTGTCCACTAATTAAAGTGGGCACCTTGGACCAGTCCAAACAACCCTTATGGTGATTTAAGAGGTCAAAGATAACCTTAGAAAGCTATCCAAGTGGTAGCTGTGTAGAGCAGTCTTCAGGCTTAGTCCAATAAGGAATGTTAAGCAGCTTGTTTTATCAGAATGCAACCTTATAGTATTGGTTAAATGAAAGGAGAACCACACAGTAGTTATAAAAATATGTATTTATTAATATAACATTATCTAGTACGACACAGTATCTCCTACCCACACACAATACTTAAGCACAGAAATGACAGTAAATAGCACTAATACACAGTGGGCCCCGGGGGGACCAAACCATATACTAAAATAGTGGTATAAGAACCACGACTCGAGTCAAGACAGTGTTGAGAGGTTGTAGAATCGCTGGGACCCCAAGGAACCACCCAAGGTGAGTAAGTAGGGACCCCACGGAGGACGGGTGCAGTGTGGGAACACGACCGCGTGCTCCGTACAATTCTAAGGCAAAGTCGCGGTTGAAGTTTTAGAGTTTAAGGACCCTTCTCAGTGGACTTCGAAGAAACCCCGTGGAAGTTAGGAGGTTTGAGAGCCACCCCACCCATGGATACCGAGGTACCCAAGGTACCTATCCCAGGGAAGCCGGGTGCATAGGTCTGAAGTGGCGGCGGAAACCGCAGTCGAACCAATGGAGGACTTCGAAGAAGAGCCGCTGCTGGAAGGAAGAAAAGTGTCCGTTGGAATCCAAAGGTGGATTCTTGTCAAAGAGTACCTGAAAGCTAAGGGGACAGAGTCTGGGTCACTCAGGAGTGACCAGGTGCTCGGTAGACGAATGCCCACCCATGTAGGGTGCTTCAGGTGCGTTGATGAAGTTCTTGACACTGCAGCTACGGGGACCAGGAGACATTGAGGACAACCAGGAGCCGGATACAAGCTGTGCCACAAAGGATGTCGAGTGCTGAGGGGTTGGTGTCCGGCGGGTCACCAACAAGCCTTGGCAACGGCAACCCATGCAGAAGGTCAAGGATGGATACGGTTCGGACCAGCAAGGACCAGGAGACTCACCACAGCAAGGAGAGTCAGGCCAGGCCTGGAGCAACCAGGAGAGCCCAAGAAAAGCAAAGTTGACCCTCAAATGGTCCCACAGGCCGGAGGCACAGGAGTCGCGAGAGGACCTCAAGCAATTTCACCAAACAGCTGCCCACGGAGCACTCAGTGCGAGGAGGCCGGAGTTCTTGGTAGGAAATGGTGCCAGAGGTTGGGGCTACTCGGAGCCCAATGCACTTGTTCAGGAAACCCCAACAAGCATGTGCACTTGCAAATGTACGCGGTGCACAGGGGTTCAGGTATTGCAGCCCCCACGAGGGATTCTGACCTCAAACTTGGTGAGAGGGCAGCTTGGACATCGAGAGACATAGAATCCTACATTCTGTGCTGCTGAAGCCTTTGGAGTCTATAGCAACTCAGGGTTAGCAGACAAAACAGCAGTGTTGCGGTGCCTGCGAATGCAGGGGAGTGACCCCTTCACTCCAAGGGAGCTATCTTTGGTTGTCCTTGATGCTTCACAGGTCCTGCACGGACCCTGTATGGTGCACGGGCACAGACGATGCTTCAGACTGAGAGGGAGACGAAGTCGGGCACAAACGAAGTCCAGGGAAGTTCAGAGTGTCCAGACGGTCGAAGTTCAGTGGTTTCTGGTTCAGAGTCTTGTCCATGTCGAATCTAAGGTCCTACAGCCAGGTAAGCCCTTTTGTACCCACAGGAGAGGGTTGGACAGATTCAGGGGACCCTCCCAGGGAAGGGTCTGGACAGTGGGGAGGTTACTCCCATGTCCTTTGTCCAGTTTCACGCCAGAGCAGGAGCCACCGGCTCCCAGGACTGGTTTGAACTGGACTATGCACAGGGAGAGTAAATGTGCCCCTCATGCAGACTTTCGGTCGCTGGCAAGCGCACCCACCCACCCCTAATACACTAAATCCTGTCTGGGAGGTGGTCACACCTCCCTGTGACAGGATGCCTATTGTTCTGCCTTCCCCTGCTCAAGCTTGGCTCAGCAGCAGGAGGGCAGAAATGTGTCTCTGGTCGGCAGCAGCCATTTTGTGCTTCCCGGGACTAGAAGGCTGGTACCGGGAACACCAGGGACCCAACGAAGTTCGCTTCTGAGGGGTGGAATCATACCTCCCACACCAGTTACCGGTATGGGGGTATGATTCCAACATGTTTGACACCAAACACGATAGGGTTAGTTTAAGCCGTTTTAGAGTTGGTCATTACGTGGTCCCTTAATGGCTTTATATGTCGTAAATGTCTGCCCCACTGACAACCCGGGAGAATGGACTCCGTAGGCTGCAGGGGTGTTCTGCTTATGCAGTGGCACCCTCTCACTTAGAACCAAGCACCCTGCCCTCAGGATTGTAAAGGCCTGCTAGAGGGGTGACTTATAGGTTTTAAGTGCAGTGACCCTTAGATATAGTAAACCTATATCTTAAGTAAGTGGTGCAGGCACCAACTTACACAGGCTGAAATGGCAGGCCTGTAGGTTCCATTTTGCATGGCCTCTCATGGGTGGCATAATACATGCTTCAGCCCATGGGAGGCCTCTGGGGTACCTATGCCCTGGGTACATGGGTACCATATACTAGGGACTGATAAGGGTACCCCAGTATCCAATCTGGAGTGTACCAAAGTACATAGCATAACAGTTTAAGGAGAAAGCAGATAGACTGGGGTCCTGATTAGCAGGATCCCAGTCAGACTAGTCAAAAACAGCATTACACTCAGCAAAAAGTGGGGGTAACCATAAGAAGCAGATCCTACTTTCCTACAGTGGCCTTTTGAACTTGGAGCCCTCCCTGCACCTGCAGCTCACGGTAACAATTTAGCTATTTTTTTCTGTCAAAATCTTACCATTTCTAAAGAAATTAATCAGGTTTCTGCTACCTGTTTTAGTTATCTTTGGATACTCAGGAAATTTGTCCTCTTCTTCTCAGTTCTCCCAGGACAATAGTCGGGCATTCCCTTATAACAAGGGCTCCCGGTTTTATGGTATTTATTTTTTTAACATTTCCAACTGCATTTATTCATATTTATTTTTTGGCCATTTTATCTGTATTTATCCATATTTATTTTGTGTTTTGTGTATAAATGAAGTTGTAAAACTGTACACTTCCATATTTATTTAGCTGATAGACATGCACTCATACTTTGATGTCTGTCATGATTTAGCTATTTAAGCTGCCAAATATTTCGAAATAATACATCCACTAAATATTAGCATTATACCACAAATGCATGTTGGCATATGCCATTATTTAAAGAAATTTCATCCTATTTTTTTTTATTTCCCAAGCTGTCCATCTTCTCAGCTGTTTGGCTACAATTCATGAAATACAGCACGGAGAGGCACTTAAAAGAAGCACAATTTTCTGTATTTGTCCACTTAAAAAAAAAAATGCAGACAGAAAACACATTGTTTTCTGTCTGTATTTATCTGTAAAAATCCATAAAAAGGGAAAACAGGGAGCCTTACTTATAACCTCCCAGCTGGAGTACAAAAACACATTCTAACCAGGGCTTCCAGACTACTTTCTACACTGGCGGTAAATTGTCCAAAACTCAGGTGCCATATTAATCCTTAACCTTTCAGCAATTGCCTAGCCTCCCACCATCTTTCTACCCTTCTTTGGCTCTCAGTGAAAAAACGCTACCTCTTTCAAGCACTTTGCCTCACCAATTGGGCCGTTCACAATTCAGCCCCACATCATTCAAGAAGAAGTTTACCTGCGTTCTTCTTCCTCGCCTTCTCAGGTCATCCTCCATGCTTATATTGACAGTTCCCCTTAATAAAAAAAACTCAGATGGGTGTCCATGCTTTCTCTTACCTATCGTCCAGACTCTGGAATTGCCTACCATTCCACCTGTAAGGCATCACCGAGTTCCATATCTTCAGGACAAAACTTAAAACCTGGCTTTTCTGTCAACCTTCTTAATCCTGCTTTTCTCAGCCCTTCAGATCCTTTGCCCTCTCAATATTAGTGGCAGAATCGCTTTAGCAGTATTTGTGTGCTTTAACAATTTTTTAACATAGCCAAACATGGTTCCTTCTTACCCTGGAGCAGCACCACTCACAAATGCCCCAGGCAAGGCCTGCCCGTTTTTCAATAGATTCAATCACTACCCTGCACAACCTAAGAAGGCACTGCTGCCATCAAAACACAAACAGGTCTTCATGAGTGAATGTCCCACATTCTATTACAACTCTGGTTAGGCACTGCTCTCACCAGAACACCATGACATGACTGGTCCTTAGTTCAAAGTGGGCTCCACTGCCCGGCACTATAAGTCGTGCAGTGTTGTTTTTCCACAGCACAACATGGAAAGCCTTAATGTACTTTAACACCTGTCCCCATTGTCTTGCACACACTGGTAACATGATCTAGAACAGTAGAAACACAGGCAAAGAAGCAATGTGGTTATTCTGAGTTAAACCTCACTCAGCAAGGAGGAAGTGATCGCTTGGGGGATAAGATGGTCATACACAACCAGGACACTGCACTTGCGACTGAGCTCTAAGGATACAAGATGGCTGCCTGGAGCCGGACACCATTAAATGCGTGTCTTAGCTTGGTCAAGGATTACATTTTGCTCCTGGCTGTATGAGGAATGATTGACGCTGTGATTCTTCAAAAACTGACTTCATTAAACCCTGATATAAATGTAACAAGGACCCCACAAGTGACAGTTTTTTTTTTTACAGCGTTTTATATAGCGCAAACTTGAACCGAATCGGGTATGAGAGCGCTTTACATAGCACCAGTTGCATTACATGAGGACACATTCATTTTTGTTAGGCACGGGGAGATTAAGCGATTTGCCCAGAATCACAGGATGTTCAGCGTCATTGCCGAGACTCGACCCCAGTTCCCCAGATTTGAGGTCCACCGCCCTAGCCGTTAGGCCAACTCCTCTCCCCAAAGGTTGCTTCCCAAATATTATTCCCCACCAGCATCAGACGAGATGTAAACTATCAAACTACAATTGTATCTGTTCTATTCCCTGCACTGCCAACACTTCAACCAGAACGTGCCAAGGGAAGATTCTGTTTTCAGTATTGCGCTACACAAGTCTCATCACATAGACACTGGAGTGGGCTCTGGAGAAATCCTCCCCAAATTAAAAAAATGTACTAAGTGGGCGGAGTCGGTGTGTGGGAGCATGGTCAAACACATGGATAAAAATAACAAAACATTCTGTAATAATTTTGTAACCCTTTCACCTACAGGCAACTGCATGTAAAATATAATGCACACACCTTGAATGTTGAATATTTTCAAGTTAAGATAATATCTGAGAAATTCATTGTTTTGGAAGGAAAGTTCTGTTGGTTAAAGCAATCACCCCGGATGTCTGCATGTGTAATCGGAGGGTCACTGATCTGAAACCTGATTGGTGCGCTGGAGAATAGTGATATGTTAATTTACAGTGTTATGAGGTTCCATTCTGTGATAGAAAGCTCTATGAATATGTAACACATTAGTTAAAATAAAAATGTTTCATACGCAGTATAAAGTAGGCTGCACATAGCATAAGATAGGAGGTTGCAAAATGTGCAAAAAGATTCAGGCAACAAATCTTTGAGCCCCTTCAACAAGGGAGTCGAAGGAATGAGAGGAACATATGTGCTGACGTTTGCATCCTCCCGAAATACAACCTAAACCACAAAAGGCAAAACAAGACACACAAAATGGGGTCCATACCTTTCACAATACCCTAATTATGGAGGTCCTTGAGTCCCTGTATGTCACAAGATACGAATTGGACCAGAGAAATACAAGTATTACGAAGAGTTACAAGACATGACAAAAAATTGTAGGAAATGGCCTCACACACCAACTCGGTGTCATGCTTCATCATTGACCAACCTTGCTCGCCAAAGAATCCTCTAATGGTGGGCATGCTTCCTCTATTCCGGGAGAGCTCCGCACACATAAGTATAGGGAGTTGTAAAACTCCGCACGCAGTTTCTAAATACAGAAAAGTAGTAAACTTACACAAAAATGTAAGTTTACCTTAGTGAATAAGGCCCTTCATGTTTACAATCCTTCCAAATGTTATATCTTTTGTAATACAGATTCAGACAGTACATATTGCAAACCTTTATATAGGTTTCCGTTTGAAAGATGCATACCAGAACTGGTAACATCCTTACTGTAGTTCTTAAAATGAATAAATCACTGTCACCATGAACAGGTGCATAGCTTCAAGGTGGGTGTTTCGGGTGTACCACCCCCATAAAAATGTATTCTGTAGTAAATAGTTGGGGACAGGTGCTTTCAGTTGGGTATGGTGAGGTATCTGTCAGATTTCACCCTAGATTTTTACATGCCCACACTGACAAAAACACACACACCCTCGCTCGCTTCTCTGCCATAAAACTTGGTTAGTTTGAAAACTACTGTCTTTTAAATCCCCCTAACAATCCGCACTCCTCTCTGTTTCCACTGCCTCTCAAGCCCCCCCCCCCTCGTGTCCTGCTTCTCATAATCTATTTTAACAAGATATGCCAGGGTGACTGTTGGGAAATCTGAAGTTTGTACCCCCCAGTCTTACTGACCAAGCTACACCCCTGACCATGAGGCTAAATGATTCTATCAGTTACAATCTATACTGATTCTTTAGAAACCTTTAGAGTTACTGATTAACAAACTGCAGGTATCTACATTTCTTCAGGCAGCAGGCATCCTGTAGAGAAGGCAGGTTTCTCCTTCAGCTTCCTGTTCCTTCTCTTGCTTCAAGGTCCAGGGGATCCCCTCCAGGGCCGGACTGGCAAACGAAACCGGCCCTGGCAAACTGCTCGGCCGGCCCCCTGTGGGGCAGGGGGGGTGCGGCCGAGCTGTTTGCTAGGGCCGGGTTCGGCCGATTTTGTTACAGGGGGCCGATATTGCTGGCCCCCGGTAACAAACACAGCCCCCCAGGGGCCCAAAACCGGCCCCCACCCTGGCGGCCCACCGGGGAAACGCCTGGTGCCCGCTACGGCCAGTCCGGCCCTGATCCCCTCCTTCCTTTCAGCCTGAGGCAAATTAAGGTCTGCATTACTCTTTGCTTTCTTAAGAAAAGCATGGCTAGAGTTTTGGTAAAATAAAAAAAAAAAATAAACATCCACTTCGACCTCTGGGTACAACCTCTACGTAAAAGAGCCCACCACTATGAGATCTCAGCAGCAGTCTTCGCAGCTTTCATGATATGTATTGAGAAGAAACGATGTCTCATCGTGAAGGATACAGAATACGACATCACTTCTGGGGGTATCCCACACCATGGACCCCCTCGAAGCTCGGACCAGGGAATCAGCCCAGCAGCACTGCAGAGATCCAAAATCTCATTGCCAAGCACAGGTTGGAGGTAACACAAAAAGGGAAGTTACTGCCACCTAATGCCCACCCCCCACTCCATGCCACTTGTCTAGTGCAGGCTACTGTAGTGCTAACGCTTGCAGAACTCTCAGGTTTTACAGCATCATCCATGTCACCCACTTCAGGTTTTTTTTCTTTGCATTCTGGTACTTGTAGTCCTGTTTAGCCATTATAAACTCATCATTGCAAGTACTAAAATGGAAAACAAAAACTTGGCTGCATGAACTACTCATGCATGAAAATGGAAAAATGGAAAATGTGAGACCGTGGCCAAGTTCATGCTTCCCTTTCCTGCTGGAAGTATTTTCAGTTAGGCCAAGAATTCCTTATCCTCTCCTTTGTCAGTGAGACTTCACATTTGGGATGCTTTCTGATGAAAAGCCTGAGTTTCGTTTATCTTCGATCCTTCTCTATAGAATTTGTGGCTAAAGTACAGCCAGGGTTAAGAAATAAACATTGGTGGATCGCAACAGCATACACTAAACACAGTAAAAGTCTCAGGGGTAGATTCACAAACATTTTGAGCTGGGTTATCGTCACAAAAGTGACGCTAGCCAGCACAAAATGTTTTTTTCCTAATTTACTTTCCAGTGCAAAACATGTTTTGCGCTAGAAAATACCCTAAAAGTAACGCAAGGCAGAACGAAGCCCTGCTTTGCGTTACTTAGCGCCAAGGGGGACTTACATGGTTGGTACATAGGCATTCCCATGCAACTACTCATACCTTTTGGCGCAAAACCCTATCTACCACAATAGTAGACAGGATTTAGTGCCAAAAGTTAACACCGTTTAAAATGAGATGTTAAAAGGAGAAATGTTTTTATTTCTCCTTACTTGTCCGACTTTGCATGTGTGCTGCACTGTGCAGCACACATACAAAGTAGGAATAGTTTTAAAGTGTGTCTAAGCATAGTATTTTGTACTGGAAGGGTACCCGTCCTGTACAAAACCTATGGCAGACACAGGCACGCTCCCTAGCACTATGGCGCTAAGGTGTGTTTCTGGCGCACGGCAGCTAAAATCTGCACCGGCGCTAGGGAGAGGGGAGGAGAGAGCCATATCTCTGTAGAAATGACGCTCTCCTGCTCCCTCCCTATGTCGCAATGCAGTGTAGCATTTTTGGCTGTTGCGCTGCAGTGCGTGATTTTTTTTAGATCCTGGGCCTTAGTGCGTTATCATGACATGCACCTATTCTCCAACAGCAGTGTTTTGTCCCTCACATACAGCTTCTCTGTGTCTGGACGTGCTGTTTTGTGCTTCTGGGCTTCCATCTAGAGGACCATGCAGTATGACTGAGACATTGCACATCTCCACATGCTGGAAAGAGCAGAGGACTCTGTGGAGAGGATGGTGCTTGGCACTGGAGAGCACCTTGAATGCTGCAGCGACTATAAGTGGAATCCCTGCAGGTGGAGACAACTACTGTGTGTGGGGTCTGCACTGCTGTCTTTGGCCCCACTGTATGCACTGCACTCTACATGTCCAAGCTCAATGGAGGGTTACTATGTGATACATGTGACTGAGGCCAGAGATGGACTCCTTTACCTCACAGCGCATGGCCCTTCCAAATGCGGTATAGGATGCCAAGATGCAAAATGTTGCCCCTCAAAATGGCCAACATTCCATACAATGGATGGCTGTCCTGTGGGTTTCGATCCAAAATGTGACTGACGCTTCAACAAAATTATGTCTGATGAGGATGGCCCATTACCCACTCTGTGTATTCTTCCTGGGCTCCGACTCAGAGCGAGAATGACACAGGCAGCAGGCAGTAGCAGAAGGGGGCTTGCTGCCTCATGCCACCCCATGTTGAACATGAGGCAACTGCAATTTGTCCATTTGGAAGTAAGTTAGGCTAATGCCTTCATATGAAACTTAATGTAATTAAAAACACTTTACAGGGGGACACAAATCAATTAATTGCTTAAGGCCTCCTGCTATAGTGAGCAAAATATGTGCCATGTTTGCACCAGTTGCACATTCATTATGAGCAATTTCTGCTGAGCTGCAGCATGCAGTATTGCATATATATTTCACAAATGCAGGCATAATGAGCATTGGGAATGACAATAGGTTTGGTTTTAAAGGAATGTTGTATAGCATTGTGAAGTAAATAGCATGGGAATAGATATGTGTTGCACTTGGCCCTCTCTCCAAGGTCACCTCCAAACCTACTGCCTTCACCCCTCCTGTTTTCTGAACCCGTATTTGTTGGCTTTTAGGATTCTGTGCACTTTACCACTGCTAACCAATGCTAAAGTGTTTGTGCTTGCCCCCTAAAACATGGCACAATTAGCTTACACCTGACATTTAATTTACTTGCAAGTCCCTCGTTTATGGTACCACTGGTACCCAGGGCCTAGTGGGCAGCAGCACTCATTGTGCCACCAACTGAAGTAGCCTTTTAAAGCATGTCTTAGGCCTGCCATTGCACCTGTAGTGCAGTTTTGAACTGTACTTTCAACCTGGCAAAATAATACGTTTGCCAGACCTAACTCTTCCTTTTTACTACAGATAAATTACCCTTATGATAGGCCCTAAACAACCCATGGGTCAGGGTGCATTGTTGTTAAAAAGTATAACATGTCCTGGTAGTGAAACACTGCTAAATTCATTTTTTACTATTATCAGGCTTATTTCTTCCATTGGAAAACATTAGATAACTTTTGATTGGGGGCAGGTAGGAGTGTCCTGTTGTAATTTAAAACCCTCTTTAATAGTTAAGTCGAATCTTAAGTCACAACTCTGTAAATTCCACTTTTAGAAAGTTTGCTTTTTCTTCTAACCATTTGGTGCTTGCAGCCTGCATCCTGGGTCACATGACTGGGTGAAGTTAGCAGTTGGCCTTTATGTATTCCTCCCAGACAGTGGGACAGTAAGACAAAGGGGAACTAGGTGATGGAAGGATAAGACATCCTGCCATGATGGGAGCGGCGAACCTGTTCACTGCCTCAATTACAATTCAAAGGAGCTTTCTCCAGCACACTCACAAAAAACTTGACACCAACCTATTGTCACTCCAGACCCTGGCGCCTGGGCAAGGGAAGGAAGCAAATTCCAGAACCAGATGTGGGGGGAAGTCTAGAAGCTTCTCCCGCTTCAAACCTGCTGCCAAGTATAAATATTGGACCCTCAGACCAAATCTTCATCACACTTCTGGACCTGTGGGCACTACAGAAGAAGGACTGCCCTGCTGCTTGAGGACTGGTCTGCTGTTTGAGGCCTGCCCTGCTCTCTGAGAAGAAAGGCTGGACCTGCTCCCTTCGTCACAAGTGAAGTGACTCCAAGGGCTGACCTTCTGTTCTGAGCTACAGGGGCACAACAAGCTCCAGAGGCCTCCCTGCAACTGCCCAGCTGACCAGCTGCACTGGACCTGCCCAAGCCCTGCTGGCCTCTGCTGGAGGGCTTATCCCCAAGAGGTGCCCTCTAGCCTAACTGAAGGTTCCATCAAATCTGGCGTAATGTTATGCAAAGTCCTGCAAAGCCTCGCCGCACAGAACCAACACCGTGTGACTAAAAGCACCGCAAAGCCTCACCCGACATCCACAAGCTTTATCGGAAATGTGGCTGAGCAACACAAAGCCTCGCCACACAGCAACAAGATTCATCGGAACCAACGCTGAGCAGAGCAAAACCCCTCAAAACCTCACCCCACAGATAAAAGCTTCAGCGAAATCAACGTGTAGTGGCGCAAAACCTTGCAAAGCAACGCCACACAGGCCTCGCATTAAGGACATAAGGTACATTCCTCAGTGTGCCAAACTTGGCCCTCTGCCCAGGCTGCGTTGCGCTCTATTGCGGTTGGACTGAGCTTGTGACTTTATCCTGGTCCAGCACGACCAGATACCCTTAGCTTTTTTGGCGCTACTTTTATCTAAACCTTTAAAGTTCAATATCTCCAGGTCTACTGATTAGATTTACGTAATTTTGGTCTCAAATTATTTATTGAAACGTAACCTATTTTTCCAAATTGGTTTGGGATTTTTATTGTATTGTGTTCTCACTTTATTACTGGTAGATCTGGTAATGCCTGTTGATGCTGTTTCCTGCGTGGCATTTCTGCTGCGGCAGGACGAGGGCGCCGGAGGCTGTGAGGCAGTATGGTGCGGGGAAGCGAGGCCACCGTAGAGGTGAGCTGAGGCGGGGGTGCTTCCTCCGACTATTAGTGCTCAGTGCTTTTCTGCCTGCTTCTGCCTGGCCTCCCTCCTGTGTATGCCGCTTCACTAAACAGGCATCGGGGAGCACCATGAGTGCCGCAAGTGCCAGCGCTCTTCACCAGAGGATGCCAGCGACCCCTGTGTCTGACGTCTGCTTTCCCTATTTCTTGCTCGCTTCCCCATTTCACGTGTCAGGGGATTGAACAGGGTCCGGAGAGGCCCAGCAACTGGCTCAGTAAAGGAGAGGAGGTGCCTGTTTACCAACTCCCTCTTGACGAAGTGCGTCCTGAGACAGCTGAAGGGAAGCTGAAGTAGAAGTTGAGCCTGTGAGTAATAACCTTGCACAACTCTGCACTGCAATCCCTGCACAAGGGAATTAAGCAACAAGGCAACAAGCACAGAGAAGAGCGGGCAGTTCGGGTAGCGTGGGCTAGGACCCACTGCATTGGAAGAGCCCCGTGGTCTGCTGAAGTGACCCACCGAGGGCGGGCGCGGCTAGCTGGCCCGGGTGTGCTCCCCCGCGTGCATTGCCCGCCGCATTTTACAACTCAGCAGGGCTTCCAGCATCTAATTGCATCTAATTGCCTCGCAGAGGGTGGCCAACAAGGGCCCTGCAGCGTTCTGATGCCCCTCCCTGGCTTCTCTGGCCTTTATCCATCTCCAGGGTAGGAGTGGTGGCGTTGTCAGGAAAATCATCCTCCTAGACACCTTAGCCATTTGGACCCCCTTAGAAAAGTATCCACCTAAATCTAGGGGGCCTGGCGCAGAACTACTTGGTATCTGGGAGATTCATATGGTTTAGAAAGACCAGATCATTGCCTGTAGCAGCCTGCAGTAGCAAGGTAGAAGATCGGACCTAGGACTATTCAAGTCAAGCCATCTACCTGCAGCTCCTAGGCAGTAACCTAGGACAATAATCAACAGAATCCTATTAAAGCCAAACAAGGTTAATCACATTGACAATGCCAAGACGGAAGCTGCCATCTCGCAAAAAGGAACAAGTGGGAGACCCATCCCCACTGTCCTTGCTTTTTGTACCTGCTACATCCCTTGTATTCAAGGCTGAGGACTTGGAAGAAATGAGGTTGTGTGCCAGCAGACCCTCGTCAATGATGACATCTTCCTAGTCAGCAGTCTTGACATCAGCACTCAAACTTTAAATAATAAAGCACTGTCGGCCACTGGGACAAAAATCCGCAGGCCACAATCAAGCAGAAGGGTTAATAACAGAGACATTATCTCAATCATACATGTCATCAGCATCTCCAGCCCTCAAGAGCGAGTAGCGCCATAGAGGCGCAAGTAGGCACCAGTCCCATGCCATCAATCATTCCGACCACCAGTGGGGACTTAACAGTAGCAGCACCTATGCAAATCATGGTGACGGTAGCCGCCCAAGTCCACCGAATTCCAAAGCCGACGAGACCACTGGCTACAACACAGAAGAGAGCAAAAACGCCACCAACCGCAAACAACATGCCAATCATGACCAGGAGAACCTGTCGGAATGCTTCCTTTCCATCACAGAGGCCCAAATAAACGAGACACTAGACCAAACCCCAATACTGGGAAGGAGCATATATAAAAGGATTTTGGCTCTGCTCTAGGCTCACGGTCTGGTTCCAATAGCCCTACGCTGGCTGCAATAAGTGCCTTGCAGGACACAATCACCAGGGCGCTTCTCTGGCAATGAAATAAGATGGAACTCCATATTGACCAGATACAATCACTGGCAACTCACCTGTCAGAATCAGGGTCCGAATTAAGCAGCCTGGAGGCCATATTAGAGTATTAGGGAAGGACAAACCTTGCCCATGTTCCCCGATCATTGACAAGCTAAGCTTTCTACCTGAGATCTTAGGGGCTCTAGCGGATAGCATCAAGGCCAATGGAGTGAGTACTGAGCCAAAGAATCAGGAAGCAAACTTTAATGTGGGCGAGTATGTCTCTTACTTCCCCGAATCCAGGAACGGGGGCACTAGAGGGAATCTCAACCATTGTCTCAGAAGTGGTTACTTAGCCTCTCAACTCTCTGAGCCACCCAAACAGCATTTTGGTAGCCTCTTCCTCCATTGAACACCTGGCTGAGCCCAAGCTGAGAAGAAATCAGTCTCCCATAGTACCATTAGACACAAGAGGGCAACATAAGGACTCTGTATACTCAACAGAACCTGACCCCCCCCTCCCCATTAAAATCTAACATGTTGAGAAGGGCAAAAATAAGATTAAAGAAACAGACGAAGAAACAATGTCTATCAAAAAGAAACTCGTTGTCGCACAAGCTATCCAAATCCACCACACCACAGGTTGGCTCTAACTCAACAAATCTCTTCCCCATATTTGCTCAACCTACAAAGTCCACAACCTTGCCTCCAGTGATCACCGACAACACTGTCAAAGCAGAACAGCCTACTCTTCCAATAAACAGGAAGGGCATGAAGATGAGTCCCATCAGGGAAGCCCTGGAACTAGGCGAACTGAGGGCCCCAACTACTACGGTTGCAATCGTGGATCACCTTGGTGATGCTGCAGCTGGGCTGCGGGCTACCCCTACGATGCAGGGAGCACAGGTGATCAGTCCTGTGTGGCTCCGTGGAGCTCCTAGAGTTGTCGTGGATAAAGGCACACAGTCTGACAGGAAGTGTTTAGACATACCATCTGGCTCCAACTTTGGGGCGAGACCAGTGACCCTTCAATGGTCTGCACCCCAGTTGTACCCTCGCAGACCAGCAGTGAGTGAGCAACTGCTCCTATGGTGAATTCGGGCACACAGTCAGACAGTATCTCCCAAGCCTAATTAACCAGCCACCAACATGGAAGTGATACTAGGGATCCTTCACTCAACTGCAAAGCCCAACCCGCAGTCTATTTTTGTCACCAAGAGCTCACCACCCAGCCTGCAAGAGAAGAGGAAGGGAGTGATCATCCAGAGCGGATCTTCATATACCGTTACTGCCCCAAAGGCCTCCAGAACACGCTTAATAGAGGAAATCTGCTGCGGCTGTTGCACCACATTTCCACACTGAAGCATATAACTTTGGAGGACCTTGCTTGGGTGAGATCAATTCCCAATCTTAAACTCAAACAGCGATGTTACCAACTCGGTATGGATGAGAGAGGACCACAGAGACACGGTGTGGCCGGAAAAAGCCTCCTTCACGGAATGAGGGATAGAACTTCTTCATAAACTTTCAACAGTGAAATATCCTTGCGTTCTGTTACGCCCTCACCCAAGATAAACAACCACAAGCTTATTAAACTGAAGGGCACAGCAGGAGGAAAACGAGGCTGGGATATGGAAGAAGTTGAGGGATCATGAGTCCTCACAGTCTCATGCTCACATAACCAGAGAGAGGTACACTGCGACATCTCAAATGGTACACACAGGAAGTGGGGGAAGCATGAGATTCCTGCAATCAAGAGACTAAGCTACGGTCTCTAGCCCCAAGATACACCTTTGACACCCACAACCAAGACTAAACACCACCATCTCAGTAGTCTCATGGAAGGTGGCTGGCCTCAAAAGTGCCAGCAAGAGCAGGCAAGCTATGTCCTATCTGGAGACAAATGATATTCTATGCCTTCAGGAGACCTGGGCTCTTGCCCAGACGGCCCTGCCAGGGCCTTCACACCGGCGTTCCGTTCAAGTCTTTTTGGGCATCCTTTGGGTGGTATTTCTATCTTTATTAAGCACTCAAGCAAACTGGAGGCCACCGCACTGGATCTTGGCTTCACGGGGGCCCAAACAATTTCCATCACTAGCCTGAAACTCAATGGGAAAGCAATCGGACTGATACTGGTTAATTGTTATCTTAACTCCCACAAAATGCCATGATGATGCTTGCTTGACTTGCTTGATAGTCTTGATTCACCCTTTTTGGACCACCATCGACACAAAATTATAATCACAGACTGCAACCTGGCATCTGGGCTGCAAGACAATTCATACATCGAGGAAATGTAACTACCTGGGTGTGTGGTTCAGTGGATACAGCAAACCAGCAGTTCAAACGAGGTCTCTCAAAAAGAAAGGAGCTGCCATTATCTATGGCATTGGCCAATGAATTGGCTACTAAGTAATTTTCAACGAAATGGGGGTGCGCCAGGTAATGAAGTCCAGTAGCCAGCGAGTAGTATCAAAATCACAAATCACGAAGTATTTCTGATTTGATTTGTGAATTTGAAATAAAGAACTTTCTTGATACTACTCGCTGGCTACTGGACTTCATTACCTGGCGCACCCCATTTCAGTTGAAAACAACCTTGGATCTGGAGCACAGAGGCGTCATGCAATGGCTGGCGCTGAGGTAGATTGCGCAGGAACATTACATACTGGAACTAGCGTGAAGTGCGAAATCAGGGGTCCGCCGTTGTTATTCTTGACATTTGGCTACTAAGTAGTGCCTCGGCAGCCCCTATACTCAGGGTAATGAACGCGATACTCCTCCCAGCCTTGCAGTGTGGCAACAACACTTACCCAGGTGCACTAGACTCAGCCTTACAGCAAATTCATTGCAGCTCGTACAGATAAATCTTCCAACAGCCACAATATATACGCCACTCATTAGTAGAATTTGGCCTCATGAATCAATTATTAGCCTGTTAACCCTTAAAGTTGAAATTTTACATCAGGACAAGGAAGGCTTCGAACAATTCACTAAAGGCCCATTTGAAATTCATATATGAGCTGTCAGGCTATCCATGGTTTAGTCAAGTAAGGAGCACTATCTTGTCCTTCCAGATAGAAGAATCAGCGCTCCGAGCAGGGGATGCTCCATACTCTGCCTGCAAAAAGTAATCAATCAGCAATTAAAGGAGACCTCAAGGGTGCAAGATCTACTATTATTAGATAACTCAGTACAGGCACAGCCCCTGAATGGCAATTACCAGGCCGGAAAGCTGCAACCATATCTTTTGGAAGCCATAAACGTGCAAACACATAGACAGATTCTGTATATGAGACTTCCAGTGCTTCCAATAAAAAATTTGAATCCAGCATGGGCAGGTCGAGGAGGCATGGGGGAATGCAGGCTATGCAATTATAGACAAGAATCGTGGCTCCACTTGTCATGTTGCTGCCCCTCTTTAGACCTCCAAAGGAGATTACTGCTCAAATCGGTCTCCTTAGCTTTCGTGCCAGGAAGCATCTTCAAACATCTTCAGAAATATTGCTCCATGGGCTTTGGCGAGATGCGCGAAATAGGTCAATGGACTTAGGCAACAGCTCTCCCCAATAACTGTGCCGCACCCAGCCATAAGCAAGGGCAAAACCCAATAACAAAGTATGATGTCCGAGATGGGCAGGAGAGATGGCTGGGAGCGGAGAAATTGAGTTAAACAGAGACCCTCGACACGGGAGGCAAATTACTGTGGGGCATTTTAACACAATCTGGCAATTTAGGACTGGACCTGTCTTCATGAACTTCGTAGTTGGTGGCTGGTGCGTTATTTTTTAGCTTTTAACTCTCTCAATAATGTACAGATTGTTTTTAGTGACTGCACATTGGTACATTGCACTTTGAATATTTATTTGCTTTTATCTGTCTTAACCAAGTTGTAATGGTTTTTATTAACTAAACAATACAGCTTACTACTACCACTTTATTACTGTTGGTGTGCAGCATAAATACTTCACACATTGCCTTTATGTTAAGCCTGACTGCTGTTGTGCTAAGCCACCAGAGAGTTATTACAGCTTTATTTAGTGACTCTTGTTGTTGATATGCATTTCTGTGAAAGCAAAGAACTATACAATAATATTGTTGTAGGTTAAATGTTAAGGTGGCATTTACACTTTCAAGACAGACTTAAAAATCTATGATGGCCAATGACTGCCCTCCTCCCATCTGTACTGCTGCTAGAGAAAAACAACATAAATTATCTATTTATCTATGGCACTGTAAGAGCATTCCAGTGTCATGTATGTGCCCCTGAACGTCCAAGCTTAGACAGCTGGATAAATAAATTAAATTATCACAGCTGCATGGAGGGCAAGCACATTTTTGTGGAAGCACACAACTTCTGCCCAATCAAAACATGTACTCCTGGCTCCCAACATGTGGGTGGAGCCAAAGCCCTTCTCTAGTGATGCTCACATAATTGTCTGGCAACAGCCTCACTGTCAAGCAAGATCTAAGGGGCCGATTCCGATCTCGGCCGGTAGGGCACCGAATCGGATTCGGCTTAACCGGATCCGATTCGGAGCCCTATTTCCCGACCAAGTCGTACGTGCGTCCGGGCGAGCGAGTACGATGCGTGCGGTCGCGAAATCCCCGACCCACTCGTTCGCAGGACCCGACCGCTCCGACCGACTCGCACGGGGACGACGCGCACCGCGCAATGGAGACGTTCCCCGGCCGGGTAAGTACGATGCGCACCTCGACCGCTCCGACCGACTCGCGCAGTCCGGCTCCAAGGAGCTGTCGGAGCCGCACTTTGGGGGTCCGTGTCGGACCCCCCTGGAAGCGTAGGCGCGCGAGTCGCACACAGGGGGGACCCATGGGTCCCCCCTACACGTGCATGCACGGTGCGACCCGCATCGACGCGAACACGCTGTAGGGGGCGCCCTTGTTCGCGTCGTGCCCATTGAGTCAATGGGAGCCCGTGTACGCGTCGTACGACTGGCTCCCATTGACTTCAATGGGAGTCCGACCGAATCGAGTCCGATAGCATACGTGCGCATCGTACTCGTTCGGTCGGACTGCTAGGGTCCGATTCGGTCAGAAATCTCTCCGGGTCCGGCTCGGTTGGGGAGATTTCCGGCCTGAATCGGAATCGGCCCCATAGTCTGGCGACAGCTGTGCTGTCAAGCCAGACCATAAAGATGTCTTGTCACTTGCTAGAGGGAAAGGCAGGCTACTTTCCTGTGTCTCGCAGCTTACCCGCTGCACTAACCACAACATCAAGCAAAACTCTTTCAATGATTTGAAACCTGTTACTTTGACTTGCCTGGACATTAAAACTTTCAATCAATCAATTAGGGGTTTTTAAAGCGCGCTACTCACCCGTGAGGGTCTCAAGGCGCTGTAGGGGAGGGGGGGGTGCAGCTCCGGATCAGCTGAAGAGCCAGGTCTTGAGGCTCTTCCTGAAGGTGTGCAGGGTAGGGGAGCGTCTGATGTTGACTGGGAGCTCGTTCCAGGCCTTGGCCGCGATGTGGGAGAAGGCTCTTCCTCCTGCTCTGGTTCTGCGGATGCGTGGTGTTTCTGCTAGGGCGAGGTCGGCAGAGCGGAGGTTTCTTTTGGGTACGTGGAAAGATACTCTTTCGTTGAGGTCCGGTGTTGTGGAGGGATTTGTAGGCATGGGTGAGTAGCTTGAAGGTTACTTTCTTCTCAATGGGGAGCCCGTGGAGGTCTCGCAGGTGTTGGGTCATGTGTTCGTGTCGTGGAGTTCTGAGGATGAGTCGGGCCGCGGTGTTCTGGATGGTCTGGAGTTTGTGAAGGAGGGATTTGTTGATTCCGGCATAGAGGGCGTTGCCGTAGTCCAGTCTGCTGGTTACGAGTGCGTGGGTGACGGTCTTTCTGGCTTTGGGGGGGATCCACTTGAATGCCTTGCGGAGGATGGGGAGGGAGTTGAAGCAGGTGGAGGCGACGGCATTGATCTGGCGGGTCATGGTGAGGGAGGAGTCTAGGATGATGCAGAGGTTCCGGGCGTGATCCGTCGGGGTAGGTGGGCTTCCTAGGGCGGAGGGCCACCAGGTGTTGTCCCAAGCGGAGGGGGAGGGTCCAAGGATGAGGACCTCTGTCTTCTCTGAGTTGAGCTTTAGGCAGCTGTTGCTCATGCAGGCTGCGACGTCCTTCATTCCTTCCTGGAAACTGAGTCTGGTGTCTTCTGGGTTCTTCATGAGGGAGAGGATGAGCTGGGTGTCGTCGGCGTAGGATACTATGCTGAGCCCATGTAGTCTGACGATGGTGGCGAGGGGGGCCATGTAGATGTTGAAGAGCGTGGGGCTGAGCGATGATCCTTGGGGTACTCCGCAGTTGATCTCTGTAGGTTCGGAGAGGAGGGGTGGGAGACTGATCCTTTGGGCTCTGCTGGCGAGGAAGGAGCGAGCCAGTTGAGGGCGGTACCACGTATGCCGGCGTCGTGGAGTCTGGCTGCAAGAGTGCGGTGGGAGACGGTGTCGAAGGCTGCGGAGAGGTCTAACAGGATGAGGGCCGCGGTGTGGCCCTGGTCGAGTAGCATGCAGATGTCGTCGGTGGCGGCGAGGAGGGTGGTCTCGGTGCTGTGGTTGCTGGGGAAGCCGGACTGGGAGGGGTCGAGGATGGCGTTCTCTTCGATGAAGGCGGTCAGCTGGGCATTGACGATCCTCTCGGTGACTTTGGCTGCGAAGGGAAGGAGAGAGATGGGCCAGTAGTTTTTCAGGTCCGTCGGGTCAGCCGCGGGTTTCTTGAGAAGGGGTTTAACCTCTGCCCGCTTCCAGTCGTCGGGGAAAATGCCGGATTCGAAGGAGGCGTTGATGGTGCGGCATAGTACGGCATAGTACGGGTGCTATGGCGGTGGCGGCTCTGTGGAAGATGTGCGGCGGGCAGGGGTCCGTGGGGGCTCCTGAGTGGGTGCTCTTCATGGTCGTGGAAGTATCTTCGGTGGTGATTGGAGTCCAGGTGGTGATGGTGGGATGGCTGTCATTGCTGGGGGTGGGGGTGGTTTCTGGAGTCTGTTCGCTGAAGTTGTCGTAGAGTGCCTTGATTTTCAGGTGGAAGTAGGAGGCGAGCTTCTTGCAGAGGTCCTGGGACGGCGTGATGTCTGTGGCTTCGCTAGGGGGTCTGGTGAACTGCTGGATGACGTTGAAGAGTTCCTTTGTGTTACTGGCATTGGTGTGGATTTTGTTCAGGATGAAGGTCCTCTTGGCGGCTCTTATGCATTGGTGGTATTCAGTCATGGCGCTTTTGTAGGTGTTCTGGTCTCTGGTGGTTTTGCTGTTTCTCCAACGTTTTTCGAGGCATCTGCAGGCGCGTCTGGCTTCTTGGAGGTCGGTGGAGAACCAGGCGGCCTTCAGGGGGCGTTGTCTGGTGGGGTGGCGGAGGGGTGCGAGCTTGGAGGTCTATTCGTAGAATCTGTCAAATCTCTTGAATATTACACACAGACACAACTTGTTTCTTAATTAGGCACGCAAATCGTCTGGTATTCAGGCCTTGCTATCTATGCTCTCTCCTCTGAAACTGCCTGTGCTGCTTGTACATACTGTATGCTCGTGAATATTTGATTTGAACTCTAGCATCTTTCAACGGTTATTTCAAACATTTTTTGCTACCTACTATCTGCCCGTTCGTATCCATTAAAGCTGTTTATTTTCTGTGACCAGCTAGTTTCTTTTTATTGAGCTCATCTTTTGTAATATTTATCTAGTGATCAACCACATTCTCTTGTTCCCCGGAAAAGTGTACTCTGCATGTGTTTATTTCAACACATTCTGTTCTTTAGTTAATATTTTAACCATCTTTTGCATTTCACAATTCTGCACTGCACAGATGAATGCTGTGTCAAAACATCAGCCAATACATTAGCAGGCTGACACGCCTCCTCCAAATAATGCAGTCTGGCACACTGAAATACACTGTGTGCCACCATCTAGAGGTCGGCACAATGTTGCCCCATAATCCTTACATCTATAGGTCAGCACACTTCCACAGACAACTCTTTACAGGTTAGGCTGACAAACAGCCATGCATTATCCCCTACTTTTAAAGTTTACAGCACCCTAGCAAACATTAGAAGTTTGCACCCTCACGTGTGTTACTGGCTATGGTTAAAGTTTGTAACTCAGTTCAGTTCATAAACTTTATTCGGCTGAAAAGAAATCCAGCCATTAAAAGTACATAAATAAAAACACATACATGCACATAGGTAAAAAGCAATACAATATCCCTGTCACATCATTAAAATCTCCAATTTATACAGTACATAAAACACAATAGTGGACACAATCCCTGCCCTATTGCAATGTTATAACATATAAAAGGTACAATAAAGGTCACCTACAGATTCATACATACATTATTTAATCTAATGTTCTATACAACGGTCCTTAATTTAGGTAGGTCCACTAAAAGTCAAATAAATCTGCAGAACAATTAGAAGTACATAGTACTCAATTTCCTTAACTGTTGCAATATGCTTTCCTTATTTTAATAGAAAATGTGAACAGCTGATATGCACTCAATGTAAACAAATGAAACAACAAAGTTAATCTATAACGACAAAATATTCAATTCGGTGTGCACCTGAAGAGGAGGTATAGCCCACCTCCTACTTGAAAAGTGGGAAAACTAGGACAATAGTCATAGTCTTCAAGTGCACTACTCAGAAGCACTCCAATGGAGTGTATTACATGTTTCAGTGCAAGTGATCAGATAACACAGATGTGTGAATACAAAAAGACACAAATAAAAATCCAAAGATCACATCCAGAAGTGAACAGCATCCAAATAATACTGTGAGATGTGCTGATGATGGCTCTAAAAATTCTTCTTTTATTGAGCAAACTTCATATATCTCCCGACGGGAACTTCAATCAAATACGATAAGTAGCAGTTGCATACATCCCACAAATTATAGTTAAGTCCCAATGCATTTGGGGCATAAACAGCTGCCCTTCTTCAGGGGAATCTACAAATGAATGAATGCAATGTCATAATTTTTACATTACTATCAACGCACTAGTGTGAATACAAAAAGGTAGACATGAGGAAAGCACATAACCAGGGGAAATGTAGAAAATGGCAATTGTAACCAGATAAAGAACAGGAGATTCAAGAACTACAAGACAATCTCATTCAATGGATGGATTCAGAAAATTGGGAGTCCACTTTGAAAGAAATCAATACTAAATTGCACATATATGCTAAAGAAATTCACGAAAGAAAAGTACGCAAATTTAGAAGGGACACTATTGACTACAAGTTGGATGAGGTTTATTCCTGGGCGGAAGTTTACGCGCAAAAACGGAATTTTAAACATCCTGGTTCCACATCTTCAGAAGAGAGTTTAGCATCTATTAGCGACACTCAACTCACCCGAGCACCTGTACCATCAAGCACGATTTCCACAATGAGTGAGGCTACTCCAGGTACCACCTACACCTCCAAGGTTTCTTTTTTAGACACCAGCCCGCCTGCCAACAATACACCAACAAGCTCCTCGACGGTTCACCCCGACGCAGTAAATCCCGCAGAGGCCACAGATACAATGAAGCGGGCAGGAACAGGCAGGAGACATAAGAAACAACTGTGATTAATATTTCATCTACCTCATTATCACAAGCTCAGTTGGCCTTGTTGAATAAGGGCACCTCGTTTGTTCCTACTTTTTATACGAAACCTTTTGAGTCTGAAGTGGCCCTCTACAAATTCACGGAAAATTGCGTTTACGCTATTTTTTTTAACCTTGAGAGCAGTCAAAATGCCCATGACCCATTAGACTACCGTGAATTTAAACCTAAAAGCACTTTTATTTCACCTGTATCCCATAAGGTCATTGATTCATTCGAGACGCTCGTCAAGAAGGACATTCTGAAATTGACTGCATCTTCGTCTAAACGCTTGAACATGTCCAAATCTAACAAATTGGCCCTTAAAACATTGAGAAGAGATACCTCTTTGTTTTTCTCTCCAGCAGACAAAGGAGGTGCCTGGGTTGTTATGGACCGTTGCTTTCATGAATCGAAGGTTGAAACCATGTTGCAAGATGAAGCTACCTACTTACCTTTACCTCAAGACCCCACAGAGGAGTTTCAAGGCAATCTTACGGAGATTTTGGCACATGCGAAGGACATGGCTTGGGACTTTCTTTATACACTGCATCCATGCTGACCGTCTATATACATGCTCCCCAAAATACACAAATCCGTGAGAGATCCGCCACTGAGGCCCATCGTATCAGGTTGCGGCTCACTGCATGAACCTTTAGGCCACTATTTGGATACATTTTTACAGATCATCGTACAAGCTGGCAACACTTATTTACAGGACACTACACATCTGTTGCAGCTTCTTCAAGAAATTGCATTATCCACTATGACTGAGATTTGGTTACGCACGGTTGACGTGACAGCCTTATACACGTCCATCCCTCATTCGGAGGGCATTGAAGTAGTGGAATGGGCCCTCCTGCGTCAGGATGATATGCAAGCAAGTAAAGTGTTTCTGCTGGAGCTTCTCCAATTCTCATTGTTTCACAGCTACATCAGATGGAAGGATAAATACTTTCTCCAAACGAATGGTACCTCGATGGGTTTTTCTGGTGCTCCCAGCTATGCGAATATATTCATGATGCAGTTTGAATCTAAGCACATTCTATCCGACCCAAGGTGGATTGACCACTTGATTCTCTACAGAAGACACATAGATGACATTCTCATTGTATGGCAGGGCAGACCGTAGCGCCTTGACAGGGGGGACTGCGAGCGACTCCAGGCATCTTCCGCTCTTCTCCCCAGGAGGGGACTCCACTGACCAGCATCCTCAGCGCGCGGACGCGCTGAAAAGGAGCGCGCTGTCCCGCGGCGCACTGCAGACCGTAGCGCCTTGACAGGGGGGACTGCGAGCGACTCCAGGCATCTTCCGCTCTTCTCCCCAGGAG
Source organism: Calotriton arnoldi (assembly GCA_963921515.1). Taxonomy (NCBI): domain Eukaryota; kingdom Metazoa; phylum Chordata; class Amphibia; order Caudata; family Salamandridae; genus Calotriton; species Calotriton arnoldi. The sequence continues at coordinate 1,408,482 of CAWUFW010002286.1, forward strand.
GGGACTCCACTGACCAGCATCCCGCGCTGAAAAGGAGCGCGCTGTCCCGCGGCGCACTGCAGACCGTAGCGCCTTGACAGGGGGGACTGCGAGCGACTCCAGGCATCTTCCGCTCTTCTCCCCAGGAGGGGACTCCACTGACCAGCATCCTCAGCGCGCGGACGCGCTGAAAAGGAGCGCGCTGTCCCGCGGCGCACTGCAGACCGTAGCGCCTTGACAGGGGGGACTGCGAGCGACTCCAGGCATCTTCCGCTCTTCTCCCCAGGAGGGGACTCCACTGACCAGCATCCTCAGCGCGCGGACGCGCTGAAAAGGAGCGCGCTGTCCCGCGGCGCACTGCAGACCGTAGCGCCTTGACAGGGGGACTGCGAGCGACTCCAGGCATCTTCCGCTCTTCTCCCCAGGAGGGGACTCCACTGACCAGCATCCTCAGCGCGCGGACGCGCTGAAAGGAGCGCGCTGTCCCGCGGCGCACTGCAGACCGTAGCGCCTTGACAGGGGGACTGCGAGCGACTCCAGGCATCTTCCGCTCTTCTCCCCAGGAGGGGACTCCACTGACCAGCATCCTCAGCGCGCGGACGCGCTGAAAAGGAGCGCGCTGTCCCGCGGCGCACTGCAGACCGTAGCGCCTTGACAGGGGGGACTGCGAGCGACTCCAGGCATCTTCCGCTCTTCTCCCCAGGAGGGGACTCCACTAACCAGCATCCTCAGCGCGCGGACGCGCTGAAAAGGAGCGCGCTGTCCCGCGGCGCGGGACGCGCGCGGGCGAAGCCCGGGCCAAGGGCGGGCCCGTCCACGCCCGTCGGAGCCCGGAGGAGGCTGGGCTGGGCAAACTCTCTGATATTTGTGCTCTGGACCGTTTGATCGTTTGAGACTGTAAGGTATTGTTGTTATTGTACACTTGTTTACAGTTTAACAAACTTTATATTGGGAATTTGGTTTTTTTTTTTTTTAAATTTCACTGACTGGGTGTGATATTCAGTTACTAGAAGCGAATTATGAGTAAAAGGAAGGGAAGTAAAGAAAAACATATGGGTGGACCAATTGGGACTCTGGACGCCTTTCTAACGAGGGCTGAATCACTCCTTGTCCACGAAATCGAACTAACTGAGAGGAGGCTCTCTTTGGACTCACATATTGCACATAAACGCTGTTCGCTAGGAAGAACAACTATCGCAGATTCCCAAGACTCTTTGGACGCCCTAGTATCAGTGACAGAACTGGTGCAGTCTGATGGCGGGTTGGGCATTCCTATATCTATGGGTCAGCCCACGTTATCTGATGATACGACAGGTTGTCAGTCTGTGTCTCAGGGGCAGATCATACCAATATTCCCACAGAATAGTAACTTTGTACCCTCCATTGTAAAGAAAAGAGGAGGAGGGCCATTAAAGCAACGAACAATGAAAAGGACTCGTCTGGAGAAACATGTGGGGGTTCTTGTTTATCTCCCCCAAAACGATGCGAATTACAAGGTCTAAGGTCATGGCTAAGGCTCTTAATATGCAACTTAATCAGCAAATCCCAGTGGTAAATGATTCTGCCCATGATTTTGCCTTTTTAAATAAAATTGAATTAATGGTTTCTACACTTTTAACTCCTCTAACGTGTAAACTATCTTTAATTGAGGAAAAGCTAAACTCTTTGGAGGCAATGTTTTTATCAAAACAAAATCCCGTAAGGGGTAATCAGCTAAATGAGGAAGTAAGATTGACCTCAGGTGCGGTTCCTCATGTGCTGGTGGATAATTTGGGTAGTGATGCCCCACAGATTTTGGTAGGGGCGCAAGCCCAATTGGTGGCACCCAAAGAGAGTGTCACCTTGATACATGGCGATTCCCAAGCGAATTTGAGTGATTCGAATGACCGGTTTTATTCTTTGCAAAATAGTCATGCAAATATATACAATCCCCTATCTCATTTTAGAAGTACACGTAACGCATCCCGGCCAGTAGTGGATACTTTCCTGCCTACCCCCTTGCTAAATACAGTGAATTCAGAAAAGGGAACCACAATTACCTGTGGGAGGGGGCTGTTCATCATTCTGCTGAGGGCCTGAATGCTAGAGACAGGATAGATCTTCCGCCAGCAGCTTGCCCATATGTGATTGTTTTGGCTAATGTACCGGCATTAAAATTAAAGCAAATAGAATCTACTGAACAGCTGATCCATAAAGCCCAGTATTGGCTTACTAATTGTGCGGGTGACAACTATAACATATATGGACATGTGATTATGGCCAGGAGAGTTAACTGGATAGGTAAGGCCCCCAAAACTTTTAAAGGGGATTGCATTATTATTAATTTTGACAACCAAAATGTGGTGGGGCAGTTACTATCTGTTCTGCCAAGTTTTCCTTCACCCCATTCAGAAATCTGTGCACTTCCACTTGGTTTTTTTATAAACCGCACAACTTTCTAGAGGCTTCGTCAAATAGAAGGAATGTGAGTAATAGACTTGGGTATCCTGTTCCTAACTTATGTGCTACCTCAACAGTTTTACCTCTCTCTCTTAGTAACCGTTTTTCTACATTGGACGGTATGCAAGACTGTGATTGACTGACAGGGCAGACTTCATCACATATAGAGTCAGCTGATTTAGTCTTGGAATTTATATCACCTGTAGTTTCTGTTTTAACTGTGGACGCCCATACACATCCAAAAACGAAGGTATCTGGTTTGACTGTGCCCCAGACTACGCCTCATATAGATTGTTCTACGTCTTCCGTAGCAGTGATGACGTGGAACATTGCTGGGTTTAACCAAAAGAAAGCAAATAATGAGTGGCTTTCCCTTATAACATCTAAGGATATAGTGTGTCTACAGGAAACCTGGGAAATTAATTCAATGCATCTTAATGGGTACTGTTCATATCATACGCCAGCAAAACCGTCGGTATCGGGCCGCGCTAAGGGAGGTTTGTTAACCTTACTTTCTAATAGCTTCCCATTAAAAGTAAAACGATTTTTAAATACATCATCATTCTATCACATTATAGTCTTGGAGCAGGGTGCTGATAAATATTGGCTACTTGTAAATTTCTACAATAATAATTTTGGTAATAACCAAGTTGCGATATTGGCACCACTAGAAAGGGATATTGCTAATTTAGAGAAAACACTTAGCAAACCCTGTGATATAATCTGGCTTGGCGACTATAATGTTCATCCATGTGATAAGGTAGATACTCCGGCATGTGGGATACTAGATGATGATGGGGACTGTGTCTTACATTTTGACCATACTGATTATGGTTCTGGGCTAAATAGACTACTCATCACTAGGAACCTTGTGTTTTTAAATACTATTGATATCTCAACTGGGCACTTAGACTGTACCTTTTTAGTCGTACCTCCTCTTCTACACTTGACTATATTCTGGTCTCTAATTCTATAAGGAAATATTTTTCCCCACTACAGATTAAATTCTATGTTTTTAGTGACCATGCGGCGATCACTTTTTTTATCTCTTCCTTAAAAAAAGGGGAATGTCGTTTAAACCTCCCCATAGTACCAGTGATTGGAAGGGTAAATGGGATCATCCTGAAATGGGAGAAAGTTGACCCAGAGAAATTTTTGGTTACAATAGGTAGGAAGTGTGCCTTAGAGATAAGGCTATGCCTAGATCCCTCAATCACTGATGGAATGGTCAATGCTTTTGAATTGATACTGAGGGAAGTTAAGTTTAACCTTATGTGCTCCATCCGTAATAGATCCCCTAAGACTTGTACTTGGTTTGATGAAGATTGCCGAACTGCACTTGGAAATCTACATGTGGCCCTTAAAGTAATACCACGTAACCAGCATCTGATTACATCTCTACGGCGGGTCTATAAGGAAGCCAGAAGGGTAAGGCAAAACGCTCTAAAAGAAGAATGGTGGGACAGCCTATATGAAGCTGTCCTAATAAAAAGTTCACAGGCATTTTGGTCTGTAATAAATGCACCCTTTTAAAAGACGAATTAACTATATCTTTAGATAGTCATGTTCTTGAGGAGGATTGGGTCACACATTTTGAAGCTTTGTTTGGGGCCTTGGAGGAGGTATCTATTCAGCCTCCGCCTCCTGGCTCTGATAACGTAGGAATAGATGTTTGGTTTACAGTAGACGAAACTAAATACGCTCTCAGCCAATGTAAACGAGGGAAGGCACCAGGGCCGGACGGTGTTCCGATCGACCTTTTTTAGACAATCAAGACCTTTGGGCTCCGCTTCTAACTAATGTTTTTAACAATATTTCTCAAACTGGAGCACCCCAGTCGTGGAAAACGACTGTAATTGTCCCAATCTATAAAAAGGGAGATAGGACATTGCCAATCAATTACAGGCCGATATCTTTGATAGATTCCACAGCAAAATGAATGGGACGGCTCCTTTTAAATAGACTCGAGGTCTGGGCAATGGAGAAGAATATTATTATCCCTACTCAATATGGTTTTAGGAAAGGGAAAGGAACGGTGGATCAGTGCCTGAACTTGAACCTGATAATAGCAAAATATACGGCTGCAAAAAATGGCCACTTGTATCTTGCCTTCATGGATCTGTCCACAGCCTTTGACTGCGTGGCACAGCATAGGCTGTGGCAGATCATGGAGGCAATGGGAGTTGAGATCCAGATCATACGTATTATCCAGGATTTGTATAGTGGGGCCTCAGCCTCTGTTCGTTTTGGGAAAAATGGTGAGTGTACGAGACATTTTAAAATTGCAAGAGGTGTACGCCAGGGGTGCGTCCTTGCCCCCTTTTTATTTTCATTGTATACCAATGCTGTTGAATCTGCCCTAATTGGTATTACTCCAGATGTCCCTTACATTAAGTCTATGCAGGTACCTCTACTCCTCTATGCGGATGACGCAGTGATCTTAGCTCGCACTGGTAATGCACTGCGCCGGATAGTAAGGGAGTATATTAAATTTATGAATGATCTGGATATGAGAATTAATTTTTCCAAATCTTTTGTGTTAGTGGCAGGTGCTAAACAGAGGAAACAGCCCAATATCCATATTGAAGGGGGTAAAATGGAAGTGGTAGATTCTTTTAATTATTTGGGGATTGTGTTTAATGGACAATGTAATTGGAAGTCTATGATTGAAAATAGGTGTCTGCAGATGGAGAAGACTATTGGGGCCCTTAGTAAATTTGTAAAAAGATTGGATCGAAACCGATTGAAACTATAAAGAAAGTCTATCAGGCTAAAAGTGTATCTGTTGCAACATATGGAGCAGCAGTGTGGGGTGTTGTAGATTGCTCGAAACTACAAATGATTGAGGATACCTTTTTGAAGAAATTAGTTTCCTTACCCAAATCCTGTTCTAATTTTATTTGTCACACTGAATTAGATGTCCCTTATATCTGTGACAAAATCTCTATTTCACCTGTTTTATTGTGGCATTCGATTTGGCGTAAGGACACTCTTGCGCTGACTAGAGATATAATAAATGATGTCCAGAAGTTAGATGGGGCTAGTAGGATTAGATGGATATGTTATGTAGAATCCACACTTAAGGCAGTTGGGTTACATGAATTGTATACTAACCCTGTGTCATGTTGCTCTGTTTCAAAGAAAGAGTTAAAATACCAATTACTGTCTAGATTACAAGTAAGGAGGCAGAACGCTAATTTTAGCCTGACAACTGTTAGAACATTTTCTGCTGTTCCAAGTATTACGTCACTGGATTCTAATACAACTTATCTGTCTTTTGTCACTAACCAGCAACATAGATTCATATTAGTGAGATTTCGGTTAAATTATATCCCTTTGATGTTAGGATTTCCATCAAAAATGTATGCACTTTCTGAATTGCCTCTTTGCACATGTGATGATTTATCTATTCAGAATAATCTTCACTTTTTATTTTTTGTAAATTTTATCAGGAACAAAGAAAAAGGTTTATTATCCATCTTATACGCAAGATGAATTTTAGACAGTGTCGTGTGGCCCTTTTTACTTACAGCTATTGTCTGACCCTTTTACATGTTTTTCACTGGCGTCCTTTTTCCTGTTAGCATTGAAGAAGAGAAGATTGACTTTTTAATCTGTTATTTGATATATTTACTCAAGGATGGACTTATGTATAAGATTATGAGATCAATTGGTTTTATATTACTGGGTTTGTTATGTAAAATTGTAAATATTGGACTGTGCTATAATGTAACTGTTTTTAGTATACTTTTTATGCCACCATTTTGGTAGGCGAAATAAAGTTATTTTGATGATGACTACAAGTTGGATGAGGTTTATTCCTGGGCGGAAGTTTACGCGCAAAAACGGAATTTTAAACATCCTGGTTCCACATCTTCAGAAGAGAGTTTAGCATCTATTAGCGACACTCAACTCACCCGAGCACCTGTACCATCAAGCACGATTTCCACAATGAGTGAGGCTACTCCAGGTACCACCTACACCTCCAAGGTTTCTTTTTTAGACACCAGCCCGCCTGCCAACAATACACCAACAAGCTCCTCGACGGTTCACCCCGACGCAGTAAATCCCGCAGAGGCCACAGATACAATGAAGCGGGCAGGAACAGGCAGGAGACATAAGAAACAACTGTGATTAATATTTCATCTACCTCATTATCACAAGCTCAGTTGGCCTTGTTGAATAAGGGCACCTCGTTTGTTCCTACTTTTTATACGAAACCTTTTGAGTCTGAAGTGGCCCTCTACAAATTCACGGAAAATTGCGTTTACGCTATTTTTTTAACCTTGAGAGCAGTCAAAATGCCCATGACCCATTAGACTACCGTGAATTTAAACCTAAAAGCACTTTTATTTCACCTGTATCCCATAAGGTCATTGATTCATTCGAGACGCTCGTCAAGAAGGACATTCTGAAATTGACTGCATCTTCGTCTAAACGCTTGAACATGTCCAAATCTAACAAATTGGCCCTTAAAACATTGAGAAGAGATACCTCTTTGTTTTTCTCTCCAGCAGACAAAGGAGGTGCCTGGGTTGTTATGGACCGTTGCTTTCATGAATCGAAGGTTGAAACCATGTTGCAAGATGAAGCTACCTACTTACCTTTACCTCAAGACCCCACAGAGGAGTTTCAAGGCAATCTTACGGAGATTTTGGCACATGCGAAGGACATGGCTTGGTACTTTCTTTATACACTGCATCCATGCTGACCGTCTATATACATGCTCCCCAAAATACACAAATCCGTGAGAGATCCGCCACTGAGGCCCATCGTATCAGGTTGCGGCTCACTGCATGAACCTTTAGGCCACTATTTGGATACATTTTTACAGATCATCGTACAAGCTGGCAACACTTATTTACAGGACACTACACATCTGTTGCAGCTTCTTCAAGAAATTGCATTATCCACTATGACTGAGATTTGGTTACGCACGGTTGACGTGACAGCCTTATACACGTCCATCCCTCATTCGGAGGGCATTGAAGTAGTGGAATGGGCCCTCCTGCGTCAGGATGATATGCAAGCAAGTAAAGTGTTTCTGCTGGAGCTTCTCCAATTCTCATTGTTTCACAGCTACATCAGATGGAAGGATAAATACTTTCTCCAAACGAATGGTACCTCGATGGGTTTTTCTGGTGCTCCCAGCTATGCGAATATATTCATGATGCAGTTTGAATCTAAGCACATTCTATCCGACCCAAGGTGGATTGACCACTTGATTCTCTACAGAAGACACATAGATGACATTCTCATTGTATGGCAGGGCACTAAGCATGAGTTGGTGGAGAATTTGAATTTATTGAACACTAGGCATCCTAGGATTCAGTTCACTTATGTCATGGATCAACACCATATTTCTTACTTGGACATCATCATTGATGTAGATAACACGAACATCATAACCTCCATGTTCAAGAAACCCACCGATCGTAACAATTCACTATTATTTTCTAGTTTTCATCCACCATCTCTCAAACGTCATCTTCCTTACTCACAGTTTCTCCGAGTCAAACGCATCACCTCTGACACGCCTAAAATTGAAACTTCCATGCAGGAAACCAGAAAAAGATTTTTAACTCATGAATACCCAACAGAGATTATTGATGAAGCTGAGAAACGAGTGCAGGATTTACAAAGAGAGTCCTTGTTGAAAAAGCAAATTAAGCAACCATCTTACAGAGAAGTTTTCGTATCCACTTACTCCACTTCATCAGCTGCCATCAAACAAGTGATTCTTAAACGATGGGAACTTTTACAGTCTGAGTCGGACTTTCGAGGCATATTTGCAAATCCTCCAATCTTTGCATACAAGCGGTCTCAGAAGTTGAGAGAACTTCTCGCCAAACCTGAATCTGACACTAGAGTGACGCACAAGGGTATGCGTAAATGCTTCAATTGTTCACACTGCAACAATGTGCTCATTGGGGATTGTATTTCCCATCCTTGGTCTGGCAAAACAATTAAATTGAACTTCACGGCAGATTGCAACAGCCGTTTCGTGATCTACATGATACGCTGTCCATGTGGGTTATACTACGTGGGAAAAACGGAGAGGTACCTACGCACACGCATCACTGAGCACAAAAGTCGTATAAGGACTAAAGCCACCACCTCACCACTTGCAGCTCACTGGCATGATCATCATCACACGATAGCTCAGTTTCGATTCACCATTCTAGAAACAGTGACGACACATGTTGATAGGGATATGTCTAAATATTTGTCTCAACGCGAGACATATTGGATACGCCGTTTGGACACTCTTATGCCCAAAGGGCTAAATGACAAACTTGAATTTCCCTGTTTTCTCTGACCCCCTATGGCTACTGTAACTATGACCTTTTCTCCAGGCCTTACACTCATTTGCATTTCTTCTTACACCTGTTTTTTTCATATGTTTTTTATCTGTTTCGAGCATGTTAAACAGGCACGATAATGAGCTGATCGCATCATCACATATGAGGTCTATTATATATACATTCACCTTTGTGATTGAGCTTATGTCTTTTATGTCTTTTGTGTTCCCTACACTTGTTTACCCACATACAGGACACACAGGTGCCTTTTGATGTTATGCAGCGATTCTAGTATACTTTCGTTTAACTGTTCATGATGTTATGTGCAGCCACTCATGTATTGAGATTCATGTATCAATGTTTGTTTCAACTCGTTGCCAGTCATATAATTTCTATCTAACTTGCTGTCTTGCAGTGCTTTGTACACTCTATTTATCATGTTGGTCACTTCGTATCTACATTTATGAGCCATGTGACCATTTGATTATGTCTGTAACACTGTCTTAATTTTTATTGCTCTTCCTTTTGCTCGCATTATTCTATACTTGGTTCCACTTCATTAACTTGCATGCATTTTCAATTTTTGACACGGTTCACCGTTCAGAATGCGAACCAGAAGCCTGCTGAGCGTGCAGAGGGCTACCTAAGCTTCTATCCCGCTGGTATTTCGCTTGCTCGCATTTACTTTTAACATTTACTTTTAACCTTTTCTAAACCTTTTAAGTATTTTTATTCACTAGTTCATTTTAAAAGAAAACTTACCGCACTTTGCACTGCTCACTACGGATTGCGTCCTCGGTCCGCCACGGCAGCTGTTGCCGATTGAGCGGAGGGACGCAACTCCGCCCCCACTGGCTGCACTCACTTCCGGTTGGAAGGGTGACGGTCTAGTGGATGACAGACCCCTACATAAACGGTGTGCCACGCCGGACACGCAGGGAACCAGAAGCCTGCTGAGCGTGCTGAGGGCTACCTAAGCTTCTATCCCGCTGGTATTTCGCTCGCTCGCATTTACTTTTAACATTTACTTTTAACCTTTTCTAAACCTTTTAAGTATTTTTATTCACTAGTTCATTTTAAAAGAAAACTTACCACACTTTGCACTGCTCACTCCGGATTGCGTCCTTGGTCTGCCACGGCAGCTGTTGCCGATTGAGCGGAGGGACGCAACTCCGCCCCCACTGGCTGCACTCACTTCCGGTTGGAAGGGTGACGGTCTAGTGGATGACAGACCCCTACATAAATGGTATGCCACGCTGGACGCGCAGCGGACGTGCGCAGTGGGCGCGCCAAAGAGAAGCCCGTCTGCGCCCGTCCGTGCCTGGACAGAGCCCAGAGCCAGAGATGCTGGTTGTCCTCCTAGCCACCAAACCAAACGTCTATTTTATTCAAGCTGTAATCTGCGGATACTAAATCACACTCCAGTTTCGAATACTGGAAATTGCACAAGTTTTACTCTGGACAATTCCCACACATACAGGCCGCTTAAATGTGACCATTGCGGTTTTCTATTAAACCTTAGCACAATCTCATGCGAACAGTATTCCAATAATCGGCCCCGTAGAAACTACATTTCCAAGCCCAAGATAATACCCCGAGGAGCGCTTATTAATGCAAGATCTCTGCCAAAACATAAATTAGACATTGCTGAGTTACTTGATGCTCAGGGCCTAGATCTGCTCTTCATTACCGAAACCTGGGCCGATCAGGCATCAGGTCCAGATTTCTGTACGGCAGTGCCACCTGGCTACACAGTATTCAGGCAAGATAGGAAGCACAAAAAAGGGGGTGGTCTTGCTATTATTTATCAAGACACCTATGCAGCCTCCTTCGAGACCATTTCCTCCTCAGACTGTGAGGCCCTATCATTTAGCTTTAAAATAGTCAATCGCCTTTCATTCAAGGGACTATTACTATACCGCCCCCCTGGGGGAAAAAAAACATGTTTCTGGTCTTTCTTAATACACTTCTTGAAACGTGCGCTCTGGAGAACAATTTTTCCATCCTAGGTGATTTTAATTTTCACCTGGACGCTATCTTGGACCCAAGCACTATCTCCCTACTTGATACCATGACACTTGCCGGGCTAAACCAAAGGGTTAAGGGCCCCACACACCAGGCCGGCCATATTCTGGACGGTATTTTTACTAACTATGACGCACTCAAGATCAAGGAGATTTTACCACTGAGCTGGACCGACCACAGCGCCATTATCTTTGAGCTTAATAACTCAATCAAGGGCCAACCTACCCAGTCCAATCAGTCAGTTGGATTATACCGAAATTGGAAACAGATTGACAACAACCAGCTTAACACTCAGCTTACACGTTCACTAACAAAATCACCGCAACAAGTAGAATATGCCTCTATCCACTTCAATCAATGGCTCACTACAACTGCAATTAGGATAGCCCCCCTTAAAAAATCTTCTAGCAACAGGACTACTCCTTCAGCCCCCTGGTTTTCTGACACTCTCAGACAAAAAAACAGGAGTGCAGAAGACAGGAGAGATGCTGGAGAACTAACTACGAGGAACACTATGTAAAATACAAAACCTTACTAGCTACTATAAAAAACTGATCATATCTGAAAAAAGTTCCTATTTCTCCAATCAAATTAAGGAGGCAGAAAACTCCTCCAAAGAGCTCTTTAGGGTGATAACTAATCTGTCTACTCCCCCCGAAAGAAAAGGACACGATCACTCTCAGGAATTCTGTAATGCACTTGCACAGCACTTTCAAAATAAAGTGGAGCAAATCTTCACTACCTTCGACAATGGGGCAAAGTCTGACTCGGACTACACCAGAAGTTTACAATACCTGAATGCCCGCACCTTCACAGAATTCAGAGCGGTAACTGCTGATGAGATAATCTCTCATATTTCTAAAATAAAATCGGGCTCCCCCCATGATCCTCTCCCTCCTATGATATTTAAACAAGCCCCGGAGATTCTTGGACTAAGTCTAACCTCCATTTTTAACTCCATGTTCATTGAAAGTGTCTTTCCCTCTATTTGGAAAAGGGCCTCGATTCTACCCCTTCTGAAAAAATCCAACCTAGATGCACTTGACCCAGCCAACTATAGGCCTATCTTGCGCCTCCCAGCTCCAGCCAAATTGGCAGAAAAGGTTATGAACAACCAGCTCACCTCATATTTATATGAACATAACCTGCTGGATGAATCGCAATTCGGATTTAGGGCTGAACACATCACCGAAACAGCCATTATAAAGGCCACTGAGGAAATAAGAGCAGTAATGGACGCTGGGGGTGCCGTGGCTCTTGTCCTGCTTGACCTGTCGGCAGCCTTCGACACGGTCGACCACAAAACCTTGCTTAATCATCTGAACTCTCTTGGTATCTCTGGAAAAGCACTGGCATTGGTCACCTCTTTTCTTACCGATAGGACACAATCGGTTGCCCTGGGTAACTTTACCTCCCCGACCTTTACACTCCCATGTGGAGTCCCACAGGGCTCCTCTTTGAGTCCTACGCTTTTCAATGTATATGTTTCTGAGCTGGCACTAGTAATTAGATCTTTTGGAATGGAAATAACATCCTATGCAGATGATACCCAAATTGTGGTATCCATCAGTAAAAATACCCAACCACCAGTAAAAAGATTTATGGACTGTATGACAGCAGTCAGCTCATGGATGAGGTCACACTACCTTAAGCTCAATTCCGGGAAAACTGAGGTGATTCTATTCGGCAACTATTCCCCCTCCTGGTCTCAGATCTGGTGGCCAGATGACCTGGGAACAGCACCAATCCCAGTACCCAAACCAAAAAATTTGGGTGTGATAATAGACCAAAAACTGGACTTTGAAGCCCAAGTCAAGACAGTTACAGCATCAAGTTTCTTCATCCTTAAAGCAATCAAGAAAATCCTGCCTATGATTCCAACAGAAAGCAGGAAAACTGTAGTCACATCCGTAATCCTGTCCAAACTCGATTACTGTAATGGGCTATATCTTGGTATACCCATAAAGCAAGTACGAAGGCTCCAGATGATCCAAAATGCGGCTGCAAGCGTCCTCCTGGGGATTCCCAAATTTCAGTCCGTGGGCAAACACCTCCAGAGTCTGCACTGGCTGCCAATCCAAAGTTGTATCAAATTTAAAACCCTGTGTATCACTTACAAGGCACTTTACGGGACTGGTCCTCAGTTCCTGAAGCGGTCACTCCACTGGTACTCTCCAAACAGATGCCTCAGATCACAAGGGGCAAAAGTGATGCTTTCTCAAAGAGTCTCTAAATCAAACTGGGGGGGTAGAAGCTTTGCGGTGGGAGCTACAAGGCTCTGGAACTCCCTCCCTCTTACCATCAGAAATCTTCCCTCCTTGACATTGTTCAGGAAGGCCATTAAGACCTGGCTGTTCGTCGAATAGTGTTCCGGCTCGCCTCCACTGGTTCTGCTAGCGCCAAGACACCGTCTGGTATTCGTGCGCTGTATGAATTTTTTAACATAACATAACATAACATATGCACTGTGCCTTTAAACTGGTGACTGGCTTAGCGTACAACTTCCGAGCAGCGCACTCACGCGCAGAGTCACTTCACTACACGGAATGCCTCCGAAGGCATTCACTTAAGGCGTCGCGCTTTGGTCGAATCCAGAGTCTTGAACTCAGTTACATGGACGGTGTTGTCCAGTGCCACGTTTCGGTGAGTAAGGGTTTGACTGTTTAACACTGTTGGTCTGCCACTACTGTCGGGTTAGGTTCCGGCATGTTGATATCGGTATCCTTAATGTTTACCCAGGTTGTTGATCGTGTATGAAACCAACCACGTGGGTCTTGGAACTTTATTGCTTTACTGACTCAGAGACACCGTGTTTCGTGGTTCAGTACTTGGTGAGTCCTCTCGTATCAGGAGTCCCTTTACCCACCTTTAAATGGCAGGACACCTGTGGTTTATCATGCTTGTTTCTTTTTTTAGCGTGGCTGTTACATGTTATTGGATTACTGCAGGTTGCGTTTTCCTACAGTCTCTAGGTAATACATTTTTTTTGGGGCCTGTTAGTTTGGGCTGCACAACACTTTAGAAGCAATATACACAGTGATTTGCATGGTTTTGTTGAGTTTTGTTCACTATCTTTAGGTCCTCCTAACACTGATGGTAGCGCTTGTCATAAAGATATTAATGCTTTCACTACTTTCACAACTAGCGCAGCTCAGGCGCGTTGCACTTGTTGTTGGCTTTCTTTCTTTCTGTTTTTCCATCATCTTTATGGGTTGCACTTAACTTATCATATACTGCCTTAAGACTATGGAGTCCTTTTCTCATGATCTTTATCTGGTTACAATTGCCATTTTCTACATTTCCCCTGGCTTTCCTCATGTCTACCTTTTTGTATTCACACTAGTGCGTTGATAGTAATGTAAAAATTATGACAATGCATTCATTCATTTGTAGATTCCCCTAAGAAGGGCAGCTGTTTATGCCCGAAATGCATTGGGACTTAACTATAATTTGTAGGATGTATGCAACTGCTACTCATAGTATTTGATTAAAGTTCCCTTCGGGAGATATATGAAGTTTGCTCAATAAAAGAAGACTTTTTGAGCCATCATCAGCATCTCTCGCAGTATTATTTGGATGCTGTTCATTTCTGGATGTGATCTTTGGGTTTTTATTTGTGTCTTTTTGTATTCACACATCTGTGTTATCTGATCACTTGCACTGAAACATGTAATACACTCCATTGGAGTGCTTCTGAGTAGTGCTCTTGAAGTCTATGACTATTGTCCTAGTTTTCCCACTTTTCCTTATTTTAATGGCATTCAATATAAAAAGCGCAGCATTTTTACACACAGAGGGGTCACTTAGTGTCACCAAGTGTTTCATTGCAGCTTTATGAGATCTAATGTTCTGGGCAACAAACATGAGTTTCAAATAAAAGGACCTAAAATTCAACAATAGAAAGTGCAGTGTGCTTTGTTTACTTTGGCCTTCGCAGGGGGTCGTATCAGTGGGGCAAGACCTCATGTTAGGGAAGGCAACTCTACACTTAACCACCCCCTCCTATAGCTGGAGGCTACCATTCTGACATTGCTGGAAAAGTCAAGCTAAAACACATTGATCCTCTCTCCGATTTGGGCGTATTTCTGCACGGTATTCCACTCATGCAGATACCAATGCTGAGGGCTCAATAACTTGGAGGGAGTGGGGCAGCCTGGAAACATTTGGACGTATGGGATTGTGGGGAATAACAGGCTTCTGCACCACTTTCATCTTTTTGCTGGCATTTTAGATAAAGTGCCTTGACGAAACCCCACATCTCGCAATCGTGGGGCCGGGAAGGATAAGTTACTTACCTGTAACCCTAGTTCTCTTCCAGGGGTATCCTCATCAAAGTCATAAGCACATGAATATTCCCGCCCATGCGCGGGACCCCGGAAACACATCACGTAAATGTGAAAAACCATATATGTAGCTCTATATATATATATATCCATATATATATAAAAACACACAATGCAGCCTCCCATAAACATGCTAAGCAATGTTGCAAGGAATTCTCATGCACATAAACATATTCCAATAAAGCAGGGAGAAAGAAAACTTTTGAAAACTGCTTTAATATACAGCAGACAACACAATCCTGCAAGGAATAATGAAGAAAACATTGCCAGCACATAGGCTGCATTGTAGAAACATTAGTGTAGAAAGCTGAAAAGCTAACCCACATAAACACTCAGATAAACTGGCACCGTGCCTTTAAGGCAGCCATGACCCCTATCTTCCCATCATGCCTCAGGGGTGACAGTTAGGTCAGTTGTTCTTTGCGGATATCCGCAGACCTTTTACAAAGAGATGTATGTATCATGTTCACTTGCCCGGGGAGGCGGGTGGGTTGCTTATGACTTTGATGAGGATACCCCTGGAAGAGAACTAGGGTTACAGGTAAGTAACTTATCCTTCTCTTCCAGGGGATCCTCATCAATAGTCATAAGCACATGAATAGAATAGCAAGCCCATCCCCTCATCCTGCGGGCAAGTAAACAGAGTACCATCAAGATACATAAACGCCAAAAGGCCTATACAGACTCCAATAGGTTAGCATTGGAACAGATTCCTCAAGGAGGCCTGGCCCACTTGTGTATCTGCTCTGGAGTCAGAATCCAGACAGTAATGTCTGGTAAACGTATGGACCGATTTCCAAGTTGCCGCCTTGCAAATCTCGGCCATCGGTACATTATGTAAGAATGCAATTCTAGCAGCCTTGCCCCTAGTAGAATGAGCTTTAAGGGAGGCAAACAGAGGCTTATTTGCTATTTGGTATGCCAACTTTATACAAGATACTATCCATCTTGAAATGGATCTTTTAGAAGCTGGGAAGCCTGTTCTAACAGAGCCATAGTTTACAAACAATTGATCAGCTTTTCTAATGGATTTTGTTGCATCCAAATAGAATTTGAGAACCCTCTTGAGGTCTAGCGAATGAAGAGACCTTTCCGCTGGTGTGGATGGACTGGGAAAGAAAGAGGGTAGAGAAATCGTCTGATTAACATGGAACTCTGACACAACCTTTGGTAGGAAGGAAGGGTGAGTTCGCATAACCACCCTTTTATGGTGGAAAACCGTATAGGGTTCTTTAGAACAGAGTGCTTGTATCTCACTCACTCTGCGTGCTGATGTAATTGCTACTAGAAAAGCTACTTTCCAAGAAAGGTGTTGCAATGTAGCCTTATGAATGGGTTCAAATGGAGGTCCCATCAATTTAGACAGGACCAAATTCAACTCCCAAGGAGGAGAAGGAGGTCGAACAGGGGGATAAACCTTTTTCAACCCCTGCAGGAAGTCCTTGACCACCTGAAGCTGAAAGAAAGAAGGCTGGTTAGGTGATTTATGATATGCTGTGATAGCCGCCAAATGCACTTTAATGGAAGAATATTTCAAACCAGATTTGGCCAAATAGAGAGCAAATACGGCAAGATTACCTCCTCTTGCCCGTTAATTGGACTCCAATCATTACGGATACACCACAAGTAAAACCTTTTCCACTTTAGAGAGTATGAGGATCTTGTGGAAGGTCTCCTTGACTCCCTTAAAATGTCCATGCAGTCCTGAGGGAGGTTCAAAAGTCCGTACTGCAGGACTTCAGGAGCCATGCTGTCAAACTGAGCGAGGGAAGGCTGGGGTGCAGAATCTTCCCTCCCATTTTGGTGAGAAGGTCCGGCCTGCATGGAAGTCTCCGATGCAGGCGAACCGAGAGTTGCAAAAGGTCCGGATACCACCATTGGCGAGGCCAGTCCGGTGCTATGAGTATCATCCTCATTCTGGATCGCAGAAGTTTGGCCACCACCTTCGGAATTAGAGGGAGGGGTGGAAAGGCGTATGCAAACGTCCCTGACCAATCTATCAAAAGAGCATTCCCTCTCGTTCCTGGTCGGTAAAACCTGGATGCGAAGGCGTGGCATTTTCTGTTTTGATCGTCTGCAAAAAGGTCGATGAAAGGATGACCCCATTGATGAAAGATGTCTGCCACCACTTCGTCGTTGAGCACCCAGTCTTTTTGCTCTTGGAAGTGACGACTGAGGGCGTCTGCTCGCATGTTCTGCTCTCCCGGCAGATGGATTGCCATGATCGATAGGTTCCTGGCTAGCAGCCAGAGCCAGATCGCCTGGGATTCGAGAGACAGAGGGTGAGAGCGAGTTCCACCTTGTTTGTTCAAGTAATACATGGTGGTTGTATTGTCCGTTTGCACTAGGATCGGTCCGAGCTGAATTGACGGTTGAAAAGCTTTGAGGGCTAAATGAACCGCCCGCAGTTCCAGCATATTGATGTGATACGTCTGTTCTCTGTTGGTCCATCTGCCCTGAGTTTGCAGATGACCCAGATGCGCTCCCCAGCCCTGAAGTGATGCATCCGTGATCAGGGATTGTTCTGGCAGAGGTTGGTGAAAAGGGACTCCCACCAGCAGGTTCTGTGGTTGCAGCCACCAGAGAATGGACTTCTTTGCTGCAGGAGAGAGGATAATCTGGTCGTTCCACTGACCAGAGGATTGATCCCATTTGTCCTCGAGATCTTGCTGTAACGGTCTCATCCTCAATCTGGCGTTGGGTATGAGAAAAATGCACGAGGCCATCGAACCCAGTAGAGAAGCCACCTGTCTTACTGACGGCTGATGAGCCTGAAGGATGATGTTGCCTTTGTCTTTCATTGATGACAATCTCTCCTCCGAAGGAAACACTTTTCCGAGGTCGGAGTTGAGGTTGGCGCCCAGATAGTGGAGTGATTGAGTTGGGTGAAGGATCGACTTGTCCAGGTTGACATGCAGGCCTAAGCGCTGAAGGAGATCTAGGCAGGTGCAAAGGTGTTCCTGCACCATTTGAGGAGAGGGTCCCTTCGACAGCCAGTCGTCCAGGTATGGATATACGAACAGGCCTTTGCGATGTAATGCTGCCGCTACTACTGCCATGCATTTGGTGAATACCCTCGGAGCTGATTTTAGGCCGAAGGGTAAGACTTTGAAACTGGTAATATCTTGTTCCCACCGTGAATCGCAAGAACTTGCGATGTCGTGCTGTGATTGGGATGTGAAAATACGCATCTTGGAGATCCACCGAACACATCCAATCGCCTTTCCTTAGATGTGGAAATATTTGGTGGAGCGCCAACATCCGAAACTTTTCCTTTTTGATGGACTTGTTCAGAGAACGTAGATCCAGAATTGGTCTGAACTTGTTCGGTTGATCTTTTTTCTGAACAAGGAAGTATCGTGAGTACACTCCCTTTCCACTCTGCGCTTGAGGGACCTCTCCTTTTGCTCGTTTTTCGAGAAGGGTCGACACTTCCTGACGCAGGAGGTCTATATGTAGATGACGAGATTTCACAGGAGGAATGTCTCTTGGGGACGTCCAAAAACGTAGTGTGTACCCATTTTTTAGTATATTTAGCACCCACTGATCTTTGGTTATGTTGCGCCACTCTTGAATGTAACTTGAGATACTTCCTCCCACTGGAGTGTGCAACGGTGCTAGAGGAAGCAGAAACTCATTGCTTCCCTGGACTTTTTGATGCGGAGGAGGACTGCTGTTGATGTCCTCCTCTTCCTCTCGAGGAACGGCGGCCTTGATACTGGGATTTGCCCTGTTTGTTTTGTGGCCATTGAGGGGTTTGAACCCTCTGTTGGTAGTTTTTCCGATTGTAGGGCCGGTATCTCTTCGTAAATTCCTTTTTCTTCTCTAGGCCCACAGCCTTTAAGGTGTCCAACTCGGCCTTCATCCTCGCCATTTCTTCGTCTGTGTGAGCACCAAACAGTGAAGTGCCAGAAAAAGGGAGGTTCAGGATGCGTTGTTGTGCCTCCGGTTTTAACGCTGTGAGGCGCAGCCACGAAGATCGTCGTGCACATATGCCATGTGCATACGAGTGAGCCGCCAGGGACGCACCATCTGCTGCAGTGCTGATTACCTGGTTAGCCACCAGAGCACCTTTGTGAAGGATTTCAGAGAAGTCCTGTTGATCCTCCTTTGGGAGCTTGTCCTTGAAGCGCTCCAGTGAGTCCCATAGTGACCTGTCATAACGACCCAGCAGAGCCGCAGCGTTGGACACTTGCAGAGAAGATGCTGCAGAGCCACAAGCCTTCCGTCCCCAAGAGTCTTGTGCTCTACTCTCTTTATCCGGAGGAGCGGAGGAGGAAGATGCAACCGCATGCGTCTTTTTCGCTGCTGCAATAATAACAGAGTCCGGAGGTGGATCCGATCTAAGGAAAAGAGGATCCGATGCAGCTGGCTTATATTTTTTAAGAATCTGAGCTGGAGCTGCTTTAGCCGATGCTGGAGTGAGGAAGAGATCCATTACCGGCTCGATGATACCAGGGACCAAAGGAAGCAATGGTCTAGTTGCAGACCTTTAGTGGAGAGTCTCAAAAATGATGGACTTGGTTGTCTGAGGAGCTGACATGGTGATGCCCAGCTTCTGAGCCCCTCTGGTGAGAACATCATGAAAAGTGTTCACATCATCAATAGGCGACACTCTGGAGGGAGGACTATCCGTCAGGGTAGGTGAGTAATCCCTTTTGGATGAATGTGTCGAAGAGGAAGACCAAGACGGTGTACGCCGCCTCTTGCGATGTCCCTGAGACGACCTGCGTTCAGGGGATCTGCCTCGGTGTTCCCTGGCCCGAGTGGTTGGTGATCTGTCCACTTCCTGCACAAGACGCTGCAATGGTGATCTGTGCTGCGGACTGGAGTAGGTCGTAGGCCGTTGAGCGTGACCTGCGGACCCCGTCTGCCAATGATGGAGTGGTTGAAGCCATCTGGGAGAGAGATGGATGGAAGGAGATCGCTGTCTCCTTGGAGAACCTCCTGGCGGTGATTTTGTAGGCTCCTGCGAGTGAACAGAAGCACTGCGTGATGACGCAACCGTCTGGGGTGAGCTCCGAATGGAGTGAGAGGACTCTCTGCGGCTTCTGGAGCGTGATCGGCGTCTGGATGAGCGATGTGACGTCGATGGGGTGTGTCTCGACGTCGACCTGCTCTGTGTCACCATCACTGGTGAATTTCTCCTCGACGTCGACCTCTCAGTGTGTCTGGAGCCCATAGACCTCGCCTTCGACGTTGAGCGTGGAGACCTCAACGATGAGCGGGCAGACGGAGAAAAGCTTCTCGACGTCGATCTTTCTCTCGACGCTGACCTTCTCGCCGTCGACGGAGACCGCCGTCTCGACGTCGAACGACGCTTGGTATATTTCACTCTTGGTCTTGACGTTTAATACCTCGCCGTCGGAGAGGATCTTGCCTTCGACGTCGAACGCCGCCTGGACGACGACGGAGGCGATGAGTGTCTAGCCTCAGGTGACGAGGCGTGTCTCGACGTCGACTGTCGTCTGGGTGACGTCGACTGAGATGCTTGCTTCGACGCCGAACGCTGGAGACCCTGCGACGGCGGAGCCTGTCTCGACGTTGAACGCCGCATCGACGGCGACGACGGAGATCTGTCTCTCGACGCTGGGCGAGCCCGCACCAACGGAGAGCGACTCCTCGATGCCGATTGTCGCCCGGTTGACGACGGCGGAGGATTCGACGTACCTGCATTCTTCGACGACGACCGGTGTTCTCTCGACGGAGAGCCCGCCATCGATGGTCTTCTCGTCGACGTTTTCGTTGCCGATGAAGGGATTTGAGGCGCCGAGCCCGACGCCGATGGAGAGCATACTGGAATCTTACTTCTAGATGAGCTCTCTTTCCTCTTCTTCATCGGAGGCTTGTCTCTAGAAGGTGATTTTCTCTTCTCAGCCAATCCATGGAGACGAATCCTTTCCCTGTCCTTTAGAGTTCTGTTGGACAGCAGCCGGCAATGCTGGCAGGATTTAGGATTATGTGCAGAAGGAAGGCATAGAATACAGACAGGATGGAAGTCTGATTTAGCCTTCTTCTTGCCACAGGAAGGGCAAGGGTCAAAAAGAGAGGGCATTCTGCTGAAAAACAATGCTCAACTCTCTAAAAAACAGTAGAGAAATACTTCAACCCCAAAAGGACGTCGAAGTAAGAGGTTTTTCTCAAAAATTGAAGAATTTTCTGACAGAAAATCAGAAAAAAAGGTAGAGCTGAAGTAACCAGGGTCTTGACAGAAGGAGCCGGAAAGAACAACTGACCTAACTGTCACCCCTGAGGCATGATGGGAAGCTAGGGGTCATGGCTGCCTTAAAGGCACGGTGCCAGTTTATCTGAGTGATTATGTGGGTTAGCTTTTCAGCTTTCTACACTAATGTTTCTACAATGCAGCCTATGTGCTGGCAATGTTTTCTTCATTATTCCTTGCAGGATTGTGTTGTCTGCTGTATATTAAAGCAGTTTTCAAAAGTTTTCTTTCTCCCTGCTTTATTGGAATATGTTTATGTGCATGAGAATTCCTTGCAACATTGCTCAGCATGTTTATGGGAGGCTACATTGTGTGTTTTTATATATATATGGATATATATATATAGAGCTACATATATGGTTTTTCACATATATGTGATGTGTTTCCGGGGTCCCGCGCATGGGCGGGAATATTCATGTGCTTATGACTATTGATGAGGATCCCCTGGAAGAGAACTGCCACTACTGGCCCCATCGAGATTACTGGGCCACTCAGAGTGAGGGGAGCTGTGTGAGATTAATTAATCTAATCAGCAGTAATCGCTTACAGCTGCAGTTCATGACTTATATACCCCTTTTTCCATCTGAACGTTGCTCTGCATTATGGGCTATGTAGACCACCGTACAAATCTTCTGTTTAATGTGAATCCATTACTTGGCTGAGTAGCCCATGCCCTTGCATCACAGTCATTACGGTACTAGGTATTGCAATACATCTTTATGCAGTTCCCATTACATATTTCACTATATCTAGAGTTCATCAGAGGAATGCAGCAGTGGTGACTTTAACACAGGTGAAATTGCACAGAACCTTAACAGCGTCTTTGCCACGGCAACATATCCCCTGGTGCACCTCACCTGCCCTTAGGAGCTGTAATGGAAAAGCCAAGCCCAAACCTCATCGTATGGGAGTAAACCATCATACCAGCTGTAATCATTTACTTGTGCAGTTCATGGTTTAAATACGCATTTCTAGATATATAGTCTTGCTTTACATTATGTGTGAGAAGTTGGCCTGGTATATGCTGTCCACTAATTAAAGTAGGCACCTTGCACCAGTCCAAACGACCCTTATGATGTATGAGGTCAAAGATAACCTTGAGAAAGCTATCCTAGTGGTAGCTGTGGAGAGCAGCCTTCAGGCTTAATCTTGAAGGAATGTAAAGCAGCTTGTTTTACCAGAATATCACTTCTTGTATCGACTAAATGAAAGGAGAACCACACAGTAGTTACATAAAAATATGAATTTATTAATATAACACTCTCTACTATCCTCTACACGAGGATAGAACACAAGGTACACAATACGAGATCAATAGAACAGTTGTAAGTAGCACAATACACAGTGGGCTCCAGGGGGAGACCAAACCATATACTAAAATAGTGGTATAACAATCACGACTTGAGTCAAGACAAGGTCTAGAGCACGTACAATCGCTGGGACCCCAAGGAACCACCCAAGGTGAGTAGATAGGGACCCCACGGAGGACGGGTGCAGTGTGCTAACACGACCGCGGGCTCCGTACAATTCTATGGGGAAGTCGCAGTTGTAATTTTAAAGTTTAAGGACCCTTCTAGGAGGCCTTCGAGCAAACCCTTTGGAACTTAATAGGTTGGAGAGCCACCCCATCCGTGGATACAGTAGTACCCGAGTTACCTTTCCCAGAGGAGCCGGGTGCATAGGTCTGGAGTGGCGTCGGAAACCGCCGTCGTTCTCAATGGAGGGCTGTGAAGAAGTACTGCTGCCGTGGAAGTGAAAAGGGTCCGGTGGAATCCAAGCCTGGATTCTGGAAGGAAGGAACCTGAAAGCAGAGGGGACAGAGTCTGGGTCACTTCAGAGTGACCAGGTCCTCGGTAGACGAATGCCCACCGATGTTGGGTGCTTCAGGTGCAAAGAAGGGATGCTTGACTCTGCAGCCACGAGGACCAGGAGACGTTGAGGACAACCAGGAGCCAGATGCGAGCTGTCCCACAAAGGATGTCGAGTGCTGAGGGGTCGGTGTCCAGCGGGAGCACCAACAAGCCTTGGCAAAAGCAACCCATGCAGGAAGGTCAAGCAGGTTACGGTGTGGACCAGCAAGGTCCAGGGGACTCACCAAGCAATGGGGAGTCAGGGCATGTCTGGAGCAACCAGAAAAGCCCAACAGAATTCAAGATGACCCTCAGAGAGACCCACAGGCTGAAGGACCATAAGTCGCGAGGGGACCTCAAGCAAGATTGCAAAGTGCCAGCCCACGGAGCACTCAGTGTGAGGAGGCCGGAGTTCTTTGGTACAAATACTGCTCGGGTTCAGGACTACACGGAGTTCAATGCACAAGCTCAGGAATTGCCAACAAGGATATGCAACTGCAAATGGACGCGGTGCACAGGGGTTCGAGTTATGCAGTCCCCACGAGGGATACTGGCCTCAATCTAGCTGAGAGGGCAGATCGACCTCAGGGACCTTGAGAAACCCACCTCCAGTGTTGCTGAAATCTTCGGAATCTGCAGGAGCTCAGGAGCAGCAGACCGGTCAGTTGCGTTAAGGTGCCTGCTAGGGCAGGGGAGTGACTCCTTCACGCCAAGGGAGATTCTTCAGTTGTCCTTAGTGCACCACAGGTCCTGCACGGAGCCTGTAGGGAGCAAGGGCACAGACAAAGCTTTGGAAGGAGAGGGAGACGACGTCGGGCCCAGTCGAAGTCCAGCGAAGTCCAGAGTGTCCAGACGGTCGAAGGTCAGTGGTTTCTTCTTGTAGAATCTTGTCCACATAAAATCCAAAGTCTTACAGCCAGGTAAGCCCTTTTGTACCCACGGGAGAGGGTTGGACAGATTCGGGGGACCCTCCTACGGGAGGGTCAGGACAGAGGGGTGGCTACACCCATGTCCTTTGTCTAGTTTCGCGCCAGAGCAGGAGCCAATGGCTCCCAGAACTGGTTTGAGCTGGAATATGCACAGGGACACCAAATGCACCCCAAGTGCAGACTTTCAGGCACTCTCAGAGTGCACCCACCCAGCCCCAATACACTAAATCCTGTCTGGGAGGTGGTCACACCTCCCTGTGACAGGATGCCTATTGTGCTGCCTTCCTCTGCTCGAGCTTGGCTCAGCAGCAGGAGGGCAGAAATGTGTCTCTGGTCAGCAGCATCCATTTTGTGCTGGCCGGGTCGGGAAGGCTGGCACCGGATAGACCAGTGACCCCACGAAGCTCGCTTCAGAAGGGTGGAATCATACCTCCCACACCGGTTACTGGTGTGGAGGTATGATTCCAAGGTGTTTGATACCAATCACTATATGTTTCTATGCAGCCGTTTTCGAGATAGCATTTACAGCGAGGTTATAATGCACCTCTACCTATATGTCCGGCTGAGTCACCGACTACCCGGGAGAATGGTCTCCGAAGGCTGCAGAGGGGCTCTGCTCATGCAGGGGCACCCTCTCACTCAAAACCCAACACCCTGCCTTCAGGATTGATAAGGCCTGCTATAGGGGTGACTTATACGTTTTAAGTGTAGTGACCTATAGATATAGTGAACCTATAGCTAGAGTAAGTGGTGCGAGCACCAGCTTACACAGGTTGCTGTAGCAGACCTGGAGTTCCATTTTGCATGGCCTCTCATGGGTGGCATACTACATGCTTCAGCCCCTGGGAGGCCTCTGGGGTACCTATGCCCTGGGTACATGGGTACCATATACTAGGGACTTGTAAGGGTACCCCAGTATCCAATCTGGAGTGTACCAAAGTACATGTGTAACAATTTAAAGGAGAAAGCAGATAGACTGGGGTCCTGATTAGCAGGATCCCAGTCAGACTAGTCAAAAACAGTGCAACGTCAAGCAAAAAGTGGGGGTAACCATAAGAAGCAGATCCTACTTTCCTACATTATGGACTTCATAGTTCAGAATAATACAGTTCATCATAGGTTTTCTGCTTGGTTTTTCCATGATTAAAGACCCAAGCGGAAGGTATGATTTGCTTAAACTGAAGGCATAGGACCTAGCAATAACCATGCTTTCCAGTTTCTCAATTGAAAGCAATACTAATTGTTTATACTGAGCTGAGCTATGGGTGCGAGGTTGGGGTAAATGGATAGTAAGGGAAGAGAAAACATTTCTAAGCACTATCTTGTGGTAGGGCAACAAGACCCTACTCATTGCCCTTGGATGAGACCTGGGTGCGACGTCATTCGAGGATATGACCAGACTTAAATAGATAGCTTTCTCAGTAAGACTCTGAGCAGCTTTTCGATTATAGATAATTGATAACGATTATAGGTAGATATAGATTATAGATAAATTCAATGATATGCCGAAGCTGTTAAAGAGGTGCACATGCTGTTGATTGCAGCTAATTAAGAATGGGTTGTTGTAATCTATAATTTATAATGGCATATTCGCTTGTGCCTCCTTCCTTTTCCCCCTTCTCCTTCCTGCCTTGCCCCATTCCAACTTAGAATGTTCGCATGAAGCTCGCATTAGAACGTTGGTGTAGAGTGAAGTAAGGTGAGAGGCTTGATGCTGGAGAACTCTGAGAGAATAAAGTATTGATCTTCAAGTTTACCTTCTCAGTGTGATCTATACTCAACAGTGACATTTGAGAGGAATAAGGCCAACAATTTGGAAAAAGATCTCAGCAACGAAGGGAAAAGCCAGACCAACGTGGTACACTGGTATGGCAAGTCTACCATAATATTTGAGGCTTATCTAGCTACCACTTGCCCCGTCAATGTGGGGGGAGGTGCTACGAAGGCCATTCCTTATCAACAATGGGATTAGGACAGTTTAAGAGGCTGGGAGCCTCATGGCAGACACAAGCAATGTATTGAGGTAGTGGTCCAATGAATAAGTAGAGCATCGCCCCAAAGAAGGGGGCAGTGAATACGATGAATTAGCCATCTCGGTAGAATCTAGAAATCTCATACCTATTGTTTTCTGAATGATTTTAAGAATAAGTTATTTTACAGCATGTCATTGTTCTTGTTTGTTTTGATGGTGATATCATGGATATGCATTTATTATAAATTATATTGTGACTGTTTGAGCAATATAAGTTCCCACTCAATAGAGTTTGGTGAATGAATTGCTAAGGAAACACCTAGCAGGAAGACTGAAAGGCAGCCCTGATGGAATGTCCTCACCTCCTACGGCACATTTACTAGTCACGTATTGAATTAATGGATCAAGGGGTAAATAACCATTTTTCAGTGTAACCGTTTTTGGCACAAAAGTCCACTGCATGTCTTGAAAAGGTTTCAGGGGGCCAGCTCTCTATGTGCCTTTTGACCTCTCCTATATCTTTCCTCCAGTAACCGCAACAAGATGTGCCAACAGAGAGTCTCCCAACGTGAACGACCAACTGGTGTGAGGATGGCTGATACTGTCCAATTAGAAGGTGTGAAGTGACTCGTGGTGGGGACAGATGAGACCTTTCTAGGCGACAGGCTTTTTATTTTACCAGTATTCTTGTGGGAAAACTGCTTAGTGGATTTTTCCGGTCCTGCCCCCCTTGACACTGGTTGTTTCATTATCTTCAAAAGTGGGACTTGTGTAGAAAGGGTACGTACGTGTGGGCTTCATAAGGTAAGAGTGAATGGTGGAGCCCTTTAGTACACTGAGTCACCACGGACAAGATGGTGGGTGCCCTTGCAGATTTGCCCTGTATTCTGTGGATATAATAAACTGCATGTTCCTTCCCTGGTGCCCCACCCTGAAAAATGTATTTGCTGTGAATGGGGAAGCCTCCATTCAGAATAGGTGTCTCCAGGAAAGATTTAAATCCACCCTACGCCTCTTCCTGTATTTTTGTTTTTTGTCTAGCACAGGTGGCCTTCTGCTGGACTTTGTCAAAGGGCAATCCACATTCATACCCTGACCAGTCTAACCTGGTCTCACCTGTAGCTCCCTGGTCTGAAAGCACATGAATGAAGGCCAGGGAACAATAGGGAAAGTGTACTTCTCCAGGATTGTAGAAATACCTACCCTTTTGAAAAATGTGGAAATTGGCTCCCTTTCTGCTCTGGCCACCAAAGTGGCACAAACACTGCCCGCTCCTAGAAAGGCCTGGAAGAAGCTGGGACTTGTGGAAAATCCCTGTGTCTGTGAACTATGGAAAAAGAGTAGGTTAGATGCCATGCAAAAAAAGAAGCTGGATTGCCCTTGCTGAGGTAGAAGCCTGTTTTCTTTTCTGAACTGTTTGAACCATCTTTCTAGCCTTTACTTTGCCGAAATATCAACCTTCACTGTAATATCCAGTTCCTAGAGGGAACTGGTAAAAACGTCAGGTGCAATGGCTGTCCTCAATCCTGTTGGTGCCCCCACCACTGAAAATGTTTAACCACGATTGATCTCTTCAGAGATTAGGGCGATGAACAATTAGTGAAGCCCCTTATCATAAACACAACGCAGTTGAACCCTCAACAGTTTTTGAAAACTCAACTGTGTCTTTCCAAGACAGTGGTAATCAGAATCCCTGTTATCACTGACTTCGACATCAAAATTATGAAAGGATTATCCTCTCCACCATTAGTTACACTGGGCTGGTCACTTGTGTATAGGTGGTGGAGTTTTGGATTTTGGCACTTTTTCTATCTTTGTACCCATAGCCATGCATACACTTACTCTAATTAGTCTGTAAGAAGCTCAGCCCTTGTATTGCCAGGCATCCATAACCATGAGCTAATCTCTCTGCTATCCTTCAAAGTGCCTCCCATGTTATCCTAACAGATAGCAAGGGTCAAAGGTCATAAATCATTGGACAAAGTGCGAGCTGCAACTCATAGTTCATGAATGGATGCAACCAATTACTTGACACCTAACTTTCCAAACATGCATGCATTTGAAAGTCTACTCCTTTCCCTGTTATACGTTTGGGATATGCGTGGACTGACTACATTTTACTTTTGAGTAGTTATCTCTTTTTTGATGGTTTATGTTTGTTTTCATTCATCAAATTTAAAATGAAATTACTGATCTGAATAATAAACCTATTCCTTTTTCTTAACCTCTTTTTTGTTCTGAAGACCTATGAATTAACCAGTGATTATGTTTGAAAATAGCTTCTAGAAGACTTTGGTAGGGCTCCAGATTTTTCCTTATGTACTTCCCCTGGGGCATATTTTATACAGCAGATGAATCTATGGATCATGCCTCTTGTAAATCTCAACTGGTTCATGGTAAAGATGGGACCCAGTTAGCTGAGGTGGCTGAATTTGCTTCTCCCTGAATCTCAAAGAGAGGGATGTGTTTGAAAGAGGGTTATTAGTAATGGTAAATATGCATCTACCACAGAAATAAAGCCACTAACAAGTCTTGGGCTCAGTACAGGTATCAATA
This sequence comes from Calotriton arnoldi, assembly GCA_963921515.1. Taxonomy (NCBI): domain Eukaryota; kingdom Metazoa; phylum Chordata; class Amphibia; order Caudata; family Salamandridae; genus Calotriton; species Calotriton arnoldi. The sequence goes on from CAWUFW010002286.1 coordinate 1,437,100, forward strand.
CATTATTTCCTCTCTACCTAGAGGAACCAGGAGCTTTTGTATAGGTCCAGCACACTTGCTCCTTAATTTGGGTAAACTATATCAAAAATTGGGGGTTGTGCTGCTCCTGTAGAGACAAAGAAAAAGAGGGGATAGAAGAAGGGATGTTAGTGTTCCAGTATGGGGAGAGTGCTCCAATAGGAGCAAGTGCCCTCACACACCCCAAGGGGTGTCATGCTTCATCATTGGGCAAGCTCCTTATCGGGCCGGCACTGCAATGCCCAACGGGCACCTGCGAGGGGGCTCTTTGCCGGAGGTCTTTTTGTATAGACCGTATGAGGAAGTGGGGGTGAGAGGGTGGGGATTTTTATGATGTGTGAAAGAGTTTTAACAGCAGTGATTTAAAATACGTACAGTGCCACTCATTGTCAATTAACTAAAATCAAATTCAAATCAAACTCAAATCACCACTCTCTCACCCCCACTTCATCATACGGCCTATACAAAAAGCCCTCCGGCAAAGAGCCCCCTTGCAAGTGCCCGTCGGGCATTGCAGCGCAGGCCCGACGAGAAGCTTGCCCAATGATGAAGCATGACACCCCTTGGGGTGTGTGAGGGCACTTGCTCCTATTGGAGCACTCTCCCCATACTGGAACACTAACATACCTTCTTCTACCCCCTCTTTTTCTTTGTCTCTACAGGAACAGCACAACCCCCAATTTTTGATATAGTTTACTCAATAAATTATTCCCATGCTCAACCCTGGGTAGCTTGGCTGCGAGCAGGGAGGCTTAACTGAAGAGACAGGTATGTAAAGCAATACAAAACACCACTTCAGTAAATAATTAAGACGCAACACACAATAAAAATCCACCACCAATTTATAAAAATAGGAAATATTTTTCATCTTTAAAATGACAACAAAACGACAAAAATCCAATGTAGGGAACAAGAGATATGAATTTTTAAAGAATGAGCACTTTATAGTGCTTAAAAGCCTATAGCGCCACTCTGGGACATCTGGTTGCACTTGACAGGGACAAAGTCAAAGTTTCAGGCCGACCGTGATGGAGCCTTGCTCTGATACTCCTCGTCGTAGGGCTCTGTCAAAATTTTACCTTCAGAGTTAGAAACGTTTCTGGAGCTTTTTCTGCCGAGGTCCCTCAATGCTCTTCACCAGGCTGAATTTGGTGAGAGTTCACCAGCTTGCTTTTCAGGGAGCTCCTGGTCAAACTCTGGAAGTCAGAGCTCCAGAGCTTTTCAGCAGGACGAACCTGAAGTCCTGGCCGGGTCGCAGATGAAGGTGGCCGGCCTGGCTCTCGTGGTTAAATCTGTCTTCTTATGGAACTTTTTTCCGAAGTTGCTCCAAATTTCTTCGAAACTTCTGGAACTTCTTCCTGAAGTTCCCCTTGAGGGTCCAAAGTGTCCAGAACACAATCGAAGGGTCTGGAAGCTCTAAAATTGTCCTTGAAAGTTTGGGACCATAATTCCCACAATCCACCTGGACAAAACCCTTGCAAATCCACTGGACGCACTCCAGACAGGGGACTCTTGGTGGTGATGGTCCAGGCGAGCTCTGTTAACCTGTAGCTTGCAGGGAGTCCACTCTTTAATCCTTTTGAAGCGCAGTACAATCAGAGGGCTGTAGCTCTAGATAATGCAGCCGGCGCAGTCAGTCAGAATGCAGTGCCTGATGGTGCAAATCAAGTTTCCAGCTTAGCAAAACTTCTTCTTCTCTTAGTTTCAAGCAGAATATCTGAGAGGCTCTGCACCCCTCACATATTTATTCAGTGTTCTCTGGGGTCAAGCAGAGGAGCACTCCCGTCCAATGAGGTGCAAGGCAACACCACAGAGCATGACCACTTCCTCCAAAGAATGACATAATATTTTCCCAGAAAGAACTGTTCCTCCAAAATTCACTATGGCTGAAATCTCAGCAGAGGAGCAAGAACTAGCTAAACCAACCTTCAGTATGGCTCAATTACATAGCTCTCCTCCCCCTAACATCTGCAGATTCCTTCCTTAAGCCTCCCATCTGGCTGGGTCAGAGGGGATGAGGGTAGATGAACCTGGCATTCCCTGCCTGTCCTATTCCTCCATTGAAGCTTCATGCTTTACGACCCCTCCTCCTGCTCTGGCATTCCTGTGTAGCAGAGCTCTCTCCAACAGATAGCATCTCCCTGAGTGAGCCACTTATCACTTCATCAAAGCAGTCTGGCTAATCCTGTTAACTCTGACCAATAAGGGAAGACCACAGGAAGGCTGAATTATCGCTTAGAGACATATTTTAGGATAATTTCAACAATAGCATATTGTTAGATTTATCAATACCATCCTCCTTAGTCCTCGAATTATAATTTTAGTCAATTCCTAGCAATATTTATGCATTCATAAACTATTGCCATGTTATCCTATGGGACTAGGCATCTACAGTGGGGAAACTACAATGTTATGTTATGTTATGCTATGTTACAGGAGATTTATAAAGCGAACGTACACCAACAGGTCTCTTGGCGCTGAGTATAAGGCCACCACTAATGTTGCACCTAGCTATAGGCTGAGTGAAGAGCCAGGTTTTCAATTTTTTCCTGACGCACATGTAGTCAGTTGTCTGTCTAATGGCGATAGGCATGGAGTTCCAGAGTTGGGGTTCCAATGTGGAGAAGCGTGAACCGCCCATTCTTTTGCGCTTGAATCTGGGGACTATCATTAAGTTCATTTGCACGGATGTAAGATTCCGTTTTGGGAGGTATGGGTGGATCCTTGTGGAAAGGAACTTGGGACCTCTGTTTCGGATTGCTTTAAAGATAATACAACCCGTTTTGAACATAGATCGCTGTACTACTGGAAGCCAGTGAAGCTCCTTCATCAGCGGCTTCGTATGGCAGTGCCTTTGGATCAAGTGAAGTTTATAGGTTTGATTGATGGGAAGACCTAGGTAAGTGGCATTGGCATAATCAATTCTAGACAGGATCATGGCAATGATGATTAAAGTACTGGCCTCCCTGGTGAAAAATCTTCTGATTTTTCTAAAATTTCTAAGGTGGTAGAAGCAGGATGACGTGACCATGCTTATCTGTGATTGCATGGATAGGTCAGTGTTTATTTGGATACCAAGACTCTTTACAGCGCTCTTAGGGATGGGTGGAGTACCCAGTGTTTTGGGCCAGTAGGCTGAAGTCCAGTGGTTTAGTTTGTTGTTGGAGATAACAATCTCTGTTTTATCAGAGTTAAGTTTTAGGTGGTTGTTATTCATCCAATCTTTAATGAATAGCATAGTGTTCTGAAAGAATACCTTGGAGTCCTGTGTCTCATCAATTGTAAAAATCAGTTGCATATCATCCGCATAATTATAGATTTTTACCTTCATTTGTTGGAGGGAGTATATCAGGGGGCGGATGCAGAGATTAAAAAGATGGGGGGACAGGGAGGAGCCCTGTGGTACCCCACACTTCGTGCTAACTGTGGCAGAGCTATAGGGTGCAAGCCTAACTGATTGGGTTCGATCGTTCAGGAAGGATTCCATCCATTTTACCGCAGTACCCTTAAGACCTGCCGCAGCCATTCGATCTGTTAGTATCTCATGATCAACGGTATCAAATGCTGCTGACAGGTCAAGTCAGACCAATGCTTGTGTGTGTCCCCTGTCAGCCCCTTTATTCAGATCATCCACAACACTTAGAATGACTGATTCGGTCGAATGGGAAGGCCGAAAACCTGCTTGGTGGGGATCTAAAAAGTTGGTCTCTTCACTAAAGGAGCAGAAAAGTTTGGCTCTGTGTGCCTCGAGGATTTTGGCAGAATAGAGAAGAAGAGATATGGGCCGATAGTTATCTAACTGTAGGGGATCCATGCCAGTTTTTTTTTGGAGCGGGATTATGACTGCTCCTTTAAATGCGCGGGGGACAACTCCTTGCATGAGCGAGAGGTTAAGTAAGGCAGGGGTACTATCTGGGAAGATGTGCAATTTCTCCGTCATCAGGGCATATAAAACATATTTTATTAGGCCCCTGCTTATAGTTACAGGACCACCCACCCCTGGGAACCTAGGAGAGGCCTTGGGGGTTCTCAATATGCATAAATCAGGTAGATCTACACTCCACAGTATTCTTAGCACCAAAGCCAATTTTGAGAGGCACTTTACTACAATGAGAAAAGTGAAATGTGCAATTTCTCTATCCCCAGGGCATATAAAACATCTTTTATAAAGGCCCTTATTATATGTACATGGCCCCAACCCATGGGACACCTAGGGTTGCACGTTCAAAGATGGCGTCTGTTGTGACTCATGAGATTCTTCCAAGATGGCCACCATACATTTCCACCTCTCTGTTTTCACAGTCACGCGCTATATGCAATTTTTGTATGCTCTAATTTGCACGGTCAAAGATGGCGCTTGTTGTGACTTATGAGATTCTTCCAAGATGGCCACCATACATCTCCACCTCTCTCCACTGGGGGCTTAGTACACACTAGTCTCCAGTCTTCTCGATGCAATGTTCCCGCCCTGCGCGCCATTTCCGCTACCATTTAAAACCCCAGCCCGGCTGGGACCATTACCTCCCGGATCCGGCAGTGCAGGGTAGGTCACTCGTCAACTGGGCGCGGTTTCTTGGTGAGTATAATCTTTCTCCTAAGTGCTGGAGGAACCTGGTTTGACTTTTGCCTGTACGAGGACACTTTCCTAGGCACAGGCTTGGACGCCGAGTTTCGGCGTCGACAGCATACCCGCGATCTGGGGCACGCTCCTCACGATTCCTTCTGTTTGCAGGCGGTCTCCGGCACACTGGCAGTTCGGCGGACGGAGCGGCTACCACTCTCTTGAGGGGCGGCCGCCCGCCTCGCCGGCGGGCAGGGGCTGGCTGCTGCGCCTGTTTGATCGTGAGCGGCGATCCGAGACGTGGGGTCCTGGTTCTTAGCCACCTTACTGCTGCCTCTCGCTACATCAGAGGCTACCAAACCCTACATTTTGTCCATCATTCGCGTGTCCGCGTTACACGCTCATACTACTTCTTTGGGCCCCCTCCCTTCCCAGGACACTAACACTTTACCGTGTCCTACACTTGCCGTGAACTGAAGGGGCCATTCTAAAGATAGTTTTAGGTGAGTTGCTTTTTACTCAGTATGTTGCCACTTCTTCTCTGTTTTTAATCATTCACCGCATGATTTGAACCCGCTGTGCTTCACTTTTACATATACTAAGGCATCGAGCACAGCTAGGGTATCGTGGTTGACAAGCGTGACCACTTTTTAGCAATGCACACTGCATTTATTAGGGTGCACAAACTGGTGGCACTATTGAGGGATAAGAGGGCAGAATTTTGGAGTATGATTGCTCTTTGATATGAAATTTCTTCATTGTTCTATTTTTCATTTCAGATTGGCTGCTGCATCATCAGGTACTTTACCTCTTGGTGCCCCCCCCACCTTTTTATTAATAGGTTAGAACATCATAGTCTATTATAGTGTAGAGTTTTATTTTCATTAGGTCCTGAAGAATTGGCACTAGATCCTCCTGACTAAACTGGCAAGAAACATGTTGACCGCACAAGATTGAGCATAACACACTGCAGGATTTTTGCAGTGAGTTGCCAACTTCATTTTTAATCAGGGGGAAGGCAGGATCATTAAAGTTTAATTTACCTGACTCTTCTATTTCCCTGTTTTAGTTCACACAACTGCACACCTACACTTCTAAGGCCCCTCACACCCACCGCACCATACGGCAAGGAATAAAAGATCTCCGCCAAAGAGCCCCTGCATAGGGTGCCCGTCGGGTATTGCAGCGCGCACCCGACGAGGAGCATGCCCGATGATGAAGCATGACACCCACCAGGCTGGGTGTGTGAGGGCACTCATTCCGAAAGGAAGGACTTCCCAGTCCTCCCCCTTTCTTACCTAATTTCTCTTTTTGTAGCCAGGGACCTCGCCAGTCCCCTGCCCTGCCCCCTCTCCCTCTCCTTCACAGGAACTGCATACCTTTTCTTCTCACACCTAGGGGAGACCCTGGGGGTACCTAATATGCCAAATTATTGTAGAGTATCACTTTTTAAGTGCCTATACCACCAAAGTCAAGTTTGGGTACAATTTACATTTAAAAGCAGTGCTGCAACACAGGGCTGCTTTTCAAATGACCTCAGGCTCTCAGCAGTGCACACATGCAAGTGCAACAAAGGCTGCTGGCCTCTAAACTGCCATGCTCTATTATATACTAGGGACTTAAAGGTAGTTTTAATCCTACTGCCCTATTACCTACTAGGGACTAATAGGGTAGGTCATGCCAATAAGGGGTGTACCCTCCACATAGTGCACTTTAAAGAATGTGTGTGTTTTCACTATGTTTTCAACATAGCACTGGCCCTGGTTAGACAGAGCCCGTGGATAGTCAGAGTCAGTTACCACCAGTACCAGTCAGCAAAAAATAGGGTGCACAGTGCACACAGGATGACTTTGCAACAGGATGTTTCTGACATTGGGTGCTCTTTCCAGGGCTTTTATGGTTATGATTTCTGATGGGGCTTGACTCCTGATATCACTGCAAATGGATGCATACTGAAATAGGAGACAGTAACACTTCAAAGTCTTTTCAAAATCTCTAACATACAGGGTTACACAGTAGTTCATATCCCCCCGGACTATTGTAATTCAATCAATTGTGACTAATTATGAGAGAACATGTTCTAATTTTGACCATTTACAAAGTTGTCGAGTCTCTACTTTCTGGTGAATAAGCTGATGGAGATTTAGGTTTTGAAACTCTAAGACAGTTATTAGTTTATGTTTGCAGCTCCAGCTCCTGTGGCTCTTCTTCTTCCCTTCCCTGTCAGGAAGTGCGGCTGAAGATCCTGTTTATTATTAAGTCTAGTCAGAGTGAAAGGAAGCAGTGCATTGAAGCAATCCATGTTCCACTGAGCAAAGGAAAGGCTGGCGGTCAATATGGTGTGCTGTTGCTGGCTGGATTTAGGCCATGTGCACAAGCGCAGAGATGATGGCGTCCTTGCTAAGCAATCATGCTACAATGGTGCTGTAGCAAGGACCTTGTTCAATGGATGTTGGATTTCAAGTGTCAGGATCTCCCACTTCTTAAAGGTGTATACTATGAACATTTAGGATTAAAGAGAAGTATCTTGAGAGCATGTGTGATTGAAAAGAAACTTTGAATTATTTCTTGCACATTTATTTCTGAACTCGGGTTACAATTCTCTGCATTCTTAAGGCTTGAATTATATATTCTTCTAAGCATTTCTGTGAAGAAAAAAATATATATACATATAGAGATATATAAATAGGTGGACTGTTGCTGAAATAAAGAGTATTTTGGAATTAAAATTCCGGAGTGCAACGTTCCTTGTATCGAGATATATAAATATATACACAAAAAAGAATCAGAGAACTCTGGATAGGTCCCAAGTGTAGGTGGAGAGCAGCTCCTGCATAGAGCACCCTACAACACCAGCGACACTCTGAATCTGCTCACCTTAAATGTCTGTTATTGTAGCAAAGTTTTTAAGCATAGGATTAACACAGTGCCATCCATGCCGAGCTAGAAAGGGACAAAGTCTTTTACCATCAGAACAACAAAGTCTTTAAGCATAGGATTAGCACAGTGCAATCTACACAAGCTGTAACATGATAAAAAGCCTTTTACCACTCCAGGCACAGTATTACAGCTTTGCATTGGTAAAATAACCTCCAAGCCAACCTAGAATGAATAAAAGCAAACCCTGACACATGTTTTGCTACCATTATAATTAGCGATTTATCAATGGATAAAAGTGACTAAACAGAGATGTTTTTCACAAAAGCATTCAAGTGGAGCATACCATACAGTCAACTATTGAGGGCCCGGAGGATCTGTTCCATTGATATGCTATATCAAGATGAGTCAGAGCAATGCTCAGATGATTCTTAGAAAGAGGTTATCCCCGTAAAATCTTACAGGAGGCACATCAGAGAGTGATGACTAAGAGCAGAGATGAATTACTGTTCAAAAACCATCAGACTAGGGGGATTGATTCCCACTTCATGACAGAAGATGACACCATCATCACTTGCTTCTTTGTACAGCACAATGATGAAGATCAGCAAATAAAATCTCTACTTGCACGTAATTGGCATGTGTTACAACAAGATGAACTTCTCGAAGGGAGCTTGGGCTCTCATCCCAATATTAAGTTTTGCAAGGATTAAATCTTTAGGTGACATCGTGACAAGGTCTATGTTCATTGAAAGTGATGGATCACAATGGCTGACAAAGAAGAGTTAGGGTTCCAAAAAATGCAACAGCTGCATGGCATGCAATTTTGGCATCGCTAAAACCACATTCGAGACATCTGAAGGAAGAATGTGTACCATCAAAATACGTATTACGTGTGACACGGAATTTGTGATATATGTCTTGGAATGTGGGTGCCAGATGCAATATGTGGGAAGTACTGTCCATAAAGCAAACGTTCGCATTTTACAGCACCTCAGAGCCATAAGAAACCTAGATAAGAACTATCCCATGGCCAAGCATTTTTGGGATATACATCAGGGTAATCTCAGCAGCCTACGGTATTACAGCATTAGACACATCAAAGTCGACCCATGTAGAGGAAACAGAGAACTTGAACTTCGCAGATGTGAATCAAGAACGATTATCCTCTTAGGCACTGAGAAACCCTGGGCTGAACTACATGTAGATATTTAAATTGGACTGTTCCCACAGAGCATTTGTATTAGTGTGGCTATTATACACCACGAATTGAGAGACATTTATATGTGCAAACTTCCTTGTATGTTAGATAAGGAGTGGTAGAAATCTGAGAAGTTTTTTTCTGAGATGTTCCATTGTTATTCTCTTATCAATTGTCCATTTATCTATCATATTGTCTTCGTGACATGACGTGTCAGTGTTAGATAATAATTTTTATCAAGGTATTTTTATCATCACTGTTACTCTCTAGGGTACTGCACTTTTCTATTATAACCTCTTGTCGCCTTTTACAATTTGGATCAAACCCCCACTGGTAGTCATGGTGGTTATTTATATTGATCCGGAATAATTTATACATTGCCAGATAATTACTATACACTCATGTATGTTGAACCAGGGTGTTTTCGTGTCTCTGACATAAGTATTACTTGCACATTTGCATGACAAGTGCCTTTTCTATGGGTATTATTTACACTGCTGTGATTGTGCAAAGTTATCATGAATCAATAGCACATTAGCGTGTTTATATAATTTTGATAAGACGTTTGGGCCTCTTTGGGCAGGCTCTCCCATTAACTTTGATATATGTAGACTTTACCTGATTGACAGTTGTGCATTTATGTATGTACAACTCAAAAAAAAATTGAGTTTCATTAACTACACACTAGTACTGCATATTTGCACATTTAATATGTTTACACCCTGTATTTACTTGATCATGCATTTTTATGGGGACATAGTTGTCAGATTTGCATATATGTGGATCGATTATGTTTATATATGGCAATATGATGACTATTTATGTCCATGTTCGGCTTTATCTTGACTCCAGTTTTATGAACTCTGCACTTTAGCATCATTTGCACTTCTATATATGGAAGCCCATTTTTGAATATTTAGGTAAACTGATTAATTATTTACCTAATTCTTAATTTTGGCACTAAATAGTGCTATTTGCACACTATACAGAGTAATTTAAAACTCTGGGATGAACAGGATATACTGGAAAGTTTGTACGATTTATTATATTGTTATCTTCACTCACTATTGTGCCCAAGGATTAAAGCAGCTATTCATAGCTGGGGCAGAAATGTGGAACATCATACACCAACATGAAACTGTGGGTTCTCTCGTTTGCAGAAACTTCATTTTCTATCTTCTATTTTCATTTACGATATTGTTTTATCAATTTTGCAGATGTTTATGTATTGAATTCATCATAGATTTATATAATAATATAGACATGTTATTATGTAATTTGAAAATATGAATGGATAGGACCTTTCAGCATTAGATGCTTTTTGGAAAATATGAGCAGGGGTATAATCCCAACAGTATCGACATGGACGTTGTTGCAGTTGCACTTTGTTCACCATGGCACCCATTATATTCCATTGGGGGATGTGACTGAACAGTTCTAGTGGTTAAACAGGGGGTAGAGAAAAAGGAAAAAAGGACTGTATATAAATCACGTGAGTGGGTGGATCAGGGTTGCCCAGTTGAAGGCGTAAGCCGAAACATGTTGGCCTTCTATCGTTTTCTGCACAGCTACATGATGGGAAAAAAAGCACACAAGAGAATTTAAATATCCTGCCTTGCCTGTGTTGTTCGTAGGAATTCTGTCAGAAGGGTGCGTCTGGCTCGATGGTCAGGGAAAACAGTTAAATGAACCTACATATATATAAATAAATATATATCAAAAGATATGGAACAGAGCACAGCATCAGATTAGTTTACAACTGACCCTGTCGTCAGCTAGTTTTAATCATAGACATAGCACCAAGAACAAACACAATGAATAGGGTAATTCAGTCCAAATGCAAATATATACAAAATTCTTGATAATGTTGACGCGAAGTTGTAGCGTGGATGCAGACAGCCCACACATGTTTCGTCGTGTAGACGACTTTTTCAAGGCTCTTAATAGAAATATGCAAACCAACAATAAACATTAAAGAGTTAATAACACTTACTTTTATCCCTATGTTAATCACTTGGAACAAGTGTTATTGCACCCGACTAAGAGAAAAGTGAGAGATGTTGAAAGAACAGAACCTTAAAAGAAGTCCTTAATGGAGACATGGCTAGATCCATATCATGTTGTAAAGTGGAATTACACACACCCAATTGTGTAAAGCAAGAAAGGGGAATTCCACAAAGTGAAAACCATTGTGTGCTCAAATGGAGAAACTCATGCTAAGAAGTTTTAAATGTATAGAAGAATAATCTAATATGATTATTTCTAAGATCAAATGATCTGACCTCGCCTGTATTACCACTGCCACTTGCTCCTTGTTTGATATATATATATATATATATATATATATATATATATATATTATATATATTTATATTTATATTTATATATATTTATAAATATATATATATACACACACACACATATATATACGTAAAAGAAGCAGAGAACTCTGGATGGTTCCCAAGTTTAGGTGGAGAGCAGCTCCTGTGTAGAGCTTTGCTACAACACCAGCGACACTCTGAATCTGCTCACCTCAAATGTCTGTTATTCTAGCAAAGTTTTTAAGCATAGGATTAACACAGTGCCATTCATGCCAAGCTAGAAAGGGACAAAGTATTTTACCATTCCTACAACAAAGTCTTTAAGCATAGGATTAGCACAGTGCCATCCACAACGAGCTGTAAAATGACAAAAGCCTTTCCCCACTCCAGGTCCAGTATTACAGCTTTGCATTGGTAAAATAACATCCAAGCCAACCTAGAATGAATAAAAGCAACCCCTGACACATGTTTCGCTACTATTATAATTAGTGATTTATCAATGGGTAAAAAAGAATAAACATAGATGTTTTTCACAAAAGCATTCTGAGTGACATCAGATAAACAACAAGAGCGAAAGGCAGGTAGTCCATGATATCACTCAGAACTCTGAGGGTAAAAATAGGCCCCTTATTTACTTTTATTCATCTATAATTTTATGTTATATACCAACATCATCTGCCCCTGATTCCAACAGCTATTTAGGTGCAGAGGAGTAATGGGGCAACATACATAAGAATACCTTTCCTCCCTGTCCCAAATGTGAAAAAGATACCTGGCTACCTGTCATTCCCCTCCCATCCCTTTCCTGAGGCTGTGCTCTCTGCTTCCCAACACTGCATTAATGGGCAATTTGAGAGTCCTGTCAGAGCAGCCTGGAATTCCTTTATGATACAACAAAAGTTGGAAACAACTTTTGTTAACTACTGCTGCTATGGCATAGCAGTGAATAACCGATAAATGCCAGCATCTAAAAAGCCTCTACACTCCTCTTTGTGTCAACAGTAACATTAACATACAGCAGGGAATGCATCACATTCACTCTGTGTTGGTCCTTTCCAATATAATTCAACCTAAGTTCTTTAATATCTGTGACCAATTTTGAAGATAGTATCAATGCAGTTAAAAACACATATAAACAAAGTTCTAGTGCCTCTGCTCTGTTAGTGTGGCTAGGAAATAAAGGCATGTGTAATAGACAGAGATGTTCCTACAAACATGATTTAATACATATGCATGTATAAATATTACAACTGATAATACATTGATTGAAACTGTAATGTATAAACATTATTAGAACATTGGAATGTTGGGAGCTCCATTGAAGACAATGGAGTTGCTCTGGGCTTATAATGGCTGGTATAAGCCCAGCACTCCAACATTCCAATGTTTGTCTTTTTGTTTCTCCATTTTTAATTTAGAACATTCTACCCTTAGTGGGTGGAATGTTCTAATAGCCTTATAGCCCTTCTGCCTCAGGCTATACCAGTTGTTAAAGGCCCTCTCCCTCGTTATAGGCCCTCGCCTGCGGCTCAGGCCTATAACTCGGGATCAGGGCCTTTAACAGCTGGTATAGCCCTCGGCAGCGGGCTATAAGGCTATATTAGAACATTGGAATGTTGGGAGCTCCATTGAAGACAATGAAGTTGCTCTGGGCTTGTAATGGCTGGTATAAGCCCAGTGCTCCAACATTCCAATGATTGTCTTTTTGTTTCTCCATTTTTAATTTAGAACATTCTACCCTTAGTGGGTGGAATGTTCTAATAGCCTTATAGCCCTTCTGCCTCAGGCTATACCGGTTGTTAAAGGCCCTCTCCCTCGTTATAGACCCTTGCCTGCGGCTTGGGCCTATAACTCGGGATCAGGGCCTTTAACAGCCGGTATAGCCCTCGGCAGCGGGCTATATTAGAACATTGGAATGTTGAGAGCTCCAATGGAGTGTCTCCGGGTTTATAATGGCTGGTGTTAGACCTGGTACCATTGGCGTGGGTCTCCCTTCCATTTTTTGCGCTATGCCTCCTCTGTTACTGACCTGTTTTTTTGCTGGATTAGATTCCTTGGGCACTTTGCCACTGCTGATCAGTGCCAAAGTGCAAGTGCTCCCTATGATAAATTGATGTATGGATTAGTGACTCCATGTTTGGCCTATTTGATTCACTGTCAGACCCTAGTACAGTGCACTGGTTGTGCCCAGGGCTTGTGACTCAAACGCTGCTGGTGGGCTTGCAGCACTGGTTGTGCCACCCACAGGAGCAGCTTGTAAAGTGTGTCTCAGGCCTGCCATTGCAGAGCCTGTGTGCAGTCTGGTACTGCCATGTCGACTTGGTAAGTGCACCCACTTACCAGTCCCCAAACCTTCCCTTTCCTGCATATTAGTCAACCCTAAGGTAGGTCCTAGGGCAGGGTGCATTGTATGTGTAAGGTAGGACATGCCCTGGTGTGTGTGGCATGTCCTGATAGTGAATTACAGCCAATTTCGTTTTTCACTATTGCAAGGCTACCTGTCCCCATAGGCCAGAAAGGGCAGTTTGATTATAACACCTTAAAATCCTAACTGACCCAGGGAACATGGTAGAAAAACGAATTTAGTATGCCTGAACTCAGAATGATAAAATACATCTTTTAGTGAAGTTGGTTTTAGCATTCTGTGTTTGAAAATACCACTTTTAGAAAGTAGGTATTTTCTTGCCTAAACCATCCAGCCTGCCTCTGCTAGCTTGTGTATTGTATGTCTGGTTTTGTGAGTGACAGGGGCTGGGGGACTCCAGGAGACAGGGTGAGTCAGCACAGGGCTGAATAGACCATCTGCATGTAGAGTGGTGGGAGGAGTGGCACCTGGGTCTGAATAGGGCTGTGCCTGCCTTCCACAATGCTTGCTCCACCTCCTGTGGTGCGTCTGATGTCCCTGGCCCACACTTACAAAGAGAGAAGGTGTGCACTGGCAGAATGCACCCAGAACTGGTTTGGACTAGGTACAGGACCCTCTGCCTTCAGAGGACAAAGGATTTATGGGTATAAATACTGGGGCCCTGACCCCAAGACTTTAGATCATTTCTGGGAAACAAGAAGAACCTTTGCTGAGGAGAGGAACCAGAGAAACTGAAGGAGGAGACTATCCCTATGCTGTGTGCTGTTTGAGGGATTGGCCTGCAGTGGTTGCCTGATTGCCAAAGAAAGGAGAAAGGAACTTTGTGCTACTTTCATCATCTTGCAGAACATCTCCAAGGGCTTGAAGATTGAGCTTGCCTCCTGCTGAAGTCTCAGGGACACAAGACTCACCAACCAGCTCCCCTGAATTCCATTGCTGGGAATTTGAAGTGCCTGCTGTTGTGTTGGGCCTTCTGAGAGACTGCGTGTCGCTGGGAGCTGGAAGCGCGACTCACGAGGAAGAAGCGTGTCGCCGCCGCTGCAGTTGTCGTCGCATCGCCGAGAAAGCGTGCTGCCGCTGTCGCCATCGCATCACCGAAGCGCCTCACATCACCGGAGAAGAGTGTCGCCGTCGCATCATTGGAGAAGCGTGTCGCAGGGCCTGTCGCGGGTCAGAAGATTCACTGAGTCGCCGCACGGCCGTCGAGCGTGCACGCATCGCCCCCTGACTGTCGCATCGAGAGGAAGACGCCATTTTGTTTCATTGCACCGGGTCATCATCGCATCACGGCGCTGCGGGTCGCATCGCCACAAAAGCGCAGTAAGAAACCGACGCATCACCTCCCCACGCGGTGAGGAACCGACGCATCACCTCCTCTCCGGTAAGAAACCGACGCATCACCGTCCCCTACACAGCAGTAGGGAACCGACGCATCACCTCCCCCGGAGCAAGGAACCGACGCATCACCGTTCTTGCGTGTAAGGAACCGACGCATCACCTTCCCTGCAACTCTTTTGTTTGTATCGCGTTACGCATCCAAAGGTACATTGAACGTTGAGTGTCGCATTTACCATCTTTATTGAACTGAACTATTTTCTACCATTGACAGTCATATTTTTAATAGTGTATTGTGGATTTTTGTCGTTTTGGGTCTTTTGTTAAGTCTATATAAAAATACTTATTTTTATAATACAACCTGTGTGGTGTCCATCTGTAGTGTTGTCACTGGGTTACTGTATGTGTTCACAAATACTTTACACAATGCCTCTGAGATAAGCCTGCCTGCTCGTGCCAAGCTACAAAGGGGGTGAGCAGGGGTTATTTTAGTAGTGTATCCCCCTTACCCTGACTAGAAGCAAGGGTTCCTATTTGGACAAAGGTACCTACCTCTGCCAACTAGAGACCCCCAGTTCTAACATTGGTGGTCAGCAGTGAGGATTCTGGACTTGCATTTGTGACTCATGTACAGTAATTGGTGTACACTACTAGTGAGTGCAGACCAAACGCAACCACTTACATTTTGGTAGATTGTTTTCCTGGGATTTCTATTTTTGCCAAGAACTGCCAAGTTTCACCATGAGCAAAACAGCGTCCATCGCATCTGTTGATTTTGATTTTGAGGAAGAGAAACTAGAAAGTTACACTGTGAAACAGCTGAAGCACTTCTGCAGGAAATTTAAAGTTGCTAAGACCGGTCTCTCCAAAAAGGATGAGTTCCAAGAGGCGCTGAGGGCCTGGGTGGAAGCAAGGAGCACCCCTGAGCATGTGGAAGAGCAGGAGGAGGGGGCTGAGAATGCAGAAGGGCAGCTAGATGAGCCACTGGGTCCAGGGGGGAGGAAAGCACCTTCCCCAGCAGGTAGCAGTGTTTCTTCCAAGGGCCTGTCCCCAGGAGAGCTGGAGGACAGGGAGAGAAGTAGGATGCATGAAGTGGAGCTGACCAAGCTTAAGATGGGTGGGCAGTTGGAATTGGAAATTAAGAAATTAGCCCTAGAGGAAAAGAGGATGCAAATGGAGCATGAGAGAAGTTTGAGGGAGTTGGAGTTGAAAGCTAGGAGCTTAGAGATTACTCCCTCTGGTGGCAGCACACCGTCCATGCCTGTTGAAGCAAGATTGTATATACCTAAAGATGTGGTCAAAGAGTTTTATAAGAATGATGATATTGGGCAATGGTTTAAAGCCTATGAGGTAGCTATGACCTCACACCGGGTCCCTGAGAAGGATTGGGGAGCGGGGTTGTGGGGACGGGTCCTTAGTGAGCGGCGGGATACCTTATTAGACTTGCCCTCTGATGTCCACAATTCTTATGGTCATATGAAAGATGCATTGATGTCCAGGTATGGGTTGACTCCTGAACTGTATAGGCAGAGGTTCAGGAGTTGCAAAAAGTTGGAGGGCAGTACCTGGGTAGAATATGTGACTTTTTTTTGCAGAGCATTGGATGGTTGGGTGAAGGGTAGCAAAGTGAATGTATTTGACGCGCTCTTTGATTTGATTGCATGGGAGCACTTGTCAGGAAATTGTTTTCCAGAGCTACGCCAGCACCTTATTGATAGTAGGCTGACTAACCCTAGGAAGCTTGCTGAGGAGGCGGACCGCTGGGTGAGCACCCGGGTCCACAAGGGTCACGTGGGAGACTCCGCCAAAGGTGGGCAGGGTCCCCAGCTGAGGAGTGGGGGGGACAAGGGTAAACAGAGGGAGTTCCAGAAAGGGCCCCAAAGTAATCCCCAAGGGAGCCAAGGGAAAGGTTCCCAGCCTCCCC
The DNA here is from genome assembly GCA_963921515.1 of Calotriton arnoldi. NCBI lineage: Eukaryota > Metazoa > Chordata > Amphibia > Caudata > Salamandridae > Calotriton > Calotriton arnoldi. The sequence continues at coordinate 1,453,702 of CAWUFW010002286.1, forward strand.
CTGAGAAGAAGCCAGGGGCCCCAACAGATAAGCCTGTTCACAGGGGGCCCAGGACCAAGTGTGGTCAAGTGGGCCACTGCTCCTATGATTCAAAATGTCCCTTGTATGGGAAGACAGCACCCACTGGTGCACGACCCCAGCAGGTGGCTAGTGTAGCCCTGGGGGAGGAGATGGGTGCCCAAGGTGGGTGGGGTCCCGTAGCGATGTCCTTGGTCTCTTTAGGAGACAGTGAGATGGTCCCCAGGACCCAACTGCCTGATAACACTAAAAAATACAGGCAGTGGGAGACCATCAATGGCCAAAGGGTGGAGGCTCTGAGAGACACCGGAGCCAGTGTGACAGCTGTCAGTTGTCGGCTGGTGTCTGAAGAGCAGGTGATCCCCAATGCATTCTGCCCAGTAGTTGCCGCGGACAACTCAGAGAGCCACGACTCATGATGTGCCTTTAGCAGGACATCTGGGGCAGGGCAAGACCTTTGAAAGGCTTGTCACCCACTTTTATTGGCCCCAGATGAGCAGGAGTTCAGACACACACTGCAGGACATGTCAGACTTGCCAGGCAAGTGGAAAAAGTGGGAGGAAGCACAAGGCTCCCCTCCAGCCATTCCCTGTGGTCAGCACCCCCTTTGAACGGGTGGGTATTGACATTGTGGGGCCACTGGACCCCAAGACAGCCATGGGCAACAGGTTCATCCTGGTCTTGGTGGACCATGCCACTCGGTACCAGAAAGCCATCCCTCTTCGGACAGTGACGGCCCCCGTGGTAGGACGTGCACTGATGGGGATTTTCTCCCATGTGGGGTTCCCCAAGGAGGTGGTGAGTGACCGTGGTACAAACTTCATATCCAAGTATATGAAGTCCCTGTGGCAGGAGTGCGGTGTTACCTATAAGTTCACCACTCCTTACCACACCCAAGGAAATGGGCTGGTTGAGAGATTCAACCGGACCCTGAAGGGCATGATTATGGGTCTGGAAGAACACATGAGGCGTAAGTGGGACGTCCTCTTGCCATGCCTTATCTTTGCTTACCGTGAGGTGCCACAGAAGTCCTTAGTGTTCAGTCCCTTTGAACTGCTCTATGGTCACCCGGTAAGAGGACCTCTGAGTTTGGTGAAAGAAGGCTGGGAGAAAGTTCCCAGTAAACCTCCCCAGGATGTATTTAGCTACATGCTGGCCTTTAGAAACCAAACTAGGCGATTCAGACAACTCGCTGAGGCGAATCTGGAAGCCAGCCAGGAGGAGATGAAATGATGGTATGATCAGAATGACACTCTGATCGAGTTTCAGCCTGGACAGAAAGTGTGGGTCATGGCCCCCGTGGAGCCTTGCGCGCTCCAGGATAAGTGGACCGGACCATTTGAGGTGGTGGAGCGCAAGAGTAACGTCAACTACCTGGTGGACTTGCGATCTCCCAGGAACCCTTTGCGGGTCCTACATGTCAACCGCCTGAAGCCCCATTTTGAGAGGTCTGAAGTGGGCATGCTCCTAGCAACGGATGATGGAATGGAAGAGGAGACAGAACCTCTTCCTGACCTCCTGTCTGCAACATAGCAAGATGGGTCAGTGGAGGGTGTGAACCTCTCTAACTCCCTGACACCTGAGCAGCAGGAAGACTGTCGCCAACTGTTGGGACAGTTTCCTGACCTGTTTTCCCTGGTTCCTAGTGTCACTGATTGGTGCGTCCATGATGTGGACACTGGGGACAGTCCTCCTGTCAAGCACAAGGCTTGCAGAGTGACTGACAGGGTGAGAGCTTGCATCAAGGAGGAGGTCTCCAAGATGTTTGCATTGGGGGTGATTGAGTCCCAAAGGGTGCCGCGCCTGGTGCCACACCCGAACTTCGGTTCTGTGTGGACTACCGAGGACTCAATTCAGTCACCAGGACTGACGCGCACCCCATCCCCAGAGCTGATGAGCTCATTGATCGGTTAGGGGCTGCCCGGTACCTCAGCACGTTTGATTTAACGTCTGGGTACTGGCAGATCGCCTTGACTGATGGGGCCAAAGAGAGGTCAGCATTCTCCTCACCAGATGGGCACTACCAATTCAGGGTTATGCCCTTTGGGATGAAGAATGCCCCTGCCACCTTTCAGAGGTTCGTCAACCAGGTGTTGGTTGGACTGGAAGATTTCAGCGCCGCCTACCTGGATGACATCGCAGTGTTCAGCAGCAGTTGGGAAGAACGAATCACTGACTAAATATCGAAGGTCACAATATCGACCTACAAAAATATTGCAGCAAAAATATCGAAGACAAGAATATCTACATCCTATCTACATTAAGGTAAGTACAAAAATATCGGAAAAAAAATATCGATGTCAAAAATATCGTTGTTAAAAATATCGTTTATAATTTAAGTTTAAAAAAATTGTAAAATAAAGTAAATAATACATATAATTAAAAGAAACATAGTTAAAAATATTTTAAAATGCTTAAAAATTATAAGTAATATATATAATTTGAAAATACATTAAACATATACATATAATATATAATATATATATACTTACTTATTAATATGTTTTAATATTTATTTTAATAACTTATAAATTGTTTAATTTATTTTTTATAAATTATAAATACATCTATACACATAAAACAATAATATAAATAAAAATTAAATAAATATATGTAACAAATTAAAACAATTACAATTATTTTAAATCTTTTTAAAAATAATTATACAGTACATTAGCTAAAAAAATGCAAAATATTAGATAGCGGAGGAAATCAAATTACTATTCCCACTTCAGTGAGTGCAACAGTAGGGAAAGTGTTGGATAGCGTAGGGGTAAAAATTGCTATTCCCACTCCAGTGAGTGCAACAGTAGGGAAAGTGTTGGATAGCGTAGGGGTTAAAATTACTATTCCCACTCCACTGAGTGCAACAGTAGGGAAAGTGTTGGATAGAGAAGGGGTAAAAATTACTATTCCCACTCCAGTGAGTGCAACAGTAGGGAAAGTGTTGGATAGCGTAGGGGTTAACATTACTATTCCCACTCCAGTGAGTGCAACAGTAGGGAAAGTGTTGGATAGCGTAGGGGTAAAAATTACTATTCCCACTCCAGTGAGTGCAACAGTAGGGAAAGTGTTGGATAGCGTAGGGGAAAAATTACTATTCCCACTCCAGTGAGTGCAACAGTAGGGAAAGTGTTGGATAGCGGGGGGTAAAATTACTATTCCCACTCCAGTGAGTGAAACAGTAGGGAAAGTGTTGGATAGCGGAGGGGTAAAAATGATTATTCCCACTCCAGTGAGTGCAACAGTAGGGAAAGTGTTGGATAGCGTAGGGGTAAAAATTACTATTCCCACTCCAGTGAGTGCAACAGTAGGGAAAGTGTTGGATAGCGCAGGGGTTAAAATTACTATTCCCACTCCAGTGAGTGCAACAGTAGGGAAAGTGTTGGATAGCGTAGGGGTAAAAATTACTATTCCCACTCCAGTGAGTGCAACAGTAGGGAAAGTGTTGGATAGCGATAGGGTAAAAATTACTATTCCCACTCCAGTGCGTGCAACAGTAGGGAAAGTGTTGGATAGCGTAGGGGTAAACATTACTATTCCCACTCCAGTGAGTGCAACAGTAGGGAAAGTGTTGGATAGCGTAGGGGTAAAAATTACTATTCCCACTCCAGTGAGTGCAACAGTAGGGAAAATGTAGGATCGCATAAGGGTTAAATTAACATACTTATAATTTTTTTAAATAAATAAATAACATATTAATAATTATTTAACCAAATAATTATTAATAAATACCTATTAAATTAAATTAATATTTACTTAAATAACATTAAATTAATTCCCACCCTATTCCCCTATAAACACACAACGCGCTACACATAAAAAAACACAATTAATTTAATTATCAATTAATCAATTAATAAAAATTAATTACCAATTAATAATTAATTAACAATAAATTAATTAACCATAACAATAAATAAAAAATAATTATAAATTAACTATCATTAATATAATTTTTAATTAACCAATTAAAAAAATTAATTACCAATTAATAATTAATTAACAATAAATTATTAATCAATAACAATAAATATACACATATTAACTAATTAATTATATTTAAATTACTTCCCACCCTATTCCCCTATAAACCCACAACCCGCTACACATTAAAAATAACATAATTATTTTAATTACCAATTAATCAATGAATTAAAATTAATTACCAATTATTAATTAATTTACAATAAATTAATTAACAATAACAATCAATAACAATTAATAATAAATTAATTGTAATTAATATAATTATAAATTAACCAATTAATATAAATTACCAATTAATAATTAATTAACAATAAATTAACAATGAATAACAATAAATAAAAACATATTAATTAATTAATTATAATTAAATTACTTCCCACCCTATTCCCCTATAAACCCACAACCCGCTCTGATACTAAAACACAAAATTTCCTTTAAAGCAAATATCTATTTTCTAAACATTTAATACATATATTTAAAAATAATGAAAAAACTTTTTAAAAAATGATAAACATACATATAAAATACATAACACTAAAAAGAAAATCGATATTATTAACAACTATATTTTTGCTAACGATATTAATGACTTCGATATTACTTACTTCGATATTAAAAAAATCGATATTACTTACCTTCAAGTCGATATTCTGGTCAACGATATTCTTGATTTCGATATTCTGTCCCTACGATATTAAGAACTCGATATTAGTGTAGGTCGATATTTAAAATTCGATATTTTGACTGCCCACCGGGAAGAACATCTGCGCCACCTCTGGGAAGTGTTGATGGCGCTGCGGAGGGCAGGCCTCACGATCAAGGCGAGTAAGTGCCAGATCGGGCAGGGTTCCGTGGTGTACTTGGGACACCAGGTTGGGAGTGGCCAGGTGACGCCCCTACAGCCCAAGATTGATACCATTCTGGCTTGGGAGCCCCCCAAGACCCAGACAGAGGTGAGAGCCTTTTTAGGACTCACCGGGTATTACAGGAGATTTGTCAAGAGGTATGGCAGCATCGTTGCACCCTTGACAGAGCTGACTTCCAGGAAGCAGCCCAAGAGAGTGATTTGGACTGACACCTGTCAGAGAGCTTTTGACGCCTTGAAGACTGCCATGTGCATGGCCCCCGTGCTTCAGGCGCCCAACTTCTCAAAATAATTTGTTGTTCAATTAGACGCTTCAGAGCATGGTGTAGGGGATGTTCAGGCACAGTTAAATGAGGAGGGCCTAGACCAACCTGTAGCCTTCATCAGTAGGAGGTTACTTCCACGGGAACAGAGGTGGAGTGCTATTGAGCGTGAGGCATTTGCTGTGGTCTGGGCACTGAAGAAGTTGAGACCATACCTGTTTGGGACTCACTTCTGGGTTCAGACAGACCACAGGCCCCTCAGATGGTTGATGCAGATGAGGGGTGAGAATCCAAAGCTGTTGAGGTGGTCCATTTCCCTACAGGGGATAGACTTCACGGTGGAACACAGCCCTAGTACAGAACACGCCAATGCTGATGGTCTGTCCAGATTTTTCCGCCTTAGCGATGAGAACTCCCAAGGGGATGGGTAGTTCTCCCCACATTTCAGCTGGCGGGGACACGTGTTAGACCTGGTACCATTGGCGTGGGTCTCCCTTCCATTTTTTGCGCTATGCCTCCTCTGTTACTGACCTGTTTTTGCTGGATTAGATGCTTTGGACACTTTGCCACTGCTGATCAGTGCCAAAGTGCAAGTGCTCCCTATGATAAATTGATGTATGGATTAGTGACTCCATGTTTGGCCTATTTGATTCACTGTCAGACCCTAGTACAGTGCACTGGTTGTGCCCAGGGCTTGTGACTCAAATGCTGCTGGTGGGCTTGCAGCACTGGTTGTGCCACCCACAGGAGCAGCCTGTAAAGTGTGTCTCAGGCCTGCCATTGCAGAGCCTGTGTGTAGTCTGGTACTGCCATGTCGACTTGGTAAGTGCACCCACTTACCAGTCCCCAACCCTTCCCTTTCCTGCATATTAGTCACCCCTAAGGTAGGCCCTAGGGCAGGGTGCATTGTATGTGTAAGGTAGGGCATGCCCTGGTGTGTGTGGCATGTCCTGATAGTGAATTACAGCCAATTTCGTTTTTCACTATTGCAAGGCTACCTGTCCCCATAGGCCAGAATGGGCAGTTTGATTATAACACCTTATAATCCTAACTGACCCAGGGAACATGGTAGAAAAACGAATTTAGTATGCCTGAACTCAGAATGATAAAATACATATTTTAGTGTAGTTGGTTTTAGCATTCTGTGTTTGAAAATACCACTTTTAGAAAGTAGGTATTTTCTTGCCTAAACCATCCAGCCTGCCTCTGCTAGCTTGTGTATTGTATGTCTGGTTTTGTGAGTGACAGAGGCTGGGGGACTCCAGGAGACAGGGTGAGTCAGCACAGGGCTGAATAGACCTATCTGCATGTAGAGTGGTGGGAGGAGTGGCAGCTGGGTCTGAATAGAGCTGTGCCTGCCTTCCACAATGCTGGCTCCACCTCCTGTGGTGCGTCTGATGTCCCTGGCCCACACTGACAAAGAGAGAAGGTGTGCACTGGCAGAATGCACCCAGAACTGGTTTGGACTAGGTACAGGACCCTCTGCCTTCAGAGGACAAAGGATTTATGGGTATAAATACTGGGGCCCTGACCTCAAGACTTTAGATCACTTCTGGGAAACAAGAAGAACCTTTGCTGAGTAGAGGAACCAGAGAAACTGAAGGAGGAGACTATCCCTATGCTGTGTGCTGTTTGAGGGATTGGCCTGCAGTGGTTGCCTGATTGCCAAAGAAAGGAGAAAGGAACTTTGTGCTACTTTCATCATCTTGCAGAACATCTCCAAGGGCTTGAAGATTGAGCTTGCCTCCTGCTGAAGTCTCAGGGACACAAGACTTCACCAACCAGCTCCCCTGAATTCCATTGCTGGGAATTTGAAGTGCCTGCTGTTGTGTTGGGCCTTCTGAGAGACTGCGTGTTGCTGGGAGCTGGAAGCGCGACTCACGAGGAAGAAGTGTGTCGCCGCCGCTGCAGTTGTCGTCGCATCGCCGAGAAAGCGTGCCACCGCTGCCGCTGTCGCCATCGCATCACCAAAGCGCCTCGCATCACCGGAGATGAGTGTCGCCGTCGTATCAGACGCCGTCGCATCATCGGAGAATAGTGTCGCAGGGCCTGTCGCGGCTCAGAAGATTCACCGAGTCGCCGCACGGCCGTCGGGCGTGCACGCATAGCCCCCTGAGTGTCGCATCGAGAGGAAGACGCCATTTTGTTTAATTGCACCGGGTCGTCATCGCATTATGGCGCTGTGGGTTGCATTGCCACAGAAGCGCAGTAAGAAACCAACACATCACCTCCCCACGCGGTGAAGAACCGACGCATCACCTCCTCTCCGGTAAGGAACCCACGCATCACCGTCCCCTATGCAGCAGTAGGGAACCGACGCATCACCTCCCCCGGAGCAAGGAACCGACACATCACCGTTCTTGCGTGTAAGGAACCGACACATCACCTTCCCTGCAACTCTTTTGTTTGTATCGCATTACGCATCCAAAGGTACATTGAACGTTGAGTGTCGCATTTACCATCTTTATTGAACTGAACTATTTTCTACCATTGACAGTCATATTTTTAATAGTGTATTGTGTATTTTTGTCGTTTTGGGTCTTGTGTTAAGTCTATATAAAAATACTTATTTTTATAATACAACCTGTGTGGTGTCCATCTGTAGTGTTGGCACTGGGTTACTGTATGTGTTCACAAATGCTTTACACACTGCCTCTGAGATAAGCCTGCCTGCTCGTGCCAAGCTACCAAGGGGGTGAGCAGGGGTTACTTTAGTAGTGTATCCCCCTTACCCTGACTAGAAGCAAGGGTCCCTATTTGGACAAAGGTACCTACCTCTGCCAACTAGAGACCCCCAGTTCTAACAGCTGGTATAAGACTTCTTCTCAAACAGTCCAATGTTTGTCTTTGTGTTTCTCCCTTTCTTAATTCAAAACATTCTACCCTGTAGTGGGTGGGATATTCTAATAGCCTTAGAGCCCTTCTGCCTCATGCTACACATTTACCCTCTCAATAGGCCCTCACCTGAGACTCAGGCCTATATCTCGGATTCAGTGCCTTTAACAATCGGTGTAGCCCTCAGCAGCGAGCTATAAGGCTATATTGTGAGTTTTTATTTGCTACCATTGATAACTAATGTTTGTTTAAAAAAGAAGCAGAAAATGAAACAAAGATTAAATTAGAATACAGAGTTTGTTATTATGTTTGATGAACTCCTCATAGTGGTTTCGAATTCCACCATGTTTGTTATTTATTGTTTGTTTAAATTAAACAATAAAAAGAAATAAAAACAAAAACAAATATGTTGTCCCATATTTCCAGTTGAGCAACTGTAGTAGTATGATGGCAAAACTACTCACCCTGCAGATTTACAGATCCTAGAGTGAGAATGAGAGGTTCTTCCTTCTTCTTACTCTCATCAAAAAGATCTTGCCCAGCACGATTTTGCTGACGAATTATTTCTTCCACCAAAGCCAACAGTTTGTTAATGTCAGTAGACTTTCCAAAATCTATCCCTGAAGAGGGCAGTGGAGTTTTCATAGTTTTAAATAGTGAATTGGCAATTCTTCTAATGTCCTATAAGAAGTAAACAAATGGGTTCATGAAAATACGTGTGACTGCAGTACTAGTAAAACAATTTCTCCCATTTTGGACACAGGCATAAAAGTACTAATACATATGGCATTTTCTCATTGTACTAATCTAGGTTCACCTGCCAGATGCAACCTGTAAACAGTCTTCCTTATCCCAGTCCTTAAAATATGAGTTTGTTTCCACCCCAGAGACATCGTTTTACTCTTTTACCAAGGACTGCATTTTGTTTTAGCACTATTACTATGTCTAAACCACCTGCCTACCCATGAATGCCCCTTGCTGTTTTGTTTTAGTCCTATTACTATGTCTAAACCACCTGCCTACCCATGAATGCCCCTTGCTGTTTTGTTTTAGTCCTATTACTATGTCTAAACCACCTGCCTACCCATAAATGCCCCTTGCTGTCATGAGCCTGACATGCTTTTCTTTATCAAGCCAAAACAAATGGCAAGAGGGTTCTGGGATGTGACAAGGAAGAGCTTGCATAATAGAAAATATCTGTAGGGGATCTAAGCATTACCTCTCTATTCCGTCTTATTCCTCACAGTCTTCAAAATCTGAGGATGTGCCAAGCCTGAATAAGGTTTTCAACATCATTTAAAGAAATAAAATCTTATTATTATGCTCAGTAAAAAATATTTTTTATTCATAATATTCCAATCACTAAGAAGAAACAAAACATACAACGACACTTTGTCTGAAAAACTATTACACCAGACTGAAAAAACATCTAAATAATAATTTTAAACAAAGTGTTAGGTACAGTCTAAGGGGCACATTACGATGGCGGGCGGAAGCACCACCGCCGTGCTGGCGGATGCAAAAAGCACCAGTTACCGCCGGCACGCAGCAGTCCACACGCCCGTCCAATTACGATGCGAAAAGTAGGCCAAACACCGCCGGCAAGCCAGCAACACCGTCCGCCATCAAAGTGCGCCCGTACACGTAGCGGCGCAGCCCAACTGACACACACCGTCCGACGAAACACGTCCCGCCCGGCGCATAAATTACGATGCCGCAAACAAACGGCTCCCACGGCCAAGAGATACCGTACGACAAACCGAAGCGGTAACACGGATGCCGAGCACGGACAACGAAGAAGCGGCTCCCCGAGCATGAATCCAGCACTGCAGGCCCTCCCCATGCTCCTGCTGATGCACCACCAAGGACGCAACGTACCGCGGAGACGCAGGTAGGCACACACACAACAAGTGCACGCAAACAGCGCACACAGTGCAAGGGCGGAAAAAGCGGACAACCCCCCACCAGCGCGTGTACACAACACATCCACCATTGCATCCACATATGACACACAGGCCAAATCGTAACATCGCGGAACACATGTGTACACACCACCTGGGACTAGGAACCAACCACCCCGTCACGGCCCCAAAGCGCCGATGACGCCGCCACACATGCGCACAACGCAGAGGCCAACCGCAGCGCCATGCATGCGTCGCACACAGACACAGGGACACAACCAAGCAGCACACACATCAGCCCCACCCCGAACGCACATGACACGTGACAGGCCTGCCACAGACATGTCCCCAACGCCCAATTCACGGACAACACCCAACGCCACACAACCGACGCACACATGTCAGTGAAGACACGCAACAGCAGGACACACCCCAGTGTAACAAACATGGCGAAGCACACAGCGGCGTCAACACCAACTAGGAGAAGCAGGGCCCCTTCGGGAAGAGGAACGCCAGTACCACACTGAAACACCCATACCACCCTGCACATATGAACAAGACATATAAAACGGAACACCAAAGAGCCCGGGGACCGACAACAGGTGGCCCAAGAATAACATTCACACACAAGGCTCAACGCAGAGCGGAAAGGCAGCCTGCCGCCCACACAAGGGAGAGCAGACAGCACTGAATGACCTTCCATTCCAACTCCGAAACCACAGCCCTACGACAGAAGCCGGTGAATACAGCCATTGTCCAAGAATAGACCAACACAGGCATGCCGAGGAGACCGACCACAGGGCAGATAGCGCATATCACAGAAGCACACAACGGACGGGGAAGAAAGAAGAAAACACTCCCCCATGTCGGCCACATGCAAGTTAATTGGAAGGAGTCACACATCACTGACCTTGAACTGTCTGAGAAGCATGTGGGAAGAGGGCCCGTGTCCTCCAAACAAGCAAACAGAACACAAGTCCTGTCTCCCTACGACTACACAGAGCTCACAGCAACCTCGGAGCGTGCACATTGCAGACTGCACACACAGCCGGAGCACGCCACCACAACGCACCGCTGGGAAATGGCAACCGCAACACACCTACCCAACTACGCCGAACAGCTCAAGCTGTACAAAACCAACCTGTTCCATACATTGGGATGCGATCTCCTGTCCCTGCTGAACGTAAGTTACCGACTGACTTACCGCATCACATTGTTCAGCTGCGTCATGCCCGTCTTCTACTGTCGGAGGTGTCCATACCAGCATCCCGTCGAGATATGCCTCTCCAACCCGGCATGTCTGAAGGCGGACCTGCTACCACTACTCCTCCCTCTGGACGCACACGACAGGGCCTGCTCTGCCTATGGGGGCATGGCGTATGTGGCCAACATCGCACCCGCACTGAAATGGGACCACTGTGCCTCCACACGACGGATCATCGAGAACAGCTACATCGAATGTCACCCAGCATGCCCCATCATGGTCCTCCAAGGGACAACTTACGAACAACACCTTGACAGCCACCATCCGCTACATTGGCTGGCAAACATGTACACCACCAATGACATGGAAGCCCTGCTGGACGGCATCGCATACCTGACAACCTGTCAATTCGTCGGACCACAACGCAGGTTCCCCGAGTGACCTATGATGTCCAACCCCGCACCCATGCTTAGCTTCCGCACGGACTGGCCAGTCACCACCACAACAGCCATACCAAACGACCGGCAACTGTAACCACACCATCAACGACATCGCTATGACATCGGATATGACCGGGACATGCACACTGTTCCCCATCACATCCAGGAACACCGCATGCATCGTGGGAGGCAGTGGCATGGGCTCTGTGTATCGCACCCACATGGACGGAACTGCACGAACAACCAGGACACGACATGGATCCAGCGCACATGGACACACACACCGCTCAGTGGACATGAATAGGTCGCCTGGAGTCTGTGGGTGCTGCACCCCTCCCACCCCCGCCCCGGGAATCCCATACCAGGACCTTTGCATGGACGACAAGTGCATACAACAACAACACGACCCCAGTGACTGTGACATGTCCAGTAATCACCACAGTGCAACAACAAGTGGCACGCCGCTGCATGCACGCAAGCACATGCCCTGATGTCATCTCACATGCACGCGTGCATGAGGAACAACCGCAGCAAACCTGTCACATGGAACTGAGATGGACTGTGCCCATGATGCCAAGCGGTCTGGTAGGCTACATGTATACCGTCTGTGTCAAAGTCCGCAGCTCCGCAGCTATACGTAAATGTACATTAGCACAGCCTTGGCCAAGCAGATGTCACTCTGAAGCCCACATCCCACATGCAACAGCCAATCACATGTAACCCCACACCCTATCCCATTTGCAATCATGCTCAGTATATCCTCAACATGTATTCCGCTGCCAGTAGTGTCCACTATACTGCATCACAGAGGACAGAAGACTCAATATAATGTTTGAAACCAAAACTGTCTCCGCTGACTCATTTCACAAGTACGAATGAGAGAGGATGAGAGTATGTGAAGTACACAGCAGTCGTGACATGACCATGTAGTCCACTGGTATTGGATGTCAACGCAAATGAGTAGCACAACTGTGGAAGACACACATGTGTCGTGTGAAGTCGTATGGACGCAGTGCTCAGGTGGGTGGGTGCGACGGGTAGATGCGCACATGCCAAGTTGGAGCACGCCGTTGTCGGGAGGGGCCATGAACAGTACACCACCGCTTCCCTGGGCATTGTGAGAGGACACCTGTCGGGGGAGTGAACACGTGTGTGCACAGCAGCCGGGCACACATACAAAGCGGTACCAGGCGCACCTCAGCCCACCCTCTGTGGACAAGCTGGATCCTGTTGTGCGCCCGCCATGCCCCTTGACAAGGCACACACAGCCCCAGTCGACCAGGTGTAACCCCAACATAGTCAATCCGCACAGGCGATACAGGGCACGGGATGGCAGTGGAGCATGGTGTGTGAGAGGTCTCCTCGCGCTCCTCCTGGTCATATCACGCAGGCAATAGAACCTCAACGTCTAGCATGGCACAAGTCAGATGGAAGTGTAGGGGGACGCACCACAGCACGAGCAGCACTGACGTCACGGGAGGTGGCTCGCACCATCCCATCCATTGCCCATCATACCAACCACGCCACATGCCATTGCGACTAAGTGCAAGCGCGTGCGCCACCACCCCCGAGCCCTCCCCAGAGAGGCCAAAGAGTGAATGTGTGGGCCATCAGCCACAGACGGACGCGGCCTGGCCGCAAGGGCAGCCACAGCCACTGGGTGTCGCAGGTGGCGGATCCGGAAGGCGAAGACTGTGATGCATAGTCCATGCAGGCCGGGTCTCCATTTGGGGCACCACGCAGGTGGACGGCGTCCCGCAACACATCATACCCTGAGACAGCCCACTCGTGCAACTGGACCCACACATACACTCCTTGCCCTCTCTGGTGCGAGCTTGGGGCTGCCTGTGCAAGCGCTAGCCTCGCAGGTGAGCATGCATATTGGGGGAGCGAGGGGAGGACATGAGGGCTGGGGCGAAGATGACTGTATCACTGTCAGTTAGTACAAGGGATGACCCAGATGTGGAAAGGAAGAGACGTGTCCCGTGTGTACTGCAACTAGTCGCCAATCCAACTACCCCCCATGTCCGGAATGTAAGCCCGCACCTAGGCCCGCCCATCCGCCACATCGAACATACCACCAGCACGACAACCTTCCCATTCGAAACACTGACTGGGGGTGGCGACCAGTGTACAATCATGTGTAGCCTACCCACGCGTACATGTGGGCCCTCCATGATCCATGTCACCTGCGGCAAAGTCATGACATGCGCAATGAGGGAAGTGAGGAGAGCTGTCCGCCCCACGCGCAGAAGGTGCATCAGCTCCACAGACCCAGCAGCGAGTCCAGCAGGGGTCACATGTGCAGGGGCAGCTGTGCCTGGTGTGAAGGCACATGCATATAGACAGCACATCGACCAATGTGTAGTCTGCCCACATCTACAGTCCATCATCATGCGGACATAGGAATTGAACACAGGGCAACACATCTTAGTTGGTGCACCCACCGTGACCAACAATGCGCAATCATCGACGTACCCGCCCTGTGCATGGCCCCCCACCCAACGGAGGCACATCCAGTGCCACCATCCCACACACACAAGCCTTCCACGGAACATGCTGTGTCCAATGGTCAGTACAGAGTCAGCGCCCATCTGGTGGATCCTGAACAGGAGACACATGCACACACATGCCAGCTCCCACTATGTACGTCTGCCACCTGGCACGTGCAATGTAACCTCTCACCTGTGACGTGTGACTGCAAGCACACAGCCGTCTTGGCATGGGGCTGTCAATGTGGACACCTGTCAATGTTTCGGGAGGTGTGATCCGTACAGTGCTGTACATAGGGTGCAGTGCTGACACCTACTACTGTCTCATATCCCCTCGTGCCACAGGTCCCACTTGTTTTGGCCGCTCAGCCTGTGCCCACATCGTCGTCGTCGTGTGCCATACTCATCCAGCCGCGGAAGCAGTTCCATGCTCAGCAGACATTCATGTTGCCGTGGCGTTGCCGCTTGACGGATATGCAGTCAGTCCCCATCAGCACGCCCCGCAAGTCATTGGGGCCTAGATCCCCATGTGCATGCACATGGCAGTGGTTTGTATCACTAGCCATTGCCATTGTTGGGAGACCTGTGTAAGTGTATTGTGGCCGTGCCGTCCCAGCTTGACAGCTGGGCTGTGGCTCATGTGCTTGCTCAGTCATGTCAGTGATGTGTATGCGAAATTGCTATGTGTCGTGTTGCTTTGACATGTGTCCTCTGCCATTGTCCCTAGGCGGAGACCGAACATTGACCGCCCATACCAATTGCTGGCGGACATGGACGATACAGAGGTTATTAGGAAGTTTCGGCTGGACAGGCCAACCCTGCATCGACTGTGTGCCATGTTAGAACCCCATCTCCGTCCCCGCAGGGTGTATCCGACTGCTGTCACCCCCACGGCTAAGGTGATGGCCGCCATGCATTTCTTCGCCACTGGGTCATTCCAGCACACAGTGGGCATTGGAGGAGGGATGTCCCAGCCCATGTTCAGCAAGGTGCTGAGGGATGTACTGGCAGCCATGATGCTGTACCGAAACAGGTACATCCGCTTCCCCAGGGCTCGTGAATTGGCGGCAGTGAAGGGTGCATTCTATGCCCTTGGCAGAATCCCACACGTCGTTGGAGCCATTGACTGCACACATGTCGGCCTTGTTCCACCACAGGCCACTGAGCACCTGTACCGCAACAGGAAGCACACGCACTCCCTGAATGTGCAAGTGGTGTGCCTTGCGGACATGGTGATCACCCACGTGTGTGCAAAGTTCCCAGGCTCGGCCCATGACGCACACATAATGCGCAACAGCATCTTGCCACGACTGATGTCCAATATGCAACAGGATCGTGCCTGTATTGTCGGTGAGTATGTGGAGTGGTGTAGCGTGCTGGTTGTGCGATGCTGTCCCCTGTCCAGTTGGAATTGCAACGGTTCTCTGTGTCCCTCACACCCAGGTGACTCTGCGTACCCGAATGGGGCATGGCTGCTCAGTCCATTGAGGAATCCTCGGACCCCAGCAGACGATCGCTACAATGAGGCACATGGGAGGACCAGACGTGTGGTCGAGCGTACCTTTGGCCTCCTCAAGTCCAGGTTCAGGTGTCTGGACCGCACCGGGGGTGCGCTGGCGTACTCCCCACAGAAGGTGTGCCAGATAGTGGTGGCGTGCTGCATGCTGCACAATCTGGCCATTCGGAAGCAGATCCCCCTCATCGTGGATGACGGAGATCAACCAGGGCCCCAGCCCGCAGACCAGGACAGCTCGAGTGAGGAGGACAGCGGAGAGGAGGAAGCTGGTAATGTGCGGCAGCAGCTCATCGCCCGCTACTTCACTTGACGGTGAGTGTCCATGTACGACGGCTGATGTGGCTGTATCTGTGCAGGTGTGTGTGTGCTGTGTCAGGGTGGCCGTTTGTTCACTGCGTGCTGTGTGTCAACGCTCCATGGCCAGGGTAGTATGCCACTGTTGGTGGCTGTGGCATTGTGCCCTATTGCTCTGTGCGATGTGTGTACATTGCTTGTAGTTGTTGACATGTACTGTGTGATGGGTGTGTGACACACTCATTGAATGTGCTCCTGTTCTGTCTCCCACCCCTAGGTCCCTACAGGCCCTCCGGATTCAATTGCCATGCCACGCATCAGGTGCCTTTCCGCCCAAGGTGGCCGTTGTATTCCGTACAAATAAAACACAGGGCACAAACAGCAGTTAGTGAAAAAGGTGCATTTATTACAAACTGTGACATGTGATTGTGTGTAAGGTGATGACAGAAGTGGTGCGTGCAGTGACAATGAGCTGTCGGTCATGGCTGCGTGATGATCAGGGTGTACCCACTGGTTCTATGTCCATAGTCCAACACACACATGCCATCCAGATGGCTGTGTGGAGTGGGATCGTAGTCCAAGTCAATGCAGTGGCTGGTCAAGGAAGGCTGGCGGAAGGCTGGCTGGCTGCCTCACTTGCGTTTGGAGCGTGCGAAGTCCTCCCGGGAGATCTGTTTCCACTTCGGACGGCCCCTTCCACGTTTGCGAGGGGGGTGCCTGCTTGCGACATGCTGGTGGTTGAGGTGTGCTCACTGGCTGTGGACGCAGGGGAACTGGACACTGCTGCTCCACCCTGCGCCCCGGCAGGTTGTGGCGGAGGGGAGCTGCTGTCCCTGGCAGTGACCTCACCGCCACCACCAGCTGGCCCATGAGGTCCACGAGTTGGCCCATACGGGCGTCCATGGACCTCAGCACCCCCAGCACCTCACGCGTGTCTGAAGCAGACCGGACCCATTGTCCTTGGGCCTCTTCATAGGCCCCAAGGACTCTGGCCATTTGAGGCAGGGCATGGCTCCCAGGGGAGGCTGGCGTTTCCCTGACCCTGCTCCTCCTACCAGTCCTGCTGCCACCGGCCTGCCCACTAGCCACATTGCTCACCACGGTCCTCGCTGTGGCTCCCAGGGTGGATCCAGTCGGCCGGGCCACCACCTGCGCTGGGGCTGGTGCCAGCGAAGACGTGGTGGTGGTGGCGGCGGTGGTGGTCGGTGCGGCGATGGTGGCGGTTGCGGCAGTGGTAGTGGCCACAATGACCGTGGGTGTGGCCGCAACGACAGTGGCAGCAGGGGGCTGGGAATGTTCAGCAGCCCTGGATGATGGGTTGGTGGGTAGGAGGGGTCCTGGGGAGCGGCTGGGCCCTGCCACACCAGATGGGCCTGCTTGGTGGTCCGTGTCCGAAGAGGAGGACAGATCCTCCAGATCCGTGTGTCCTCGTTGGGGGCTTGTAGGCTGGCTGTGCTGGCTGCTGGCTCCATCCCCAGCATCCAGCAGTTCGTCACCTGTGGAGAGAATGAGATTTGTTATTGTGTTGCACCTGGCGAAGTATGTATTTGTCGTCTGACATTAACAGTTCGTGCAATCTCGTACATGGGTTTCCCGGAGGCGTGTGTGTGGCTGTAGCATCTGTAGTTGTGTGTGCTTGGCAATGGGACTGTGTGCTGTGCACATGTGGCATGGGACGGATTGGCCATGCCGATGGGTGTGTTGCTGTGCCCCTACTTATTGTGACTCTGGTGTATGCGGGCTCCTGGCCCATCCTGGGTCTGGTTTGTACTTTGCTTTTGGTGTTCAGATGGGACGCTTAGGAACGCATATGGCAACATGGGGGCCATGCCCCAGATTCGCATTTGGGAGGGGATATGCTTTTGGGGTTCAAATGGAACGCTTAGGAACGCATATGGCAACATGGGGGCCATGCCCCAGATTCGCATTTGGGAGGGGATATGCTTTTGGGGTTCAAATGGAACGCTTAGGAACGCATATGGCAACATGGGGGCCATGCCCCAGATTCGCATTTGGGAGGGGATATGCTTTTGGGGTTCAAATGGAACGCTTAGGAACGCATATGGCAACATGGGGGCCATGCCCCAGATTCGCATTTGGGAGGGGATATGCTTTTGGGGTTCAAATGGAACGCTTAGGAACGCATATGGCAACATGGGGGCCATGCCCCAGATTCGCATTTGGGAGGGGATATGCTTTTGGGGTTCAAATGGAACGCTTAGGAACGCATATGGCAACATGGGGGCCATGCCCCAGATTCGCATTTGGGAGGGGATATGCTTTTGGGGTTCAAATGGAACGCTTAGGAACGCATATGGCAACATGGGGGCCATGCCCCAGATTCGCATTTGGGAGGGGATATGCTTTTGGGGTTCAAATGGAACGCTTAGGAACGCATATGGCAACATGTGGGCCATGCCCCAGATTCGCATTTGGGAGGGGATATGCTTTTGGGGTACATGCTGTGAGCCATGGGTGCCGAACGTGACATGTGTTGTGGCAGCATGACAGTGCATGGTTTGAGGTGTGTGCATGCTTGACATGGCCTGCATATTTGCTGTCTGTTGTGATTACTGGACATGGCATTGGACGCATCGTTATGAGTGAGTGATGGTTGTGTGCCAGCCAACGTATTGCAGTTGTCCCATCTCCTTGGTGTGCGTGCTGCCCTGTGCCATGTGCATCACTGCAGTGCTGGGGGGGTGGCCCATGTTGTGTGTTGTTGCTCACAGTGTGTCGTGCGCTTCATTGACTTCTGGCACATGGTTGGTCATGGGCATGTATCTTAGCGTGACTGCTGTATGTGTGGCAGCTGTGCGGATGACATGCCTTTCATGAGACTGGGGCTGACGGATGGGATGGATGGTATGTTGTATGTGCATGGTGTGTCTGTGTGTTTGATGGGTTCAGTGGTGTTCGTGTGCATTTATGTTGTTCCGCTCTGTTGCGTCTAGTGTTGTTTGTCTTACATAGGCGTAGTTGTGGGGTGTGTGGTTGACAGGCAGTAGGGGCTACATGGACAGGACTTCAATGGTGTTTCGGTTGTGTGTGATGAGTTGCACAGTGGCTGCCGTGTGGTACTATATTCAGTGTGGCTTGTGCATGCAGACGTGGCTCCTTGGGTGTTGCTATGTCTGTGATGGGTCATGTGGGGTGTGAGTCTGTTGTTCATGTCCGTGTGCACATTGTTCACTTGTTCGTGACGGTGGGCGGTGCTGCGTGTTCGTCTGCTACGTGACATGTCCCATGTGTTGGTCGTGTTATGGTCCTCATGCCTCCAGTAATCCAGCCCTGTCCAGTTTCCCACCTGCAAGTTGTTCGTGCGTGCACTGTACTGGATGCCACATGGCTCTAAGCGGGGGTGCTCCATGTTGCAGGTCTGTGGGGGTGGGGGGTGTTGTGGGTCGTGGGGGTGGCTGGACACCCACTGACACCGATTGCTGTGGACCGTGATGTCTGCCTTTCGGCTGTCGTTGTGCACTGCGGTGGCTGACACGTGGGTGTGGGGTGTGGGGGATGCTCCTCCTTGCTGTGCTGTGGGACTGGGGCCTGGTGTGTGTTGTACTTGGGCTGTCCACCGTCCCACCCACTGCACTTTGTGTTCCTGCCACTTACCTGTTACTTGTCGGTTAGTGCAGCTGTGGCGGACACATGGGTGTGGTGGGTGCTCGTTGTGGCGCTTCTGGCATATTTGGGGACCTGTTGGTGGTTACGTGGCTGGCTGAGTGTACACATGTCCCCACGTATGTTACAGTTGTTCGGTTTGGGCTGTGTGTGGTGGTGTCTGTTGCATGTGTGTGTGATGTGTTGTGTATTGTGTGCTGGACATGGGGGTGTTTGTCCCTGGGAGCTGTGGCATGGTGGTTGCGCATGTGAGTACATAGCGGTGTGCTGGTATACATTAGTTTGTACTTACCAGCCTCCACTCCCTCTGCTAATCCGGCGAGGATCTCCGGATGTATTACGACTCGCACCTTCTCCTCCCACGCTTTGAAGGTCTTAAAGAGCGCGGGATTCCCTCCACCAGTGACGGCAGCCAGCTCTCTGTTTTTGCCCTCCTTCTTCTTGACCAGGCTCTTTACGTCATTCCAACGTTTGTTTATTTCACCTCTGTTCCTGGGCAGGGTCCCGACTGCATTGACCTGGTCTACGATCCGGTTCCACATTCTGTTTCTGGTGGCTAGTGGTGTGTGCTGGACCATGTTCCCATAGATTTGTGGGTACACCTTGATGATCTCGTCGACCATGACCGTCAGCTCAATGGGCGTGTACTTGGGCATCCTTTGTGGTGCCATGGTGTTTGTGGTGCTGGTGCGGTGTGTGTTGTGTAATGTGCAGGGGGTTTGTGGTGCAGGTGTATGGATGGTGGTGGTGGTGGTGGTGGTGGTTGTGATGTGTGCGTTTCTGTGGTGTGCTGCTGTCCTTGCTGTGTCACTGTGTCCTCTCCTCTCCTCTCTGGTTTGCAATGTAGCAAGGGGTTGTGGTCTGTGGGAGTGCTGCTTTTGTACTCACCTATGTGGGTGTGTCCTCATGGTCTGTTGTTTTCAGGTGTGTTGTGTCTGGGGTTCTGGCCTTTGTATTTTTTGTTTGTCCGGGGGTGTTTTCGGGATGTGTACTGTGCTTGTGTATTTGTGCGTGCCTTGCTGTGTGGACTTGTTGGCCATGTTGTGTGCTATTGGTTTTGTGTGCGGATGGTTTCTGTGCAGGTACGTGGGCGCCATGGCTTCTGCCGTGTCGATTCTCATCGGCGTTGTTTGCGCTGGCGGGCGGTATATTTGTGGTTTTTCCGCGCTCATGTCGGTGCGATCGTAATTTCACGTGCGGTGTGTCGGCCGTGAGGGCGGGCGGTTTTGTGTTGTCGTAGCGTGTTTCCGTCCGTGGCGGGCGGTTTGACTCCGACTCGGACGTTGGCGGGCGGTATTTTGTGTGATTTTTCGCCGATGGCGGTTTTCGGTTTGTGTAATCGTAATGGCGTGGTCGGTGTTCAGGCGGTGTGTGCGGGCGGATTTTTGCCGCTTCCATGCCTGGCGGATTTTTTTACGCCGGGTATCGTAATGGGCCCCTAAGTCACTACTTTACAGATCTCAGTCAAAGCAAATCCTCTAGCTTCCCCCAAGAAGTTGCCACTTCCCTTGTTGATTTTCCAATTAAGCCTGAAGAGATTTCCTGATCCAATGCTTTATAGGCATGAGAATTCACAGATTTTACCCAACAAATAATAGCTATGAATGCCTTTTTCCCTTTGTTCCTTCCTCCATTGGAGTATAACAAGGACTGAGAAGACCCAAAGTTAGCTGATTGATCCTGCCCATGTAATGACGTTGAGAAACAATCTACTTTGCACAGTGTTTTGTTTTATGCACTATACAAAAATTTGAGATCCAAATTTCTGCTTCCGATACTGAGGCCTTGCCGCACTTGCTCTTATTAGAGAAGGTTTTAGTTATTTACAGTCGCTCTACTCTTGATATCTGTGTTGCTGTTTTAAATTTTATAGGAGGAGCCCTCATAATACGAAAACGATACGGATAAATGAGTGTTTTCATTTGTAGGGCAAGCTATAATGCTTTTTTTTTCTCCTTTCGGGTTCTGTGATCAGAAAGTATGAAAAAGGATTTTTATCTAAAATTTAGCATATGCTCTTTATTTTTCTTTCAGGGTGGGAATGTGATTCTCTTTTATTTATGATAGAATTGGCAAGAAACGTACAGTGGAATAGATTTATTTTGAGTTGCTATTTTGCTTCTTAACATATTTGCTTGCATTTCTCATGGATTTAGCAACCTTTTAACTAATTTTCACTTAAATTATGTACTTTTATTCCGTGACATATTTTATTGAATGAGATGTTATTTATGTGCTTTTATGATTTGCCTGTCAAATCGAATAAAGTTTATGATTTATTGAGCGGATTGATCAAGGCAAATTAGTAATAGGACTATAACGAACCTTTAGACTTATGAATCAGGGGAAATGTAGTACTTGATAAAAAAAAAATAGGAGGCTGTCTCTCGGGTGGAAACACCCTCAAATTTTAAGGACTGTGAGAAGAAAGATGAGAGTTAATGGATAGTTGCGCTAAATATCTAGTTAATACATGTTTTGTATACCTGGTCTAGAGAGAGAAATTGCTCCTTCCTGTCATAACATTCTATGGGGCATATTCTCAAGCCCCTATCGCCACGGGAACGTCACTTTTTCTGACGTTCCCGTGGCGATAGGGTCAGCTCCTTATTCTCAAGGCAGCGGTAAGCCACTTAACGTGGCTTTAAGCCACGTTAAGCGGCTTAACGCTGCCTTTAGAATAAGGCCCCCTTCGCGCTAAATTTAGCGTGAAAGGGGCGTGCAGTGGGTGTTGCGGTGGGCATTCCACCGCAACACCCATTGTGATCGACGCTGCCACCTATAATCAAGGGCAGCGATAATAGGTGGCAGAGCCGAACTTAAGACCAGAAAAATCCTGGTCTTAAGGTGGCGAAACGAGGAGAAATGCTTTATTTCTCCTCGTTTTTGCTTTTTCCATGTGTGCGTCCTTGTGCAGCACACATGGAAAGAGCAAAATGCCATGGTTTGTTCATGTACAGGAAGGTGTCCCTTCCTGTATATGAACAAACCTTTTCAGAAATGCCATTTTGTAACTTTGATGTGTGCTGCACGAAGCAGGACACATGAAAGTTAAAAATGGTACTGTAGGATTGTTTATGTGCAGGAAGGGGCACCTTCCTGTACATAAATAACCCTCCCCTGCACACAGACACCCTTGCACTCTGGTGCAAGGATGTCTGCGTTGGCGCTAAGTCGTGAAACTTAGCGCCATCGCAGGGGGAAACGCCAGGCTGCACCACATTCTTGAGAATAGGGTGCAGCCTCGCGTTTCCGAAGTGGCGGTGAGAGGCGTTAAGCCAAGGAGGCTAACGCCTCTCACCGCCACTTCCTTGAGAATATCCCCCTATGTTTCTAGAATATACAATGTATTGTTCACTGCAATCTTGGGTTAGGTTACAAGAGCAACAAAAATCAAGAAAATCATATTTCAGATACCTCATATTTTCGATATTAGATATTACAGATTACTGGACTGAAGTGTGCTGTTGATGGCATGAATGGATAACCTGGTCTATTAGCACCAAAACTCTGAAGAACACTGCAGTAGGGACTTTCATTACTGAGGCCAAGGAATAACACAGGTACCCAGACATAAAGAGTTAATTTGAAAAGTAAAAGAAATTCATGCGACCAAAGTTTGCCATGTGGATAAGTTATGCTTGCACACGTTTTTTCACTTTTCACCAAATATCTATGCACAGCACTTCCAGGGTCTATGTGTAAATAACCTCGACCAGATGGCCACAAAACTACATGTGAATGCCATATATAACACCCACATTTTTATATTTTAATAATATATAAACAGGCACAAAAATAAATAATCAGTTCCCACCTCACTTTTCTTTAATGGAAGTAAAAATGCAGATAATGGTCCCTTGACCACTCGGCTATATACATTGAGAAGATTGCATACAGGAACATTATTGTGGTTGCATAAACTTGCCTTCATCACAGCTTCCGGGGTCAGAGTGGCACACTGTGTGTTCCGCAAGGCGGGAGACATAGTCGGCGACACCCGGCCACTTTTTCCCTGTTTCTTCTCCTGCTCTTTGGTTTGCCGTGGGCGGATGTTTCTAAAGATCTGGACGATGAGTAGGTTAATGGGGAACATGAGGATGGAGCTTTCAAACCCAATCATCACTTCCTGCCAGGTGAATTCTATCCGACCTATAGAGGTTAAACAAGCACGGGAGCACAGGCTAATTAGTTGCATTTAGAACAAATGTATTCCACAGAGTTAATTTCTTAGCTGCATTTTTCAAAATATAGTGTGGGGGAGGGAGTACGACCACACATTGTTCAAAGAATGCATGCAAAACAACTGCTTGAGTCAGAATATTTGAAATTGTAAAGCACAATCATTGGTACTGAAGAAGAGCACTAACCTCTGTGCTACAATGTGGCTCCTTTGCTATTGAATTGTCTTATGCATGATGACAACCTTTAACTGCATCACTCTAAATTGAAATACTTTAATTTAAATACATTAAAAAGCTGTAATGTGGAACAAGATTTGGGCATTACTATTTCTGATGATGTCTAGCAGAGGTTGTGAGGACGGGCGGCCAAGACCTCTATCTTTCTCCAACACAAGGCCAATTCGTATAAGCTTCTTACCCGAAGGTACTTCACTCCAGTTCAGTTGCATGCCATGGTGGGAACTTCTGACCTCTGTTGGCGGGGCTGTGATTCTAGAGGCACTTATATGCATATGTGGTGGGAATGTATACATATCAAACGCTTTTGGGCAGAGGTGCTTCTTCTGATCTCCCAGATTTGTTCAGCGACGCTACCAATGGACCCTTTGGTGCTGTCACTGGGAGAGGCTGGGGAGGATTCTGCCTATCCATACACAACCCCTCGGGGCAGAATACTCACCTTCTTCTTATTAGCGGCTAGGCTTACAATAGCTAACACCCCTCTTCCGCCTAATTTGGCTGTGTGGTGAACTAAGATATGGCACATTTATGCTCTGGAGCGATTGACTGCATTGGTTGCAGACAAGACGTCTAAATTTGAGCTCATTTGGTCACCCTTTAAGACGTATGTCAAGAGAGACAGAGCAAAGGTGAACCCCACCATCGCTGCACCCACTCTCCTGTGGCGAGCCCGTACGGAGGGCCTGTCGTTATCTGATGGAGAACTGGAGCATGAGGACTGACATGTGACCATAGCCAATCCCGTCACCAATGTTATGTCGTCATGTTGACTTATTGACTTGATGGCTCTCTTCATGTTTGACCTACTGATTGTATTGTATTGCCCTATGTACCAATGTGACTCTATTACCTTTTGTGCTCACATTTGTTTGCTTGCTTTTTATTGGCATTACGATTACCCTGGACTTTCCCTCTCCATCCCTTTCCATTTTTCCCCTTTTTTCCTATATGTTTGTAATGTTTTATAAATGATAAAATCTATAAAAAAGTTTAAAAGCTGTAATGCTTGTTTCGTGGAAAACGAGAATATCATGCTGGCAATGTCATATCATCATTGTTGCATCGACCTTCTGGAAAAGTACGCTTTTGGCCGGAGAGGGTGCCACTCTGCGCGTTTTGAAGATGATTCATTCTTGAAGGGTACCCAGTAAAGTTCCTTCAGGGTTGGGATGATGTGATCATATTTCTGTCAGCCATTCATGAGTTTCTCTGCGCACAATGAATGCTCTTTGTTGCAGCCACGTATGTGATAAACAATAGTATTTTGAAGATTGAACCCTGGACGAGATATTTTAGGGGGCGGTATACAGAACAACTAATACAATAGTGAATTATACAGTAACCTTTCAGGAAGGCGGTGCATTCAAAGACAGACAGAAGCTCAAGCTGTCTGTCATCCGCCAGCCAAATAATACCCAAAGGAAAGCTTGACCAAGCAGTGATAAAGAAAGCCCTGTGTGGTTGGATATTCATTTTTAAGTCTCACTATATTTTTTCTTTTTAAAAGTTAGAGTAAAGGTACTGCGAGGGCGTGGCTTATGTAATGAGTCAGCGGTCTAGCCGGATATGTTGCACCCACGCCGGCGGGCGGAGCGCAGCTAATAAAAGGGGGCATGACCGCACGTGGTCAGTCGGCACCCAGCCTTCACGAGGAGTGGTGTCTCTTTTATTGCCGCGAGCCTGTTTTCATATGTAGCGCGCGCAAGGTCCGCAAAGCACCGGACCTTACACTGGCGACGAGGACGGAGCTGGAACCACACTCCTGTGCCCCACCGTGCCAGTAGTACAACGCATGGCCCTGGCAGCCCGACACGCCCCACAAGGGAGTAAGAGCGCCATCTACGCCTCCACGGCCCAACAGCGGGCAGTGTCAGATGCCGGTGCGGCGACAAGCCCAAGTGTGAGCCCATCAACTGCCGGTAAGGCGAAATCACTCGTGGTTGACCTGCAGCCCGGGCGCAGCGCGAGGCACGCGCAAGACCGCCCACGCGGCTACATAAGGCATCGCCCGTGCGGGCGAAGAAAGGCCACAGACACGTGGCGAGCCAGGACGTTTGGGGGAAAAGGCCACAGACACGTGGCAGGCGAAGACGTTCATGAAGGGGGTGTGCCTGCATAGCCTGGCAGAGCAGCAGCAGTCATCCCTGCAGGACAAGCACACGAGGGGCGCGGCTCCGACCCTGCAGACCTGACACCATACAGTACCCGGACACGGCCCCAAGACACAATGGGGGACAACCCTGAAGAGAACCTGGCCCCAGTCCGGATCGTCACACAGCATGCTCCCACAGGCATGTTACCTCCGTACAGCGAGGCGGCTGACCCCACCACAGCGTCTCCAAGGTGGAAGACGTGACTCGGACGTCTTGAGAATTACTTCATAGCCACCAGGGAAACAGATGGGGCAGTAAAGCGGTCACACCTGCTCCACTATGCAGGGGAAGAAGTCTACTTGCTTTTTAAACATCTCCCGAACACAGGGGCTCCAACTGACTACGACGCGGCAGAGGCAGCACTCAACGCGCATTTTGACCCCAAACTGAACCCCGATATCGAGCGGTTCAAATTGCGACAAGCCAGGCAAAGAGAAGGCGAATCCATTGATGCCTTCCACGCGAGATTGAGGGAGCTAGCAAGCACACACCTGGTTGATGACAGGGCGGCGGAAGAAATCAGAGCTAAGCTCATCCAAGGAATACGCAGCAAGGTGCTACGCGGACTTATACTACGACAGCCAAACATACCCCTAAATGACATACTAGTCATGGCTAGGACACATGACCTGTCAGCGGCCAGAGCAGACGAAATGGACTTGGCACGGACGCGCACGACCGAAAAGAGCGCGACCATCAAAACAGAGCGAGCCGATGCCGTCAAGACACGAGACAGGGGAAGCAGGCCAAGGGAACGCCCGCCCCAGACCCCGAGAGGCCAGTGCGGGTACTGTGGGCATGAGGAACACCCGCCCCAGGCATGCCCCGCCCAAGGAAAGATATGCACGAATTGTGGTATCCCAAATCACTTCGCATACGTGTGCAGAAGGAAGGCCCTGCGTAAGGACGGCAGAGGAGCAAAGCCCATGCGAAAACTGGTGCGACAACTGTCAAGCGTATCCCTCGCATCCTCCCAAGGGGGAAGAAAGAATGAGCGGGCTGCCTACCAAGCAGAAGACTCCTCCACGGAGGACGAGGAAGGGGAGACATACCTAGTCTCTTTCACACAAGCGCTCAAGAAGCGTAGAAGGCCACAGCCCACGTGCACAGTGAGACTCGCTGGGTCCGAAGTAAGCGCAGTGATTGACACCGGTGCATCAGTCAACGTCATGGGGATTCAGCAGTATAATCGATTAAGGCCCAAACCAGAACTCAAACCTCCCAAAACAAAGATCTTTGCATACGGAAGTGATTCACCCCTGCCACTCCGAGGCAAGATGACCGTGCCAATACGGTCAGAAGACAACAAAATCACCACCAACATCCATGTCATCAACCAAGAGGCCGACACCCTACTAAGCAGCCACGCTGCAGAAGATCTAGGTTTAGTGACATTCGCAAGAAGCGTGCAAGCGAACCAGACCAAGGAACTGTTAAGCCAATTCGCGGGCTTGTTCGAAGGCCTAGGACAGATCAAGAAGGCCCCAATCAAGCTGCACATTGACCCGCCTGTCGCTGCGACAGCAGTGCGCCACAAACGGATCCCTTTCCACCTCAGACCACTCGTGGAACAAGAACTACAAAAGCTGGAAGACCAAGGGGTCATTGAGAAAGTTTCCGGACCCACACCATGGGTGTCCCCCATGATGATCGCCGAAAAACCCCGACAGCCAAGGAAAATCAGTCTGTGTAATGATATGCGCCTCCCTAACAAGGCCATCTGGCGCGAACGCCACATCACGCCAACGATGGATGACATCGTGGCTGACCTCAACGGGTCCCTTTGGTTTTCCAAATTGGACCTAAATGCAGGCTATCATCAGCTGGTCCTAGCGAAGGAGAGTCGTTACATCACCACGTTCAGTACCCACCAAGGGCTGAGAAGATACAAACGCCTTAACTTCGCAATATCATCGGCAGCCGAGGTGTTCCAAGATGCAGTGAGGGAGATCTTGACAGGTCTGCCAGGAGTACTGAACGTGAGTGATGATATCCTCATCCACTCAGAAACTGCGGACGAGCACTACAAACACCTGAGAGCTACGCTGAAGCGGCTCCAAGAACATGGCGTCACCCTACATAGAGAAAAATGCCTGTTTTTCCAAAAGCAGATAGAGTTTTTCGGATACATGTTCAACCAAGAGGGAATCCAAGTGGACCCGCGGAAATCCCAAGCAATTAAAGACGCACCAGCCCCCCTGACTGTGTCAGAGGTACGAAGCTTCCTTGGGATGGCCGCATACTGTGGCCGGTTCATCCCTGATCTGGCCACCATCGCAGAGCCACTCCGGAACCTCAATCGAGCAGACGCCATGTGGAAGTGGGGGACCTTGGAAGAAGCGGCGTTCCAAACGATCAAGAACACCCTCCTCGACCACACCACGTTGGTGTACTTTGACCCCGCCAAACATACGGAGATACTGGTCGACGCCAGCCCTGTAGGCCTCAGGGCAGTCCTCACTCAGGAACAAGAGCCAGGAAGATGGGCAGCCCTAGCATACGACAGCAAGGCGCTCTCACCCACTGAGAGGCGCTATGCGCAGATTGAGAGAGAGGCCATAGCCATCCGGTGGGCGTGCCGCCATTTTCACTTATACGTCTGCGGCCAACCATTCAAGGTCATCACAGACCACCAGCCGTTAGTGCCGTTGTTCAAGGGGTCGGCACCACATCCACCCCCGAGGATTGAGCGATGGTCCATAGGACTCCAACAATACGAGATGGAGGTGGCCTATCGGCAAAGGAGCCAAGAATCCCACCGATTTCCTCTCGAGACACCCGGCCCCACAAGACGAACAAGGAGAAGAGTCAGACGTGGAAGCACTGGAAGCACACCTAAACATGATCTCCACCATCACGTGCCCAAAAGCAATAACTTTAGAAGACATTGCCGCTGCAGCGGAGGGAGACCCCGTGATCACCAAAGTCCGCGCAGCTGTTCAAAGGGGACACTGGCACCACTTCTTGCAGTCTTGCAACAGCTGGGCAGGTCCAGAGAAAGAGTGCCTAATTAAGATGTGGAGGATCCGGAACAAGTTAAGTGTGACCCAAGGGGGAATCCTGCTAAGAGGGTCCCGAATCGTCATCCCGGCAGCCCTACAGCACCAGGCAACACAGTTGGCCCATGGAGGACATCAGGGGATCGAAAGGATGAAAGCCTGGATGCGGGAAAAGGTCTGGTTCCCAGGGCTGGAGGCCCGAGTGGAAGAAGCTGTGAAAAGATGCTCAGCCTGCCAGTTGACCAGCGCCTTAGAGAGTCCGGCACCCATCCAGACGGAAGAACATGGGAAGGCCCCGTGGGAGAAGGTGAGCCTCGACTTTGGGAGTTTTCCCGATGGCCGGACGACCATAGCCATGATAGACAGCTACTCCAAATACCCCCTCGTAGAGGTCATCAGCTCCACCGCTTTCTCCCGAGTTGCCCCAGTGCTTGAAAAGATCTTTGCAATGTTCGGATGTCCGGAGGAAATCAAAAGCGACAATGGACCCCCGTTCCAGGGCAATGAGTTCCGGGAGTTCATGCAGCATCATGGAATACAACAATGCCGCATCACCCCACAGTGGCCACAGGCCAACGGGGAAATCGAAAGGTTTATGAGGACTCTCAACAAAGCTCTCCGAATCGCCGTGGCCGAAAACGCAGACCCTGAGTGGCACCTGCAGCTGTTCCTCTGAGAATACCGAAGCACCCCCCACAGCACCATGCTCCAAACACCATGGGCGCTTATGTTCAACGGAATCCGCTGCGACACTCTCCCTACCTGCCCTGGGTGGGCCCCACCACCATTCAGTGAGGAAGACGCCCTCGGTGAAGAGAAAGACAAAACCTTGCCGCCAGCCGGACAAGAAGAGTGACACTCCGGAAGGTGCAAAGGGGGGACACAGTCATAATGAAAGACAGGAGACCCGGTGGAAAGTTTCGGACCCGGTACGAACCAGGTCACTGGTCGGTAGTCGATGTTAATGGAACCATGATAGCTGCCGAGAAAGGAGGGGAAGAAGTGACACGGAACATCTCATGGTTCAAGAAGGTACCGGAGTCTCCCTCCGGTAAAGAAGCAGACAGTATCCTGGAGGTGCGGGAGAACAGCGGAGCAGAGCATGAGGAACCCCACGGCAGCCCGCCGACACAACTACCGCCTACAACACCTAGTGAGGCAACGATGGGAAGAACCCCGGAAGTATCGTCACCGTCCAGAGCACTGGGGTCCCCATCCACTGCCTGAGATTGCAACCCCCGGTATGGACTGAGAACAAACCCAAGGCCGAGCTCCCGCCTAAAGGACTTTGCATGCCAAGTAAGGGGACGGGGGGCCCAGCAAAAGGGAAAAGGACTAAGTTGGGATGGGATGTAATGAGTCAGCGGTCTAGCTGATGGTCCCGGCTGACGCCGGACATGTTGCACCCACGCGCTCACACCGGCGGGCAGAGCGCGGCTAATAAAAGGGGGCGTGACCGCACGTGGTCAGTCGGCACCCAGCCTTCATGCGGAGTGGTGTCTCTTTTATTGCCGCGAGCCTGTTTTCATATGTAGCGCGCGCAAGGTCCGCTAAGCACCGGACCTTACAGCTTAGTCCCCTCTGCCTCTGGCGTTCATGTGTTTTTTTCATGCTTTGCTATTTTTAGCAGGCCTGTCACTCAAACCCCTGGCATTCTGAGGATTTTTTCTTGACAGCTGCGTCCCAGAGCAGAGGACCGCACTCCGGAATGAGCATTCATTGCAGAAACCATCTGCGAGGTGAAAGCAGCAACAGAGTGCAGGCATATTTTATCACATTAATTACTGAAAAAAGAAATTGTGCAAGAAAATGGAAATAAGGAGGAGCTTAGATAGGGGACGGAACCAGTGAAAGGAAAACAAGCACCAGGTGGTCCTAAAATGGATCTGGATAGAAAGGATAACGAGTGCTCCCCCTATTGGTAGGCCATTCCGCAAGAACCCTGGCCTGACGGATACATGCTGCCCAGTGGCGCTGGAAGTAGGGGTCTGAAGGGTGCTGCAGCCCCCCATAAGCCCGTGATGAGGTTCAGATTGGAGGAATAATAATAAAGAGATTTTTATTTATTAATCTTGGAGCTGTGTTTTGAAGTGAAATCTGCCACATGACAGGCAACACCTTTGATAAAATGCAGCTAATTCTGTGTTTACTGTTCCTTTCAGTGCAAATCTAGGGTATTTTATCATTTTAACCAGCAAAACTCTTGCTAGGGAAGTAGAAAGCAAATCTATAGAGCTACGGTGTTCCAGGGGTTTTCTCTCACATATATGTTTATGCTTATGTTTATGGGATTTGTAGCGCGCACAGCTACTCAATAGAGTTTCCCGGCACAAGCCAGTGGAGAGCGGAACAGAGAATAGAGCAGAGGGGAGAACAGATTAGATAAACAGGAAAGTTTTAAGTCTCTTCCTAAAGAGGTTGAGATCCTATATAAATAAAGACATGTTGCTTGTTTTATAAAGTAATATATAAATATTTCAACATCTATGCCAGTGGTATTGAGACTACAAATGATGCACTTAAGTCACATGATGTTGATGGCCAGCTCACCCAGTCTGAAAACTATTCTAGTACCACTGATGCTGGCATCGAAAAAACACAAGCATCCTGGCAAAATCTCTTATTAGATTCCAGATCCCCTAAGCAAGGTTGAAATGAAAGCAGAGTATTCAAGTGATCTATCGACAATAGTACTCCATAGTATCAAAGAAAATGAACTCATTCACTTCAAGTTATATCAGGATACTATACTCTCAGCGGGACTAAGTGATTGCACTTAAACAGAGAACCTTTGCCATGTCCCTGCAAAACTGTTATCAAGGGGGTGTGGCTAGCGCCCAAGGAAGATGGCGGTGTTCCCGTGACTCGCCGGGTGTCGGCGGTGAGGAAGAAGGATTTCGCGGCGTGTTCAGAAGAACAGGAACTGCCAGAATGAACGCGCGGCCTTCGGAACACTAGAGGCAGACGGCGGAATACGTTTTGCGACCTGAGAGGTGCTCCCTGTCACTCACCCCACGGATTCTTCACAGAGCGGTATGACACCCGCCATTGTAAAAGCGCTCGTGAGAGAAACGGCTCTCCCTGCGAGGCTTCCCTCTTCAATAACTCTCACTTCATGCAAGGTGTAGTCCTTTTTTTTTCTCTCGTTTTTTTTCTCCCTTTATGGAAAATATCCTTTGAAGTGCTGCAGCTGCTGGGTGCCCTTAGAGAAGTATCATTTTGAAAGTGGATTCCAGGCTCCTCACAACCTAAGTATGGATCTATCGACCATTTTGATGTTGAAGCAACAGTTCCCTTCATTTTGCACGCTCTATATTTAAAGCTTACCTGAATTTCCCAGTATGCACCGCTGAACTGGAATACATTGATGTACTATATTTCGCTCTTCGGTTTTGCATACTTCTATTTGAGACTGTGGTCATGCGTGCTAATTAATTACAGTGACTTTGGTGTTTTTTTATGATTACCTTGGGGAAGCCTATGGTATTTCAATTTGTAGGCTGAAGGTGAGCAAATTATCATTTAAGTGCTCTTCATAACTTTTTGTCGCCAAATACCTGAATCATTCATTGATTGATACTGCTGATAACCTTGCGACTGAGGAAATAATTCACCACGCCTTGCATGAAATATTGGTAAATACTTTCTGGAATTTCTATTATACCTCTCTAAGTTGAGATACATCAGTACATTACATCACGCTCTCTAGGCAGCAAGTTCCTAATTGAGGTTGTGGCGAAATACAATTACCAATTGCAATGAGACTGCTTATTTATTGATATTTTGAGCGAATACTTGGTCTGTCAGAGCTTCATTTATTCTGAGTATTGGACCTGACCGCCCTTTGTATGGGTAGATTGAAGAAAGTAAGACCGCCGTTGGTTCCCACGAATCGCACATTTATAGTTCCCTCAAATCTCCGCGCCCACCTTGCTACAATGGATGACTCTTTGAACTTGCCATCTAAAAATGTTTCTACATCTAATATTAATGCTTCATCCACAGTTAATAAAGCATCAACCAAACGGTTGAAAAAGGATTCTCCTTCTCCGCCAAAGCAAACCTCATCAGTCTCCATGGATCTTCTGTTGGATGAAATTTGTGCATTGCGCCTATTTGTAGAAGAGACAAATTCCAAACTACAAGTCCTAACGGATGGGAGGACAGAGATGGAAGAGAGAATCACTAAGGTTGAACATAGTGTGGAATCTTTAGGATCATCCTGTGTCAAAGTTGAGGCTCTTCAATCTCAGGTCACATCTCTACAGAGACAAATTGAAAATCTTGAAAATAGGAATAGGCGGACTAATCTCCGCATTTATGGTTTACCAGAGGGCTCGGAAGGCTCTTACCCTATCAGTTTCTTCAAAACGTTCTTGCCGGCGGTTTTAAATTTAATTGAGGGAACTATTCTAAACATTCAACGTGCTCATAGACTGGGTCCTCCTCACTCAACGTCTTCTAACATGAGAAAACCAAGAGGAGTTATATTATACTTTCTTGAATACACTGACCATCTCAAGGTATTGCCAGCAACCAGGTACATGAAGTGAATTTCATCATCAGGTAGCCAGCTTTTTTCTCACAGGATTATGCAAAGTTTACAGCAGATAGACGTAAGGAATTCCTCGCCATGAGACCAGCTCTACGCTCCATTGGAGCAAGGTTTGGTCTATTCCATCCCTGCTTGTTCAAGGTGACCTTGAATAACAACACCATCACTTATGAAGATCCAGTCAAACTAAAAAGCTTCCTCAATGTGCACTGCCCAGAAAGAATGGACACTTCTAACACTCGTTTCAAATCACTCTTTTTGTTCTACTTAAGAGCTCAAGCTTCTTACACTTAATACGATGACTTATTTGTAAGGTGATAGAGTGTTTACCAGTTTAGTAAAACGGTTTGTTTATTGTAATTGAGTTTTTTTTTTTCTTTCTCTTTGAGGTCGTAATCCTGTATTGTTATTATTAAGGTTAAGAAAAAATGCTTTACATTAATAAAAAGTTTTGATGGCTCTAACTAACTTTTTTCTTCACAGGTTCCATCTTCATATTGTTTGACTTACCCATCTTGTATGTCGTGTGTCCTGGAGTCTTCCCCGCCTCACCTCGTGGAGTCTGGACATGTCATCGTTCCATGTGGCCTCATCCCCCCTCACCCTTTATATGTTTTGGATTTTATGTAGGTACAGCCTTTTTTCTTTTACTATTTTTAATAGTAATCTTTCTCCTTTCTACATCTCTCTTATCTTCTTTCCTTAACTTAATCCTTTATAATGTTTCTCTTTATCAATTCTCCTTCTTCTATTCTATCTTCTCTTTATCCTTCCATCAATTCGTTTTTATAGATCTTATCTTCGTACTTATTGCGAGTTTCATATCTGATAATAAACAGGTTATTACTGGTTCAATTTGCTACACATTTTATATGTCTCATTTATGTTTTTAAAAATTGTCACTTGGAACGTCAGAGGCTTAAATTCCCCCATTAAGAGGCAACGAGTATTGTCATACTTGTTTAAATTGAATGTTAATATAGCCTTAATACAAGAGTCCCATCTTACAGAGAGTGAGTCATTAAAGCTTAAAAAAAGTTGGGTGGGCGAAGTTTTTTTCTCACCTGGAGATGGTAAAAGAGATGGTGTCATAACATTATGTCATAAAGCTTTAAATGCCAAACTTATCTCTCAAGGATCAGATAGTGAAGGTAGATGGCTATTTACTAATTTAATGATAGGGAAAATTCCAGTATCGTTGTTTAATATATATGCTCCAACTAATGGTGATGCTTCTTTTTGGTCCCTAATTTCTCAACTACTTATAAAGTACCCCTCAGAGAATTTTATTTTTGCAGGGGATTGCAATCAAGTGATTGATCCCTTTATTGATCGCAA
Organism: Calotriton arnoldi; assembly: GCA_963921515.1. Classification (NCBI taxonomy): domain Eukaryota; kingdom Metazoa; phylum Chordata; class Amphibia; order Caudata; family Salamandridae; genus Calotriton; species Calotriton arnoldi. The sequence goes on from CAWUFW010002286.1 coordinate 1,488,613, forward strand.
TTCTAAGACTTTTTTTTACCTCAAATAAAACACATAAAGCTTTTTTACAAACTATAAAACAGAGGAACTTATTGGACGCTTGGAGACTCTGTAACCCTTCCACGAGAGAATATACTTTTTTCTCTCCACCCCATGAAACGCAATCTAGAATAGACCATATCCTTATCTCACACAATGTCTCCCGGTCCCTACGCTCGGCTGATATAGGTCCCATACTTATTTCTGACCATGCTCCTGTCTCGATTCAATTGGACATCCTACACCAATCAGTGCTACCCAAAAGATGGCGTTTTAATAATTTTTTACTTCTAGATCCCAATTTCAATGCTTCTTTTGTTTCCTTCTTTCATGAATATTTTTGAACCAATCAAACAGATAACATTCCCTTTCATACAATTTGGGATGCTTTTAAAGCCACATCTCGGGATTTTATTATCATATATATATCCAATAAATGTATAACCTCCCGGGCATTGAATAACGAACTTCTTACTAAAATTAAAAGACTAGAACATTTCTATTACACCTCTAAGTCGAAGGAATGTCTAACAGATCTTATAGATTCAAAAATTGCTTTTAATAAGACCTCTACTGAAAACGCCTCCTTGTATTGATTAAAAGCTACTGCAAAGTTTTACAATGGCCAAAACAAATCAGGCAAATTACTAGCTGACTATCTCAAGATTAAGCAAAATAAACTTCAAATTGAGTCTATTATTGACGAAGACCAGGTATCGAAATTCAAGGACTCTGAAATTCTCCAAGAATTTCTAAATTTCTATAAAACTCTTTACATACCAGAAAAGGAGCCTTTAGAAGCAGACATTATCCAATATCTCTCCTTAATTCAGAAATGTACCAATACCCTGATGAATTTGGACCTCTTAGAATTTGACATTACGCAGACAGAAATGTAAACGCTTTAAAGACTCTCCAAAAGGAAAAAGCTCCGGGTCCTGATGGATTTACAGTTGAATTTTATTTACACTTTGCCCAAATACTTCTCCCACACTTACACACCCTCATCTCCTCTTTTACCACATCTTGTAACTCCTCTGGTTCCTTTTTAGAGACCCTAATATGTTTAATTCCGAAAGATGGTAGGGATCTACGATATTCCCAAAATTATAGGCCTACGTCCCTAGTCAATGTGGACTACAAAATTTTCTCAAAAGCGCTGGCCTTACTGCTGGAATCACACCTTCCTTTGTTACTAGGTAAAGAACAATCAGGTTTTGTTAAGGGTCGTAATATTACAGACAACACACGATTATTTTTTGACATCTTATCTAGGACACCACACTATTCAGATCCACTGGTGGCAACTGCCTTAGATGCGGAAAAGGCCTTTGACAGAGTCTATTGGCCGTTCCTCTTTCATACCCTTAAATGGTTTGGATTTGGCCCAAAGATCATTTCCCTAATCGCCTTACTCTATTCTGAGCCCAAGGCTGCGATTTTTTGTAATGGTCTTGTGTCCCCCTATTTTACCCTAAAAAGAGGAGTACGTCAAGGCAGCCCTTTATCCCCTTTTCTTTTTAATTTTCTCTGGAGCATTTTTTGTCCAAAATCCTTCAAAATCATTCCATAACAGGGTTCATATCCAATTCCCAACAGATTAAATTAGCAGCATATGCAGATGACATATTAATGTTCATTTCTCAACCACAAACTTCGCTTGCAGCATTTTTGGAAGAGGTTCAAGCTTATGGATTAGTTTCAGGTTACAAATTGAATAATGAGAAATGTGAAATACTACCCTTAACCACATATACCTTTAAAGAGGATTTTAAGATCTCCAATTTTGTATGGAATTCTAAACACATAATATATCTTGGACTATGGTTTTCTTCTCCTATTAAAACATCCATCTCTTTAAATTTTGATAAATGCCTGGATAAATTAAGAACACTCACTATGAAATGGCATCCTCTCCATCTTTCATGGTGGGGTCGTCTAGATACCATTAAAATGATGCTTACCCCTATTATTCTATACATGATATCTATTATACCAATTTATATACCAGCCAAACTTTTACATAAGGTCAACTCTATTCTTATATCATTTTTATGGAACAATAAGAAACCAAGAATGTCGATACAGAAATTGATGCAGCCAAAATCAGAAGGTGATGCAAATTTTCCCTGTTTCTTTAATTATCATAGAGCTTTTAATTTAAGGCAGTTATCGAAGTGGGTATCTGATCAATCAACTGATTTCCCTTTATGGGTCGATCTTGAGACCTCAATTATAGCACCGTTCTCATTTCAGGAATACCTCTCATTCACTCGCAAACCACAGAATAACTCCATACCAGTAATTAAACATTCTTGTAAGATACTAGATGCTCTCCTTCACCCAGTTCCTCATGACTTTGACACCTTCCTTACATCCATAATCTGGCATAACAAATCTATACTTGTCAACAATAAACCTATATATTGGAAAACATGGAGAAATAAAGGTTTACTTTGGGTGCATCAGTTATTTGAACAAGGTATACTTCTTACATTCTCAAAGATACGCACCCTTTTTCATTTACCCATCTCCTTTCAGCACAAATTTTCAGTCCTACGAAATGCAATTCTTGAAGTTTGTACTCAGTTTCAGTCTGTACCCCCTTCATCTCCCCAGACAGATTCTACGTGGTATAATTTCATACGTATGAATCCTAAAGCTTCTGTTATTTATTTTCGCCTATCACAACCTCCCATAGATAGAGATAAAACCAAAATAGAGCTTTCTTGGGAGACTGATTTGGGCATAGATTGGCCCATTTCTTTATGGAATAGAATATGGACAAAAATCAGAAAATCATCTAGAGCGGCAAATACTACACAGACTATTTTTTTTATTTATAATAGACTCCTTTTCACACCCGCACATTTACATAAGATACATAATGGAATTCCCAACACTTGCTGGACATGCTCTTATGAAAATGCAGATTTACAACATATGTTATTTTCATGCCCGTTTGTATTCAAATTCTGGAAACAGGTTTGGGCCCAAATCAACACTCTCTTTAATACTACAGTCCCCCTTTCCTTTATCAACATTATCTTAGGGAGTTTATCAGTTGATTGGAAGAAGAGACAATCGCAGATACAAATCATAGATCTGTTACTGGCGGTTGCGTTTCAGCAGATAACAAAGAATTGGAAAGATGCATCTAAATTATCATATTTAGCTTAATGGTATGCTGTTTGTCATAACCATAGACTGGACACAGCCCTTGTATATCCTATATCTCTCGCTAAAAAACGATTACAACTATGGTCTCCTATTATACAATTTTGATTTAATGACCCTGACTCGTGCAAGAAATTTCCTAGGCACAGATTGGTTGAGGTTTTTAAGTTGAGGGCCCAACATGATCACAGAGAGAGGAATTACCGAGCACAGATGGTACGGATGCATCAACTGACCCCGCCACTGGTAGAGAACGAGTTCTCTTATCTAGCAGAGGTCTCGTTCTCAGCCCATCAGTTCATTCTGATGAGATTCCGTTTGAATCTGATTCCTTTGATGTTGGGGTATCCGGCCAGAAGATTCAAACACTCTGATTTGCCCATGTGCCCCTGTGATTCTAGGTCACCACAAAACGATCTACATCTGGTACTCTTTTGTAGCGTGTACGCCCAGGAAAGAAAGAAATTTATCATCCCCATTTTGCAGAGGAACCATTTTCGGCAATGTCGGGTAGCTTTTTTATTACTTAAAATCATTACCTAACCCAATGGTTTGTTTTGCTGTGGCATCCTTTCTGTGGGCGTGCATACGGAAGAGGAACCGTGTGACCTAGGGACGAAGTTTGGGGCCCTTTTTTCCCCTCAGTGGTTCTTAACTCTTTTATTAATTCTTAATTCAATGTATTTTGCACGACTTTGACCATGTAGTACTTGGGGGCCAGTACCTACGAACCTGATAAGGCTGGCCTGACTTGATCTGAAGTTCATTTTTATGTGATTTTATATTGTGGCTTTATGTATTGTTATGTACTTTTATGACCTTTTGTAAAAAGATCGAATAAAGTTTTATGATGATGATGATGACTCCTTTTCACAACCGCACATTTACATAAGATACATAATGGAATTCCCAACACTTGCTGGACATGCTCTTATGAAAATGCAGATTTACAACAAATGTTATTTTCATGCCCGTTTGTATTCAAATTCTGGAAACAGGTTTGGGCCCAAATCAACACTCTCTTTAATACTACAGTCCCCCTTTCCTTTACCAACATTATCTTAGGGAGCTTATCAGTTGATTGGAAGAAGAGACAATCGCAGATACAAATCATAGATCTGTTACTGGCGGTTGCGTTTCAGCAGATAACAAAGAATTGGAAAGATGCATCTAAATTATCATATTTAGCTTGGTGGTATGCTGTTTGTCATAACCATAGACTGGACACAGCCCTTGTATGTCCTATATCTCTCGCTAAAAAACGATTACAACTATGGTCTCCTATTATACAATTTTTAGATGATTGTGCAAAAAAATCTTTTATTCCCACTCCCTTTTTACAAAAGTTACTAAGCCTCCTTGACTCCCTTTATATTGGAAATGACATTATTCAGTATTTTAATTCGACAATTTTTATATGATTGTTAAATGGGTATGCATATATTTACACATTAACTGGAGTAAAGGAAAAGAAGCAAAGGTGTCTTGCACCACTTATGTTTAATAACACCTTCATTTTTAAAGAAATAGTGCAACAATAATGTAAAAATAAGCAGAAGCGTTTCCTCTGAGTAGATAAGATTATATCACTGCATTGAGAGGCATTTATTAAAGACTTATAGCCCACCATAGCAGGCTAACCAGCCATTAACAGCCTGCTCCAGTGTTAAAGGACCAAGCCAAAGGCGAGGGACTTTAACAAGGGAGTGGGCCTTTAATGGCCGGTATAGCCCTGCTACGGTTGGCTCTATGGCTATTAGAATATTCCGCCCCATCATGGCAGAATGTCCTAATTTGTAAACCATAAACCTCACAGAGACCGAGGGGGTTGAAATCCACTCGGACTCCATGAGGCCTTTGTTCATTGCTGTTTCTGTGAAAGAAGACATTGAAATGTTGGAGCTCCAGGCTTTTACTGTCCAATAGAAGCCCAGAACTACTCCTTTGTCTTCAGTGGAGCTCTCAACATTCCAATGTTCTAATAAAACTGATAGTTTACAAACATGAATTTAAGAAACAATCATACCTCCCCCGCCATGACAACAATGTAATTAGTGAACCAAGTGGCAAACCATTTGTCATGCGCACCCTCTGGGTATCCTAGGTTGTTGTTGTACAATGAACAACATTATAGTTTATCAAATAAAACACAACAGAAGGTTTTGTATTCCGCCCATCCTGGACTCATGTATTTTAAAACCCTCTCATATGTGATAATGAAGAAAAAAAAGCCAAAGTGAAATAAAGGAATTACATAGGGTCACACATTTTGGTCAAGTGGGAGAGCCAGGATTGATCCCAAGAATCCTGGTTTTACATTGTGCAATTCAGTCACTAGATGGGTAATGCTTTCCCTCTCTTGTTTTACATCAAAAGTTAATGCTTTGTGTTTAATTGTTGATGCATGAGGTTATAGTGTCGTCGGCAGACAGAAATCACATGAAGGCTCAGCTCGTTTTGAGCTTGAGGATCAGAGAGCCCAAAATGAGCCAGAGGCAGACATCTCTGTGCCTTCAGTGGCTTCGCCACCTCCATCATATAATGGCAATTAAGTAGACAAAGGCACAGGAAAGATACAATATGACTATCATCAAACGATTTTGTGAAGCAGGAGTACAACACCACTGTGCAGTATTCCTTGTTTCAAGATTCATAACTTTCTCACTACTCCATATTTTAGTGAGTGGACTATGAGACTGGGTGCTCTCTTCCCATGGATAAATAAAAAACTTGTTGGGTTACAGTCCTGTTTTATTCTCTTATACCTCCAGGCTTTAGTTTGATTTACGTTTTTCCTATCTCTGTTTAAAAAGGAGCAGACAAATATTTTCAGAAAGTGAATACCTAAGAGCACACAATTCATCACAAGGGCAGGCCGAGATTAAGAAAAAAACATGCCTTTTGGTTCCATAGCTTCCATCTTGCTCATTAAACAACAACTGGGCTGCAATTGGGTCCGATGGTGCGACTTAGGGAGTACCCTCACCAAAGAAATGCCACTGTGCTGTGGAACTGGTCCATACTTTATAAACAGAGTCCATAACCAGTGTATTTTGGTCAAGTGTTAAAGCCAGGATTAAACGTCAAATCTCATGGTGCCATGGCTAAAACTCTCCTACTCTTCCATGTCTATCAGTGGAGGTTGAGTGTTTGTGTCTGCCACCCTCAGTGAATTGCACACCTTGGTGTGTGAGTCTTTGTCAAGAATTTTTTAAGGCACTTGGTACCAAATGTACAATTTTTTTGTGAGTCAGTAATCAGTTGCAAGCTGGTTGCCAGTCACAATAACACCAGTTTGCTATGTAAGAAATCCATTCACAACTGTAATTTTGTAATGCAAATGAATTACAAATCAGTATTTTACTGACTCCAAATAGCGTAATCGGTATTTAGAAATCAGTAATAGTGGTTCGCTATTCCTATGTTCACTGCATTTCAAAATAGCCAAAAGTCTCAAAAACATGATTTTCCACATGCAATTTACCACTAACTCAAACTAGGTGGTAACTGAAGCTGCCCCAAAATTCATCTGCACTTTTCCAAAATGGCTGCTATGTGTGTGATGGCAAGGAGAATATATATATCCGCTGGTTTGCAAAGGAGGAGAAGAAAGGAGAGGATCTTCAGACTGAGGTTTACACTATTTGAGCAAACAGAAGAAGAGATATAAGTAAAGTACAGGCTAAGTAGCGCTTTTATCCTGGAACTCATAGTGGACTTACAATCTCAGCTGGACAAACGCACCGTCTCCACCCATGTGCAGGTGTTATGTAGTTGCATCTCTTAGCTTCTTTTAGTTACCAAGATGGCATTGCAGCAGCTGGTGGTGTGTCACAGAGTACTCTTTCTAGTTTCATCTGTGCTTTTGTAAATGCTATGTAAATATGTATTAAGACCTACATATATTTGCCTAGGAATGCACAGGTATAGCACAATACCAAAATAGAATTCTATAGAATTGCCAACTTTCCGCATGTCATAGGATGTATAGATGGTACACATGTGCCTATATGCCCACCATATGATGTTTTGTATTTGTTCAGGAATCAGAAAAATACACATTCATTGAACATTCAAGTGGTGTGTGATGCAAAACATTTCATAACAGATATCGTTGCCTGATTTCCAGGGGCATCCACGACTCTTTCATATTCCGGCATAGTGGAATTTACCAATGGCTACAAAACGAATTTGATGATGGATATTTATTTAGTGAATACACATAGAGTTTAACATGGAGCTCAAATGGGATTTTTATTCCATAACTAAATATGATTTGTCTGTTTGTAGGTCATAGTGCGTATACCTTATGGCCATTGCTAATGACACCATATCTGCCCCCTACTACTTGCAAAGAACGTTGCTACAATGAGGCACACCGTAGAACCAGAGGTGTGATAGAACACACATTTGGACTACTAAAAAGTCATTTTAGATGTGTGCATAAGATAGGTGGTACCCTGCAATACTCTCTAGAGATTAGCTGTAAAATTATAGCAACACGTGCCATTCTGCACAATATTGCAACAAATAAAGGACTCGCTGTTACAGTGTCAAATTCTGATTCAGATGAGGAAGGAGATCCAAATACACCACCTCCCACACATGATGAAACCCACGCTGCAGAAGGGTGTTGGAGACATGCTAATATAACCAATTATTTATTTTTACAGTAAGTATGTACATGGATTCAATCTTACATAAAGAATCTGAAACAGACAGTGTGGGTTATATAACTAAATATACCTTTATTTTCAGGTACAAAAATGTGTATCTGAAAAGGTGCTCTTCTTTCCGGACAGTTTTTTTGAGAAACAAAATAATATGAATCTGACATGCAATGTTAGGGTGTATCATTTTGCCCTTTCTAAGGCTTGAGTTTGCTGCGAGCTGTTTTAGCTCCAACAATTTCAGCAGCACTACTGTAATTCGCTTCGCCCCAAATTTATACTATCTGTGGCTGACATGCTACTGGCACTTGAATGGTCCTCACTTTCTCCCACTTCAGCCTGTGTGCCACTTACAATGCTAGTTATTTGCATTGTCTCTAGTGCATTTGTCACCTTTATTAGGCCTCTTGCCACATCTGCAATGTAGTGCCCCATTTCCACCTGTGAACTAACGGTGCGGCGAGATAAGGTGGTTGTGGCTTGTGCCAGGCGATTGACAGCACAAGTTAGCCCATCAATGCGGGATGACATATGGCGCTCACTACGCCTTTGCTGGATGGTTTAATGGTGCACTTTGTGACATAAGGTCTTGATGGTGTTTGTGAGAGTTGAGAAATTGTCTTTCATTGCCATCTGATTTGCAGCTAGGGCACTTGTGATTCTTTCTATGCCATTTGTGATGTTTTTGTCTAGGGATATCAGTTTTTGGTTAATCATTTTGATCTGCTTCTGTTGCAGGCGCTGTACATTGAACATAGAGGTTTCTAAACCTCCAAAGAGTTGTTGGTTTTCAGGACTTATCCCATTTGGAACAGGTGACTGAGCTCGGGTGTGTTCAGGGTGATGAGTGCCGAGTCGAAATCTTCCCCACAGTTGACATGGCCTCACTACAGGTTCCTGTGCTACAGATGGTGTGATGTCCTCACTCCCTTCTTCGGCTGTCACTCTATGCTCTGTAACTGTAGGACTTATATTTGCAGCATGTGTTGGACTGGCCTGGCTCCCACTATCACTGGGGTCAGCTACATGCATGTGCATGTCTTCTGGGGTTCACTGACAGAATATCGAAAACAAAATATCGTGTGGACAGAATATCGTGTCCAAAATATCGAGGACAAGAATATCGAGTAGGTAAGTGCAAATAGATGGTTATCAATTTACTATTCTTAACTCCAGATCTACGTACCTTGAAGATATATATATCGTCAAAGTACATATATGTGGAGTTATATATAGTAAAACTTTACTTACCCATAGAAAATGACCTTCACGATATTCTTGTCCTCGATATTTTTGACACGATATTGTGTCCGACGATATTTGTGTTTTCAATATTTTGTCCACCCACCGTCTTCTGGACATTCCTCTTGTGAGTGGTCACTTTGTGAAAGTGGATGTAAAAATGCACTGAGAAGACCTTAGTGATTTCTACTTGATTGTATGTTGACTACATTTATGACATTTACTATTAAATATGCTCGTCTTTCTAATTGTTGTTCAACACTACCTATCCCATAATGCACTTTGAAAGTACATGGACTACTACTATTGTATATCTAACATTTGGACTTTAGGTTTTTTATTTCACAACGTTACGTACACAAAACCAGTGATGGCTTCTGGTTTCACGGTGTTTTGCACAAGCTCCTCAATGGCAGTTGGTGGTGGGACGGTGAGGGGGGCTCCTCCTGTTCCCCGTGACTCAAGCAGATGGCTTTGCCACCTTCTTCTTGGTACCAGATCTTCATTATCTCCTTAACTGATCTCTGGACAACTCCAACTGCGTTGATCTTCTCCTGCATCCCCCACTATATTTTTTTCTTCTGGGCCTCAGGCACTGTTAGGGATGACTTGCCAAACAGTTGGTCATGGTGACCAACACAATCCTCTGTGAAGATTTCAAGTTCTTTTTCTGAAAACTTCAGTTTTCTCTTTCTGCTGCCAGCATCCTTCTCACTGTACTTATGTGACACATTGCTTTCCTAAAAGGCTGGATGGCAAACACACACTGGGATACAAAATGGAGTCTCCTGCAGAGCTGTTGCATCAATTCTCTCCAGTTTTAGAGACCTACTTCCTGGTTCTGATGTCATCACTGTATGCCAAAAGTGACTGCCGCTATCTGCAACTGCACTCGCAATTTGGAAATCACTACATTTGATTTCCTGAATACCGACTACTTAACAAATTGCTCTTTATTTTGTGATTAATTTCATACATACCGATTAGTGATTACCAAATAGAAATTCGCAAGGGTTCACTTTTAGGCAATCGCTATTCGGTGTTTGTGTACACATGGCCCTTGCTTGCTTAGCAGGGCCCATTTCTAAGCACTCCTAAGGTTTTCAGATAAGAGACTAACGGCAAAAGGAAATTGTGAGGCATAAGATTCTATTTCATTCTATTTTAATAATCAATTTACTTTCTTTGTACACTTCACTCACTAAAAGTAGCGATATCAAGCAGAGAAAGCTTACCTCAGGGTGCGGTAGAGGGATAGCTACTTAGATAAAGCACAAGACAGTATTGTAAAATCTATGAGTCTTTTATAATCTCTTAATTTAGAGGGAGTATGGAACGAAGCCCTCAAATTTGCACTGCGACAATGTCTACACCATGTACACGCTTTGCTTCCCCTACGCCCACCTTACACCACCCCAACATCTCTGGCCACCCAACCTCCTGGCAAGAGTGCAGACAATACGTTTTGGCCCCTGGGAAAATGTTTGTGGGTGCCCATGCTTTAGGATGTCATAAAGTCACTTGGTTTTTAACCAGCTGCAAACTTTGTTTTCATGATAACATGTTGGATTTACAGCTTATTTTGTTGATAAAGAAAAGACATGCACATACATAGGGTTTCATAAAGATGCAATAGATATACTGTTCCTTTGACAAAAATATCTACTATGCAATATTTTGCTGAGTCTGCCTTTTAAGTTCAACACTTACCATGCAACCGTCTCTTCTAACAGCTTAATTCTGCTAATGCAGTATGGTCAGCAAAGGGGCCCTACTTCCATCTTCTATATTATTGTTGCTGTAGAAATTAATTATTTACCAGGCTTTCTTTTTAAGACAGATGGAGGCAGCATACACAGAAGTCACCCTACTATTAACAAACAACTCCACCAACTAAATGCCAGATCTACTGGCTTTGCCATTGCTTGTTTGTCTTGCAACAATATTTTACCTAGCTTTCAGCATCCAATTAATCTTTTTTTCTGATTGTAGGAAAGACACAGTAAGGGTGACTGGGTAGATGTTTAATTGACTAGTGCATATATGCATAATATTAGACAAACAAATACACATAGTGCTTGAAATTGTAGCTTTATTTGCCATTTGTTCGTAATTCCAAACACATTCTTGTGTTAAAAAAGCATTCTTGCTGCAGTAGTGAAAGTGAAAGTACCACTCTCAGGACTTTCACCAATCCAGAGGGTGTAATTTGATAATGATAATGTTCTCTTTCATTCCCTTCCCTCACCTTGTCCCTCCTTTTCCTGTGTGCATACTTCTCTGGCTACACAGTGATCTCTGGCTCGCAGGGGCGGCTCCTCGGCTAATCCGTAGGAGCATTGCCTCACTGCCTTAAAGCACTGCAAAAAAGGAAAAATAAAATGATAACGAGATATTATTATCATTTTATTTTTCTGTGCTCGGGCAGTTTTTTAGGGCTAGGCTAGGCTGCGCAAGGGGAAGGAGTGGTGACACCCTCCTAAGTGCGCATGAATGTTTTGACGGCCCTCTGGAGCTGGACAAACATTCATGGACACTTCGCATGTTCTCCACCCAGGCTGCATTACAGCCTGGGTGGAGAACATGCCCAGGCTTCCATTACCCATCTGAGCGCCGAACCAAGGCGTTCAGACCAATCACAACGCTGCATTGCAGCGTAGTAATTGGCTCGGGGAGCCTATCCTGCGTCCTGCTCCAATAGAAGCCAGGAAAAGGACGGAAGAGAGGTAGTGGCCAGCTGGCAGGTAAGTGTTTTTAGTTGTTGTATTTTCTCCCCCTTCCCCACTCCCCCTGCCCCACCTCACTACCAATTCGCGGGAGCAGCCGCGACTGCTGGCTCGACTGAGAAAGAAAAACAGGTTAGCGTAGGAGACAGTAAAGGGGCAGAGAGGTAATGGGAACAGCAGTCTACTAGAGGTGAAGTATAGAGTGAAGTGAGATTGTGAAGTAGGAAGAGAAGTAAGGTAAAAGGAGAAAGGAAAGGTAGCTAGAAAAGAAGATACTGATATGTAGAAAATGGAGGTGGTAAGCAGAGAAAGAGAGGTAGAAATTCAAGTCAAGCAAGCAGGGCAGTGAGGAAGCAAGAAAGATTGAGCGAAAGGGGTGGCTGATGATAGATGCATGGTAGAGAGAAAGGAAGTAAGTAGGGAGATGCAGGTGATGTAGAAAGAGGTAAGGTGGATACTGAGATAGAGAGAGAGGATAAAGTAGAGAGAAGTTTGTTAAGTAGAGACAGAGAGGTGAGGTAGAAAGATGTAAAAAGAGAGAAGGATAGATGGAGGTGCAGTAGAGAAGGTGACATTAAAGAAGGTACGGTGAGCGATGAGAGATAATGTAATGATACATTGAAAAATAGATAGAAGTTGAGGAATGGAATTAGTGAGAAAGAAATAAGATAAGGAAAGAGGACACAGAGGGAACCGAGGTAGGTAGAGAGCAGTGGTGAAGAGAAGAGGTGGCAAAATTAATTGTGACGTAAAGTGAAAGGGTAGGTCATGAGAGTGAGATGTGTGGTAGACAGGAAATGAGGTAGAGAGAAGTGAGGAAGAGTGGTGAGGTTGACAGAAAAAAGATAGAGAGGTCAGGTATAGAGACATGGAGAGCGATAGAACGGTGAGGTAAAAAGAGAGATGAAGTTGAGAGAGAGGTGAAGTCTATACAGGAATGAGGCAGGAAAGGAGTTGCTGAGGAGGAGAGAAGCAAAAAGTAAATGAGTTAGAGAGATGGAGCAGAGAGAGACAGATGTAGAAGTAGGTAGAGAGATTGGTGTGAAAGGTAGAGAGCATTGTGGTATAAGGTAGAGAGAGAGGTGTATTTAAGAGAGAGTTGAGAAAGAGAAAGGGTGTGGGGTTGGTTCATGGAGAAATATAGTTAGATCGAGAAGAAAAGAGGTAGAAGAGGAGAGGTGAAGTTAGGAGAGATACATGATGGGTGGGGTACAACAAGATAGACAGGTAAAGAGAGAGCAAGAGACAGAGAGCGTGAGGTGATGCAAAGAAAAGGTAAGGTAGAGAGAGAGAGAGAGGGGAGTAAGATAGGAAAAGGGGAGGTGAGGTGAAGAATCAGTTAGGGGAAGACGTAGAAGTAGAGAGAGTGGTAAATGGGGCAGAGACCAGGTAAGGAGGGAGAGTGAAAACAGGGCAAAAGATAGGTATGATGAGAAAAAGAGGTGGATAGAAATGTAGAGAATGGTGAGGGAGGGGCAGATGGAGAGACAGAGTCAGAAGTAGAGATATGCTGAGAGAAGGAGAGAGGATGAGAGAGAAAGAGACGGAGGTGATAAAGAGTGAGATAGAGATCACTTTGGTCTGTGGGGGCACTGAGCAATAGCCTACATTGTCCATGCCTTACAGCATCTCTGGTTTCCAGGACCCTGGTGAGCATGGTCTTTCCATTGTCCAGATGAGAGAGTAACCTGGAATGGATGGTAGTTCTAAATTCTGGTAGACAGGGTTTGATTTTGCAAAGGACCAAGAGTTTAGAACAGGCAGTTGTGTTTTCTTACTGATTCAGGTCTTGTTACGCCCAGCAAATGATGCCCACATATTTAATATTGAATCCTTCTGTGATGAGTGACCATGAATAACCATTGCAGTGACTTTTTGTGAGTAATTTCATATAGGCACAACACATAACACACAACACAAAACATACAGCATACAGAAAGGGGCTTTCGGTTAGCTCCTTTCATCAATTGACTTTTTGGTCAAACCTCCTTCATGTATTTGTTTGCTGTGTTGTGTTTCGAGTCCCGCGCACAGTAGCTGGCAAATCAATATATTTTGGGATTTTACATTACAACTTGGTGATGGGAAAAGGACTAGTCCTCTTGTGATCCCAGCACCTCTCTTACCTGGCTCGTGATGTGCAAATTCTTGATTTTCTAGTTTACATAATGAGGTATCCTCCTGCCCTTCCTCCCAGAACAGCGTTGTTGGAAATGGCCCTTTCTAGGGTGCTTTCCCTCAACTTCTTGCTTTTCTCATTCCCCGTTTTCCTTTGCTCTGCATGCTAGCCTTAGGACTTATGTGCGTTTGGCACTGCCGTGCAGCGTCAAAGCGTTGTGCTCATCATGTACATGCTGCAGAGTGGTTTATGGTAAATAGACATAATATCGGAAAAAAATATCGAATGGACAAAATATCGAGTCCAAAATATAGAATGGACATAATATCGAATGGACACAATATAGTCGTTAAAAATATCGAAATTAAGGTAAGTAATATCGATTGTTAAAATATCGAAGTACATAATATAGGCATTAAAAAATATTGAATTTTTAATAATATCGAATTTTTTCTAAGTGTATTGTATGTTAGTATATGTGTTAAAAGTGTATATTAGTTGTTGTAATGTATGTTTAATTTTTTAAAAGCAATGAATTTTATGTTATTTAATTTTTGCGTAATTTAATTCCGTAGCGGGTAGTGGGTTTATAGGGGAATAGGGTGGGAAGTAATTTAATTGAAATTAAGTACATATTAATAAATATTAATTGGTATTGACAATTAATTTATTGTTAATTAATTATTAATTGTTAATTAAATTTTATTAATTGGTAATTTTTTTATTTTTATTGATTAATTGGTAATTATGTTAATTCTATTAATTAAATAGTTGTAGCGGGATGTGGGTTTATAGGGGACATAGGGTGGGAAGTAATTTAATTGAAATTAAGTACATATTAATTAATATTAATTGGTATTGATAATTAATTTATTGTTAATTAATTATTAATTGGTAAATACATTTTATTAATTGGTAATTGATTTTTTTAAATTGATTTATTGGTAATTATGTTATTTCTATTAATTAAATAGTTGTAGCGGGATGTGGGTTTATAGGGGAATGTGGGGGAAGTAATTTAATTGTAATTAGTTATTTATAGAAAATATTTTTTTGTATTGATACTTAATTTACTGGTAATTAAATATTAATTGGTATTTATTTAAATATTTATACAAATCTGGTAATGATTATTAATTGGTTGTTAATGATTTATTAATAGGCAATTAATTTTTAATAAATAATATGTATTGTATTTATAATAAATTAATTATTAAAGATTTTGTAATTGGTAATTAGTGTTATTAATAATATTTATTAGTATTGATAATTAATTATTTTTTAGTAAAATATTAAAATATTACTTTCCCTACTGTTGCACTCACTGGAGTGGGAATAGTAATTTTAACCCTCCCGCTATCCTACCCTGTCCCTACTGTTGCACTCTCTGGAGTGGGAATAGTAATTTTAACCCTCCCGCTATCCAACTATTTCCCTACTGTTGCACTCTCTGGAGTGGGAATAGTAATTTTTACTCCTACGCTATCCAACGCTTTCCCTACTGTTGCACTAACTGGAGTGGGAATAGTAATTTTTACCCTCCCGCTATCCAACACTTTCCCTACTGTTGCACTCTCTGGAGTGGGAATAGTCATTTTTACCCCTACGCTATCCAACGCTTTCCCTACTGTTGCACTCTCTGGAGTGGGAATAGTAATTTTTACCCTTACGCTATCCATCGCTTTCCCTAATGTTGCACTCACTGGAGTGGGAATAGTAATTTTTACCCCTACCCTATCCAACGCTTTCCCTACTGTTACACTCTCTGGAGTGGAAATAGTAATTTTTACCCCTACGCTATCCAACGGTTTCCCTACTGTTGCACTCACTGGAGTGGGAATAGTAAATTTTACCCCTATGCTATCCAACGCTTTCCCTACTGTTGCACTCACTGGAGTGGGAATAGTAATTTTTACCCTCCCGCTATCCAACGCTTTCCCTACTGGTACACTCTCTGGAGTGGGAATAGTAATTTTTACCCCTACACTATCCAAGGGTTTCCCTACTGTTGCACTCACTGGAGTGGGAATAGTCAATTTTACCCCTATGCTATCCAACGCTTTCCCTACTGTTGCACTCACTGGAGTGGGAATAGTAATTTTTACCCTCCTGCTATCCAACGCATTCCCTACTGTTGCACTCTCTGGAGTGGGAATAGTAATTTTTACCTCTACGCTATCCAACGCTTTCCCTACTGTCGCACTCTTTGGAGTGGGAATAGTAAATTTTACCCTCCCGCTATCCTATGCTAAAAGTAGTGATTATTATTTTATATTATTATGTTAATATATGTATGTATTAAAAAATAAAAATGTATGTAGATTTTTTTAACTTAAAATAATTATTTATTAATTTTAAAGTAATTTAACTAATTTTAAGTATGTTTTACTTTATTTTATTTATTATTTCATTAATTTTACATTACTTTTAACAGATTTATAAAATTTGATATTTTGACTAACTATATTTTTAACGACGATATTTTGGATTCGATATTTCTTGTACTTACCTGTTTGGAGATAGGGAGTCGATATTTTGACAGTCGATATTTTGTCCACGATATTTTGTCTGCTCGATATTTGTGCGATCGATATTTTGTCAGTGATCCGTGGTTTATATAGGATTGGCTGATTTGAGTTAGCTGTAAGTCCATTGTCATGGGGTAAGACCTATACCACGAGCATGTATCTTAAATATTGCCTCTGTGGGCCTGCTGTACTGGTTGTGCCATCTACGGAGGTAGCTCTTCGATTGTGCCACAGGTTTGTCATCGTGGGGCTTGTGTGCATGGGCTACTGTTACTCGACTTGGTGTTCACAAAGCTGTGTGCCAAGGTTCTGAATGTCTCCTGCTATATCGGAGTTCTCCCTGGTGATGGGGTGCGGTGTTGGGAAGAGGTTGGGCAGGTGTGTGATTGTGTTACCTGCAAGAGTTGTGACTGACACCAGGCGGTGTGTTCAGTATGATGGGGCCTGTTTCTCACATTGGATTAGCAAGAGGGGATGTAGGGAAAGGCCGTCTAGCATTATTTCCTATGCATAAAATAGCAACAGTATGATATTTGGTATCAATGAGTTCATAATGGCCAATCCTCTCCGGTAGTAGGAGTGGGTTCGCAATGTGAAGAATGCTCCCTCGTGACCTATATGCTTACTCTTACACATGCATGAGTCATGAAGAATAAAGAGCTCGAACAATGATTGCATATCATGAAAAACAAGGACATAAGAAATTTATTTATGCATCTTTTATTTGCATTAATTTATTTTCCTTTATCACAGGCTTACTTGTCCTTATTTTTGTATTAATGTATTGTGTGCAGTTTTTATTAAAAATTTATTCGGTAACAATGATCTTAAAAGATCTAATAAACATGTAAACAAAACAATATCAACACCAAATTTCATGTACAAACATTAGACATTACCCCTGAATGAAAGACAAATAGTGAAAAAAATATATATATACCAATGTCATACATACTAAGTTACATTCATACACTTACAACCACAATCATATCCCATCCAAAAATCACAACTATCTGTAGACTAAAAGATGTTGGGAGTCTCTAAGACCGAAAGATCAAGGCTGTAGACAGCCAGTGCTGACCGACAGTGATCAATGGTCAGTGGCCAATGGTCGACGCGTTTCGGTGGATCAAAAGACATAGACACCACCTTCATCAGGACCTATACCAGATAGCAACATATTACAAACACATCCAAGGGGTACTGCTGAGGATGTTCTGAAAAATCAGATATCTTCACATGGACCCACATAAAAATCAGAATAGATTGGATTCCAGCCGTGAATGAAACTGACCAGTCCAAGTCTGGTCAGAGTTGAGAGACAAGGAAATGGTCTCAACGGATTTCACTGGTGAGGTACCCTTTTAAATAACCATCACACGTGGTGAGAATGAACGGAGACTGGTACCCATCAGGACAGACTTATTTCTGATGGATTGTCCTCTGTATGTTTTCTGTATTAAATTGCCATAATTCTCAGTCCGGGTAGGAGTATTCTGAGTATGTCCCGTAACTGGTTTCACAAGGGTGATCCCTCCCAGAAATCTGGAGTAGGAGTGGGTTCGACCTTACGTTGATGGGAATGCCACTTTGGGAAAGTGGGCATTTCGATGTGCGTGATTCTGTGTGCCTGGCGGCCTGTCTCCTAATTTATAACTGGGTGCTAGGAGGATAGCCACATCTGTGCATTCCTGATAGAGAGTCATAAACTAGGGGTTCACGGGAAACTGCAGACATCTGGGACAGTTCTGAATGGCCTTTCTGGGACAGTTACGTGGGGGTCAAATTGGCACCTGCATTCCAAGGGGCAGGGTCTTGGCCCCACTAAAGATTGTGATCCAACCTCCAGGGGTAGGATGACAGTAGAGACACTTCTGGATTTGGAACCATACTATGCTGGTTCGATATTCGGACATTGACATGAGGAATCATTAGGGCAGGGGGGACTGCAACTGGGCTATCCGCAGACTTGTGGTGGCTTGTGGCTTGCCGTGCTCCAAGAAGGAGACTATCACTTAGTGGATTTTGCCGGAACGTTGGTGGCCTGAAGCTAGTGCCAACTGTAATGGCCTAGGTCTCGAAGTACTCTCTGATGGCAAGAGTGTTGGCCTCCTGTCTACAGGATCCCAGGGACACAAATGATCTCACTGTCCCCACGAGATGGTAAGGACTGCACTGGGTGTGGCAGAGACAGGTGGAAGTGATCATGGTTGAGACAAGGACCGATCTGACATACACCATCATCTCGCTGTGGAAGAGGAGTGTGTGCGCAAAGATCAGCAGCCATCTGAGGTGCCGGTATGTGAGGAGTTTGAGGAGTGTGGGGAAAGCTTGCAGAGTCAGAGGGACCCATGCTTTCAAGCAAGGGGACCTGAGTGGAAAACATCTTGACAAGACCCGAGGGGTTTTGTGTACCTTGTGGGCATCTCCCGCTTGCTGCTGGGGGTCTATGGCAGGTCACACCTTCACTTGAGGGGAAAACCTTTCTCCAGACAGGGAGCGCGCCAGCTTCCTGGGTCACAACCTTCTGTCTATGGGAGGGATATCGATCCTGCCCTCATACAGGAGCTGTAGGGTGCCTGGAGGTCAAATCCGGATGGAAGAAACTAAGTAACAGTTTCTTTCCGTGTTAGGTGGTTCCAATTGTGTAGTCAAAATGGCCCAGTAGGGGAAAGGGTATCATTGACTGCAAGAGATAAAAGACAGGACAAAATTTAGAGAGGGCGTGTGTATTTCAAAGGTGGCCTTTTGAACTGACCGTATCTTCAAAGGGTAGGGTATGACTACTGGAGCTTCAGCATCCGAAAGTAGAGACACTTCTGGATTTGGAACCATTCTACGCTGGTTCGATACTGGGACATTGACATGAGGAATCATTAGAGCAGAAGGGACTGCAACTGGACTATCCACAGACTTTTGGTGCCTTGGAGCTCGTCGTGCTCCAAGAATGGGACTGTCACTTAGTAGATTTTGCCAGGATGTTGCTGGCCTGCAGCTGGTGCCAACTGTTGTGGCCTAGGTCTCAAAGAACTCTCTGAGGGCCAGTGAGCTGGCCTCCTGTTCAAGGGGGTACCAGGAACACAAAGGATCTCACTGTCTCCACGAGATCCTAAGAACCACACTGGGTGTGGCAGAGACAGGTGGAAATGATCATGGTTGAGACAAGGACCGATCTGACATACACCATCATCTCGCTGTGCAAGAGGAGTGTGTGCACAAATATCAGCAGCCATCCGAGGCGCCGGGACATGAGGAGTTTGAGGAGTGTAGGGGAAGCTTGCAGAGTTCAAGGGACCCTGTGTTCGCTTTTGCTCCAGAGCGTGTTGTGTCCGAGGGGCTGTTGGGGGGACGTAAGCCGGGATCTGAGACTGACTTCGGCCTCCAGACCAGAAGGATGACAGCGCCTGACATTGCAGCCTCTTTCTGAGGTCTTTGGATACTGCTTGTTGACCCACGCCACAGGGTGCTTTGTTTTGGAAAACATTGTGACAACATCAGAGGGGTTTTATGTGCCTTGTGGGCATCCCCTGCTAACTGCCGGGGGTCTACGGCAGGTCACACCTTCGCTTGAGGGGAAAACATTTCTCCAGACAGTGAGTGCACCAGCTTCCTGGGTCACAACCTTCTGTCTATGGTGGGGGGAGTAGTGGGGTGGAGGGGGATAGCAGTCCCGCCCTCGTGCAGGTGCCGTCGGGTGCCTGGAGGTCTAATCCAGGTGGACAAAACTAAGTAACACTTTATTTTCGCGTTAGGTGGTTCCGACTGTCTCATCAACAGGTCGTCGCCAGCAGGGGCAACGTGTATCATTGGCTGGTAGAGTTGAAAGACTGAGGGGCTGGTTCATCATGAGGCGTAGTCAGAGACTAGTGACTGTTTGACCTTCCTGCAATGGGAAAGTCCGACAATTTCATATAATTGTAAAGTGTATATACAATGTGTGTTTAGTTGTGATTTCAATAGAGAAGTTTGACAATTGCATATAACTGTAAAGTGTATATACAATGTGTATCTCAGTTTGATTTCAGTGCATGTGTGTAATACAAAGACAAGTTTTTTTATAAATGTGGTGTGGAGTCTTTTTGTGGCGAACGCAGTGTGTTGCAAGAGGGGGTGTTGTGCCAACGCTTTACACTCGAGCCCTGAGGATAAAGCCTGATTGCTCGGTGCCAAGCTACAAGAGGGTAAGCACAGGTTATCGGGCAAGTGTATCGTACTCATCCTATTTGGAATGGTGGGTTCTGACTGGCTTCGATGCGTCTTAGCTAGCCTAAAACAGCTCAGTCTAACAAACGTTGACTTTCATTATTAGTAGTTAATGACATTTCATGGTAAAAAGAGATGATGTGGTGAAAGAAGACTTACATTGCCTTCATTATTTTGTCTAGGGCAGCAGCATGGCACCATTCTGGCAGTTCTTAATGTGTTAAATTTTAGCCCAGCTTTTCTCTCACCTGTGTGCCTTGTGAAAAACACTTTTCATATGCCTCGACAAGGTAACTTCCCTTCTGAGCTCCTTTGTTTGAGCATGCCCATTCTACCCCTCAACTGCCCATTAACTCTACTCTCACCTTTAGCTTGAGATCTTCATGTGTCATTTCCTGTCCTTGAGAATTCATAATTCAGTCCCTCTGAGCATTTGCTCCAGACAGCAGAGTGTGCTAATTGAGACTATTGGATACTGCAGCTTTGGTCTGTTCAGGGAGAGCAGAGCCTTCGACTAATCTATTTTAAGAGATTTGCAGACATGTCACCGTGCCACAAATACCAACATTCTCATAACGCTGGTTTTTCTCCCTCAGTGATTGCCATTTTTTAATGGGAAGGGGGGAGCTGTTTAATTAAACACTGCAGTGCAGACAGTGAAATGTCCGTCTGTATGATTAATATGGGACAAAGTCCCCATACTCATTTAAGAACTCTGATCTTGGGCCATACAGGCACGCTGCCGGGAATATTAGACTACCCCTCACTACTTTAATGCCAGCTGTTATGTCTCGGGCTAGCCTCACTCATTCCTGGGCACTTGGCAACATCCTGCATTGCATAGACATGACCTGCAATCTGCCTTTAACGCCACTGGAAGATGCAAGTATTTGAGCCCTGCCAGCTAGAAAAAATCAAGCTACCACCTACTACAATGAGGCTTGTAGCAATACCTCGGATTAACCTTGGTGAATGCCAGGGAATCGGTTCAGAACTCCTGACACTTCCTAATGTGAAGTTACGAGCCGCAATCTGCCTTTATCTGCATTAGAAGATGAATGTGTGGTGAGCCCTACCAGCCAGGAGAAATCAAACTACCCCCTACCACATTAAGGCAGGTCGCAATGTCTTGGGCTAGCCTTGCTCATTCCTGGAAGCTTGGTCCCATCATGGAGACCTTCTGTATTGTGGAGATAAGACTCATGATCTGTCTAATGCAGCATTAGAAGATGCAAGTGTGCTGACTCAGCTGGCTCTTCCCAATTTGAAGATATGACCTGCAATCTGCTTTTGTGGGCATTAGAAGATGAAAGTATGCTGATCTCTGCTGGTCAAGAGAAACCAGGGGTCGCACTCCCTCGTCCGTAACAGAGACAGCTTGGTAGCACTGCCTCAACAGAACTCGTGGGCATGAGATATGCAGGGTGGGGAGGCTCCACTGGTGCTAACCCCGGCTTCTCTTGAGGAGGTCCTTTACTGAGGCAGCCACAAGCTCCTCTCTGTAGTTTGAACTCCAGGCCCGTGTATCTCTAGAGCACTCGAAGCGGATGTGGTCACATGTGCAGCCAGGCCAAACCCACAGAGCTGAGAAGGCAACACACAGACAACAGACTAGCCACAGCCACTCGGCAGCCAACGGTCATGCTCACGTAAAGCTGTCTCGCAGTAGAAGATAGCGCTTCGCAGCAAGCTTCATTGCTGACACCCAGAGTTCTGCAAGACTTGCTTCACCCTTTGCCTGACAGTCGTGACTGCAGCAGAAAGAACAATATCTCCAGCCTGACCTCCAGTTCGGTGACAGAGGTCCGACAGACAATCACACAGCTGCCCTGCTCTGACAGCAAAGCCCAGGGGTTCCATGTGTGCTAGAGCCACTCAACCACCAGCAGCACCATGGTCATTCAAGTAGGCAGAAGGTGCTCAGCAATGTGTTGTACCAGTTGTAAAACACTTCCAGATCATGACAGTGACTCTGTCTGTTCTAATTAAATACTGTGTGTTGGACTTGGCCCTTTTTGCAGGGTCATCCCTGAACTTTTTGCCTTCCTCCTAGCCTTTTTTCTGACATGGTGTTGGTGGTTCTAGGACTCTGGGCACTTTAGCACTGCTGTCCAGTGTAAAGTGCGTGTGCTCTCTGTGGTAAACACTGTGTTTGTGCATCCACAATAAGGTCCCCCAGTGGCTATTACAGTAGACTATCCTGCTATATCTAGGTTTATGGTGTAAGAGTTAACACATATCTACTCCAGGTGTGACACTTAGAACTCCCTTCAAACTCTTGTCTAGGCTTCTCTACAGGCACTTCATTATCCTCACTACCTTTGTGCCCGCTTTCTCATTTGCTGTCACTCTCACAGTCCCACGATTGGACCCTTTGTCTTTCTCTTATAGTTTTGCTCCCTGCCCTAGTGATGTCATTGTGCTCTGTTTGCCCGGTGCTCGCCAGCTCCATGCTGCCTCTTCTCTGCACCTGTGTGCTGGGGTCCCCCGTCCTTTCACTGATCTGAAACCGTATGTTCATCCCATTTCCTCGGCTGCGCCCGTAAAGAAGGGGTCTGTGCATTTCTTTTTTTTTTATAAGAACATTTTCATTAGAGTTTCATCCCAAACAGAAACAAAACACACCATTCACTGATCCACGCAGTGAACCTGCAACAAGGATCCATGACAAGCACTGTAGACACCTTGGATCCCGCCCCACCCTTCTTACTTACAAATTCCTTCAAATCCATAATAGGACCAACATTTACTCCACAGCCTGGCATGTATATTTGGGCATCCCTTTTTGATATAAATAGATTCCTCCTGCTTTGCACCATGGTCTATACCCGCTCTCCATTCTCGTAGCAAGGGGCTGTCGTTCTCTTCCAGCATTTTGCAGTGTCACTTTTGGACAAGATCATCTCCATTCCCACCAGGATTTTTCTACCCTGAGCCCCCCCCCCCCAAATCTTCGAGTACCCCCAGTGATGCAATTTTAGAATTTTAGGTGAGGCTTCGATCTATTGACCCAAAACATCAGCGAGAGTTTGGAAGCTGACGAGCCAATATGGCTGAATATGAGGGCATCCCCACACCATATGGAAGAATTCCCCGAGCTGTCCTGACATCTGGTGCAGGTGGGTTCATGGAATCTTTTTGCCTTCCACAGCCTTCTGGGTGTGATATAGGTGGTATAAAAAATGTATTTGGATGAGGCATAATCTAGCAGATATTACCTGGATACGTGGTGCCGTACAGGCTTCAGTCCATTCCGCATCTTCAAAAGGTCCCACCCAGCCCTCCCGTTGGGCTCTCAGATGTGAAAGGTTACAGGGTGAGTGGTTGACCAGGGCTCTATATACCTGCAAAATGCCCCCCTTCTCTGTTGGGACCAGGAGTCGCTGAGCCTTCAGGGTGTTGTACTCCAGGAGCGCCATAAGAGCTTCCAAGTGGCCTGCCAGGGCATGTATAAGCCTGAGATAACAATAGAATTGGGACTTGTGGAAAGAGAGCTCTGTTTGAAGGGTAACAAAGGATTTCAAGTGATCTCCATTCCACACATCGCCCAATTTCGACACCCCTATTCTATTCCACTCTTTAAAGCCTTCCAGCCTTGTCACCTGAGTCAGCCACCTACCAGTTTAGAGCGGCGTCTCTAGCATGTTCTTGCGATCCCAACCCGTCCAGCGCAACGCAGCCATCCAGGTTTGGAGCACCACCCTAGTCACTTCCAGGAAGGACAGCGGTATAGGCGCCTCGTATAACAGGCCTGTGAAGTTGTCCAGACCTATCGGTGTGATTTCAATCCTGAAGGCCGGGTCCGCCCACCCTCTATGCACCCAGTTGTTCACCACCTTTGTATGTGCAGCCCAGTAGTAGAGACAAATTTCCGCCATGGCCAGACCACCGTCGAATGTCAATCTGACACTCTTAGTAAAGGAGATCCTTTGGAGCTTGCCGCCCATATAAAGTTGTGGCCTTTGGCGTTGATGGTGGCCAGCCAATGATTTGGGATAGAAAAGGGGAAATTCTGGATGGTACACAATAGGCATGGAAGGATCATCTTTTTAACTCCTAGGCAATGGCAATAAAGCAAACAATATACACAGTATCTGTAACATTAAGAAAACCAAGGAAGACAGAAAAAATATGTTCAAAGTTGTTACTATTTTAATAATTTCTTCTCATATTGTCTAAACAAATGATATTTATACAAAACATTTAAAAAATGAAACACAATATGTAACACATCACTTTTAATCAATAGATATAAATAAAGGGTTAAAAAGTGGCAATATCTTTATTAACTCGACGCGCGTTTCGGCGTATACAACGCCTTCTTCAGGAAAGCCACACAATTATAGATCCTGTTGCAAATTAGTTCCTAGTGATTAAAACCTGCAACTCCATAGTTGGTGGATGTTCTTGATTCTAATAAAAGTATCCTCTTTTCCGAAGGCATCATCGGCAGCCATCCTCAGCCTGGTCCTACCTGGAGCCTCCTTTTATCAGACAAGTCCTTTACTGTGCATGCCTATTGAGCTACATATTTGGAACACTATCGCATATCTAGCGCTTGTTCCAGTTTCTTCGTTGAATCTCTTCCATCGCAAGAGGCTTTCCAGAATACCATATTACTGATTTTAACATTTTAACATTTAGCGGGACCAGGTCGCTTTTCAAATATACCTACACGAGGTTTGTTTGATAACCAGACATCCGACTTTTTCGTGAAATCGTTGATTTTAATATTAATAAGACATCGTTGCACATTCGGTGCACCGCATTTTTATCAGCCATTTATTAGAATCAAGAACATTCACCAACTATGGAGTTGCAGGTTTTAATCACTAGGAACTAATTTGCAACAGGATCTATAATTGTGTGGCTTTCCTGAAGAAGGCGTTGTATACGCCGAAACGCGTCGAGTTAATAAAGATATTGCCACTTTTTAACCCTTTATTTATATCTATTGATTAAAAGTGATGTGTTACATATTGTGTTTAATTTTTTAAATGTTTTGTATAAATATCATTTGTTTAGACAATATGAGAAGAAATTATTAAAATGGTAACAACTTTGAACATATTTTTTCTGTCTTCCTTGGTTTTCTTAATGTTACAGATACTGTGTATATTGTTTGCTTTATTGACATTGCCTAGGAGTTTTTGTTACTACCATTTAAGTCCCTGTCCTAGGAATTGAACTATCCATTGTTCAGGGGGTCCTTGTTTTTTCTCATTTAGGATCATCTTTTTATACAGGGCTACCCTCTGAAGCTGATTGAGCAGTGGCCTGGTCCAACTATCAAGGTCCAACTCTACTGTTCGGTCTAGGAGTCTGAGGTTAAGGTTCCATGCTAATTCTTGTTCCCAGGACATTTGAATTTCCAGGTAGCGGAAGCAGAGGCTCCTTATGGGATGGCCTGGGTGCCAGTTCTCATCTCCCTTGTCACCCCGCAGAGGAATTAGTATCGATTTAGACCAGTTTATTTTTAACCCAGAAGCAGGCTCAAAGGTGTCCAAAATAGAGAGAATGCGGGGTCTGGTCTCCGCCGGGCGGGCCATAAATAGGAGGACGTCATCCGCATTTAACGCAATTCTGTCCTCTAGGGCTAACCCCCAGCCAAACACTTAGACCTGAGCATCACAATGTATCCATGTGGCTAATGGTTCAATCCCAGGGTGAAAAGCAGGTGTGACAGGAAACAGCCCTGCCTTGTGCCTCTTCTTATCGGGAACTTGGGGGATACCATGCTGTTCACCCGCACATGTGCTTGTAGTTCAGCATATAGGACACAGATATAGGATTAGAATTGCACACCAAAACCCATTTTAGCCAGGACCTCCTGTAGGAAAATCCAGTCCAATGTGTAAAAGTTTTTCTGGAAGTCAAGAGGCAGCAGGGCTGTGGCACATTGCAATGACTGGAAGTGAGCCAATGAGAGATGAACCCTCCTGATGCAGTATCTCGTGCTGCGGTGGGGGATAAAGCTGCATTGGTATGGGTGGACCAGTTGGGTCAATACATGGGTGAGTCGGCATGCCAACACTTTCGTGAAAAGTTTAACCTTCGTGTTATTGAGATGGGCCGGTAGGAGTTGCACTGGTCTGGCGTCTTGCCAGGTTTCAACACCACAATGGTCCCTCCCTTCCCGTGTTTGGTCTGCTAACTGTAGATTCACCGGTGAGTGATCTTAAAGACCCCGGGCCAGGATGTCAGAGCCCCGTGTATGAAGGAGGTCCGAAGCCGGCAACAAAAAGAGGTCAAGGCGGGATAGGGAGCTATGCGCTGTTTAGGCGTGGGTATTTTCCCTGATATTTGAGTTCCATACCCAGCAGGCATCACAAAAACCAAGGCCCAGCAACCAGATGCGCAGCCCCTTCCCCTCTCTGCTCTGAATAACAGGGGTGCACTGAGAATCCAGAGGACCCAGGATATCATTAAAATCGCCCCTATGATTGTCCTGCCCGGGAAGGGGGGGGGGGGGAGGGAGATTAAACAGAAGATCCCTAAACTTCGTCAGCGTTGGGGCGTCCAACTGTGGAGGAACATAGACACATAAAAATTTGTAGAGGGCCACATTTAACAAACCTTCTAAAAGCTCATATATCCCCAGGACATCCCAGGTCACCCGGGAGACTACCAGCAGCAGGTACCTATGGACCATGATGGTTATTCCCCTGGACCCTCAATTAAACCCCGCATGGTACACATTATTATAGCATATCTTGTTAGGAAAGAGCAGTGTAACCCCAAAAGGTGGGTTTCTTGGGGCATAACAAGTCAGGCCCTTGACTGTGAAGGAATTGCGTGACGGCTCCCCTCTCAGTAGGATTGAGGAGTTCATTGACATTCCACATCAGAAGTGTAAAACTGGTCCTTGTGGCCTAAACAGAAATGCAGAAGTAAGGATGTGAGGGTTGGGTGGGCAGGGGCCCAGCCCTATGGAACTCCTGCGTTGTTCCTCCCTTCAAGCACTAGCAAGAATAAAAGAGAACTGCCAGGACCCTGTCGGACATAAGCAGCGAAGTGTGTGACTAAAACAAAAACAAACAGCATAACAAACCAACCAATTCCAAATCCCCCTAAACCACCCACCCTATACTTACCCCTGTAGAAGCATCTGTCGCCTGAATTAAGTCCCCTTCTGTGCATGTCATTTTTGTATCTTTAGTGTAAACATTAACTTGAAAAATCTCCAAGTTTGTGCATGGGCTGCAGATAGCAGAGCTCAGACACAAAAGGCAGTAATTGTCTCTTTGTGTTCCACGCTCTGAATACAGCACAACAAGAAAAGAGGAAGTGTCATCACTAAAAGCTGGTTATCAGCAATTTTAAAAGATATTCAATTTAAAGGACTGAATCAGCTTTCCCAGCTATACTTAAAAACAGCCTGTAAACTAAATGAGACCTGTGGTACACTGCAATTAAATTTATGACCTGGAGAATTATAGGTGCGGAATGGGACTACTTTCTTCTATCCTCCAAAAATAGTTTAATTCATTAAACATAAGTTCCACGCTGAAGAGTCTTCTGATGACGATGGCATGATCAATCATGTTGACAGTCAATAATTGATCAAATAAAATCAGCATCAGCACTGTCGTCATCCACCTGAATTCTTAGCTCATTGATTAATGGCTGTATGATATCATCCTTGTCTGTTTGGTTGCTTGTGGTGTGTTGATAGAATGCACGGTGCATGTGTTATATCTGTTTGGCTGTGAATATGAGATGTGGCGTGGAATGGGGAATGTGCGGAGATATCAGTTAAATGATGCACAGAAGAGTACCACAGCATCTCCACCCTGCTCTTCTGTATCCACATTTTACCTGAAATTAATTGCTATGGATTGCCACTCAGCAGTGGTTTACTTTTAATTCTATTCTCAGACTGGCAACAAGGATTGAATATAAACACGCTCATGCAATTCACAATGCAAGGCTTGCAGGGAAACGTCAAGATTTTAGATTTACAATCAAGCATGTAGATGGGAAAAGAAATGGGCATGAAGACTGCATGTCTCAGTTGTCTTTTCAAGTAAATCAGTTGAGCGATGATGAGTTTGAGTGTATACATTTCTGAGTGTTAAGGGTGGACATTTCTGGTCCCATTTCTTTTACCTAGAAAGGAGATTTATGCATCGGTAGCTGTGGCTTATTTCTCCAAATGGCCATAACCCAGGGTAGGGAAGAATATTATTCCTTACCCAGTAAGTCATTTTTAGAAGCCATTTTTTTGCGTGAAATGTTTACCTGAGTGTCTAGTAACAGACAATGTGCTACACTGTGTATGTATGAAGATGAAAATATACTTGGGCCGGTGGAGGCCCACTTGCTCTTTCCTGGTTGCTGGGGTGGCACTCGGTTCCCCAGCACTCTCGGCAGAGGTGCGGGAGGCGAGGCCAGTCCTCCCGACGCCTGAAATCTAGCTGGGCACTCCCGCAGCGCGGGACGCTTTACCTCTTGGGCCAGTGGAGGCCAGCTTGCTCTTTCCTGGTTGCTGGGGTGGGACTTGGTCCCCCAGCACTCTCGGCAGCGGCGCGGGAGGCGGGGCCAGTCGTCCCGACGCCTGAAATCCAGCTGGGCACTCCCGCAGTGCGAGACGCTTTACCTCTTGTTATGTTATGTTAATTGAACTTAATATAGCGCACAAATCACCTGGGGGCATCTCGGGGCTGTCGCAGAAACAGGATCAAGGAAACGTGAAGGAAATTCAGAATAGATAAGCTTTGAGTTGTTTCCTAAATTTGCAGTACTTTGGAGAGGAGCACACGTGAAGAGGAAGCTTGTTCCAGTACATGGGGGCAAGATAGGAAAAGGCCTTTCCACCGCTGCGCATTTGACGAATGCGGGGAACACACAATAAGGCTTTATCGCGGGATCTTAGATTGCGGCAGGGAGAATATACTTTATTTTTTTCTGAAGATATAGCGGGTCTTTGCCTTTTAAGGCATTATAAGTAAGGCAGCAAATCTTAAAATAGAGCGCTTCTTCACTGGCAGCCAGTGCAGTTCTTTCAGCAGGGGAGCTGAGTAAGCGCCAGAAGGGCGATTCAGAATAAGCCTGGCTGCAGTGTTTTGAACAACCTGGAGTTTGGAGACCAATGTTTCGCTGACAGCATAACAAACCAACCAATTTCAAATCCCCCTAAACCACCCACCCTATACTTACCTCTGTAGAAGCATCTGTCGCCTGAATTAAGTCCCCTTCTGTGCATGTCATTTTTGTATCTTTAGTGTAAACATTAACTTGAAAAATCTCCAAGTTTGTGCATGGGCTGCAGATAGCAGAGCTCAGACACAAAAGGCAGTAATTGTCTCTTTGTGTTCCACGCTCTGAATACAGCACAACAAGAAAAGAGGAAGTGTCATCACTAAAAGCTGGTTATCAGCAATTTTAAAAGATATTCAATTTAAAGGACTGAATCAGCTTTCCCAGCTATACTTAAAAACAGCCTGTAAACTAAATGAGACCTATAGTACACTGCAATTAAATTTATGACCTGGAGAATTATAGGTGCGGAATGGGACTACTTTCTTCTATCCTCCAAAAATAGTTTAATTCATTAAACATAAGTTCCACGCTGAAGAGTCTTCTGATGACGATGGCATGATCAATCATGTTGACAGTCAATAATTGATCAAATAAAATCAGCTCTTCAGCACTCTCGTCATCCATCTGAATTCTTAGCTTATTGATTAATGGCTGTATGATATCATCCTTGTCTGTTTGGTTGCTTGTGGTGTGTTGATTGAATGCACGGTGCATGTGTTATATCTGTTTGGCTGTGAATATGAGATGTGGCGTGGAATGGGGAATGTGCGGAGATATCAGTTAAATGATGCACAGAAGAGTACCACAGCATCTCCACCCTGCTCTTCTGTATCCACATTTTACCTGAAATTAATTGCTATGGATTGCCACTCAGCAGTGGTTTACCTTTAATTCTATTCTCAGACTGGCAACAAGGATTGAATATAAACACGCTCATGCAATTCACAATGCAAGGCTTGCAGGGAAACGTCACGATTTTAGATTTACAGTCAAGCATGTAGATGGGAAAAGAAATGGGCATGAAGACTGCATGTCTCAGTTGTCTTTTCAAGTAAATCAGTTGAGCGATGATGAGTTTGAGTGTATACATTTCTGAGTGTTAAGGGTGGACATTTCTGGTCCCATTTCTTTTACCTAGAAAGGAGATTTATGCATCGGTAGCTGTGGCTTATTTCTCCAAATGGCCATAACCCAGGGTAGGGAAGAATATTATTCCTTACCCAGTAAGTAATTTTTAGAAGCCATTTTTTTGCGTGAAATTTTTACCTGAGTGTCTAGTAACAGACAATGTGCTACACTGTGTATGTATGAAGATGAAAATATACTTGGGCCGGTGGAGGCCCACCTGCTCTTTCCTGGTTGCTGGGGTGGCACTCGGTCCCCCAGCACTCTCGGCGGCGGCGCGGGAGGCGAGGCCAGTCCTCCCGACGCCTGAAATCCAGCTGGGCACTCCCGCAGCACGGGACGCTTTACCTCTTGGGCCAGTGGAGGCCCGCTTGCTCTTTCCTGATTTTTGGGGTGGGACTCGGTCCCCCAGCACTCTCAGCGGCGGCGCGGGAGGCGGGGCCAGTCCTCCCGACGCCTGACATCCAGATGGGCACTCCCGCAGCGCTGGACGCTTTACCTCTTGTTATGTTATGTTATTTGAACTTAATATAGCGCACAAATCACCTGGGGGCATCTCGGGTCTGTCGCAGAAACAGGATCAAGGAAACGTTAAGGAAATTCAGAATAGATAAGCTTTGAGTTGTTTCCTAAATTTGCAGTAGTTTGGAGAGGAGCGCACGTGAAGAGGAAGCTTGTTCCCGTACATGGGGGCAAGATGGGAAAAGGCCTTTCCACCGCTGCGCGTTTGACGAATGCGGGGAACACACAATAAGGCTTTATCGAGGGATCTTAAATTGCGGCAGGGAGAATATACTTTTATTTTTTTCTGAAGATATAGCGCGCCTTTGCCTTTTAAGGCATTATACGTAAGGCAGCAAATCTTAAAATAAGAGCGCTTCTTCACTGGCAGCCAGTGCAGTTCTTTCAGCAGAGGAGCTGAGGAAGTGCCAGAAGGGCGATTCAGAATAAGCCTGGCTGCAGTGTTTTGAACAACCTGGAGTTTGGAGACCAATGTTTCGCTGACCTCTGCTAAAAGGGCATTGCCATAGTCTAGTCTGCTCATTACTATGGCCTGTACTAATGTTCTACGAGCAGTGGTAGGGAGAAAGGGGAAAATTCAGCGCAAAAGGCGTAGATTATAGTAGCATGTGCCAATAGTAGTGGAAATGTGCTCTTTCATCGTTAAGGCTTGGTCTAGTTTTATCCCCAAATTCTTTACTGTTTGTTTAGGCATGGGGTGGCACCCAATTTGTGAGGCCACCATTCATCCGTCCAGATGGAGGAGGCTTTGCCAAACAGCATGAACTCCATCTTATCTGCATCCAACTGGAGATAGTTCTCTTTCATCCAGTCAGAGATAGCTAACATGCCTGATGCAAAATGCTTTTTTGTCTCTTTCAGGTCCTGGCCAAGTGTAAACATCAGCTGGGTGTCATCCGTGTATGAGATTATATCAAAGCCGAAACGCTCTGCAATCCCAGCCAGAGGAGCCATGTAGATATTAAACAAAGTGGGGCTCAGCCATGAGCCCTGCGGAACACCCTTGTCTAAGGTTAATTTATGTGAAGAGTAGGGGCCCAAAATGACAGTTTGATGTCTGCTAGTCAAAAAATTGTGAAGCCATTTGAGTGCCAAGCCCTGTATGCCGATTGCTTGTAGCCTTTCCATCAACCTCGAATGAGAGATGGTATCAAAGGCTGAGGAGAGGACTACTAACACAAGTACCACTGGGCTTCCTGCATCCACCCCCAGGCGCAGCGAATCAGTCACAGCCAGGAGCGCCGCCTTTGTGCTATGCCCTGGGCGAAAGTCAGATTGAGAGGGATCAAGGATATGATTAAGTTCGAGGTAGAAGCCCAATTGTTTGTTGATTAAACCTTCGAGTTGTTTGCCCAGGAGAGGTAACAAGGATATAGGGCGGTAGTTCGGTAGTTGCCCAAAGATTTTTGGTCCGAGGTAGGTTTTTTACAAAATGGGCCGTACACATGCCGCCTTCCACTCTGGCGTAATAGTGCCTGTTTTGATTGAGCAATGAAAAATCTCTAGAATCACTGGGGCACAGAAAGTGCCCAGCGAGGACATTATTTTAGGTGGGCAAAGGTCCAGGGGAGAGCCAGACTTCTCTGATATCAAAGAACTATGGATTTCCTACATAGTGATAGGCTGGAAACTGTCTAATGTATGGAGGGTAGTCTTTGACTGATCTACCTTGGGGATAATGATCTCTGTGCCCTGAGGGGGGGTGGTACAAAATTTTGAATAAATGAGAGAGATTTTCTCCTAGAAGAAATTAGCCAGAGAGTCGCAGAAGTTCGGCGATTCCGGAGGAGACTGAGTGCACGCTTGTGGAGTGATACAACTGTGCACTATATTAAAAAGAACTTTGGGGGAATTGCCTGCCTGTTCAATTTGGTTAATAATAAAGCTCCGCCTGGCGGATTTAATATTATGGTGATAGCAGGACAGAACTTGTTTATACAGATCTTTAACTTGAGGCTCTTTACTTCTGCGCCAACGCCTCTCTAGATTCTTGCACTTTGTTTTTTCAATTTTTAACTCTGGCAAGAACCACGGGGCCGAAGGTCGATGATAGGTGGAACAGTGGTTTTTATGAGGGACGGCTGCGTCCAGCGCTACCATTAAAGCAGAGTTGAAGGATTCCAATAATTCAGAGAACTCAGGATTGTTTTGTGGCAAGTTAGGGTGAAAAGCCTCGCGGAAAGCTTCAGGAGTGAGTTTATGCCAAGGTCTATGGGCATCGCGTGGCGATCCGCTATTCCTTGTTGTTATCGGGGATAAAAGTACTGCACATCAAAAGTGATTATCAAATGGTCAGTCCAAGTAAGGGGAAGTGGTATCTTACAGTCCAGTCGTTGAATGTTAGAAAAAATTAAATCAAGTGAGTGACCGGCTGAGTGCGTAGGGCCTCTAACTCTTTGGGAGAGTCCTAGTGTTTCTGGGTCAGTTAGTAGCTTCATTACTTCCAAGTTGGTGTGATCTTCCCCATGGAAATTGAAGTCGCCTAGGAGAAGAAATTTATTTGAGGCTAAGACATACGTGGCTATCTGTTCTACGAGCTGTTGACCGAAATTGGCCTTGGGCCTAGGGGGGCGATAGATTTGCGCTCCGTTCCAGCTATCAGTTGCGGAAACTTTTATCTTAAAGATGCCTAACTCTATAGCGTTGGTGATGGCAGTTGTAATCCATGTCACATTGATTGTGTTTTTAAAAGCTAGAGCAATACCTCCACCCATTTTTAAACCTCTATTGAGATTAATGAGTTTCTAGTTATCTGGAATAGCTAGCGCAATAGCTGGAAGATTAGAGGTTTTAGTCATGTTTCAGTCAAAAAACAAGTATCTGGAGATTGAGAAGTGATTACATCCCATATCTCTGTTGCATGTTTAGCTAATGACCTTACGTTGCAAAGAAAACTTTTTAGGCCATACTTGGTTGGAGTGGGGCTGGGTTCCTTCCCAGTAACGTTCCCTAAATCGTATTTACTTTGGAAATGACAGTTATAACAGGCCACCAGGCCCTCTAGGGTATGGGGATAACAGTTGGGGATAACGTTGGGGATGATGGTGGTGGCCCGCTTGCTCTTTCCTGGTTGCTGGGGTGAGACTCGGTCCCCCAGCATTCTCGGCGGTGGCGCGGGAGGCGGGGCCAGTCCTCCCGACACCTGAAATCCAGCTGGGCACTCCCGCAGTACGGGACGCACGCGAGCGCACCCGGGCCAAGCCAGGACCAAAGCCTGGCCCATCTGCGCCCATCCGCGGCTGAACGAGGCTGGGCCACCCCCCTTGGTTTTCCTGCTCCCTGCCTACACAACGCCATAAGTCTGCCCATATTATAAGCACCTGGTATGAGTTTCTCCCTCCTATGATACTGTGACTTCTAAAATGGCCAAAGGGAAGTTAATGGTAGACAAGGAGGGCACACCCATGAGTCATCAGAACTCCACCCTTGATTCCTTTTTGATACGGGCAGCTAGAGTAATAGACAATTACATTTCTGTGGTAGAACGACGCCTATCCGTGGAGGGAGGAGCACCTATAGTTTTGAATTCTAACTTAACCCCCTGTAGGGTGTCTGGGGACATTCAACATGGTAATCTACTCAGGGCAGAAACAGTAATGGAATATCCATCCGCCACGCAGTCCCGCCCCACCACTCAGCGTCACCATCAACTGGGCCACCGGTTAAAAGGAAGAAAAAGGCGAAACACGTGGTGTCATCCCCAGGTGCAAGCACTAGATAAAAAAAAATCTCTGGACATACAAAAAGGGGGGATTAACTTAAGCATACCAGCACCTACCACCGTATCTAAGACCACGACTCTGTCACATGACCATACAGTATTATCTAACCAAGATATAGAGAATTTAATACGTCGGTTTGATAGTGTGTTATCAAAAAATCTCTCACCAATACTAGATAGACTTGATAAGCTAGATGTTATTGTGGCAACTATGCAAAAGTCTATTAATAGTCGAAGGTCACAGGAAGGCAAGGAAAGGCCAATAGCGTCTGAAAGTCCCAACCCCGGGGGGTGCAAGAGCTTGATAGGCCTAATACACGGGCAGGGAGACAATTCAGTACAGCTACACAACCTACATTGGCAGCTATCTCTCAAAAAGAGGATTTTGGTCTTGGGAAGGGTCTGGCCAAAGATGGAGTTTGGCAGCAAGCTGGCCAACCAATAGTAGGTGGGTGCATCAGTAGCAGATTGAGGACAAGAGTGCACAGCCCCCCACAGAGTACTAATTCCCAGGCAGTTAAATACATTAACCACTGATACACATGACACACATGATTACTCAAACCAGCTGAATCTGGATCTTCCACCCGAGTATTGCCTATATGTGGCGATTTTAACATATGTCCCTTTGCTTTTGGGTAACAACAAAGAAACCACAAGCCAATTGAAAAACAAAGTGTGTCATTGGCCATCTCGCAATTCTGATTTTACAAATTCAAGCTTCCATGACATCTTATACATCAGAAGAGTGAGTTGAATTGGCCCCCTACGCAAATCTATTTGTGGGGACTGCATAGTAATCATCTGCAGATCCCCAGTTCTAGCAGAAAAGTTGATCAAAAGTGGGGGGAAATCATGCGGGTGGGGCTTTGACAAAGGATTGGCATCATGCCACTGGGCTTATAGAAATCTCAAGTTCCCAAGTGCACCAACCCTATCTAATGCCTGTGTAGCCCAGAATCTGCAGAGGGACAAGGAGCAATTTGCAATAGAAACTAGCAATTGATATCAAGCACTTACTGAGCTGGATAACTCAGACTGACTAAAGTTGGGTAATGTTGAATCTATGGTGGCTCCAGCCATGGACCTAATTGGTCGATACTGGGGGTGCACCACATATAATAACACCGCAACAGAAAATAAGAACTAAAGCTCAGTCCCCCTGCATGCATACCACGTACCTGTCCAGACCTCAAGGAGAGATAATCCAATAGCAGGATATACATTCCAGGGGGGTATAAATGATGACCTGCAACTGAAAATGATTTCGTGGAATATTGCTGGGTTAAGGTCCAAATTAAATGACCCGGAGTGGGGCAAGTTGGTGGACAACAGTCATATATGCATGTTCCAAGAAACCTGGGCAACAGAGCAAATACATAGGGTGGGGTATACTACATTCAGTATTGAAGCCAGACCATCACCTGCAGGTAAACCCGCTGGAGGTTTGTTAATCTGGATTAAGACCACCTTGGTGTGTAAAATAAAGAGGCTAGAAATAGGCTCACAGTAGATAGTAGGAATAGATTTGGCACCCCTCAAAGGGAATTTTACTATAAGGCACACAAGGCCTCAGACACTATAACAACGCTCACAAATTTCCTCGACAGCTCAAGAAAAGAATACTATCTTATAGTGGCTGGGGATTTTAATACGACATACGAACCCATAGATTTTGTTCAGGAAATAGTGCAGGAGTAAGAGCTAGCCAGAGGAATCAAAAGATTACAGATACCACCTATTAAAAGATGCACAAAGGTTGGCCAAGAAGTCCTGTCCTTTACACTCACTTGGGGTACGGGCTTGTAACGGGCGGACACCCTCAGATGTAGAAGCAAATACTACATTTAAAAAGGGGAACGCTAAGAGTAGGATTGACTATATCATGGTGGATCTTGACCTCTGTCCTAAAGTCAATAATATGGTTGTTTTAAATCGTCAGGATAGTGACCCTAATGCTCTGATCCTGAGGCTGGCCGGTATTCCAATTCTGCACTCCCAGACTAACTTAGTGACGGCTCCTGTTGTCACTACTAATAATAATATGAGAACTAAATGGCCCCAAGTAGGCGCTGATAAGAAGTCACTCTCTAGCATTTATGCCGAGGTGGCCCATACTCTCACTGTATTGGGAAATTTTGACCTAAATAATGAAAGCATTATGTTTAGCTTCTCTCACTTATTAAATAGATTAAAGCCCCAATTTAACAGACAGTGCAAAATAAATATAACTAAGCAAAATGCTGCACCATGGTATAATGAGGAATGTAGGCAAGCCAGAATAGAGCTAACTGCGGCCGTAAAGAAGGGAATCAGGAGTGACATAATAGAAAGAAGAAAAGTTTACAAGAAGATGCAGGACGAGGCAAAAAAGGATTTGGGAGGTAGAGAACTGGCGTACCCTAGTAGAGGCAGCCAGACTGAAGGATTGCCCGTTATTTTGGCACTTACTCTCTAAAGGGGTAACACAGCTGGTTAAAGAAGATGACTTTCATATACAGTCACATGTCTGGGAAGACCACTTTCAGAAACTATATTCTGGAGAGGACTGTGAGTCCGAGTGTGAGACAGCACTGATAGGGAGGGATTGCCCTATAGAGCCAGTAGTGCGAGGCAGAGTAAGCTTCACTCTAGAGGAAACTGTGATTGCAATTTGCTCACTTCAGCCTGGGAAAGCACCAGGGCTGGATAGATTTCCTGGAGATCTTTATCGGTCCGAGCCCAGTATATGGGGCCCGCTGCTCCATTTAGTATTTAATACTATTACACGAGGGGGGGACATCCCTGAGACCTGGAAGAGCGCAGAAATAATCCCCAAATTTAAGAAAGAGGTTAAAGGGGACCCCTCAAATTATAGGCCTATTAGCCTTATAGATGTCACCCAGAAAGTTTTTAGTAAAATGGTTCTGTCACATCTTCACTGTTGAATAGAGGAAAATAGTATACTCTCCCATCTGCAGGCTGGTGTTAGGGCTTCCAAAAGCACTCTAGATCAGGTGTTCCGCTTCCTTACGCTCATTTGGAAGGAAGTTATGATTAAGAGGGGACACCTGTATGTTGTGTTTGTTGATCTTAAATCAGCATTTGACTCTATAAATAGTACCAAGCTTTGGGCCTCCCTTAGGGATCTTGGGCAACATAGTGTCCTTCTTCAACTTTTGGTCCGATTACATCAAGGCAATTATGCTGAAGTTAGGTGGAGCCCCGATGGTGGTTTAACTAACAGTATAAACTCATAAGGGGTGCGGCAGGACTGTGTTTTGGGCCCAACTCTGTTCACCATGTATATGAATTGGCTTATTAATGAATTATATGACTGTGGAGGTGATCCGCCTAAACTAGCTGGCAAACTAATTCCCTCTCTCTTATTTGCAGATGACACGCTGCTCATCTCAAAAACCCCAATGGGCATCCAGAAAGTCTTAAATAAGTTAGCATCAGCATGTGAGGATCTGGGCCTTGAAATCAATTGCTCCAAAACAAAGTTCATGGTTTTTAATCCTTATAAATCCTCCAAGGGGAAACTGAGGTTGGGCTCAAAACGTTTAGATCGGGTTAAGGTTTTTGATTACTTGGGAGTTAGACTTACTGATAACATGGCATGGATACCTCAGATTCAGAAGAGCACCCTCACACTCCAGCATGTGGACTGTGCAATAGTAAAGAGAATCAAACGATCAGCCTTCCGTTCAATTTCTCCTGCAATAGAAATACATCGAGCCCGAGGGTTGGGCGCTGCCCTCTATGGTGCCGAATTATGGGGGCTGGAGCAACTGAATCAGTTAGAGGTCGCGGAAAATTAATTTTTAAGATCAATTCTAAGCCTACCAATGAACACCCGATTATTACCAGTACCCCTTGATCTTGGCCTAAAGTCTATCACTCATACTGCTGTCCTAAAGGTCCTTGTGTTTTGTGTGAGACTTTGGACTAGTGACACCCAGATCCTGGTTAAGGACGCAGTGGAAGAACTACTAACCCTTGAAAGTCAAGCCGGGTGACTGTGCTGGTTTAGAAAGGTCAGGCAGTGGTTCTTTAAATTGGGGTTGGGGACTCTGTGGGACAATCCAAAGTCCATTACTAAAAAAATGCGCCCCCAGCTCAAAAAAGGTACTGGGACTATAACGAGTCTATATGCACTAATACCAGGGCACAAGACACTTTAACAATTAGATTTCTAAAATGTTAAAGTTGTTTTAAGTTTTATAAATATATGGATGAAGTTGAACCTCCTCAGGCACGCGCACTTTATATACAATTAAGGACTGGGGTTCTTCCCTTGAATGCTAAGAAATGTAGTTTGACGAATGACACTGTAACTCCATTTTGCCCATTCTGCGGCTCTAGCCCTGAAACCATAGAACATTTTATATGTATTTGTCCCCATTATGCTCATATAAGAAAAAGGTGGATTATCCCTGCTTGTCGATTGTTGTTGTTCACAAGACCTGCAGATGCACTACGTGTTTTCAGATCTAATACAACAAGGTGGCTTGTGTGTACATTATCTAGATACTTGCTTTATGCTTGGTGGCAGAGGTCTAAGACGTGAGTTAACCATTTGGGCATGTGTTTGAAATATGTAGAAGAGGTATGATCCAATGTTCACACATGGGATTGTCGTAAATAGTGATGTACACAAACTGTCTTGGTGATCTGTTGGTGTATTTTAAATGCCTATTTTAACCGTTTCATGAGGCCCCAAAGAATCTTACCCAGGTAAACAATTTCATATACTAATTTTTAGCAATGTTTAGAATCATGAAGTTTTATGATGTAATTTTTATTCTTTTTAATTTGATGATTTAATGTATGATGTGAGTTGTTTTCTACATGTGAATGATCATATTGATCGAATAAACTACTACTACTACTACTACTACTACTTGGATAGATATACAGTACCAGCAACTCCTGGTGGTGGGGGATTTCAACTACCATTGGGACCAGCTACCAAGAGAGGCACAGGCCAGGCAGCTAGAGGAAACCATGTTCACATTGCAGCAGCTCATGGATACCCCCTCCCATGAGAAAGGACATACCCTAGACCTCATTTGGTCCACTCAGCCACAGGCTAAACTGATGGATATCAAACCTTGTAGTTGGTCGGACCACTACCTGATCAGCCTCCAGATCCCCCAAGTTAGGCGCCCCATGCACCCCCCTCCGGAATGGAAAATGGTGTGTAGCTGGAGTAAAATTGAGGCAGTCAGCCTGGGGATGCTCTGCGAGGCAACGCGCTGAGAAGTTTTAGGCCGGAGGATCTCGAGGAGAAGAGTGAATCCATCACTAACCAGCTGAGAGTAGCCATCAACAGGGTGGCACCGGCTTGTAGAGTAAGAGTGAAGAACAAGGGCAAGGGAGCCCCCTGGTTCACGGAGGAAGTAAGGGGACGGAAACGGACCCTACGCCAGCAGGAAAGACAGTGGCGCAAGTCATATGACGCTGAGGCGCTCAAAGAATACAGGGCTAGGCTAGCCACATACAAAAAGCCATCCTTACAAGAAAGGCCGAGTTCTATGAGACCAGGATTATGGAGGCAGATAACAAACAAAAAGAAACCTTTAGAATTCTGAAAGAACTCAATCTAAAGCAGAGGCAGGAAGCAGTCACCAGCCAGGAACACTGCAACAGGTTCCTGACCTGCTTCCTAGATAAAGTAAAGGACATCTTAACGGACATACATAACACCCCCATCAGCCAGAGTCC
The DNA here is from genome assembly GCA_963921515.1 of Calotriton arnoldi. Taxonomy (NCBI): domain Eukaryota; kingdom Metazoa; phylum Chordata; class Amphibia; order Caudata; family Salamandridae; genus Calotriton; species Calotriton arnoldi. Next base: position 1,529,415 of record CAWUFW010002286.1, read on the forward strand.
TCTAGCTATGGAGGAGCCACAATGTGACATGAAAGAGCCTATTGCCTCTTTTCCAAGGCTAGACCACGACTCCTTGTCCCACATTGTGGCCCGAATTAAGTCAGGCTCACCTGCAGACCCATGTCCACCAAGGATATTCAAGTTGGCCCTTCCAGCGATTGAGGGAGAGATCCTCACCCTGATCAATCTATCGCTGGAAACGGGGAAGGTCCCAGTAACTTCAAGGAAGCCAGAGTAACCCCCTACTGAAAAAGGTGGGAGCTGACACCACCAACATGAAGAACTATAGGCCCATATCCCAACTTCCTTTCCTGGCTAAAATAATGGAACAGCACGTCCTCAAAACCCTATTGATATTTATAGAGGAAAATCTGCTACTCGAGTGTAGGCAGGCAGGATTCAGAGCCCACCACAGCACCGAGTTGGTGATGCTGTCGGTGCTGAATGAAATCAGGCTCACGGCAGACAGCAAGAAGCTGTGTGCCCTGGTCCTACTAGACCTCTCGGCGGCTTTCGACACGGTTAACCACTGTCAACTCCTGGCACGAATCAGGGACATAGGTATCCGCGGGATGATACACCAATGTATCACCTCCTTCCTGACAAACCGGACTCAAAGGATCCAGATGGGCGACTGCGTGTCCAATAGAGGGACACTAACCTGCGGAGTCCCACAAGGGTTGGCATTATCTCCGCTCCTGTTTAATATCTATCTCAGACCGTTGGTGGAGGCCTTGGCCCAGATGGACTGCCAGGTGTTCAACTACGCCAACGACACACAACTAATCCTGCAAATTGTCAACACCCCACAAGCCCACGCACGCGTGCAAAATATCCTTAGATACGTGGTCAATTAGATGACGGCCAACTCACTTAAAGTCAAACCAGACAAAACGGAGGTCCTAGCCATCACCACGAGAAGCAACCCGTGGACTGACCTCTTCTGGCCACAGCAGCTGGGAGACACACTGACTCCAGCTCCAGTCGTAAAAAGCCTTGGTATTAAAATAGACGACAAACTCACACTGTCTAACCATGTGTCCTCTGTGGTTGGGACCTGCGTGGGCCTGCTGATGCAGCTGAGGAAATTATCACCCCTCCTCTCATTTTCCACCATGCGGACGGTGGTGACCGCACTGATTATGTCCCGCCTAGACTACGGCAATGCGCTATATACTGGATTACTGGAAAAGCTGCTAGGCAAGCTGCAAGTAGCGATGAATGATGCAGCTAGGCTGATCTTCAAGCTCCCCAGACGGGCACGGGCCACACCTCTGCTGCAACAGTTACATTGGCTCCCTGTCAAACAGCGTGCCAGATTCAAGGGCCTCTGCATTGCCCACAAGGCCCTTCATGGGCAGGCCCCAGGATACATCAAGGAGCGCTTAGGGAGATATGTCCCCGCTCGCACCCTTCGGTCATCCAAGGGAGGCCAGCTGGCCTGCCTACGGTTCAACAATACGACTAAAGGGGGGGCAAGCCTTTTCGGTCTTGATCCCGCAGCTGTGGAACAAGCTACCAGGATACCTCCGGTCAGAAAAAGCCCTCCTCCCCTTCAGGAAAATACTGAAGACCTTCCTCTTCACAGAGGCCTGGACATAACGCAGCTGCTAACCTGGGGCTAACATTCACTCATCGGGGTGGGCTATGGCTACTCTCTCTCAGCGCTTAGAGACCTGCTGGTATTAGGCACTTTATAAATCACAATTAACATAACATAACAGATATAATATTGTTCACAAAAGGATAGCTGTTTATCACCCCAAGGCTAATGGCCAGGTTGAATGGGTAAATATGATAAACAGAGAATCCACCTAGTAAGCCGTGAATGGTGGGTTATGTTGGAAAAAGGCAGTAAAAGATATGCTTCACTCATACAGAAAGACTCCCAATATGGTTGCCAGTCATACTCCTTGGGAACTTTTAAAGGGCCACAAACCTAGTTCATGTCTGACTCCAGTCTTTGGTAACTCAGAAATAAATGTGGAGTTTGTAATGACATTTTGATTACAGTCTTGAAGGAAAGGGTCAAAGTTTACAAAGACAAAATGGGTGACTAACTGGGCAGCAATAAAAGCAAAACACTCTTCTAAGGAGTTCAAAGTGGGTCAATGGGTAAGAGGTAAGTTCACTGGCTAACCAAACAAAGGACTTGCCAGCTGGCTGCAGTATTTACTAGGTGCTTTATTACCACATCATTTTGAGTGCTGCGCCTCATAATGGGCGTTAATACGGTCATAATGCATGCTATCACCCGTTTTCACATGAAAACTGTGTGTGTGTGTGTGATGATAACACACTTTGGCTTGTTTTACTTGTGGCAGCCTAGATTGCATCAGGAAGAGTGTAGAGTTTACAAAATATGAAAGATAAGATATGTTCCTTCCAGTCAAACAGATATTACAGTGATACGGTAGGGAGTATGGCGGTGCTAGTGTATATAGTGCACAGGAGAGATTTAAGTTTTACTGGTGGGAATTTCATCTTAACCTGGGCATGATTACTGTTTCTTGCCCAGGCGTATCATGAACAAGTGCAGATAGGCTTTCCTTTAGTGTACCTGCCATGTGGGCATGGATTAAGGAGCAATTCCTACAGCCAGCGGGCATTATCCTGGATCAGTTTGACTCTGCCTACACATACAACTCGGTTTGCACAGTCTGTAATCCAGTTCTACTCAGGGGCGTAACTACCAATTGTGCAGCTGGTGCAGTGGCCCAGAGCCTAGAGCCCCGAGGGGCCATTGAACACTGATAATTGCTGTATTTTGCTACCCCAACAGCAGTCAAAGGGCCCAATTTCCTTGCTTGCACAAGGACCCATGGCATTCTCGCTGCGCTACTGAGTCTACAGTGGTGTGAGTGTGAATCGGTTAGCCAATACTCACGCTGATCAGTACTATACTGATGAAGGACATCCTAAAATGGATGAGTAGACATGGCTTGAGTGAACTGTTCTTGGCTGAAATAGGTACATTGTGTTTCTGGGACAAGCAGCATTTTGCGGTAAAATGGCTGAAGTTCTCACTTTAATGCTGAATGTAGCTGTACCAATCAGGTGCCTCCACATTCCCTGAGGCATGTTCCATTAATTGTATATGGATATTGTGCATACAAAGGAGGGATCCTGCCCACTGAAAAGGCTCAAGCTCTCTTTGCAGAGTTAGAGTGAGGAGTGAACAACATAGTTCACAGAGGATTGCATCACCTGGCATCATGACAAAGGCATGCCAGGGGTTCTCTTAGGCACACTGACTGGATATGCTCTGGAGCAGGCTGCATTTAGCACTGGAGGGGACATTATTGGGTGTCCAAAGGGAAAACGTAGCTAGCGGTCCTCAGATTCCACCTCATAGACCTGGCAGACCTGTACACCCTGCAAGAATGATGGGCAAAAACAGTATCTCTTATGCACAATCTTTTCAGAACAGGGCTTCACTACATGGCCATTAGTGTGTGCAGGTAGGAGTGAGTACAATAAGAAAAAAAACGATGTTCAAGGCAAGTATGGAAAAAACAGTAGTGTATCTGTTACTCTTGCAGCCAGTTTATTACTAATATGCAGAGGGGTGTCATCTTGGGTTGGAAGAGTTGTCAGTCGAGGTTGGTTTGCCATAGGTTAATGCCTGCATATACTTTTTAGAACGTCCTTTATGTCAATATCTCCCATATACCCCAGGGCAGGAAACCAATTGACGTCACTAACACAAATTGAGACCTCATGGCTTTGTGAGTGGCTAATTCCCAGAAACCTTTCACATTATTCAAGTATGCATCCTGACCTAGCTAGGATGAGAGATGTTACTAATGCTTGTTACATTGTGATCAGCTACTTGTAGTAAGGCACACAGACACAGTATCAAAATATATTTTCTGTGATGGGTAGAAGAAGTTCATATAAACACAACAAATATAAAAATAAGGCAAAAAACTAAAAGTCTTCAAGTCACATCAATCAAAATACACATACGGAATCATACTTCCTAGTTATCGCTCTTTATCAAGAAAAGCGTGTCTTTCAACTGTGTATTTGGCAAATGTATATTTCTGTTATTTCTGTATCGTGCTTAAAAATCTATTCAGCGGAATTTTGAAGGACACCTTTTCCAATTATTGGAGAGGGGAAAGGTGGAAACGTAGGATGTTAATTAATTGCCCATAGGCTCCTGCGAAGTAACTCCCAGTTCTAGGAAAACACTTTATTACCATATTCCAGGCGTATTTTGACCTTGGATCCTACAGCTCTGGATTCTTATCCCGTTTCGTTTTCTAGTCTAACATTTTGTGACAGTAGGCAACTCGTTGTGGTCAAATTGTACAATTGTGTAATGAAAAAAGAGGTGGATCGTAAAAACTAACAGTATGTTGCGCTATCTAGTATTGCAGTTATATTTTGCTTTCCCCTAATCCTCATTACATTCTGTTTTGTAATGAAATTTCATCTGGATTGCAGACACTTCTTTCTGTTCGATGTACAATACCTCAAATTTAACATAATCCAACTAACATGAAATGTTCCATGTAAAGCACCCTGCTGCTCCTTCAAATTAGGTTCATGACCATTCAGACGCTTAACAAAATACACAAATAACCTTGAGGACACATATGGGGGCGTGCATACAAAGGCATACAGACACACCTTCACAGAGACACACAGTTGTGCAGCAAGTGCATTAACCCAATATGTAATCTTACTAGCATTGGAACTTGCAGGTTGCATAAGTCCACTGTGGTGGTGGTGGTTGTATGTCAGAATATCGATAACTGAAATCTGACATAAATATTGTGTCCTATCCTAAATGTCATTTACAAAAACATTGTTTCGTTGGGTGTAGATTTTCTGTTAATAACTCCAAAGGGGTGTCATTTTTCTAAACAGTATTTAGGATACAATATTTTGGGAAGACAATATTGAGGCCACAATATTGTGGTACCACACCACAACAGCAGATACTCAGTAACCTGAGCTTTATCATTGGAACTGGATCCAGAAACCACCAGATAACACATTTTAATCTACAAAAGCGCAACCCCTCTCACTGTTCTATTTATTGACAGCTCTTCTCAGGCTCCTTTTATGCAATACACACTGCTTAAATAGGGCTTTAAAAGTACTCAGCCCTCCTATCAGCACACATATGGCCCCTCTGTCCTTATGAAATCCTTCACAGATGCATGGCAACCGATCCCCCATTTGTCGTACAATCTCCTTAGTGGATACAAGGCTGTAATTGTTGGAAAATCACATACCCACTCTTTAAAAAAATCACTAAGATATGTCCCTAGTTAGACCCCCATAGACGTTTAATGTACTTATTGTTTCAGGAAGCTATGTCTGCAAACGGTTGTACTTCCATCGCTCCTGGGTGAACCCAAAAGACTTCACTTGCACCTGCTGATTTGTAGACCTGTGCCTTTCAGTGGGATGCAACTCTGTGGCTCCCTCGTGAACCCATAGATTTCAGATACACTTGGTTAAATTGGGACGCTGCTTCTGCAGTGGCTTGCACTTCCACTATTTATGTGTGAACCCAATATACTTCTCTTACTTGGTGGTTTCAGAAGCTGCCTCTTCCAATGGTTTGCACCATTGCTGCTCCTACAGTTCTATTACCGTCAGAGGCTTGGAGTAGAGACTACGAATAAGCTGTCACTTCTGGGTGGATCAATAAATTCATATCTGCTGGGTGCCTTGAAAGACACTACAGCTCATAAGAAGCCCACACTCGCATAATAAGCATAGTGGTTGGGAAGATTACCCCGCAGGAGGTTACATTGCCTGCTGTTGACTTTCTCCAACAGGTGCTCCAATTCTCAGTTTGTCACTCTCTAGGCAGAAGCATATTCTTTCTTCACAATGTTTCCTCATGTAATTCTTGCTTCCCAGAAAGATCATTCCATACCTAAATTCTGCCCTCTTCCTCTCCTTATCTCTTCCTGTGACATGGTCTTCCCTTTCTCTCCCACCCCTTTAATTCTCTTCTCCCTCAACTCCCTCTACCACCATAAATTCACCAACTACATCTCTCTCTCGTTCTCCCAGTCGGCTTACTTCTCGGTCACTTTTCCCTGTTGTACCATCTATTTAATTTCCATACTTACCTTGAACATCCTTTCAAATTAGCCTTTAAATCCACTTCCTCTTTTAACGTCCTTCTGCCTTTCAGCTTCAACTCCTCAATCTCTTCGTAACTCTACTTATGCTCAACCCTCCTGTGTTTCTTCTATCTTCTCCCTTAGATCCCTACACATTACCACTTACTGCCACCTCGACCTTCCCTTCACCCACACCACACCAAACCAACTACAACTCATCAGGCGAATGCTCCTGTCCTCACCTTCTCATTCTCCCTCTACCCTGCCTTCTCCATTCCTACTATCATTGTGTTGCTTTTCCTCTTAACCCTCTTCCTTTGCAACTCTGACCCCTATTACTTTATATATCACTCAGTCCCTGCTGTTCTGTTTTGTCAACTAACTGTTTAACTTCTCCTACATCACCTGCTCTCCAAACCCTGTCAGATTACACCTCCACCTACTGCGCATGACAATGGCCTTATCCTCTTTTGCCTTCCCTCCTTCTCCCTCTCCATACCCCCTTGTGATACTAATAATCCCTCATCTGCTCCCTTCCTATCTTCTTCAATGCAGAGTCAATGAACAAAAATAATTGACTACTGGCAATAGACCGCACTTTTAATTCATCATTGAAACCTGGCTAGGAGACGATGCAGCCCCCAAGCTTCTCGAGGCGAAGGTCCTGAGCTACAAAATACTGTCCCAAGAAGTCCGTCGGAGGAGTAGCTATGGTCGTCAGGAACTCCTCAGCTACCATCAGCTTCCAGCATTTTGCAGATGAAGGAATGCTAATTACCATTCACTGCTGCCTTTCTCGAATATTGTTATACTCCATGATTTGTAGGTCACCACCGAATAACCCAGTATTTACATTTGCCTTCTTTGATGCCATCACAGACATCAACACTAGCCACCACAACTTCTGCACCTTGGGCGATATGAACATTTGGTTTGAAAATCACACCTTCCTCATGTCAGATTCCTTCCTGTAGAACGCAGAAGCTCTGAGCTTCATCTTACTGATCTCTGGCATTCAGTGAGCCACATCATCTATGCAATCTTCGCAACTTCGGGACATAACCATAATGGCAAATCTGCCCATTGTCCGGAGCAACTACCATGCCATCTGCTCCAATATGAACCTTCACCCTTGACCTACTACAACAAAAGCACTCACTGACAAGTCCCAGCATAGGCTCTAGAAAAGACTGAACCTCAGTATTAAAGGGTTTCCTTCCAGTACAAAACCTATGTTTGATGCACATACCCTGGCACTATGGTGCAAGGTGTGTGCATTTGTGCATGGCGCCTGTGCAGAGAGAGAGGAAAACAGTGCCACTAGTAGATATGGCATCTTAGTAGATATGGCGGTGTCCTTCTCTCTCCCTTTCACACAGTACAGCACAGCAAATTTAGTTGTGAAAAGGTAGCACATGTGTCCCCAGGAGTTCCTGGAACTCAGAGTGTGTCTCCTAAGCTGTGTAAAGGGAGAAACTGTCTTCTTTATAGTGGGGGCTGGTGGGTCAAGGGCAGAGCATGCCTTAAACTGTATGCGTAGTGGAGGATAAGTTTCATGCACCCCCGCACAAAGAACTGAAATGCTGTAATCCTTACCCTTGACAAAATATTGTGCTTTACCATCCTTTGCTCATAGAAATGTGGTGCACTAGACTCTTCACCACAAATGGAGTATATGGACCCCGTTCCACAGATGCCATACCCATAAAATAATTCGACTGTGGGAGACCTACGCTCTATCCAAGGTTGCTGCTACTGACGACTATTGCAGCCCCATATAGAATTAAGTGGCTGTGTGGGGCCTCGCCCCAAAATAATAAGTCAATTTTGCTCCGTAGGGGCCACTGTCCACAACCACTCACAAACAATGAGTCTGCTGGCGGCCTGCTACTCCAACACAAAAAAAGGTACATGCTCAAAGAAATACATAAATACATAGACAACCCATTTGGCTTTGCCACTGCATGCTTGAGTTGAAGTTCTCAAAGTTGGACAAGACAGTTGGCAGAGAAAAAAAGAGAATGGCTCCTGTTTTTAGGGTCGCCCCTTCTTATACTAAATCCTTGAGGTCAATTCTGGTAGACTGCACTGAAACATATGAATCTAATTGTACCTCTAGTTGTATGGATGTGATCCTATTCGAAATAGCGGGTGGCCCATGTGAAATGTTGTTCACCGTACTAGAAATTCCATCACCTCCAGTATAACTGTCCAGCTGCCAGAAGCGAGTTGTCATTCGGGACCCTTACAGATTTACAAAGGCCATAGGCTGAACGATGTGGGGGCCTGGGTCTGCATGTGCAAATGGCCCTATTGTTGACTTCTTGGATGTGATGGATAAATGTGTAAGAAAGGTGAGTTTCATTTTTTACAGTTTCACAGTCTGAACGATATGGTTCCCCTTGTAAGAGTGGACACCTTCAACTTATTATTTCATACACAGGACAGGCTACACTCACATTCTTACTCACTCCACGCATATGTAACACGCACCCACTGAGGGCACATATTGTTCATGGCAGTCACCTGCCTCCTCGATGCAAGCACGTATCATTATATGTTGGGAGCCATACAGAATAGATACAGCATCACACTGGTTTATTTTGTTTGCTCGTGAGTCTTGTACCAATTTTACTATTCCTTTGGGCTACTCTTCGTGGTTACTCTAATCCGTTTGATTTTTACTGTCTGCACTCTCCAACCCTTCATTGATTATAATGTCTATATTTTTTATTGGAGGGGCAGAGGGGTGAGCGGAGGAGTTTTACATCGGTTTCTGTGAGGCTACTCTCCATTCCCTAGGACTCACCTGATTGGATCAATCAAGAGGCACTATGGGCTTCTCTGGGTGACTTCCTCGCAGTGCATGCAGTTAGCTCCTTCTGGTGATCCTTTTGTCCTCTTTGCTGCTCTAATGTGGGGTATTACTCTTCGACTGGATTCACTTTCACTTCCTGGAACTGGCTTCCATTGAACCATTGACAGCTCAGAACACTGGCTTAGTCCCCATTGTCTTTTTTCCTGCTTCATTTTGCATTCATTTGATTGTTACTCTGTGACTGGTCTCTTTCTGTTTTATTACGTTTTTTGACCTTTGTAATGAGTATCCTGTGTTAACCTTCGGGGAGTGTTTTGATCGGGCTGTATGAGTTGTCAGGAAAGGTTAAAACCATCAGTTTAGATCTCCAATAGGCAGAAAAAGAGCAAAACGTTCATTTAAGAAATCTAGGAAGTGGAAATACTTGCTCCCATGACGCCCTCGTGGAATTACAACCTATGTTATTTCCACCAGAGATATAGCATAAACATCACCTTTAAGCCTTGGATTGAAAATTCTGCAAGTCACTGAAGGCTTCCAAGCAACTACCATTGTAAGGAACATTTACATCAATTCACTTTTCAAGAGTAGGTTGAACACTCAGGCTCTCACCACAAGTAGCAAGGAATTACTGTGCGGTAAAATTACTCTGGGGTAAATCCACTACTGCACCTTATAGTTTAAGTCTGGGGTGATGTTACTGCCCCAATCTGAGGTAAAAGGATCAGAATAGGTAAAACTGTGCAGCTGTGGTATTATTGCACACAAAATCAGTGCATTTTCTAGAATTCAGATCTCTTTTCCCTGTGCAAATTTGTGTGGGAAAACCCCCAAAATGCAGTCATTTTACACAACTCAAAATACAGTGAAGAGGTGTAAACAGTGCAAGGAGGACGTACAACTAGTGTTTTTTCTATGGGAGAATCATCTATCTACATAAGGCATCAGTCATGGGTCACCGACTAAAAGGAATTTAATTTTAAAACGAAGTTTTTGATTTGTGAAACATTATTTTTATTATGTGATTATAATAAGACAATCTTACAACATAGTAGATGATTTTCCTGCCCTGAGTGACCACAATACTTGCTCTCAGGTCTCCTGTCATACCTATTATAAGTCAATGATTGGCGGCTCCTCTGGAGGTCAATTCCATTAGGAGTTTGGAGAGAGACAGTTACAGCAACACTCAGTGAGGATTGTTGTATCCTAATTGGTAACCCAAGGTCAAACAGACATACCCTTAGATAAAGCCCTGCTGAAACAGATAAACTTTAGTCTTCTCAGAGATGGATAATCTTAGTGGTCACAAAAGCAATCTATATTTGAAACAAGGTTCATTTGTGCATGACTGTGGACTTCCACAGTACTATATATATATATATATATATATATATATATATATATATATATATATATATATATATATATATACATTTATATATTCGCAGAAAAAAACAAAGGTTACAGAGACGTTATAGTTAGGCTGACAATTCACTCGTACAAAACCTGTGAAATTCAGTCGTTATAGTTAGCTGAGCTAACTATAACTCGAGCCCCCGTAATGCACTGCTGATGACACAAATTACATCACTCATGACATGGTCAGTGACATCACTGATGACATCTCAAATTACATCACTGATGACATTATCCAGTAACTGTGAGTGTTTCTAAAAAGTTTAAGAATTTTTTTTTTGTTCAAAAGGTTTTTATTAGATTTTCCAAAACAAAGCAAAACAAAGCAAAGGACTAATTGCGATAAGAGATTATAACAAGATACATAATGTTCAGACAACATGTGCATAGTCTGATGACCATCTATAGATTCTTACATAAGAAAGAAACAAAATGTAAAATAATATACATAGCACTGCAATAATCATACAAAATAGCCAAAAGAAACAGGAAGGAAGTTATAAAGTGGTTCACTGAAGGACCTCTTGCCGTCCAGTAGTTGGGTATGCTTCTAAGTGTCATGTATAGGGAGATTAAGGTCAGAGAATAATACATTTACATGTGACAAATATGTGTAGACCCTTGAATGGTCCATCCTTGATGATAATAAGGATACAAAGTGGGCACACAGATTATAGGAGTGTGATGATAGAAAGCTAACCCAATGTCTAAGACCAGGAGACGACACCCACCCAGAGCTTGAGGAAGGGGGCAGAGCATGCTCCACGAGGGATCAGGGAGGTTTTGTCACAGAGAAGTAAGTGTCCAAAGATGTCCATACCCTGTTATTTTGGTGTTACCAAGGGGAATTCTGAAGAGAGATATTGTCTGCACCTCTTAAGAAGGAGATCTAGTTGAGCCAGACCTGTGTTTTTCTAGTTGGCTAATATCGACTTACATGCTGATAATAGCATTTATGCAGTGAAAAATAATAAATAGGATGAGTGGGACACTGAAAAGAAAAATGGATCAAATAATTAACAATGTTATGAGTTTAGATGGATTTTTTCATCAATGGGTGACACTGGATTCTAAGTATTTTGCAGATAGTAATTAGGAGTCCCCATGTTTCTTAGATATACCATTTGTTTTAATATGTGAAACGTGAGGTTTTGCACATATTTATGAGTTTATATTGTTAATTTATATATTTATATAATTATAAATATGTGATATATTTGGCTCTTAATACATAAATTAAGGACTGTGTCTCTCCTAAAGCATTTTTTGCACATATAGCAATTTTTGCACATAATTATTGATGTCTGAATAGGCAGATTAAATGTCCTTTTGGTCTATGTTGGTCGCATTGTATTGAATACCAAGTTTATTTGAAAAGTGAATAAATATACAAAATGTTTCTATCTTCAATTGTGTGAAACACTAAGTAACATATAGCATTTTTATTTTGACACGAGCAACACGCGATGTGATAAGTTAAAAAACAAGTGTATACATAGTCTGTTTTCCATATTGACTGTTACCATAAACCATGTGATCAGATGTAATGTGGTTTTAAACTCAGCAATGATGACGCTACCTCATGTGATCAAGGTCACGGCGGTGACCGAAACGCGTCATGACAAGCTGGAGCGGTTTTTAAAATAAACAGAAGTTTGGCACTTAAGTGGAGTCCGTACCTTTTCTTCTCATCGGAGGATAGATGATTTGGGAACATGGCTTTTGGACATATATATATATATATATACATTTATTTATATATTTGCAGAAAAAACCAAAGGTTACAGAGACGTTATAGTTAGGCTGACAATTCACTCGTACAAAACCTGTGAAATTCAGTCGTTATAGTTAGCTGAGCTAACTATAACTCGAGCCCCCGTAATGCACTGCTGATGACACAAATTACATCACTCATGACATGGTCAGTGACATCACTGATGGCATCTCAAATTACATCACTGATGACATCATCCAGTGACTGTGAGTGTTTCTAAAAAGTTTAAGAATTTTTTTTTGTTCAAAAGGTTTTTATTAGATTTTCCAAAACAAAGCAAAACAAAGCAAAGGAAAAAAAAACTAATTGCGATAAGAGATTATAACAAGATACATAATGTTCAGACAACATGTGCATAGTCTGATGACCATCTATAGATTCTTACATAAGAAAGAAACAAAATGTAAAAAAAATATATACATAGCACTGCAATAATCATACAAAATAGCCAAAAGAAACAGGAAGGAAGTTATAAAGTGGTTCACTGAAGGACCTCTTGCCGTCCAGTAGTTGGGTATGCTTCTAAGTGTCATGTATAGGGAGATTAAGGTCAGAGAATAATACATTTACAAGTGACAAATATGTGTAGACCCTTGAATGGTCCATCCTTGATGATAATAAGGATACAAAGTGGGCACACAGATTATAGGAGTGTGATGATAGAAAGCTAACCCAATGTCCAAGACCAGGAGACGACACCCACCCAGAGCTTGAGGAAGGGGGCAGACCATGCTCCACGAGGGATCGGGGAGGTTTTGTCACAGAGAAGTAAGTGTCCAAAGATGTCCATACCCTGTTATTTTGGTGTTACCAAGGGGAATTCTGAAGAGAGATATTGTCTGCACCTCTTAAGAAGGAGATCTAGTTGAGCCAGGCCTGTGTTTTTCTAGTTGGCTAATATCGACTTACATGCTGATGTCAGTAATATGTCCACTAGGAGTCTATCATTCTGTGTTTGGATTTGGGGATCTAGAAAACCTTGTACTAGTGAAATAAATTCCTTGTTAAGATGGACCCCACAGATAGTGTAAATAAAGTCAAGCACACTGTCCCAAAAGGAGGAGACCTTACTGCAGTAAAATAGATAGAACAGGACAGAGGTCCCTGGTAGCTGCATTACAGTTCCAACGTAAAGGGTTATCTTTAAGAGACATTTTGTGGAGCCTTGACAGAGTCCAAAAGGATCTGTGCAGAAGTCAATACTTTGTTTGTGAGAGTGCGGGAGAGATCTTGTGGGATACGACTGAATTCCAAATAAGTTTCCAGTTATCCGGGGGGATGGTTCCATGCCTATTCCATTTTTCTAAGACAATTTTCATGGAGGATGTGGATTTAGGTAATAAGAGGTGGTAAAACTTAGAGGCTTGGTGGCCTGACTTGTTAAAGGCCATTATTGTCTTGATGATGGAGGGATCTTTATCATGGGAGTTTAACTTGGACAGGCTTGCTTTGAGTTTAAGAAAGTCATATAAGTCTATGTCTGAGAGGTTGTATTGGTGTTTAAATTCTCTGAAGGAGAGAGGGGCACCCGAGGAGCCCAATTGTCTTGGGAAGTGGATGCCTTTCGATGCCCACGTTTTCCAGAATATGGATTTCCCTTTGATTTTGATCTTTGTGTTGTTCCATAATCACGTCATGTTAGAATGAGTGAGAGGGGTCTCTAGGAGTTTATCGATTTTTGTCAGAGCTTTTTTTGTATTGGAAAGGATGTATTTTCCGGAGGTAAGGGGTAATATGTTACTAGATAAAATCGCTATAGGGTGAAGTGCCCCGAGTAATTCTTTTTCGACTAATAGCCAGGTGGGAGTGTAGTCAGGGGGTGGGGAGAGCCTTGTCTGGCCAGTGGTTTGGTACTTTTTGAAATCGGCCAGGTTAACGCCGCCTAGGTGGACTGGTAAGCGTAATTTCTTAAGAGATATTCTCACACGTTTGTTTTGCCATATGAATCTTGTTCATAATTTGCCCAGTTTGTGATGAAATTCCTCATATAGAACAAGGGGTAACATACTAATCAGATAGTTGAGGTGTGATCATCATTTTGATGGTCTCGATGCGGCCCCACCAAGTGATAAATTTGGGATTCCAACCCTCCAACAGTGTTTCAATTTTTTTAAGTGAGGTTTTTCATTGTGGTGAGCGACTCTAATAAGTCCGCACTGAATTCTAGACCAAGGTATTTAATGTAGTGGGGCTGCCAAGCTAGATCTGTGGATTTGAACAAATCACCCGTACAAAGGTTGTTCAAACCCATGATTTCAGACTTGTCTTTATTAAGTTTATATCCAGACACACGGGCATAATCCTCTATTGACTTTAGCAAGGCAGGGATTGAGTGAGATGCGTCTTTGGTCAGAATTAGTAAATCGTCCGCATATGCGGCCACTTTTATTTTCATGTTATTGAAAGAAACTCCAGCTATATCTGGATTAGCCTTGATCCTGAGAAGTTAAGGTTCTAGTGTCAAAATGAATAGTGATGGAGATAGGGGGCAACCCTGTCGAGTACCTCTCTCTAGTTTAAAAGCTGAGGATAAGAGACCATCCGAACGTACTCTAGCTGAGGGGGCACTATATAAGGCCATGATCATTCTTGTAAAAGTGTCACCGAGGTTATATTTCAGCAGGATCTCTTGAAAAAATGACCAAGAGACCCTGTTGAAAGCCTTCTCAGCGTCGACGGTGATGGCTACAGTGTCTGATTTTTCAAGTTTTGCTTTCTCAATAGTGTGACAGAGAAGGCGGGTGTTATCGCTTAAGAGTCTGGTTTTCATAAAGCCCACCTGAGAGTGATCAACTAAAGACGGCAACAATGGCTCAAGTCTTTTACACAGTATTTTGGCATAGGTTTTTGCGTCTAAGTTTATTAATGAGATTGGTCTATAGTTTTTCACCAGCAGAGGTCCTTGCCCTCTTTTGGGATAACCATGATGGTGGCCTCGCTGGTTGAGCAGGTAATGGAGCCTGAGTCTGAGAAATGCCGGAATAGGACAAGAAGAGTGGGGGAAAGTGCGAGGGCGAATGTTTTATAGAACTTAGCATTGAGACCGTCTGGGCCTGGAGCTTTGTTAAGTTTAAGTGAGGTGATAGCTCTATTCACCTCCTCCAACGATATTGGTGCGCTTTGCAATAGTTTGTCCTGGTCCGAGATAGATGGGAGGGCTGACTCCTCAAGGTAAGATCTACATTCTTCTGTCAAGAAGACAGAGTCATCTTTGTAAGGAGATATGTAGAAATCCTTAAGAATCTCAATTATTTTATCAGGGTTGGAGTGAGGAATATTATTCTTATCTTTGAGTGAGTTAATATCCTTATGATTCTGTTTATGTTTCAGGGTTGAAGCCAGAATTGTCCCTGCCTTGTCGGCTTCACACATTTTTAAGGATTTGTATTTATTGATCCAGACCCCTGCTATCTCACTCAGTAATCTATTGTATTCGTATTTCTTGTTTGTGAGAATGGAGAGTGTATGTGCATCATGGCGAGAGATGAGTTCGGCTTCCAGAGCTTTAATCTAATTTTCGAGAGTATCTAGCTCTATGGTATGGGCTTTATTTAGTTTAGCTTGGATTTCGATTAAGGAGCCCCTAACCATGGCTTTAAGTGCATCTCAGTGTATAGTATGGGAAGTCTCTGATACCAAGTTTTCCCTCAGGTAGTTCTTTATCACTGTTTCAATAGTGGTTCTGGAAGCTGCGTCTTTGATTCATTTATCATTAAATCTCCATAATGTTTTAGAAGCTCTTGCCTTAGTACCCGCAAGGTACAAGGTGATAGTCGAGTGATCTGAGATTACCTGGGTAAGATGTCTGTCTGATCTAGTAGGTGTGTGTGGGATTTAGAAATCAACAGGTAGTCGATCCTGGAGTGAGTTTTATGAGGGTTGGAATAGAAAGTATAGTCTCTAGTGTCTGGATGCTGTAATCTCCACGGGTCAAGGAGATTGAATCTGTCACATAGTTTGAGAAATGCTTTATGCAACCTAGAAGAGTGCAGTACTGACGTGGATTGCCGATCTAGCGTTAAGTCCATTGGGAGATTGAGGTCACCACCTAAAATGATGAGAGAATGGAAGGGGATTTGGTTTAGTTGCTGGGTTAGGGAGTCCCAGAAATCTGGGTTGTCGTTGTTAGGTCCGTACACATTGAGAATGTGAAAGCACTCGTTATTCCTAGATAGTTTTGTAAGGACCCTTCTGTCCTTGTCATCTGTGGTGTGAGAGTCGACTGAAAGGCCAGACTTTTTTGCGACTAATGTAATTTTCCCACCCTTCTTATTGATGGCTGAGGAGCCAAGAATGTCAGAGAGCCAGCTGTTCCCAAATGAAGACACTTCCTTGTTGGATACTTTCGTTTCCTAAAGGAGGAGCACATCTGCTTTGAGTTTGTACAGGTAGTTTTCAGTTTTGTTCCATTTGAACGGATGGTTTAGACTCCTAAACATTGAGGGAGGCGAATTTCAGACTCATATCAGTGTGTGTGGGTACTCATAATGAAGATGTCTGCCTATGAAAATATAGTGTTGGAGTAAGTCATCATGCATGTGAATAAGAGAAGACCCCATAAGGAGCCCCTGTGGAACGGAGGCCATCCCGAATCTCAGAGCCCGGACGTTAATGAAGGAGGACTGACCAGAGAAGCTACGGTAAAGAGGTAATATTTGTCTGGAAAAATGTACGTGAACCACGTGAGAGGTAAAGGCAAGAAGTCACCAGAAACAACAAGAAAAAACAAATAAAAAGACAAATTAGAACAAAAATTAACCCCCCCCAAACCCACTCACGTTCATTTAGGTACATTTATAGGTCTCTGTGGTCATTGAAGATATGGTGTCTTGCATACACCAGAATTTTGAATTTAGCCAGAGCGATGAATGAGAACTGTATGTTGGAGTTTTTCAGTCTGGGTCGCAGGGCTAGGAAACCTTTTCTGGTCTCCATCGTAGGTTTGGAGTAATCTTGCGAGATGAATTTTTTTGGCCATTCCATAGAATATGGTTGTTCTTGCGGACATAGCTGAAAATTAATTCTGTGTGTTGATATCTTAGTGGATGGCAGACAATCTGACGGTTTTGATTTCTGTTTGCAGACTTGAAGGAGGGAACACGGTGTGCTCTTTCCAGTTCAAACTCCTTTTTAAAAAAGATGTCTGTCGTTTGCGGGATACACTTCTCCAGGAAGCTAATACTCTGAATCCTCCGAATCTTCTGGTAGGTTAAAGATGCACAGGTTCCCTCTGCGATTCCTGTCCTCAAGTTCAGAAACTTCTCTTTAAAGGCATTTAGAAGTGGACAGAAGGTTGTTTATGACTCTGGTTGAGGCAGTGGAGTTGTCTTCCAGGGTGCTGATGCAAGATTCTGCCTCCGATGTTCTAGCATCGATGCTAGTTATGTCAGCTCTGATCGCGGATAGTTCCAGTTGCATCGCATCAGTGTTGATTTTGGTAGATTTGGCGAGGTCTTGTACCTCCTCTAACTTTTTAAGGGTCATGTCCATGGTGTTATTGAACTCAGACTTCCCTTTAACCGGTGAGTCAGGCACCGGTGGTTCAGGTTTGGTGCGCTTGTTGTTCGGTTTAGGCTCTTTATCTGCCATGGTTTTTGCAGTAGGAAGGCTGGTAAGGCGGCGCTGGGTAGATGCCAGTTTTAGAGAGAGTCTGTGTTATGGGTGGAGCTGGGATTAAAGTTATTGCACACCCTCTAGTACAAAGCAGCACACAGCAGATGTGTTAGATTGTTGGGGCAACCTGGTGGAACAGTAGAGACCTGATAGAATCCATCAAGGAAGACAACCAGGAACGAGTAGGTCTGAATAGGCCAAGAGCTCAGATCAAATCACCTCGTGCATGGAGGCCATTTTAGGGTCAGGCAGAGACCTGTGAGGCTAAGGTACATCAACATCACCCACTTCAGACCAGAATAATTGATGGACTCCTTGGTAGGAAGATTATTGTCCTAAGGGCATAGAGGAGCAGCTGGTGTTCATGTAAGCCCTTTTTAACTGAACAGATTTATTTCTTATTCAGATCTGGCAGTCATTTACAGGTCAGGCAAGCCGAAAAACGGAGCAGCCTCCTGAAAGAAGCACAGTCCTTCAACATACCTCCAGATAGAGCGGAAAGGAGGTGGAATGCGGAGCTCTCTTGGGGGCCTTGTGTAGTGAGCATTTCACTCTCAGCTCTGTCTCCGTTGCGAGGGACCGGCCGCCATTTTGGGAAGCGGAGACCTGCACGATCGAGAACAGTGAAAAGTGCTTCAGGATATCATAAATTCAAGATCCTGCTCACGGAACGGTTCTGCAGGTGTTCCGAGGATGGAGACTGAACTGGCTGTCTTCAGTACCCATCATTTAGATGATACAGCCTGCTGAGAAGGACCGCAGTGGTGGAGCTGCACAATTAGGTTGCCATGTGCCGCGCTGTCCAAGCTGCATTTATAAATGTTAGATATATATATGCCAAGGTGAATTGAAGAATGAATGGGTGTATGAGTGTCTGTATGGATGATTCAGTGGGTGCATGACTGACTGTATAAGTGAGTAATTATGCGTCTTTCAGTGAATGTAGGGGGGAGTGACTAATCTGTGTGAATGTCTTTATCAGTCTGTCAGTTGGTGTGTAAGTGGCTGCATGGGTTGATGAGTAGCTACATGAGTGTCTATATGGGTTATTGATTGGTTGTCTGAGTACCTGTATGGGTGCTTGAGTGTCTGTGTGGGTGGGTGAGGGTGTGTGTGACTCCCTGCATGGATGTGTGAGTGGGTGAATCACTGGGTGTATGGGTTCATCAGTGCGTCTGCGAGGGGCTGTATGGGTGAGTGTGCTTATGGCTATGTCAGTGAGTGAATGGATGTCTCAGTGGTATATGGGTGAGTAACTGCATATGTGAAAGGCAGTATATGTGAGTGTTGGAGTATATAAATGATTATATGTGAGAGTGAGTGATTGTGAGAGTGGCTGTATCGGTGAGTGTGTGCTTGTATCAGTGTTTGTATAAGAGAGTAAGTATGTGTTAGTATCTGTATGAATAAGTGAGGTGGTGTGTGTATAACTGTATAGGTGAGTAAATGGGAGTGTGATTGATTCTTTGCATGACAGACTAGATGTGTGAGTAACTCTATGGATGAGTGGCGGTGTGTGAGTGTCTGTATAGGTGTAAGAGTGCAAATGATTGTGCTGTATTGATGAGTGACTGCATGTATGAGTGACTGTATGGGTGAATGAGTGGATGTGTGTGTAGACCTAGGAATCAGTGAGTGGGTATGTAGTAACTGATATTGGTGTGTCTATTGTTTCGAAAATGGTAGTCTGTATTTTAGAGTGGGTGTATCAAAGGCTATATTAGGGTGTGAGGAGGTGCATCAGATTATCACGTGGATGATGTCCTCAGTGATGTCATCAGTGATGTCACTGACCATGTCATGAGTGATGTAATATGTGACGTCATCAGCAGTACATTGCGGGGGCGCGAGTTATAGTTAGCTCAACTAACTATAACGGCCGAATTTCTCTGTTTTTTTATGAGTGAAATGTCCAACTAACTATAACGTGCATGAAACCTGTGGTTTTTTCAGTGAATTTCAAAGGTTTTTTAAATGCTAATTTCTAACTATAATGTCCCTGAAACGTATGGTTTTTTCAGTGAATTTCTAAGGTTTTTTAAATGCTAATTTCTAACTATAATGTCCCTGAAACCTGTGGTTTTTTCAGTGAATTTCAAAGGTTTTTTAAATGCTAATTTCTAACTATAACCACCCTGAAGCCTATGGTCTTTTTAGTGAATTTCAAAGGTTTTTTAAATGCTAATTTCTAACTATAACGACCCTGAAACCTATGGTTTTTTCAGTGAATTTCAAAGGTTTTTTTTATGCTAATTTCAAACTGTGCCTACATAGGTAGGACATATGCAGAAAGAGGAAGAAAGGCGCAGAAAGAAGCAAGAGGAATGCAGAATGAGGCAACAGAAGTCCAGAAAGACAAAGAAAGGTGCAGAAAGAAGCAAGAGATATGCAGAAAGAACCAACAGAGGGGCAGAAAGAGGCCTTGTTGCAAAGTCATCCTGTCCCCCCAACTTTTTGCTGACGGGTACTGGTGGTAACTGAGTCTGACAAACCAGGCCTAGAGCCAGGGCTATGCTAAAAGACACTTAGAATACAGTGAAAACACCTACATACACTAAGGTACACTATGTGTTGCGGTACCCCTGTGATTGGCATGACCTCCTCTGTAAGGCCCTAGTACATAATAGGGCAGGGGGATTAAAACTACCTCTAAGTCAGAGGTGCAGAAAGATGCTTCTTTACCTAGTAATCGCGTTTGCAGAGTGGTAGAGAAAGGGTGCTAGGCCTCCGACCAGCGCTCAGGAATTCCGCTGCGTAGGACTTACAGGAGCTACCAGGAGGGCTTATTGGCCCCCAAAGTCCCTCAGGAGTAAAGTGGACTTTATCCCCCATCCCGTAGTCTGCCAGGAGGTGCGATTGCAGAGTGGTGGAGAAAGGGGGCGTGGCCTCCGAAGACGTCTTAGCAATCCTACTGTGTGGGACTTACTGGAGGTAACAAGAGGGGTAGTTGACCCCCAAGGACATCCTTGGGGGCCAACTACCCCTCCTATTACCTCCAGTAAGTACCACACAGCAGGAATGCTAAGTTCTCATACCAGGCCACGCCCCCTTTGCCCACCACTCTGCAAACGCGCTCCCTGGCGCCCTCTTGGATGGGGATTGAAGTCCCCTTCACTGCTGGGGGTCCTTAAGGGCCAACTAGCCTACCTCTTACCTCCAGTAAGCCCCACACAGTGGGATTGCAGAGAGGTGGACACAGGCCACACCCCCTTTCTCCACCACTCTGCAAACGCATCTCCTGGCGCGCTCTTGGTTGGGGGATGAAGTCCCCTTTCCTCATGAGGGTCCCTGGGGGCCAACTAGCCCACCAGATACCTCCAGTAAGTCCCACACAGCTGTTTTGCTGAGAGCGGTCCGAGGCCACGACCCCTTTTTACACCACTCTGCAAACGTGCCTCCTGGCACACTGCTGCTCGGGGATGAAGTCCACTTGTGTCCTGAGGTCCTCAGGACACAAGAGGACCTCATCGCCCCACCAGCAGTGCACCAAGAGGCGCGTTTGCAGAGTGGTGTAAAAGGGGCGTGGCCTCGGACCACCTCTCAGCAATCCAGCTGTGTGGCGCTACTGGAGGTACCTGGTGGGCTAGTTGGCCCCTACGGACCCTCATTATTCAAGGGGACTTAATTCCCCAACTTAGTACGCGCCAGGGGGTGCGTTTGCAGAGTGGTGCATGGAGGGGGCGGGGCCTCCGGCAAGATGCCAGCTTTTAAAAAAAAAAATTTTTTTTGAATGAGGGCTGTGTGGCCCCGCTTCTTTCAATGTTTTTTGGGCCCTGGGGACCCCATCCCCCAGGGCCTGCCACATAAAAAAAAGACGAGAAGGGGGCCGCGCAGCCCCTCTCCCGAGGCCAATTTAGGCCCCGGTGACCCCATCCCCTGGGGCATGGCCAGCCTTCTTAGTTTTTAAAAAAAAAATTTGGAGGGGGGCCGCGTGGCCCCTCTCCTGAGGCCACTACTGGCCCCGGAGACCCCATCCCCCGGGGCCTGGCCAGCCTGCATTTTTTTTCAGGAGGGGGGCCGCGTGGTCCCCCTCCTAAGGCCAATTATGGTCCCGGGGACCCCATCCCCCGGGACCGGCCTTCCTATATTTTTTTTTAAATAATTTTCCCGGGAGGGGGGCTGCATGGCTCCCCTTGCCCAAAAGCAATTCTGCTTTGCTTCGTTGAAGCTAGAGCAGGTTTCCTGCTCTTGCTTCAACGAGGCAAAGCAGTGTTTGCTATAACAGGGCGGGAGCCGTGCTCCCGCCCTGCCATAGCAAACAGCAATGTCCCGGGGGTGGGCACCCCGGGACATTGCAGGAGCCGGCCCTGGGGGGTGGCGGTCCCCAGGGCCAAGGGGGGCTCCAGGAGGAGGACCGCACAGCCCCCCTTCCAACTCTTTAAAGCCCTGGGGAGGTGGTGGTCCCTGGGGGTCTGCAATGGACCCCCGTATTTGCATAATTTGTGCCCCGGGGAGGTGTTGGTCCCTGGGGCAGTGTGGGGGGGCTGGAGCCCCCCCACAGTTTGATTTTAGAAGTCACCCCGGGGAGGTGGCGTTCCCCGGGGCTGCGGGGGGCCACGCACCCCCGTATCTCAATCTTGTAGCCCCGGGGAGGTGGTTGTCCCCGGGGCTTGGGGGGCCCAGGAGGCCCCCCCACCCTAAATTTATAATAGCCCCGGGGAGGTGGCGGTTCCCGGGACTTGGGGGGCCCACGAGGCCCGCCTGCCTTAAATTTACATTGCCCCGGGGAGGTGGCGGTCCCTGGGGCAGCATGGGGGGGAAAGGAGCCCCCCCACGCAGTTTAAAATAAAGCCCTGTGGAGGTGGCGGTCCCCGGGGCTCTGGGGGGCCACGTGCCCCCCGCATATAATCATCTAAGCCCTGGGGAGGTGGCGGTCCCCGGGGCTAATTATTTGCGCATTGCCCCCGGGACCTGGCCCACCCGGGGGCTTACAGATAACGAAGCACGGGAGTCCGCGCTTCATTTTCTTTTTTTATTTTCCGCCGGATTTGAGCACCCAGCGCAAATTTGGCCGAAGATTTTTAAAAAAAAAAAGCTTTTTTGGGCCCTGGGGGTCCTTGTGGGACGCCCTCAGCAGGCCTAGGGGGTCAGGGTGTTTCTACCCTGCCCCCTTTTCTTGTTTTTTATCGTTTGTTTTACTGTTTTCTTGTTACTCGGTTACCGAGTCACAAGATGGCTGACAACACTTCCTGGTTTGGAGTGTTGGCAGCCAATCAGAATGAAGCTCAAGCTCGAGAGGGTTCGCGAACCCTCCTCGGTGCTCAGATATCAATATTTTTATTTTTGAATTTCTCAGGAACTACTGAACGGATTTACACCATTTAAAAAAAAGGTCGCTTTCTGAACCAAGAGCTACCTTTTTGCCAAATTTGGTGTAATTCCGTTCAGCAGTTCGGGCTGTAGCCTGTTCCAAAATTCCTATGGAAATTAACATGAGGAAAACGCGTTTTGGGACTCCCCTTTTTTCTCGGCCCCCTCTTGACGAATCACCACAAACTTTCAGGGCAGGAGCTGACCTGAGTGAACCATTAGTTTTGAAAATTTCGCGAATATTCGTCAAAGGACGCCAAAGATATTGATAAAAGGAAAAACGCTTTTTGAATAGAAACAAGGTCCTAACTATAACTACCTACTGGCGACCGCCAGTAGGTAATATATATATATATATATATATATATATATATATATATATATATATGCACCGTACTTGCATATTATGGTCCAAAGGCTTCATTAGGCCCCAGCAGCCTGTGTGTCACAGGATGGCATCCACCCCGAAGGTTCCCCTTGATTGTAGTAAGACCTTACTATTGGACATGTATAATATATATATAGTATATCTTGATTGATATAAGACTTTAGAAGCAAATGATTAACCAACATCAAGAATGTGCAATACTTTGCAATCAACAACATTTTTAATTATTTGTGAACTAATCTTAAAATACTTGTACGTGAATTTATTTCTATGCGCAAGTTTTGTGCTACCAACAGGCAGAAGATCAGTAAGATTACCTAAATCCATTTTTTGTTCAGCTGGGTCTGTTGGTACTCCCCAAAACATTATGCTGGTGAGCATTGTACACAGTAAGAGAGAAAAACAGCAAGACACCCTCTGTGCTCGTGTGAAAGGGCTTCTAGGAGAGCGGCTGAAAACAGAATACCAGATATGTCCGTCTCTGAAACCTTTGGACGTCTTCATGAAGAAGATATTGCTAGAAAAAAAAAACACATATCATTGGTACGTACTTTTATTATAACCTACCTGAGTACAACCCTACTTTGCATACTCAAGAACAATACTTTGCCTCAAATATCTCTGTCCTTGTACCAATGGTAGGCCTTGGAGTTTCATCCCTGCAAGGCCACTTCTTCCATAATGTGTAGTAAGGAGCCACTCAGTGCCTTTCAATTACAAAAAAGGCCCCAAAATGGCCTTTATTAAATCATGGGGCAAGAAGCATTAAAATGACAAATCGCTATTTTATCTGCAGTGCCTCACTTGCTCCTGATTCCATGCCAGATTGGTCAGAACATTCACATGAGATACATACAATTAATTTTAAAGGGAGCAGTTTTCTCATCAAGTAGTCTGAAATGTTGCCACTTGTAGACCAAAGTTGAACAATACTTGCTTATGATATATGTTTTTGTGGTATAACTAATATCTGTTAGGGGTGGGCGGAATGTTCCGTTCCACCTGTGGAATTGGAGGAATGTTGGCCACTCTTATTGTGCAGTTCTGGCCAAATTCTGCCAATCGCCGCATGGCAGAATTCTTCTCATGTGAGGCTCCAGAATATGTGAGCTGGCGAGTGCGATTGAGATTTGGCATCCCCTAGCATGATTTTGTAAAGCAGACGGTCATTGGCATTTGAGAGTGGTTAGAGGGCTGCCATTTGAGTATATTTGCTGCCACTCAAGAAGATTTTCTACTCATGAGGCAGCAAAATCAACTTGAATGGGGCCGTTTGCGCTGATTTTGAGTGCTGCTCATGTTACGAGCGCTAAATTGCAGCGTGAGCTGCATATTTTGCGCTCATTGGTGGAATTCCACAGAATGTCACTGAGTTTTTCTGTAACTCTGTGAAATTCCGTGGATTGAAACTCCACAGGTTCCTACCCCCCCAATACATACATGCTGCCTCGATTCACAAAGGTAGGTTTGCATGTTTAGATCTACTCAAGTGTTGTTATACTCCTACGCGAAAATCTTCACTTTTTTGCTAGTCACCATTTACAAGTGGAGATTTGCACCAAGGTGTGGACTTAAGAGTCTCCACCCTCTCAAATGAGGGGGTGGGGACTTCTACAACTGAATTTACACTTGAAGAGTTACTATTAGTAACCATCCACCTGTTTGTGGAGATCTCCTCTCTCCCTATAGAAAAATGTGGGGAAAGTTTATTATTTAAAAAAGAAAAATGAAATTAATTTAATGGAAAATAAAAATGTAAAATGATAGTAACCTAAGACTACTTACAAAAATATACAACATACTACCTCCTAAAACTAAATTTGTATTAAACATTCAATTAATTGAAATATATATTTTTATTTTTGACACAATCAGTTAAAATTATAATCATCCACCCTAAGTAACATTTATATTTTTATGTAATTTGTAACACACTTGGTTATACGTTATGTCTTTAATTCATTTCAATAATTTTATGGCTTGAATCGGGGGCACAGAGGTAGCGGTCTAGCCATCACCGCACCGGAAGTCCGACCGCCCCATTACAAATGGGGCAGTCGGACCGCCATTGCACCGCCACAACTGCCAGGAATCAGAGATCCCTGGCAGTGGCGCGACAGTCTTGAGGCCGCAATATGCTTAGCGGAACTGCCGCTGTCCCGCCAAGCATATTATGAGTTTCCTCTCTGCCTCGGTTTTCACGGCGGTTCCTCCTCAATGAAAACTGTGGCAGTGAGGAAACAAAGTGGCCCTACAGGGCCCCCAGTTGCACCTGGGCCATGGGGGTGCATGCAGGGAGCATGTTATGCCCCCCTGTGTGAATGCACCCCAGTACCTGCACAGCAAGGACTACACCAGTCCATGACATGCAGGTATTGCCTTTGACATTCCCATTGCGGTGCCTATTTCATAGACAACGCCGTGGGACCGCCAAAGAACCGCCAGCCAGTGACTGTTAAAGTCTTAATCTGGTGGGCGGTGCGCACAAGGGTTTGGCAGTGTGGGAGTGGGCAGCAGTGCAGTGGTTCTGCTTCCACTCCACCAAACTATTAATCGGGCCATAGACTTTTTAAATTATGTTGAAAATGGAAAATGGGCACTCTTGCCTAAGTAATTTCTATGATTTGTACCTCAGAAAATACTCACAAATACAGAAACAATTAAATTTCAAACAAATCCATAAATTATGACATGTTTTCTTTAATTCACAAACAAAAAATATATAAACGTTGAAATTATAATTTTAATGGCAAGGTTGTAGCTTTTCAAAATGTTTTATTAAGGACAAAGTGATATCCAAGATTCTAGCAAATGTCTGTTGTTTCTTGCTCCTAATGCATCTTCTCTTTCTGTGGACACAGATTAGTGCTTCTACTGAGGGCAACAACCATCTATACTACCGTTTGCTGTTCTTGTACTGCTCCCACACATCAGATAAGGATACCAACCTAGGGACCTGTTCACAAACTGCAATTTGTAGTACGTTTAGTAGTACTACAATAGTACTATTAAAGTAGTACAAAATGCTATTCACAAGCCTACAAGTGTAAATCTCCACCATCTCCTCTCCTGCCTTTTCAATAAGGAAATCCTCACACATGTAAGTTTACTACCTAATAATAAATGTGAGAGGGACAAAGGAGAGTGGCTGGAAAAAGGAGCATACCTACTACCAAATGGAAGGGCTTTAGTGATGAGTAAGGAAGAGTTAGGAAGGGATAGGGAGGGATTTGAGGAGGGACCCACAAAAGAGTAAGCCCATTACTATTCACAAACTGCACTTCTAAAGTTACTACAGCCAAAAGGGACCCAAAACGAAAGTAAATTACTCCAGCTCAGAGCTGGAGTAAGTCCAGCTCCACACATTACCAACTATACTGCAACTTCCATAGAAAAGAATGACAGTAGGGACTAAAATAAAACCCAATAGGAAATATTGTTAAATTAACTTAAATGATTTAAAATAGTCAAAATATAAATAAATATAATTCAATGTTTAAAAGAATCTAGAAATAAAACATATTTTTAATAAAATATTTTAACAATCTTTTTGCAATTTATAAATTACTGTAACATAAAAATGTATCAAAATATATTTACTTTACATTTAATGAATCATATACATAGCTTTCAATGATTATTAATGCATAATAAGAAAGTGTAATTCTTTACTGTAGGTGGGAATTAACTTTTTAATTTAAACTTCAAAAAATGTTTTTATTCAATTTAATATATTTAAATTAATTAATGATTATTTTAAAATTCAGTTGATAGTGCTATGGCTTTTATATTTTGCTCTACATTTAAAATGAATATAAACAAATGATTTACATTAATATATAATACAAAATTATTTGTAATATTCTTTTTGTGTTAACTTTTCCCTGTTCTTTGTCAAAGAGAGACTCAACAATCAGGGTGGAGTCTTCCCTATGGTAAAGCATAGGGAAAATTATAAAACAGTATTGAACTTTATAATAAATTTGTAAAAATATTTGTATGTTTAATAACAATGGAAATTCATTTTATATATTTATTTTAAATGTAGAACACAATAAAAAAAAATGATACAGCACTATTAACTTCATTTCAAATGAAATCATTCATTTAAATTTATGAAAATAAATTAAAATGATTTTTAAAAGTTTACATTAAAAATATTAATTCTCACTTAAAGTAGAAAACATTATGCAGTACTAATTATTACAACTGATGTATGGAATGAATGAAGAATAATTTAATTATATTTTATTAACAATTATTGTTACATTTATTTATAAATTCAAATCAGTTTATTAAAACATTTTATAATTAAATAACAAATATGTACTCTTTTTAGATATTTTTTAACATGACAGTATATTTATTTATATTTTTAACTACTGTAAATAATTTTATTTATTTTAACATTATTTTCTATGGGATATTAATTTAAGTCACAGTCTCCATTATGGGCTTGTGTTGCTGTATCTACGGTTGTCGGGACTTACTACAGTTTCTTTTTTGGCAGTACTGACTCACACTTGTAACTTTGGCTCCACTCCCTTTTTCAGGGGGTAGGGATGTATAAGTCTACACTTTTCAGTAACATTACACCCGGAGTTTTTGAATAGCCAACGGTAGTAAAGTCGCTCAAATGTCTCAAATTGAATTAAATTTCTAAATTACTCACAAGTGTAAGTTACCTTTGTGAATAACACATTTTAGCTTTCAGTTTCAAATTTCTTCACATTTACAAAGCGGTTTAAAATGAACAAGTTTACATTTTGCTTTTAATGTATGTGTACTTCATAAAAATGCTAATATTATTTAATTTTTTAAACTGTTGTGGACCCCCTCCCGTTTAGGTGTCGCAGACACCCAGGGGTCCACGGACCATAGGCTAAGAACCGCTGTCCTTAGAGGTGTTAATGTTATAGCATGCTTCTATTGATTTCTATGAGAGTTTTCTGTACTACCAGTGGTTGGACATGTGTGTTAATCGATTTACTCCAAGGTATAGCTGAGATATATTTAAGCCTGTTTTGTTGCTTGTCACTATTGAGGCTCCAGT
Organism: Calotriton arnoldi; assembly: GCA_963921515.1. NCBI lineage: Eukaryota > Metazoa > Chordata > Amphibia > Caudata > Salamandridae > Calotriton > Calotriton arnoldi. The sequence goes on from CAWUFW010002286.1 coordinate 1,557,885, forward strand.
AGAATTCGAAGTGTATTTTGTGAATAGTAATTGTCATAGGGCCAGATGTATATAAAAGCATTTTGCGATCCTCAAATAGCGATTTTTACTGATTCACTATTTAGTAATCGCAAAATGCTATTTATGTACGAATGGCCAAAGATTTTGCGATTCCTTAATATTACCTAATAGCGATTCGATAAATAGCGAATCGCTATTAGGTAATATCACTCCATTTAGGTGCGAATGGTTTTGCATTAGCTAATTTGCGATGACCTAATTTGTAATCGCAAATTAGCTAAGGCAAAGCCAAGGGTGCCCTGTGGCCTAAAGCCCCCTGAAGCACCCCAAAAAAAAGGGTGCATGGGTAAATCACACATTCCCTAGTGGCATGTGTGTGCTACATGGCACTTTGAACAATGCCGTTTTGTGCATTTTTCAAAGTTTGCACATGGTTACCATCAAGTTGAAGTTGATGGTAATAACGTTTCCTGAATGCACAGTTCGCATTTAGGAAAGGCTTCTTACATGCGCATTAGCGATTTGCAAATTGCGATTCCCTATTTGCATTTGCAATTTAGGTAATCGCTAAAAATTGTGATTAGCTAAATTGCGAATACAAAGCCTTTCATACAAAAGGAAAGGCCATTTTGCATTTGGAAATGGACAAATTTTGCGATACGCACAGTTTGCGAATGCAAAATAGTTTCATACAGCTGGAACTTACTCTTATGAGGGTGTGTTTTGTGTTAGCAGGTCTTTCCCTAAACCCCTTCCTAAATGTCCCTCAACCACACCCATTTTGTAGTAATTATTGTTCCATTCCCACTACTCTCCCTTGTTCCTCTCACATTTGCTACTAAATCCTATACTTATGTGTTTGGAGATCTCCTCTACCGGGACAGAGATGTTCATACAGTAAAGGTTGGAGAGGTTTGTGAATTGTAGTACTACTGGAGTACTACATTTTTTACTCCAAGTTGACTTTTGTGAATCAGGCCAACAGCGTGTCCTTCTAAGTCATTCCCAGCTACTGCTTTATTTTTCATGTTCTCTGTTTGTACAGTGTTTTGCTTCTATTCTGCCACTGTTCCACTGCGTCCTGCCCAATCCAGTCACTGTTGATTCATTACGTGTACTTGTATCTGTCCTGTACTTTGTCCTACTGTCTGACAATTCGATTGTATGACCCCACCATGTGCAAACAGAGCTCATACAAAATAAATTGTTTTTTACTTTGAATTCACACTTTTTTATTAGCACCATTTGCAAAGATTTGGTGGTGGACACATGCTACACAACTAAAACATGCAGGTCCAAAAGAATGTGAACCAAGCTATACAGGTAAAACATTTCTTTGTGAGGGGTTCACTGTTTGTGGGGTCTTAGTTTGTTGATAAACTATGTGATACCAAATATACATATATGTACATAAAGAACCTATCAGCTATGAGAGTAGAAAAGGGGGTAGCATTGTTGCAGAAAGATTGATAACCAAGTGAGAGTGAGTACGGTCCATTTTTTTTTTTTTTTTACAAATGAATGGTCTCAGCCCACGCTGGTTTAAATGGGTAGCCACATACATTGTTCTACTAACTCTGTTTCATGACTGTCGATTTTCTTCCTCTTCTTGTGTCAGGATTAGGATTAAATTTATGTTTTGCTGCCTGCCGAGCCATCACTCATCCCTAAAAGAACCCTACTTAGGGGTCGATTACGATGCCGTAGGAAATGGCGCCGACCCTCGGTCAGAGCCGTTCCTACGGCATTGTAATCTCCTGTTTGGATTAATTTCCGACTGACCCATTTTGATGGAGTCATCGGAAATTAATCCAAACAGGAATTCCGAATGGCTTACTTATTCGGAAAGGGGTCTGTAATCCCAAGGGCGGCTCTTTCCGCCAGAGGGATTACGATGGCAGATTCCGACAGCCTTCTGTGCTGGCCTTTCAGACACAGAAAGGCTGTGGGAATCTGACTTTGGGGGCCCCAGCAGGGCCCCCATGGGTGCAAGGCCACAGGATTGCAGCCTAGGGGGCACCTATGGTGTCCCCCTGTTGATCCCTGCACCCGGTGGCAGGCACCTCAAGGTGCCTGCCACCGGGTGCAGGGATGAACTGCCACTCTGCTCTTTACAATGAGAGCATGACTTCCGTTCGGAATGCATGCTCCCATTGTAAAGAATAGGATTGTGACCAAACACTGTTCGGTCGCATCCTACTTGCTGGTTTGGGACCGCTGACAGGAGGTCGGTCGGTCCCATTTCCAGATCCTGTCTTCAAGTGTGTGTCATCACATTAAGGCTTCTGCTTTATTTCACCTTATGGAAGATCTTGCACTGACTCACTCACCCTGTGGTTATTGTTTCCACTAAAATATCCAGGGAATAACAAGGACATAACACCAAGGACACAAATAAAGGACTGATACTCCTCATCCCTTTCACCAGTGGATGGCACACACAACGTTAACACCAAGCCAAGGTTTCAAGACCAAACTTACCTCGTCTTAGGTTCTATTGACATCTACAAACAGCCGATGTTTGCTTTTGTATTTGGGTAAAGCACTAGAACCCTGAGTTGGCATTGTTATCCCACAATTCAATGTCACCTTCTATGTATCCTCGATATGCTCAATGATGAATATCTGCCTTGATTGTAGGGGTACATCATAGGACCCTTTGCCTTCAAAGCATGATCTATATAAGAAGTCTGCTGTGCCTCCAGGCATTGGGGCCACGTTCCTCTGGGACTGAGCTTTCTTCACCAATGGCTTAATGCCTGGAGGTAGTTCCCTCCAGACAGTCAAACTGTCTAAAGTCTGCGATTAGCCTTTATTTCTGACTTTTCGGGCCCGATTCCCAAAAGTAATCTGAGACAAAATCCTAACTTTACGACTTTCGGTATTCACAAAAGGCATTTAGGAGTAGTAAAGTTAGGATTTTGTCTTAAATTTGTCTTAAATTTTGGTCTTAAGACAAAATCCTAACTTAAGCTAAACTTAAGTTAAACTTAAGTTAGGATTTTGTCTTAAGTTTGTCTTAAGTTTTGGTCTTAAGGCAAAATCCTAACTTAAGTTAAACTTAAGTTAAACTTAAGTTAGGATTTTGTCTTAAGACCAAAATTTAAGACAAACTTAAGACAAAATCCTAACTTAAGTTTAACTTAAGTTTAACTTAAGTTAGGATTTTGTCTTAAGACCAAAACTTAAGACAAACTTAGGACAAAATCCTAACTTTACTACTCCTAAATGCCTTTTGTGAATACCGAAAGTCATAAAGTTAGGATTTTGTCTCAGATTACTTTTGTGAATCGGGCCCTGTATTTTTATAAATCTGTCAACTTTCTTCTTTGAGCTTCTTGCTATGAGTATGTAATTTGTTTATGGTTGCTATCAAGATACAGATATCTCTGTTTTTTTTATGGAGGACCCTTTAATTTGAAGTTCTTAAGTAGAGAAAAATATAAATACAGGGAAATATACTTAAACATAAATGTTATGGATCACATTTCCAAGCTACGGTAACTTTACATTATGTCCTTGTACATTAGTAGCAGCAAAGTTGTAAAATTCATGACTGATACCTAAATTGTCGCATGTCCTCTTCAGTTGCCATACTGAACACCTTATCCAGGACACATTCCCCCACATCAATGGACAGCCAAGAGTTACAGAGGAAATACCATTTTTGGTCCAAAGCCACATCGTGAACCAGTACACGGTTAACATACCTGGAGGAACAAAAAAAAGAAAATGGTTAAGGTTTAATACTTAAATAAAGACCATTTGGGTTTTACTTGTGATGTATAAACCTCTTCTCCTAGAAAGAATGGCCCTCATCGAATTTGTTGCTGCATTGTGTAAGAGGTGCAACTTGAACGTGATTATGTTGATCTGTGACAAGTAAACAGACATGTAGAGTACACTTGTAAGTGTAAATAGAAACCGAGAACTTGTCCAATTTTTTACTTTTTCGTAAGATGCAGTTTCTATGCAAAATATCTGAAATATTTATTGAATGCTGAATCTACCAGAGGAACATTATCCCTCAGTGAAACTGACTAGGGAACCCTAAAGACTAAATAATTCTCAGAAGCACCAACTTCCAACATCTGATCGATATGAAAGTAGTATTGAAAGCCTAAATAATTCTCAAATCTTCCTCCTTTTACATATGGGTGAATGGGACAGATCATACTCCTTGGTGAAAACCACATTATAATCTGCTATGGCCTCCAGTCATGTGTGGTATCACTGCTGCAATGATCCCTACATGTGAGTCCTCAGCCATCAACATCTTCAGTACCACACACTATCTTATTTAATGATCCTTCAGCATCATTTGGGGCAAAAGGAGTTAAATCTGGGCAGTTGGATAACACATCAGTGCATAAAACGAGACTTTAGAAACATCAAAATAGTCGTGGGTGCTTTATCCACCCATTCTAAGCCCCACACACTCCTACTCTCTTTACCACCATGTTTACATCACACCTGCCCCCATGCTTCACCCCTCTCATTGGTGGCCTCAATCACCGCACTAAACACACCTCATTTCCTCTGCCCCATCCTCACACACCACGTCCTTCTCGTTATTCTATAGCACATTTGCTATCTTGCCTTTATCTCTTTCCTTTTCTTCCTCTCCCACAGACAACTGAGATACATATCAAAATGTCTGGTATCTGTTCTCTCACCTCCACCCTTTCCCTTCTTATCTCACTTACTTTCCCCACCCTTTCTTTCAAGCTAGGGGTCTGAATTAGATTTTGGCTGATTCGATTCTCTTTTACAGATGTGACAGATTTCCCATCCTGCTTATTACAAGTGCATTATATCCTATGGCACTTGTAATACAGTGGACATGATATTTGTCACATTTGCAATGGAGTATTCCACCTGCAAAACTTTAAATAAGGTGCTAATTGCCCATTGATTCTACCCAACTCCATCTCACTTTCTTCTTCATTTCACCCCTCAGCTCACTCCAATTTACTCAACCTCCCTCTTGCTTCTATCCTACTGCTCACTCACACCCCAGATTCCTCTCCACAAACTTCATCTCCTTGCTCACACCCTGTGCTCTTCCTCCATACCATCTATTTTGTGCACACCACTTAGGAAACTTTATAAAACCCTTACCTTCTCTTTTGGTCTTCCTCCATCATTTCCCCCTCTCTTCCACAATCTACATACTGGTTAGATTCCTCCTCCTTCTTCTCCTATTGATTCATCCCTCCTTCACACATCCAGCCCCACTATTCAGATGTTTCCTCATGCCTCCTAGCAATTGCTCAAGTGCATTTCCATTAAGATCAAAACATTAGCAAAGAAGAAATATCACTTCCAGAACCTGATGACTGACAAGAGGGCGGATCAACTGTTCCTCATAGAGGAACTGTTTAGAGTTGCCGAGCCTAATTGCCTTTAGCATCTGAGACCAATTAGACAGGAAGTAATTGTATATATTTTTTTTAAATAAGAGTGTGACACCTTCTTGTGGCTTTTAAAGAAGCACTATGAGCCAAATTAAATCTCTCTTTGGATAAATGATGGCGCATAGCATTGAGTTTCCTTCTACTAGTACAGCGTCTAACCAGCCTGAGCTAATTTATTACTTCTTTTTGCTGTCAAGATTGTTTAGGGGCCTAGTTTAGACTTGAGGTACTTAACAGCCTTCTCAAACAAGGAATCAAAGCGTTCAAAATAAAAAGGTTGGTGGGAAATTGAACAAATCTTCTTTGACCTTAAACTTGTGTATTGCTAGGACATTCTCCTTAGAAGTGGAGGCCCAGATTCACTTTGATTTTGCGCCAAGATTGTGTCTCGTTTGTGGTGCTGCCTGATGCTAAATTATTTTTAGCATTTACTAAGCCACGGAAATCCACTTTCTGTGGCTTTGCGTGGTTTAGTGAATACGAAGTAATGCAAGGCACGGCATAGCACTGCTTTGCTTTACTTTGCGTTGGCTAGGATGAAATGGGTGGAGCATGGGCATTCCCATGCATCCACGCATGTATTTTGACACAAACCCAGATTTACAAAGACTTGTAAACCTCGGTTTACTCTAATGGGTGCACCTACCTAATAGAGGTGAGAGAACTGGGTCCACTCAAACATCCCTACTCAACCAGATGGTCTTTTTTAGCAGCTTGAGAGGTAAGGGGGAGGAAACAATCACAATTAAATTTTCAGTACAGTGTAACCAATTGGGTCACACAATAATCCACTTAACAACTAAATCTGAGATTAGTAAGATTCAATTATAAATTTAGAAACAGGTCGATATAAATAAATCTCAATATTATCATATAGAAATACAGAATGAACAAAATGAGTCCAAATTTTCTAAAGAGGTTTACCCTATATAACAAAAAGCAGATAACGAGTTCCATAATGACGATGCAAGCAATCAGGGAAAAGAAATGAGCATCAAATTGAATCAAATGATTCTCAAAGGTCAGCATGAGCACGCTATCTCTCCCTACAATGCCTTAAAAGGGACAACCCTAAACTAGGAAGCATTGAATAAAGGTGAAATTAGAAAGGTGTCAGATGTCAGAGTCTTCAGTAGAAGAACCTCCTACAAAGGGTCAAGTGCAATGAAGCCACTCAAAGAAGAAACAGAAGCAGAGGTCTGTACCTCATGAAGTCCTAAGATGTCTCCCTGTCTCTCACTACGGTACAGCATACATTAGTTGCACTCAAGGTAAGTCACATGCTCCTCCAGTAGCTTTCCACGATTCCAGCACAAATTGGTAACTGGCACCACCTTTCCTACATCGATAAGTTGCTACTTCATTCATCCTGGGCCATTCTCCTCCTCCTCCATGAGGACTCGCCTCCTTGCTCATTACCGCATTTCTCCTTGACAAAATCCATCTTCTCATACCTTGCTATCTAACTAAAACAAAAACCTTCTTTTCTAGCTAATGTGGAAACAAAAATACAAGCAAATACATTCTACGTTGAAGGTTAAATACAAATTACATGTTAGACTTTAAATGTGAACTTATACTGAAACGGTTCTCAAGGCCCAAACTTATGTCAATTTAACAGTGCACAGGGTTACAAATACACATATATCAAATGCAGCTTTTTAATGCATGAATAAATTGCAAAGAACTGCGAAAATGTCGTTTCAAATGCACCAACATGAACATAATTTCTTGTTACACGTATAAATGTTTAAACATTTGTCTACACATACTGATTATGTTTTATTAGCTTCACAATAAGACACATCTAAACGTTAACTTCTCCTAAAATATTAATATGTAACTGTTACAAAGATCTCTATTAGTCACATTTTTATGCACACAGTTATATTTCTCAGTAAGTTTCACATGGAGTATTTTAAATATGCAATATCCCACCTTTTCTTAGTAACATTTAATCACACAGAATATATTTGAGTTCTGACTATGCGTGTTTATGATGGACTCCTACAGTAGCTTTGGATGGGATCAAAATTACGCTGCTCCAGAGGCATAAAGTGGAGAAATATCTTTATTTATCCTCCTTACTTCCTCTTCCCATGTTTGCTGCATTCTACAGCACACATATAAAGAGGAGTATACCTCTTAGGATTGTTTTTGTGCGGGAAAAAAAAGTGTGCACAAAAACAACCCTGCCTGTAACGCTGGCATCTTTGCACTATGCTGCAAGGGTGCCTGCATTGACGCTAGACAGTACACAGTGTGTAAGCGCAAAGAGAGAGCAGAAAGACTCCATATCTATGTAAATATGAAGCATTTCTGCTCTCTCCTTTTAATGCAACTCTTCACAGCAAGTTCCCTTGTGGCGCCACACTACTTGAAATATTAGTAAATGTGCCTCAGAGACTCTAATCCTTTGCGGATAAGAATAATCAAGAAACACTTGCTGTTTTACTCTCTTGATTGACATTTCTTTAAACAATACTTTATTTTGAAGATGTAAGATAATGCATGGTCCATTATTCACAAATTATATTATCAGGACTTTTATTTGTAGGAGCATTGTCCAAGCTATAGAGGGAGAGTTTTTAGAATAAAAAAATTAAAAATTCTCCCTCTATAGCTTGGACAAGGCACTTACAAATAAAAATCCTGATAATATAATTCATGAATGATGGACCACGCATTATCTTACATCTTCAAAATAAATATCGAATTGTGGTTACTACACCTGAAATTTGTGAAAAATTCTTCCATTTTCTGTAGATTTACCTTATTTAAATTTTTGCATTTGGAGGAATGTAAATATTTATAAGGATAAATTGTTTGATAAAATTTATTTGACTCCTAAAACTCCTAATAATGACTGCACAAGCTGAAATCCAATTACAAGTGGTATTTATGAAAGTTACATTGCTTGACAATGAAGTGGAAATCAGTGCCATCAGATTGCCTGAGGGGTGTCTCTACTGTCAATAATAGCTTCCTTAGTAAAAATTAATTTTTTTTTTATCTCTGGGCAGGTCCGCAACCAGGTCTCCTGAAGAAGCAAAATAGAAAATTGTTCAAAAAACTGATTAAATGTTGTAGGGTTTGAGAATGTTTTAAAGCCATGAATATTCCAAACAAGTGTGTCTTGTGAAGCGTGCCACCCTAATTCCTAAGAACACGCACATAGGTGACTCGATTGGTTATTGTTCTTGTTTTCCATAGACCTTCGTCTTCATGTAGAGGATTGTTAACCATACTCAAAGTCAAACTGATCATTTTGAAATGTAACACAAATTGTAGGTCAACTCCTATCACTCTTTCCTGCTCATAATGATGTACCCTACAAAAAACTGAGCCTTTGATAAGGTGTTCAATAGCTCCATTACCTCAGGCTAACTCAACTAACCCAAACTAACTATACTACATGTTTTCACCTCCTGTTTCAAATACCTGAACTGGCATCAACAATAGCCCTAAACTCCTGCCTGGAAGCAGTTTAGCTGTGTCAGTTCAAAACTGTGCCTATCCCCTCAGCCAGATTCACCCTCAACACCATTTTAAGAGACTATCAAATAATAGATGTCTGGGGCAATAAACACCACTATGGAATTACCACCATGAAATCCTGTTCACTGTTGCAACACTGTCCCAGCACAAATCAATGGGGAACATCATCCTAGAAACATTCTCATGCCTGGAAGAATATGTGTCAAACACTACATGGATTTGGGGAGCAATAATGCCCTGCATCATTTCCCATGAGTTTCAGTTGTTTCCTACCAGTGATCTTGAAAATCACGTGAGTCACTGAGGGTTCTCTCTCCCTGTTTACTAATTTGAGACCACTTAACTGCGCTCTGAGGTTGAGAGGGCACCAGCTCAGAAGAGAGCCCTGTGAACCATGTGCTAATCACACAGTGACCTAACATGGTGTGAATGGAGGAGCCACCCACCAGAGTTCAAAGATTACAAGACAGCTGATTGGCCAGCTCTGACTATAATTACTGGCCATTTTGACTAGTACAACTTCCTGACTTTCACTCCATTCAACGTGGAGCTCCACACAAATGAAGCTGAGAAAACTTCAATCCAGAGATAGCACTGTCCTGATGACTACTTTTCTTACAAGATAGGATAAAGGCCAATTATATCCAAAGACTCAAGGAAAAGCACAGTGCGCATTTGCTGTTCAAGGAGAGACTGCTGACAGAGAAAAAGACACTGGGCTGAAAGAATGCTCACTTGCCAGGATTTCCACAGAACAGTAGAAACCCTGCAGGAGTCACAGTGAGTGTACCAATTCCAGGACACATGGTCCTCTCTAGCCAGTTGGTTTGTAACAGCGTCTTCATTGGTTATTATGACTTTATAAAGGGTTGAAAATATTGACTGCCAAAAATATTGCATCCAGTGCATCGCCGATCACTGAATTAAAAAGCAAGTATATAATTAGTAGTCTTATCTTCGCATCTAGTGACTAAGACTTACCTAGAGGTCTGAGGTAGAGGTCAGGCTAATACAGTGGATGCAATATTTTTCCATGCAATGTAATATGGTGGTGGTATATCTAAAATTGTGAAGGGCCTAGGGGAAGAATCATAAACGATTGCACATATTGCTGAGGTTCCTTTGTCCCTGACACTGTCTGTGCTGCAGGATATCCAGTATTTATCTGCCAGAGGCTTTGAGGATTACCTTGGTTTCAACCCTTAGTCAGAATAGCCAGAGAGGAAGTGGGAAGAGGGCACCCTGATTTGGAACAGTCGACACCATATTTCTAACTTGCGTGGTTCCATATATATTCACATTAGAACCCCCTGGCCCATGGTTTTCAGGCTTGTCTTTGCTGTTGTTATTGACAACAGTCCATTCTCGGAGATCAGTGATCAGCTCTGTCACTGCAGTTTCTCAACTATGACAAAGCTATATGGCGCTGAACCATCTTGTGCTTGTAGTGGGAACTCTGGGGTACTTGCACCAGAACCAAATGTAATTCCTCAACTACTAATCGTAGGCTAATGGAGTCCGGTTGGTTGTGTTCAGTCACAGGACTGTGTCCTATGGCCCTAACATATGAGATTTTGGCTTACCAGGGCAGACAGTTTCTGAACTGGGAGATAAGTCCACAGGTATTTTTTCACTGACATGTGCCCCATAAAGCTTCCTGAATCAGAAACCAACATTAAATCACTGTTTTGGAAATTAACGGATACATTTGATTTGGATGTGTAGCAAGGGGAACTGTTATCCTTTGGAGATTATCTTTAAAAGTCTGTAATTTATTTGCCAATGTTTTCACAGCCTTTTTCTCAGGGCCCCTGATGGTGTTATGATGTTGCAGACTCAGTTTTTGCTGCCAGTGTATACTGGATAATGTCAATTGACTCTAAGTTGCAGATTTTTATAGCGTTCAGCACATTAGCACACTATTGATGTTTGTGGATGTATCTGCAGCCAGGGAGTTGCTATAGACCTTTAGTTGTCTTTGTCTATCATCATTTCATGTACATTATTTTACCTTATTTGAATTAAAGTACTTTTCTTTTACTAAAGCAAATTACTGACTGGGTATTTAGCTATTAGGTAGTATTACTGTTCCTATTGTGTGTTTGAGTGTCTAGCCCACATCACATGTTTGGGTAAGCCTTCAATTGCTCTTCCTTGTTTCCTGGGCTGGTCAAGGGATAAAGAGGAATAACTGGTTTTCCAGGTTAGGGTCTAATAGTATTGTGGTCCTAGGATACCGCTGCTAAACAACTCCCATTGGTACAGTTGCAACCAAGTAACCTCAGGCTTCCTTGAAACCCCCAAAACAAGGTCTCACAACATATATACGTCTTATGCTGAGACATTTAGAGCAACTGCCTCAGAGCCAGGCAGACTCAGCTGCCTGTCAGCCTGCCAACTCAATCCATGAAAAATGGATCTCACACACCTTCAAAACCACAGCCCGCCTTGTTAGGAAAATTAAAAACTGCCAAGCAATTCACAAAAGAACTTGTTAACCTTAAAACCACAAAAAAAAACTTAAGAACATATAATGGAACAAAGCAGAGCCTTTCCAATGCCATGTGAGACTTTATTGGGAAACATTCTAGAAATTCTCTCTGCCAAGATGTTTTCATCAGCCTATCTCTATCCACTGCAGCCGCTAACTTCACCCTCCACCTATGTGGCCACCTTGGATGCATACCCCTACATTACACCTTCTGGATTCAAAGATTACATTAAGTTGTGTCAAAATTATGAATCACTAGTAGAATTTTCAAGGAAATTCTGAGTACTCACCTAGCTTGTATATTTCACAACCCCATCATTCGATATGAAATCTGTTAACAGGACTTCGATGTCTCATACATCAAACCTGTTCTATATTTGCAAGGTTTCGTCAAGAAGGAATCATCCATAGCCTTGCTAATAAAAAGATGGGCCTGCCTTAAGCAGTTGGAAGTATTTAAAAACAACAACCTCCTTAATGATGCTCAAACCTTCTCTGGTCACGTCTTAAGACAGAGTACACTCTCATCGTCATCTGTGAAAACCTCAAATCGCAATGAATGGAAATGGAGTCATTGCAATTATCCTACTGGATGTGTCAATACCCAATCCCAACATTATGTACCGCTTCACTATACGTATAAGGAATGGCCTTGAAATGGGTCTCCCTTTTGCTCTGAGAAAGCGCCAAAATCATTTCTTTCCCCATAAGTCTTTCTTCCCCCCCTTCTATGCTCCCTCTAGGCTTCATATTTGCCCTCACCTGTTTAACATGTGGCTAAGAACTTCTTCCTCTCCAGATCCTATCATGCAACCCTGATTAAATACAAAGACAACATTTGGATCATCTTGAATCTACAGCACTCATCCGACTCTGATATGTTCATGCTGGGAGCTTAGCTCCTCACAGTCGGCAACTAAATGCCAGCAAGACGGAAATCTTGACATTTCGCAACTAGCATAGTACTCAACCACCTTTTCCTTTATTAGTTATTATCGCTATACAAGGCAGTTTTAACATGCTAAATCTTCTATGTTGAGCTGTGTTCAGTTCGACTATCTTTATACATATAGGGGCCGATTCCGATCTCGGCCGGTAGGGCTCCGAATCGGATTTGGCTTAACCGGATCCGATTCGGAGCCCTATTTCCCGACCGATTCGTACGCGCGTCCGGGCGAGCGAGTACGATGCGAATTCGCCGACCGACTCGTCCGGGCATCCCGACCGCTCCGACCGACTCGTTCCCGGCTCGAACCGCACCGACCGACTCGCTCGGACTCGACTCGCACCGCACAATGGAGACGTTCCCCGGCCGGGTGAGTACGATGCGCGCCGCGAGCAGTCCGACCGAGCCGCGCACTCCGGCTCCAAAGAGCAGTCGGAGACATACTTTGGAGGTCCGTGTCGGACCCCCCTGTACGCGTAGCCGCGCGAGTCGCACACAGGGGGGACCCATGGGTCCCCCCTACCTGTGCGTGTACGGGGCGAGTCGCTTCGCCGCATACACACTGTAGGGGGCGCCCTTGACCGCCTCGCACCCATTGAGTCAATGGGAGCCCGCGTACGCGTTGTACGACAGGCTCCCATTGACTTCAATGGGAGTCTGACCGACTCGAGTCCGATGGCATACGTGCGCATCGTACTCGTTCGGTCGGGCTGCCAGAGTCCGATTCGGTCGGAAATCTCTCCGAGTCCGGCTCGGTCGGAGAGATTTCCGACCCGAATCGGAATCGGCCCCATAGTGTGATGTTATTTGAAAAGTACAATAATGACAGCACAATCAACTCATAATAAACAACTACTGCAACAAGCGTTGGGAGAATGTAAGTACAGACTTAAAAATGCGAGTCTATCTCAATGGTATTGAATACTGTCTGGTGAATCGATCTGTTCAGCCAATGATAAATTCAAGCTGCAAGGTTTCAGGTGCTACACAGTAAAAAAAATATTACATATTTATGGCCCACTGACATATAAATTTACAACAGTTTGTCGTCAGCCTTAGGGCTGGTGCTAACAGTAAAGCAACCGAACCCAGTACTGCTTTGGGTTATCCAGCTTTGTACCAAAGGCATCTTCAGTTTGTGCCCCTTGTATAGATCACAGTTTCACGACTACTGCTCACGTTGAGGGGATTTCCATTTAATGGCTATAGCCCATTTGGCTAGGATCATTACTGAGGGTCTGATTACGTGTTTGGCTGTGTGGGAGCGGGCCGCCATGCACTGCCCCGCTCCCACATCGCCAAACTCGTCCGCACACCACCAGACAGATTACAAGTTAATTTGTGGTCTGGCGGGCAGTGCTTTGGTGGTCCAACGGCAGTGCCTGTTAGAAAGGCACCGCAATGGGAGCGCCAAAGCACATTCCTTCACGACATGGACTGCGAAGTCCATGACGTGCAGGAACTAGGGGTGCATGCAGACAGGGGTTACACCATTTGCCCCCCTGCATGCATCCCCTTGCCCAGAGGCCTCAGGGCGCCCTGGAGGGCCCCCTTAGTTTCCTCACCACCACAGTTTTCATGGCAGGCTCACCACCATGAAAACTGTGGCTGTGAGGAAACCCATAATATGTTTGCTGGTGCCGCAGTGGCACCACCAGCATATTGCTGGGCCAGACCGCTGCGTCACAGCCGAGGGATCATGTATCCCTGGCGGTTGCGGCGGTGCTGTGGTGGTGGGACTGCCGCTCTCATAATGCAGCAGTCGTACCACCATTGCGGCGGTTCCCACCACACCACCACGAGTTTGGCGGTCCGATGGACCGCCAAACTCGTAGTCAGGCCCTAGGTCTACAACCATACTGTTAGATTTGTCAGCTTTGGGTCTCAGCATCAACCCCAGTAGACAATCATCTACCATCTTCTCACCACCTGGTCCAAGAGAGCTGGGCTCCACTCCCATCCCAATCACCTCTTTGAGTAAACGGGGACTCATCCCGGGCCAAGGCGTCACCTTGGCACCTCCAGTCAGCACAGAGGGAAAGTCTTCTCTCCATTTTATTTCCTGTGATTCCCATCTGCAAAGCACCACAATCCTTGCAGTTCCTCAACTGAACTGTGCAAATGGGCCATACCCCAATCCACAGTAATTCTGTGGTCTCATCCCAGTCCTTCTGCTCTGCACAACCAGGATTCGAAATAACCAATGTTTATATGACAAAAGCTGCAAGGCTACTTTTAGAGGCACCGCCTATGTTCAAGGACCCAGCCATGGATTAAAATTTGTTGATACTAAAATTATCCTTTAAAAATGTTTTATACACAGCAGTGACAATACACTATGGTACAAATAGAGTTTATCTCTGGCCTTTATGTACCACTCCCAAGTCTTTCCACTCAGGATACCCTCCAATAACACCTCTTCTACCACGCACGCAAGGAGGTGCAGGGAAATTTCAACACTTATCGTAGTTGTGCCATACACATATATCAGAAAATAAAACAAAATAAAACAGATCAAAATAAAATATACTACGCTATCTTAATTTAAAATAATCAGAGACATGCTTCTCCCCACCCCATCTTTATACAGTAGGTACATATTGACTGTTATTGTTAGTTATAAACTCATAAAGATAAGAACTAAGGTTGCCAAACTACCTGAGAATAAAGCTACTAATGTAAATATACTGAAAGCGATAATTATATCTGATTTTCTTAGTCTAGGTTGCAATAGGTTAAAGTCAATTTTTTTAAGTAGACCTTGGTCTGCAAATCAATATGTAGCTTAGAATAACAGATAAGTAATTGAATATGCGGGAAACCTCAGTGTTGGGAGAATTCATTGTGTGCTTTTCCGAGAGGGTCAACAAATAAGGAATGAACCAACTCCACCGCCAGAATTATTGGCAAGGTATGTGGCATCTTGGTGAGTAACCGATTGAACAATATCTGTTGAGGAATGGGAGAGGGGAGGATAATTAAAAAAAGAAGATGGAAGAACTTTTATTTTTGACAGACAAACAGTGGCTTAATGCCAATTGAAACCCCTTCCTTGCTAAATATATTGACGGGCCCTTGCAATTTCAGTTAAGCTGGCTTCTGTACAGAGGGCACTCTTGCACAGCAGGGGCGCTCTGATCTGAATAACATAAATATCATCCTTCCATATAAAACTGACACATGCAGGACTCCGACTATTTTTCTGTTGGATGTTTATTGTGTGCATTTCAGACACAAGAAAGTTTGTCTAAAAGTACGACCTACTTGCCGTTGGACATTATCTCAGTGAGTCCAAACTCACTTCATGGTAGCACCAGTCTTCAAGAGTTCAGCAGCAGCTGGTGGAATTGAGCTTGAATGAATTTTTACAGCTTGCCAGAACCACCACAGCCAGGTACCCCCTGTCGACCAAGTAGGTCATAAACAATTTATGCTTATGGACGTCGGATCATTTGATCGACACCAACGGATATATTCCCTGTGATGCGGCTTGACGAGGTGCATCAAAGTGGAGCGACACAAGATTTTAGGAGTATTGTGGCAGCCCAGCTTAGATGATATAAAGCGGAGGAACTGTGACAATATGCCCATATACGTGACCTTCAAGAACTTTATACATTGTGTGCATGCCCATTTGGAGATGTATGTGTAATAAGGGTAATTAAGTCCGTGTAGCTGAGGTGTAGATAGATGATGAAGGTTTACTGATGATGTTCTAGATGTAGATAGGAAGATACAATGAAGCCCCACCAGGAGCAGCTCCCTTGCTGCTCAGCCCATACTCCCAACTGACACTCCACAACCAGGCATCCCAACATTCCCATTACCTCACCATGCACACCAACATTCCAAAGCACTTCCACACTGGCTGAGCAGCAAGGCAGAGAATCAGGAAAGATGCATAGGACTGAGAACCAGATACCACACATCTTCCCCCTTATATAACAGCAACCAAATGAATACAAGAAGTAAGCATGTCCATAGCATAAGAGACATAAATGTGTACATGCTGCAAACAACATAACGGAAACTTGCAAAGCAAGAACACAAAGCATTTCATGGAAAGACATGCAATAAGTCCATAAGATGAAATTAAATGAAACATCAAAATATCACAATATGGAAGGAGAAGACATTACAAAGAATGAATAACACACACATCTTCCCCTTTTTCGGAGCAAAATGGAAAATAGTAATAGTAAAGAGAGGATGTAAGATACTAAACAATGGTTTCAATAAAAGATAAAATTTAGCATGCTAAAAGGGCTGTAGAGAACAAAATAGCGTACAGAAAACCATAAATGAGGAAGAAAATGTGAGAATAAAACAAGTTTCTCACAAACGCGCAACAATAACAACACAAGCATATAAAGAACACAGGACAAGACGTTCAGAGTCACACCAGAACACACCAGTTGGCCAGACTAGCATGGAAAATATAAACAACGAACGCCAAACAATGAAAAGTAAAAACGCAACAACCACAAAAGACAAAAGGTACTCCCAACAAGAAAAACCAGACAGGATTCTCATACGCACATATTCAGAAAGAAGGGTGAAACTACACCCGCTAGGAGTATATAAAAGAATACAATTGGTGAATAAACCTCAAATGCCAGACTATTCACACACAAAACCTTTGTGCAAAAGTAGAATAGACCGTGACAAAATTCGTAGAAAAATCATAGCAAAGGATCCCACATACTGAGACCATGCAAACCAAATACTGTAAAGTAGAATATAATTCTCATAAAACATAGGTGACAAATACACGCACAAGAAAATGCGCAAAAGTCACATAGCTACAAGGCTATAGCAACGCATACCTCAACCAGAGAAAATTCCCAAAATGGAAACTTGTAAGAAACAAACTTTAAAGATAAAAATAATCATGCAGGGAATGTATAGGTGACTAATATACACCCAATAAATTGCACAGGTGCAAAGTAACATAGCCAAAGGCTATCTAAACACAAACCTCAAACAGAGAAAAGGATCCCCTTACGTAAAACTTGCAAGCAAAATACCGTAATGTAAAATATAAAACAGGAAACATGCAGGTGTTGTAGGTGACAAGTCCACGCAAAGTAATACGCAAAAGTGGCAAGTCACATAGCCAAAGGCTATCATAACGCATAAATCAAACAGAGAAAATTTTCATACGAAATCATTGCAGAGAAAGCAGTGTAAACAACATTATAATGAATTTGGTGACGAATCCACACACAAACATTTGCGCAAAAGGTGGAAAGTCACATAATGACTAAGCATTATGAAAATAAGAAAGTAGGTAACCAGTAAACGTGAAAGAAACAGGATGTGAAACCTCAAGAAGAAAGTGAGGAAAGCTCTGTGAAAGATGTATGGAAATCAAACAGTACAGTAAAGCATTGTACAGTAAATAGTAAAGCATTAACATTAGCAACAAAACGGTTTTAAAGAGTTGATACTTCTCTCCGGTGAGCGACTCCTCACCCGAAGTCCGTGTCAATCCAGGAACCATAAAATGTTTTGTAGAGTCTAGTCATGAAGAATGTAGAAATCTGGAAGTCCGGAACCAAAACAGAGTACATAACGCTGGCTCCAACTTGAATCCTATTGTGGAAACAGCAAAGCGTATCAGCAGGAAAACAATACCAACTGCAACAACCGAGTGCCATGTCTTCAGAACCCTCAGTGATAGATGCGTCGAGAAAATGAGCAGCTGTTCAGGAGCAATACTTTGTTCATAGGCTCACCAGGAAACAGCTAAAACGGAGACAAAAGGATGGCGCACTGCAAGTGGGGATTGGAATTTGAAAAACATGGCGGCACGTTTTAGACGTGGTTGCAGGATGGCACTCGGTGCACTTGTGCACCAAAACGTCCCAGAGCAGGCAGACAGGCAGCAAACGAACGTCACAAAAGGTCCCACGGAGCTGCGTGTAAGATTTCAAGGTGGGAGCGCGCTGTAGCAAGCTCGTGCTAGCATTTGAATATAAGGAGAGCGGTTGAACTGTCATTGTAATGGCTGTCATTAAAGTCGGTAAAAAAACATAAAAACAGTAAAAAATAAAAGCACAGCCAACAGTAACACCGAAAAGTAATATCTGTCAAAGTGCGCCGCTTTCTCAACAAACGTTGTTTGTTGCGTCTCCTCCTGTTTCTTCTTTTCTTTGGCCTCTGCCTCGACCCCGTCCTCGACCTCTCGGTTTCGGTGTCGGTGTGTCTCTGGTCGTCATGCGACCTCTGCGCATGTGTCTGTATTCGTCTAAAAAAGTTGCCGGTCTCACCGGCCGATCACTTCCAGATGCCATCCTGACAGATAAATCCAAGTAGCAGTACTCATCCCATGTCAGAATACCTTTATCTTTCCATTCTGTGAGTTTGTCCCATATGTTGGTAATGCTACTGTGATAGATGTCATGAGTGATACGAAGATAGAAGTTGTGATCATTAAGTTGGCGTTGGGCCTCACAGATATAGTGTTCTCTATCTAAGATCACGATATTGCCCCCTGCCACCTGCCCTGCCACCTGCCCTTGAGGTTATCATCAATGTTGGATTTTGACCAATGAGAAGTTTTCTTTGCTTTATGATAGGGGTCCGGATCCTGGCGACTTCGCCATGCCCTCTCGAGCCTGATCCGATTCCCTGACATTAGCATGGTATTTCACCCACAGCCAGGACTTCTCCTGTTGTTCACATTTGTCCAGACAGTGGTATACCGTTAATAACATAGTGATTTACACATGATGTTTGGGGCGACATTATCGCACTTTGCGCTCACGTGTCCACTTGCCTTTATTCGCATATTGATTGCTTTCTTGCACCATGCATTTATTTTTACGGTTCACCACTCCAACATGGCCGACAATGTCACTAGACATACCTCTCTTTTCTTTATGAGATTCACAGTTCAAGTTTCAGCCTCAGAGTTGCTGCACTTTGCTTTTAAGTTTTCATTTGGTTTACTTATGCGCATTATCGTAGCATTTTCATACATGTCCATCTCTGTTCTGATGAATTGTAAATTGATGTTTTACTTTTCCATCATGGCTGCCACTGTTGCTTGATACACCACTTCCTGTGTATTTGTCCCATGTGATGTTATATAAGCAAAACATTGTTTCTGCACTTTTACATGTGACCAAGACTACAGCTGTAGTCGAAACGCGTCATGTAATTAAACGCTTTTTGCAAGTTTACTCTGTTTCGGATCTCGATTGTCCTGAGAGCGCACTTAACTTTGGCTTTGGTGGATATTATTGCCGGTACGCTCTGCCGGCGTGTGCGCCACTTCTCACGGGTCCCCGTGATACCGGAAGGAGCTTTTTTCCGAGGAATATATATATATATATATCCCAGCACAGTGGTCGTGGAGGAGCCCCACCACAAAGAAATGGACCTTGCTGCAGGTATTTGGCAAGCAGCGTGTAAGGGCAGGATGGTCGTGGTGCAGGTTAATATGCAGCGCAGAGGTAGTGTGACATTTTCCAAACCCACTGTGGCATTTTAAAGTTTGAAGATTAACACTGTTATGGAGCAGCTCACTGTAGCTGAATTGAGGCACTACATATTCCAGCAGGCTCTGGGTGAGCCAACGCCCATGTGGCAGGTGTAAATGATTAAAATGAGGCCAGTGCTCCACACAGTGTTTAACCAAGCCTCTGAAGAAATGCTCGAGGAGCATGAAACGCGTCAGGCAGAAAGATTTTCTTGGACATTGTTTTTCTTTTCTCTGCGCTGTTTCCTGCATTAAAAACGAAAATTTACCTACCTGTGAGTTGGCTCTTCCAAAGGGGTGCTTTTTGACTTGGATTTATAACGGCCGATCCCGGTCGTGGAGGAGCCCCACCACAAAGAAATGGACCTTGCTGCAGGTATTTGGCAAGCAGCGTGTAAGGGCAGGATGGTCGTGGTGCAGGTTAATATGCAGCGCAGAGGTAGTGTGACATTTTCCAAACCCACTGTGGCATTTTAAAGTTTGAAGATTAACACTGTTATGGAGCAGCTCACTGTAGCTGAATTGAGGCACTACATATTCCAGCAGGCTCTGGGTGAGCCAACGCCCATGTGGCAGGTGTAAATGATTAAAATGAGGCCAGTGCTCCACACAGTGTTTAACCAAGCCTCTGAAGAAATGCTCGAGGAGCATGAAACGCGTCAGGCAGACAGATTTTCTTGGACATTGTTTTTCTTTTCTCTGCGCTGTTTCCTGCATTAAAAAACGAAAAATTACCTACCTGTGAGTTGGCTCTTCCAAAAGGGGTGCTTTTTGACTTGGATTTATAACGGCCGATCCCGGTCGTGGAGGAGCCCCACCACAAAGAAATGGACCTTGCTGCAGGTATTTGGCAAGCAGCGTGTAAGGGCAGGATGGTCGTGGTGCAGGTTAATATGCAGCGCAGAGGTAGTGTGACATTTTCCAAACCCACTGTGGCATTTTAAAGTTTGAAGATTAACACTGTTATGGAGCAGCTCACTGTAGCTGAATTGAGGCACTACATATTCCAGCAGGCTCTGGGTGAGCCAACGCCCATGTGGCAGGTGTAAATGATTAAAATGAGGCCAGTGCTCCACACAGTGTTTAACCAAGCTTCTGAAGAAATGCTCGAGGAGCATGAAACGCGTCAGGCAGACAGATTTTCTTGGACATTGTTTTTCTTTTCTCTGCGCTGTATCCTGCATTAAAAAACGAAAAATTACCTACCTGTGAGTTGGCTCTTCCAAAAAGGGGTGCTTTTTGACTTGGAGATATATATATATATATATATATATATATATATATATATATATATATATATATATATATATATATATATATATATCCCAGCACAGCTGTAGTAATCCTCGATACAATATATCACGAAGATGAAAACAGAGCCAACACTCTATTCCAGTAAGCGTATGTTTTATTCACACACGGCAACCAACGAAAAACCCAATGCGTTTCGGAGTTCACGCACTCCTTGATCACGGGTTAGGCAAATGCTGACTTCCTGCCATATTTAAAGTGGCAGACAGCGCGTTTCAATACAATCAACATAAAGAAAATACTTTGCATAGTTTTGTTAATGACACCAAGAGAAAGGCAGTCGATATCTGTTTTGCATTTAAATATTGCGCATGTATGGGGACATACATTGCAAATTGATGTCCTTTCAAAGAGCATGGTAGGATGTTAGTATACCAACATAGACAAAGCGTTTTCAATCACCTCTAGCTCGCATCACATTGTATTCATCATAGTAATTGACAATGCATAATTATAATGCTTCGCCGAACAGCGTGAGCCAGCACTTTCATTTAAATAATGAATAACAATTCATTTATATTTAACAGACCTCAAAGTGCTAAAATAGAATCACAGTGCGCTGTTCATGCGCATGTAACGCAAGTCAATAAAGTTTTGTACACACTTTATAATAAAAGAAAACATACGTTCATTTTTCTAATGCGCCTCTGCAATTAATGACAACTGCCAGACGGCATGTATCGCCAGGTAAAACCTAGCCCCCAATCAAGCTCAATGGTTAATTGGTAGATATTAGTCAACATTCTACATACGGGCGTTTCTTCCCAGCGACCTTTCATAAACAATACAGCCCCAGTGGGCATGTTAAAAATTAGAACATTTCCAACACGTATGCTACTAGATCAGTAATTGAACATATGTTAAGTTAAATCAATTCGGCCCAAGTGGGCATCATCCTACCACGTCCTACGAAGCTCATAAACTTTACTCCATTGTCTGGGACCAGCAGATTCAAAGGTCAGGATCATCATCTTGACACATTATACAAAATAAAAAATTAGGAGTTAAAATGATAAAGCCCCAGTGGGCCTACCAGAACAATTTTCTTATTGTATACGGACACCATCGTTAATGACCCCAAATGCATAGCCCAAATTAGAGATATTTCAGCTCTTCTGCTCTTTCAAACATATATATATATTTCACTTACCTGATATATACACTTACCATTTCATTGAAAAGGCATGCGTGGTAAAAATGATATGCATGGTAAAGACTTGCATGGTAAAGGCAATGCGTGGTAAAGACACTGCACGGTAAAGGATGTGTGGTTAAGGCATGCAATGGTAAAGGCATTCGTTGTAATGTCACACAACCGTTTCTTAATACTCCAGGGAGGATGTTTTAAAACCCGTGCACACTCATACTTACAGTGTACAATATTTTTCTGTTTACTCTGACTGTCAGTGTTTATTTCATTCTGCAGTTGATTTTTGTATTGATGTCTGTTTCCTTTGCCTCTGAATCAGCATGACGCAGAATGTTGGCACTATATGAAACGCTTCAATAAGTGAAGAGGCGGCTGCAAGAATCCACTCATTGGTCTCTCTCTTATCCAATGGGAGTGACTCCTGGGACTTTTAAAACATCGCACAACTAGTGTTGATTTCCATTAAATTACCTGCATTGATAAAGGTAACAAGCCGAAACGTGTTGGCTGTGAAACAAATATTGCAAGTTACCCCGCAAGTGAGCCATTCTGTTTGCTGTTGCACATTATCACAGTGAGTCCACCCTCACTTCATGGTAGCACCTGTCTTCAAGAGTTCGGCATCAGCTGGTGGAATTGAGCTTGAATATATATATATATATATATATATATATATTTATATATATATATATATATAGATATATATATAGATATATATATATTTCACTTACCTGATATATACACTTACCATTTCATTGAAAAGGCATGCGTGATAAAAAGTATATGCATGGTAAAGACTTGCATGGTAAAGGCAATGCGTGGTAAAGACACTGCACGGTAAAGGATGTGTGGTTAAGGCATGCAATGGTAACGGCATTCGTTGTAATGTCACACAACCGTTTCTTAATACTCCAGGGAGGATGTTTTAAAATCAGTGTACACTCATACTTACAGTGTACAATATTTTTCTGTTTACTCTGACTGTCAGTGTTTATTTCATTCTGCAGTTGATTTTTGTATTGATGTTTGCTTCCTTTGCCTCTGAATCAGCATGACGCAGAATGTTGGCACTATATGAAACGCTTCAATACGCAAAGCATTCCTTAGATGACAACAGTACCTGGGATGGGGATATTCTCGAACAAAAAAACTGTTATATAGAAGTGTTAAGTTAATTAAGATAATAAAAGAGAATGTCAAATATATATTTTTTCACTTCGCTTCTTTTCAGTGAATGAAATCGTTTTATAGAGACATTTCTCATAAAAAGAATAAAATAACATGAAATACCCTAATTGCTGATCTTTGATTATTTCCAACAAAAAATCTGAAGTACAATTAAGGACAAATATTCCCGGGTGTCTGAGGTACAGTAATGTGGAAACTACCAAAGTGTACACGTTTTGTTTCACTCCTGTGGTGGAGTTCTTCAGATATGGCAGAGAATCTACAAAAGCCAAGTGAGATGGGCTGCATACATAATTTAAATGGAGAATATTCTCAGCATTCCCTCTGCTGATAAGAATAACTGCCTCGCTTGGATTGGATTGGGGACACCTGCTGATGTTTGGGTGTGTGCAAACTTCCGGTGTCATAGAAAGTGAGAGGTGTTCGACTCCCCAGATGGCGCATGATGAGGTCACATTTGAGGACATCTTTAAAAGTCATGGGTGGTGTCAAGCTTCGAGTGGTACTCACGTGTTGATTTCAGTAACATGGTTATAGGACTTCATCTTGAAATCGCGTCATCAGTTTTTGCTAACTCATTATAGAAAATTAAAATTTTTAAGGGTCTGTTTTTTCATGAAAGGACTGGAGAGGGGGAAGGTACACAGTGAATCGTTGCTTGCATACCATGTTCAGGTATCGGATATTGCTCATGCTATTGGTGATAAGCACACATCTGAAGGTGGTCACACCTACACGGGGTTGAATAGATGCACCCATTGACCATACTATAAACATTTGCCTATATCTCCTCAATTCTGGTCAGAACCCAGCTCTCACATGGACTGGTGCTAGTCCATTTCTGTGTAGCTCCCTTCCAGAAGCTTGCATTTCTGGATTGTGTGCCTCAGACCATGACTATAGTGTTTGCTTGATGCCTGCTTTTTGGCTCTGTAAATATGCTGTGTATGATTGATTGATTTACTGAATGCTCTCATCGCTGTAAATGACAGGGACCTCTAACTCTTACATCTGTAATTTATTTAGCTCAATCACCTTATTGCTGTGTTTCAGTAGCATTTTCGCACCTAATCTGTTTGACCTCTGTTTTCAGTGCCTCGCATCCGAGTTGGCTAATCTTCACTCAAAATCATTCTTATTATGATAGTTAACTTCTTAGACTATTGCAGCCGGCTACCATACAGTACCAAAATAAATAGCAGGAAAGTTCCGTATTGCAAAAAATGCCTTCAAAAAAAGGCCTTGTTTCTAGCGAAAAGAGCGTGCCCAACTGGCAAAATATAATTTTGCCTTGGATTATGAGAATACTTGCACTGGGTTCTCAACGTGTGCGTGCTTCTGGGATAGTTTCTTTTGCTGGTGAAGAAGAGTAGAGCCAGCAGGGGCGGCTCCCAGTGGTGGCCGGTAGGGTACGGGGGTGATGGTGTGAGGGAGGGGATTTGAATAATAAAAACAAAATCACTTACCTGATCTTGCTGTGTCTCTCCTCCGTCTCTCCCACGTCAAGTGAGTCTCTTCCGGGAAGCACCCAGACTCCCCGCAGCCAATCACAACGCTGCAATGCAGTGTTGTGATTGGTCTGAGCGCCGTGGTTCAGCGTTCAGCCAGGAAATGGGGACCTGGGCATGTTCTCCAAGCAGGCTTTAATGATTTAATGCAGCCTGCATGGAGAACATGTGAAGTGCGCATGACTGTTTGGCCAGCCCGAGAGGGCTGCTCAAACATTCCTACATACTTTACAGAGTGCACAACCACGCCTCCTCCCCGACGTCAGGGCAGCCAAGCCCCGTCCCGCCCTAGCCTGACGATACGAAAAATAAAATGGCAATCACTTCAGTTAGTATCATTATATTTTTTCGTTTACATTGCTCTGTGAGCAGTGGGGCGACGCTCCTCTGTCTTAGCAGAGGAGCCGCCACTGGCGCTCCTCTGTTTGAGCAGAGGAGCATCGCCCCACAAACAAAAAGCCCCAGTCCAGAGCTGAAACATAAAATGGTAATAAAGTTTATTACCATTTAATTTTTCAGCAACCGACCCGTCACGAACTGAGTGACAGGACGGGGCGGGCCTAGTGCTGCAGAGTTGCAGCAGGGAGCTGTGCGCTTTAAAATGCGCATGTCTCTTTGGCCGGCCGTCTTGCGAGGGCCAGCCAGACATGCACATTTTTAACGTCTCTAACCTAGCTGTCTTAGACAGCTGGGTTAGAGAAAGTGCAGGCCTCCAGTGCTCTTGAGATTGCTGAGTGAGGCCGCTTCTTCCAATCCAGGTGCTGCTTTCATGCTGGTGAGAGCAGCACCAGGATTGGTTAGGGGAGTTTGCTGGGTCCCACATCGAAGCCTGCCTTCAGAGAAGACCAAAGGAGGAGGACGCCGCGCAGGAAGGTAAGTGTATTTTATTTTAAATTATTTCTTTTGGTGTCCCTCCACCCCACCACCCTCGGTACATGCAAGCCGCCACTGAGAGCCAGTGTAGTATGATGTTGTTGATCCCTATTTGTGTTGACAGCAAGTTGATAAGAACTTAATGGAGAACGTTATTTAAGGTTCTGGAGAGATTAAACAGAACCAGAAAGCAGGGGTCACTATTGCATGTGACATGATGGGTGTTCTTCAATGACCAGGATAGTCACCACAACAGTAATACATCTCGGATTGAAAGCAGACAGGTAGCTCTGACAGTCCTGAGTGTTGATTTTTCAAATCATCCTCATTGTCTATGAATTTTTGAGGATCCCATGCTATTTACTTGATCTTTGTTACATGGCTACAATGTTACACAGGGCTCAGGAGCACTGATAAAAACATGTTTTTATTGAGTGCTTAATACTACAGTTTTACCTTTTCGAAGTGTAGTTACATTTTCCCCGCGTGAGCATGACTGTCACGGTGGATGGAAACCAGGCCTCAATAAGCGTGCCTATCTAAGAGTGCCCTAAAGGTAAAGGAAGACAATGCTGCAAGTGATGCATATGGGCTGAGGCTCGAATGTCTGCCAGCATTTGTGGGTGCCTGATTGCAGCAGTTCTTGTGGAGACATTGCTTTGAGTGGTTTTTACTAAGAAAAATCAATATGGAGGAATCCTAAACCACGAAGCTGAATGCCAAATGGCTAATAAATGTCACCAGAACCCTTAGATGGCAATACAGGACCATGTTACACAGGTTAACAGCAATGTACTGTTTTTGTTTTCCTATATAGTTTTTATTACGTTTTCAACACAATTAGGGCCATATGCATATTTTGATTAAACAGCAAACAGCTCTCCCAACTCCCCCCTCCTCTCTCCACCTCCACCTCCCCATCCTCCTCTTGTTGCTGCACAAACATGTTGGCAGTACTGAGCAAGTAATAGCCTCCATCTTTGTTGTGTCAAACCCTGGACACCCATGAAGTGGAAAACGACCTTTACAACGCGGTCAAAACACCGCAATACATTTACATCGCTGTTTTTAAAACGCAAGTCGTTACAACGACTTGCACTGGAGGGTGCTCTAGACTAAGGAATAGTGTAATTTGCTATTCCAACACCTTCCCTACTGTACGTAGACTGGAGTTGGAATAGTAAATCACACTATTCCTAAGTCCAGCGCCCTCCAGCGCAAGTCGTTGTAACGACTTGCGTTGTAAAAACAGCGATGTAATGTACCGCGATCTAAATGATCGCATTGTATCATCATACATCCCCATGAAGTACAATCAAGGTGCCCGCCATGGAATATGTTGTCAGAGGAGTACAGTCTCATCAGGGTTCGACTGTAACTCTCCCTACATCCCCTTCTGCTCTAAAGATATGGTCCATCATAACTCACTTCATGCATTCCATTCCGGCTCCATCCACTCACGGTGGTCGGGGGTCAGGGGAGTCTCTCAATGCTTCAACATAGCCGCCCATGCTCTCAGATCATCCTCCAACTTGTTGTCTCTTCTAGTCTGCTTCATGTGGATTTCCTCCATCACCTCACACTTTGACATATCTCTGCGCCAGTCTCTACAGCATGGAGGTTCGTGAACCGCCCATCCAAAGGCAATGCAGCGTTCAGCCAGTACCAGCCTGTAGTGCTAGAGACACTCCTATGGTTTGAAACCGCGTGATGGCCTTTGACTATCATAATTTTAATTGACTTTCGGTGTTTTACTTTACCCTAGCCTGAATGTATATCTTGCATATGCCTTTTTCCCTTGAAGATTTAATCTTGCAGTTTTTAAAGTGGGAGCTGTCACAGAGTACAACAGCTTGCCAAAAACAGAACGCGTGGGATGTGCAATTGAAAGCATGAGAGAGAGAGAAAGGTGTGGAATGTACTTTTTGGTCTCGAAGTGCAGTATTATGAGCAGTGGTGCACAAATGTGCATTATGTTGTACATTGAGAGATGAAGTATGTGATGCTATAGACAGTGGTGCACAAATGTGCATTGTGTTGTACATCGGGAAGTATTATGAAGTTCTTACTATTGGCTTTGAGATGCCCTCATGTCATCTTGAATTCTAACTCTGTCATGCTAGAGCTTTTTGCGTGCACAGGCAGGACCCCAGAGTGCTCAAGTTGTTTGGGTTATTCACGTTTAAGGTTGCTTTGTTTTTGGAGAGGAGATTGTTGAATGTACTGCCAGAGGCTTTCGTAAACTTCGTTAAGATAAAGGCTGGAACATGTGAGAATGCAGAGGGAATGTGGGAACTCCTTTTGCCTTCGGAATGCTTGCATGGAAGGTGGCCATTTCCGGTAAGTTTCCTTGGCACGGAAGGAAGGCCTCTCGAACCTTCTAGTGCGTTTTGAGATTATAAAGCAGGGGCTTGTTGACTTAGAGACCGGGATTGTTTGAGCCTGAACGGTGGACGCATCTTCAGTGCAGCAGCTCCCGGCTTTGCTGAGTCTCTTGTCCCAGGCTGTGAATCCCCCAGTCCGGAGTGGGCCAAGATGAAGTTTGCAGCCGGTAATGTATCTTGTTTTTGATTAGTGCAATTGTGATGCATGGCTGTTTGTGTGTTCATATTCAGTTTTCAGTGGCTGTAACAGTCACTGTGATGCGTGACTGTCAGTGCGCACCTTCAGTTTCCAATGGCTATAATCATCGGAGGTGTTTTCTTTGAGTATTGACTTTGTGACGTGTGAGTGAGCCTGAGTGCGCACATCCAAGGTAATCATCTGATGTATTTAGAGGATATATCTTTCTGATTTCTTGCAGGACGTCCAGTATTATTTGCTGCTTGTTTATTATTATTATTATCCATGCATTTAACTGTTGCATTTGCCAAGTGTGTTATAATTGCTTATATATATACATTTGAATGTTGTTCATTTGACATCTGGGAAAGCCTTTCTGCTAGAGAGCATTGCATAAATACAACCCCAAGCCTTATGATGAAAACAGTCTTTGATGTGCTCCATTTTATAAAGTGAAATCCCTTTTTAGGGAGTGTAGTGTAATGTTCATTGTTTCGTCGTATTTGAGCCATTGTGTGGGAGAGTGGCATTTTGTGTTATCTGACTAAGGGCAAAGCAAGACACAGTCCCAGGAGCAAACATTTCCGACTCAACTTCCTTCCCTTCATCCTCAGGAGCAACCCCAACAGTACCAACTTAATGTTGAGCTGCACCATCCAACAAGTGGCCTCATTAAGCCTTTCCACCACCTCCTGTCAGAACAGGGCAATGGATCGACAGGTCCAAGCCACGTGTACAAAGTCTGCCTCAATCTCCCCACAGTGCAAACAATTTTCTGTGCGAGTGGCGTAGATGACATGTAAGGTCTTTGGGGGGGAGGTGCATCTGATGATTATAGTTATACTGCATCCGCTTAAACCATGCATTGAAAGAAACCATATGCCCAACACCATGCACCTTCTCCCACTCCGCCATCGTGAGTGGCTCGGACAATGCGTCCGCCCATTTTGCCTGGATTTTTAGCTGTAGCGTAGGACGGTCATCCCACAGTACCCTGTACATGAGTGATATCAGTCGCCTATCTCCCACCAATGCCAACATTGCCACTCGGGTATGCGATGGGGCAGAGCCGCCGGGAAGCATGACCATAGCTCATGCACCATGGCCAAGAGTTTAGCATACTACAGATATTGTCCCCGCCCCAGTGTGAGGGTCTCAGTGTCTTCCTGTCTTGTGATTAATCATCCTTCTGTATAAAGGTCCCCCAAGGGGTTGCAGCCACCTCTCAACCATTGCTCAACTGACATGGCATGTGCCATTTTTACAAATTGCTGTAGTACCCAAATAGGAAGGTCAGGCGTATATGGCGCACATTTGATCACCTTTTATACTACCCAATCTCAAATTCTGCAGCTCAATCACACGAAATATGGTGCATCTAGTGGCACTCAAGTCCCCCTCATCAACAGAGTGGTAAGCGGCCCTGTATCACAAGAGTCCCTAAGCAGTTGTTTTTCCCAGTTCTCATCTGGGTCAACCAATGGATCGCATGTTGTAAATCAGCCACTATGTAGTATAACTCCATGTCGGGCATCTGCAGGCCCTCCGGTGCCAAGTTTGTTTTACCACATCTGTTTGCCCATCCAGAGCAGTTCTGCAATCAGCCAATCTATTTTAATGAAGTGTGAATGTAGGATCTCGTGTAGTGAGCCCTGCAGAGTTTAAAGGCACCTCAGGAGCAACACCATTTTTACCAGAGCAACCCTACCCATCATTGATAGGAGAAGTGTCTTTCAGAATCAGATTGTTGGTCCTAGACTCTCCACCACCCTCCCTATGTTCAGGTCCGTAAAGTCAGGCTCCGTGGGTGCAGTCCTGATTCCCAAATACCTCACGCTTTTTGTCTCCCAGGTTAGCCCCATTGCTGGCAGCTTATCAAGGGTGACTGCCCTCAGCATTCTAAGGGACTGTACTGCTATAGTACATGGTTATTTAGTGGTAGTTATCTTGAAAAGAGTGATTTAAAAAAAGGGAAATGTTCATTGAAAATAGGAAGTGAAGTTCTAGAATGCATTGTTTGTCTGCAATAAAAACAACATATGCATTGCTGTATTTAAGAGTGTAGAATTTTGTAGTTAAGAGTGTAGAATTTAGAAAAAATACACTTCTAATATAGCAGCTAGGAACCTGACTCCCATTTTAGGTGTAGGCAATTCCTGAGTTGTGAAGCCTGCATCTTTTTCCAGTTGTTTTGATTTTAACCGAAGGGAGGCCCTTTGAAGTTCCCCCCATTGTGGACGATGTGTGCCAATCCTGCCCATTGTAGGCCATTTCATGTTTAAATGCAGAAAAGAGGGACTGCATCCCTAGCCCTGTAATGGCAGCCACCTAAGTATTTTTTCTCTGGCCGTAGTCAATCAGATCTTTGGAATAGACAGTACCAACTATGACGCCGCAGATCCGAAAGTGAAGGCGGGAGAAAGGACTCCCTCACCCAAAAAGTTTTTTTTTAATTCCCATACTAATGAAGTATTCATGAGTCCCAACCAGCAGTGATTTATAAAAGTGTTAACCCCTTAAATCCTGCTTGGACACTCCCATATCCCAAAAACAACTAAAAAAGATTTATACCAAACCAATGAAACTACCCTTTCTGAATGAAGTTCTACTTTCATGCCAGGTTTGGTGTAAATCCACTCAACGGTACGGGCTGTAGATATGAGCAAAATTTCCTAATGGAGTTAAAATGAGAACACACTTGCTTTTTCATCCCCCTTTAATTTTATTCCTGTGGGTGGTTCTCCATGATACTTGGTATGCTGAACTTTATCTGACTGAGTTAGAAGATTGCCAGTTTTCATACAAATCTGTCCACAGTGTGAAAAGTTAATCAAAAGAGGTCTTTTCGATGGAAACACCGTCAGAACCACACCTACATTCCGGTGACCGCCACTCTGTATTAAATACATGTATACATATATCTACATAACAATATAACATCATTGAAACCTAACACATATCAAATCAAAGAAACTAATTCAAGCCATCCACTTAGCTTGGGCACCATTATAATGCATACAATGGTCAGCATCTCCTCAGGCGTATATACAGTAACGAAAAAACTATCTCGATCCTAAAGCAGCACATCCATTTTAGCCACTTCCCAAACAATGATTCTGCCTCTATACTATGGACTAAGGGTGAAGAGTATTAGTAATCAAATCAATCACAAAGGGCCAGCCCTATCATATTCATCATTTGTGTATATAAAGTCACTGAACACTGCCATCAGGTTTCAAGGGGCAATTTGATATAGTACCTCAATGAGCTATTATCAAGGTGACATATCAATATACTATGAGGCACTTAAGTTTTGAACACATGATACTGGTCTACAGGAATGCGCCTATATTACTCTAGAAAGGATCACATATCTAGTCAGATATATTAATTTGGCCATTTCTCTTGTAATCAGTGTCATTAAACAATGGCATATCAGTTCTATGTTGTGAGCTGAGGAATAGATTTCACATGATCTTAAATCTATTCCTTGTTGTACGCCATATGCACTATGAGAATTTACTATATTTATCAGTGCTATGTCTTGCTTACCACGATGGACGTTCACCCGAATTGTCATGCCACAGTCTGATACTCTGCAGATCTCCAAGTGGAAACAAAGTGGTCAGAACATAAATGTCCACCCCTCCACGTTCAAATACTGGCTTTTCTGTATCATAGAGGTGGTGAGGCTCACTCTCGCCTTCGGAGCCGTAGAGGGTTATAGTCACCTGGAAATGTAAATGGGTATAAAATATAATTTAGGATAAGCCGGTAACTTTAATTTATATAAATTTGCAACTGTTTTATATTCCCTAATTGCTATTCATCATACTGCATATATACGTCTGACTCATCTTAACAAAACCCACCAACCACATTACTCGTAGAAAAAATGTGTGTATCTTCTACTTAACTGTCTATGGGAACACTTATGCGGTGTTAACAGAATTTGGATTTTGTCTGATGGTCACCGTAAAATCTTATAGCCAACGAAACAAACAGATCCAAACGTTAATGCAGAAAGATTAAATTGTAGACATTAATTTCAGGGAGACTGTGGGACAGAGCAGTCCTCCTACAATCGAGAATGTGTCACTCAGAAACAGCATGGATATACTGTTCTGTTTCAGTAGCGGCTTTTACCAGGCATCAGTGGTGGGTGGGGAGGTTTAAAAAAAAAAGAGAGAAAAACGAAATAAAACTTACATTACCGGCGGCCGCCTCTCCTCCGTCCTTCTTGCAGACGCAGAAACAGGAAGCACCCAGGCTCCCTCCCCTAAACCAATCACAACACTGCAATGCAGTGTTGTGATTGGTCTGAGTGCCGTGGCTCGGCGCTCACTCAGAGAATGGGAGGCTGGGCATGCTCCTTACCAGGCTGTGTATTACAGCCTGGTGGGGAACATGCACAGTGCGCAGAACTGTTTCGCCGGCCTAAGACGGCCGACCAAACAGTCATGCTCACTTGGGGAGTACCACCACTGCTTCCCTGCTCTGTGGGCAGCCCAGACCAGCCACACCCTGCCCGCACTTGGTGATTGCTAGGGAAAAATAAAATGATAATAACCTGGCACTATTATCATTTTATTTTTCTTGTGGGGTGACGCTCTTCCCCATTGCGGAGGAGCCGCCACTGTTCTGTTTCCCACCCAGGGAAATAAATTTGAACGGTGTGCAGGTGAATTAATATGGAAGAAAGAGTGCCGCTAGTGGCTGAAAAGAACAATAATGAGGATATGCACAAAAACATTGCTCTGAAAAAGGAGTCAATGTAAAAAACACTAAATGATCTGACCCTGAAAGTGTTATCTATATCACAGAGAACCATAGTAGTTTAAACTACTGATCTAGATTTACTCTGGTAAGATGGCCTGTAATCATATAGAAAACATGTTTATGAGAATACTAATCATTCTTGAAATTTAGGAGGTTTATTATTCTTTACTACCAATCCGTTCAATGGTCAACAGAATGCTAAAACCCTGCCAGGTTGACCAGATGTCCATGATGAGTATATCCGAGAATGATTAACATATCATGAATTAAACAGACATTATCGCCACATTTTTTCGAATGGACAATGCTTGTACCTGTCTATTTGTGTGAGATGATACTCATCTAAAATGTTTTAAATGAATCAAATTTGCATTGGTTGGACTTTGTCATTGGTCCCCAGGGCTGGAATTCTTGATTTACTGCCTCTGGCTATGTATTGTTCTTCCACTATTTTACCATGTGTTGCTGCTGCCAGACTGCCCAGATTGGGACTACTGCTTTATGACTGCAGTAAAAGAAATTAAAGAAGAGGCTACCTCTTGATATGAAGTGGAAAGGGTCGGTTAGGCTCTTAAGGCTGTCCCTTTTAGTTAGTCGGATTTTCATTGCTATCCTGGCTCCCAATTGTGCTCTTGTTCTTTAGTGTGTATGTGCACTTAGCAATCCAGCTAATATAACATAGTATACAAGCATATGCATACACTCTGCAGGATCGCCAACACACCAATACCTTGGAAGTTGTAGCTGCTCCTCTTCGATGTCCGGTATAAACTGTCACGAAGTAACGATACTGCGCAAATGGGTCATTGTCTTCAAGGACTGTGATTGACACCTATACAAAACAATTATATAAGTAATTAATTCACTGTTTTGTTAACCTTTATGGACCACCAGAGTCATGAGTCTTTTTATCATTATGGTTTATATTTATATATATTTGTTGAGGAAGTATGAGAGAGAGGGGAAATCTTTGCCTGCAGTCATATATCTTTACGAGCATGGCATTCGTTCGAATCCAAAAAATGAGGGAGAAGAGGGGGAAAGAGAGGTTTTTAAATAATGATATAGGATACCATCTCCCTTAATACATCAAATACACCACGAATATCCTAAAACCCAAAAGAGATCCCAGTGTTGGGAAACTTGTACCCGCAACTGAACAGTACTCTTATGTTTTTGAAGACCCTCACCCACTGTAATAGTAACATGCTTCATCATCTGGTCTCACCCTGGTCCCTATAAACCAGGATGGGCTCAACCTTGTCAGAGGGAGCACTTTCGATATTATCCTTTCGAGGTTATGAAGATAAAAATACCAAAGGGTCACCCCAGTTTCCATTTATTTTGGGTGCCTTCAGTATGGTTTAAAAGTAATGCATTTGGATATTGTTATCAATACATCCCCAGGATATTTAACATGTTTCAGCCTGTTCACTGGCCACATGGTCCTAGTCTTTCATGTTTATTAATTTTTTTTATTTGAAAAGTTTTATATAGCGCTAACATGACCACTCAGGATCGCAGAGTGCTGAACATTGAAGACAAAATAAGCAGGTAAAGGTGTAAATACTAAACCTATAAGAAGTTAAACAACAACATAGTAGATATAAAGTAACCAAAAATTGCATAGTTGAGAGGTAGGCCAGTGCTGTAAACAAGAAATAAATGTTAGTTTGGGTGGCTTCAGGTCTATTGTTGCAGGTAACTATTCAGGAGCAATCCTTTGACTTATTTTTTGAATGAGGCGGTCGAAGGGTCAGTTCTGATTTCCGGAGGAAGAGAGTTCCATATTCTCGGAGCAAGACCGAGGAAGGCAAGGTTATAAGTTCTCTTCTTTTTTAATTTTTGTGGTTTCAATTGTAGAGTGTTAGAACTTCTTAGGGCCAGAGTCACACCCGATAATTCAAGTTTTCTTCCCAGGTAAATGGGAGTGTTATGATGATGTGCTTTTTGCGTCAAGCAAGCTATCTTGTACCGAATTCTTGCTTCTAGAGAGAGCCAATTGAGTTGAATTAGATCTGATGTGCTGTGATCACGTTTTCTTGATCCTGTGATGAGTCTGGCAGCCGAATTTAAGGTAGCCCTTAAAGGATCCAGTTTAGCTTTGGGTAGTCATGCAGGGTCGCAATTCCATAATTTAAACGGGAGATGACTAGGGATTGGACTGCTAACTGCATGTCATCAGGAGGCAGGAGCGGTTTGATTTTCCTTAATGTGTTGAGTTGGTGATTGGCTCCTCTAGTTGTTGCACTGACGTGGTCTTGCATATTCACGTGTTTGTCCAGAGTTATGCCTAATGATCTAGTGGAGCCAACAACATGTGAAGTGCAGTTGAGGGCCATTAGTTGTTTGAGCCAATCTTGAATGGGGGCAGAATGATTGTGGGGGGCAATCAGGAGGAATTCAGTCTTGAGTCTATTTAGCATAAGGTGATTGTGAGTTAACCACTGTTGAGTTTTCAGAAGTGCACAGTTAAGGGTTTTGATATCATCCAGTGAAGACATTTTCATGTGCAATTAAGTATTATCTCCATAAATGTGATAGTGTATGTTTGTGCAGTTCAGAATTTTGGTGAGAGGTTCCATGAACAAGTTGAAAAGCATGGGTGAGAGTGCGGATCCTTAAGGCACTCCAATCGAGACCAGCATACTTTTAGAAAGGGAATGAATTACTTTGATTCTTTGCGTTCTATTATGTAGGAACGAGGCAAACCAATTTAAAACTGGACCCGATAACCCCATCCTTTTTTCAAAAAGATCAATCATGTTGTCATGTTTTACCATGTCAAACGCTGAGGAAAGATCAAGAAGTATAAGTAGGCACGGTTCGTTCTGACCAAGTAGTCTCAGGGTGTCATCAACAATGTGTGTTAGAGCAATTTGAGTACTGTGTCCTGATCTGAAGCCGGATTGGTATTGGTCAAGGAGTTGAAACTGTTCGATGTGATTACAGAGTTGTGTGTGTACGCATTTCTCCAGTAGTTTGGCTAAAGCCATGATATTAGAAATTGGTCGGAAGTTGTTAGGATCAGATAGGTATGCATTTGGCTTCTTTGAGATGGGGTGACTTGTCCTATCTTGAGGCAATCAGGAATCATGCCCTGCACTAGTGATTTATGGACAATCTTAGACCAGAGTGGGAGAATGGAAGATCTAAGCACTTTGAAAAACTTGGAGGGCAAAGGATCATTGAAATGATTTGAAGGTTTTAATGTGGTTATAGTTTTGAGTAACTTGAGTAACTTGGCATCGTCTGGTAGCATAAAAGAATTCCATGACACATTATTTGTTGAAGTATAATTACACACTATCTTGTTATTGTTCCAGATTCCGATGTCCAGATGTTCACAGGTGGACATCGGAGCAGATTGTGTATGTCTCAGGGTGAGAGTAGAGTGATAGATGCATGCTATGCCACCCCCAACTTTAACAGGTTTATCCATTCTGATGATGTCATATTCGTGGGGAACTAAAATATCCAAAATTGGTGAGGAGGTATTATTGAGTCAAGTTTCAGTTAAGATCAGGAGGTCCAGTTTTTGTAGAAGTATGAGGTCAGCAATATCCGCTGTGTGCCTTACCACAGACCTGCAGTTAAGAAGCATTGTTACTACGGCTTCTAGGTGTGATGTGGGGACAGTTAATAAATTGTCCTTGTTCATAGTTCTGAGATTGACACTGGATTTTCTAAACGGGTTGGAGGGAATAGTTTGGATATTGAGTGGTGAGGGTGATGGGTCACTATGAGAGGAGTTGTAAGATAGTAAAAGGGAGTGAATGGCAGCATC
This sequence comes from Calotriton arnoldi, assembly GCA_963921515.1. Taxonomy (NCBI): domain Eukaryota; kingdom Metazoa; phylum Chordata; class Amphibia; order Caudata; family Salamandridae; genus Calotriton; species Calotriton arnoldi. Next base: position 1,594,881 of record CAWUFW010002286.1, read on the forward strand.
CGACAAATGGTCAGTAATCCTTTGGGTCCTGGAATGGTGATTAGGATGAGGCCGTAATTTCCAGTGCAGACTCAACGGGTTTTACACAGACAAAATCTTGCTCCGGTAGTGTTTAACCATTGTGGGAGGGCTGGGTTGATTAGTCTCAGAGGTCATATTGAAATTCCAAAGCTTCTCCATCTTCATTGAGAAGTGAAATAGGTTCTGAAGGCCATCTTTAACTAGTTGAAGATCATGCTTGAGGTCTGCCAGCTTATCCTCAATGGGGGGAGGGTTTATAGTATGGGTGGATGGTCTAGAGGTAGATAGTGAAAAATAAAGAAAAATATTGAACCCTATTATTTGTTTACGTCCAATCCTAAACCCTCCAGGCTGGTAAGTTTCATAAGGAAGACATACATAAAACACGCAGACTTACTTAGCCCATAGGCATAGCACCTTGTAGTGCTTAGCCCATTGCACTTAGTAGTGCCCTAGTATTATTCTATCATGCTTCGTAAGAACAGGTATGCCACTGTACTCACATATTCAGCAAGGGTGCCATATTGAGGATTCACCTACTATTCACCATTATTGTTCCCCGCTGTGAAAATGGATCCAGAACATGGATCATATTTAATTGAGTCACAATCCAAACCATGGACTTGTCACTCACCCTTTTTCAATCTTAGATAGGATGCTAATGTGTAAAGATGTAACTTGATCATTCCTTTCATTGTCTGTCTTTTCCAATAAAGATCAAAATAATATTTCAGTCAATTTTAAATTAACACAACAGTCATGCCTATCAGAGTCCACATCTGTGTACACTTCAGGAGGACAAATTCTTGGTAGTGAGGATTTGATTTTACTGTATTCCACATGGCGTTTGCTGGCATATCCTGACTTCAAAGGCATGTATTATTAAAACTCTGTAAATTGTTGCGCTGCCTAAAATAAACAGATTATACATAAAGTTGTAATCAATTGCTGGAATAGTTGTGACTTTATACAGAGCAATTTCCTTAATCAACTGACTATATACTTTGGTAAAATACCAACAGTTGATGTCCAAACAGAGTGCTGCTGGTGGAGAGTTGTGTTTCACTTGGATTGCTATATACCTAAACAGGAGCCTGCCCATAGGACCTCTTTCAAGGTTACATTGTAAGCTTCCAGTCTGTTTGGTTTTGCTTGTCCTGAGCCCCTTTCTGTTGCTCATATTTACAGCCTGCACTCCTCAGATTAGTGCTAATGAGAGTGAGAGCAAAATCATGCCAAGGATTTACTTATACTTGATTCAAGGTGGAGAGAGAATGGCATGTTCCTGATGTAAAACCTTTATGCCTTTCAAGGAATGATGAACGTTTCAGTCTAGGTATGAATGGTATTCTAGCTTTGACAGAATACAAACATGTGCTCCTCATATAAAATTGGAAATATTCAGAGATTATGTACTTGAGTTGCAAAATATTTGCGCCACTTTAACAGCAGAGCACCTGTATCTCATAAATGTGCATCTATAGAACAGTATCCACATTAGAGTGAGTGAATTAAGTGGCATTATTATTATTATCAGTCTAGCTTTAAATAGATACAGTGGCAGTGAGCACACACAAGCAACATAGGTAATTATATTTATATTCACAGCAACACACAGTTTAACTTGTTTATCACTTTGCACTACTAATAAATAAACGCACCAATCCAAATTGTCAGATTTCAAGGTAAGACACCACATAAGAGAGTTAGGAAACACAACACATGCAGCAAATGGAGAAAGAGGCATTGAGACTACAATCATAGAGGACAGCAGCTTCCATGTTGGGGTCTGATATACACTGCCCCACCCTCCACCGGACCTGTAACTGACTTTCAGGCCAGTGAGAGCAGAGCTCTTTCAAGGGTTAGTTGACGCAGAAGAGCTTGTCTGACAACATTGGATGTTTCAATTCTCTCATGTCACATTACAGTTCACATCTGTAATTTCGTTCTAGCACCTTTGGTGTGTTCTACTTTGTTGGTTTCCTTGGTCTCCCTTCTACCACTTGTTTGTTCTGAAATCTGTATTTGTTTTAGGAAGAATTTTGGTATTTTGACTCTGCTCCTGTTTTTTACCATACTCCAGTTATCCCCGCTGATTGGCTTTGTCCACTAGTAACCTGTTTTGACCTGGCTTTGGATCTCCCTTTTTGGTTTGGTAAATATGATTCAGGTTTCTAGTGGTGAGGGGCGCTACTTGTCTTCGGTGCTCTGACAAGTTTCTGTGTTTGCCTGAGAGCTAGTTGCAGCAATGGTTTGCCTCACACCTGGTAAGGTAAGCACATCAAGTATTTCTATACTTACCTGTTATAAGAACCCTTCTTCCATTATCTGATACTCACTCTCTCTCTTGTTTTCACTCTTGCCACTTAGTCCTATCGTGCCTCTGTGAAGATGTGCCATCTTCTATCTCAGGGAGTTCAGTCTAAGTCTTCTATCTGTCATCCTACTGCAAACAAGTGTTCTCTTTCTCTCTAATCCCACACCCCACTTCCCCTTTTTAGAATCAGGTCTTCCCTACTGTCAGGAAGGGTGATACAGAAAGTAGGACCAGCTAGAACCGGGTTCTCCAAAGTTGGTCCTCGAGGTCGGGATCCATGCCAGATTTTTAGCATATCCTCATTTAGATAAATGCAGTTATCTTAAAAATCAGGCATGGATACAGCACTCCAGGACCGACTTTGTTGAACCCTGATCTAGAAAGTGTGATTAACCTTGTTGTCCTCTGGCCAGAATTGCAGGGGTTGTGACAGTGCTCTGGTAAACTAGTATACATTTACTCTTTTTCATTCCAATAATTATTTTGTGTTGTACAGTTAATAGTATTTTCACCATCCTTTCTTTTTTTCCCAAATAAAGAGTGAAGAGTTAGCTTTTTTTTAAATTAATATACTAATATCATATTTAATTTTCTCCAATTCTGTCCTCTTTGAGAGGATAAGTAGGATGAATAACTGAGTTTCAATTCTAGTTCTTTTATGTTTTTTGAATGATATTAATTCCCATTTTTCTGTTTCTTTGTATAAGCTGCACAGGAGATTGTGGTACCGCTAATTTTGTTTTTAAGGTCTTCCATTCCATGTCGACATCAAAAATTCTGTCCAGAGTCACTGTTATGAACTTAATAATATTTCTTCATTTTTGTGTGCAAGGACCCTACATTTTAACTCTACTGATTAATCTCCAGTTTGGCTCTTCTCTTCTCTCAGTTTCTACTAACATGTTTTTTTTAAATTGGGACAAGATCTAATACACAAGCAAAGCTGATATCAGTGGGTAAAATTGAACTAGAGACAGACTGATTGACCAGAAAATACAAAATTATTGAAAACAATTTTTGCAATGCTGAGCAATGAATACATTCTCTGGATTTGGATTTAGCAGTCTCCAGGTGCTGAATTGCAGATTGCACACATTGTTCTGGTCTGCAACGCAGTGCACCTTTCATTGGTTGCGCCCTGCGTACACCTGAACAGAGCACCTTATTATGGAGAACAAAATATGCTGCCCAAGTGCAGGTGCGAACTTGTGCCTATAGTGTGGACAGTGCAGAATTAAAAGGTGGACTAGTGGTTTAAAACGGGCGATTTGTCTTTCAATGCAGAGAGCCTAGCGGGTATTTGAGGAGGGGGTTGAAGTCCCCGAAAGGTGGGTGGTGCAATTAGTGACAGCATTCACCTGTGGGGGATACTCTGGAGGGTCCCTGGAACCACCGTACCACCTACCAAGCGGAGCTCTCAGGGCAAAATGACTCTCTGACACCTATGTGGCGCATAAGGAACATGCCATAAAAGTACTTTTTTACCTGTGTCTTTAATACGGTGTGGGCGCAGGGCCAAAGTTGCTCTCATGCAAATGATGGAACGCCTCTTTAGGATCGCGGATATTTTGTGCCATCCAGATCCACATTACGACAGGGCCTCACAAGAAAATAAGTCTAAACAGCTGTAATGATTGTCATTTTTGCTTATGTACTGCACACTAGTAATGTAGAATTAAATCAACATTAAAGTAATGTGCAGTTAACATGTTTTTAATATAAAGGTGGAATTATGTAAAGCAAAACATAGCTGCTGTTGTGCAGGATACAATCACTTATAATTTGATGAACACATTGTTGTAACATTCTATAAACATCTGATGACGAGGAACAAAGAATAATAAACAGAGTAATAGACATTTTTAACCTTTATAGGAGAGTCTGGTTTAATTCACCTCTTGACCTAGTCTTTAATAAGAGTGCTATTTGTTCCATGCCTTTTTAAGATTTTTTCAGGGGCGGTTCCTCCGTAATGGCGTAGGAGCGTCGCCCCACTCGTCAGAGTCAGTAACAGAAAAATAAAATAATAATGAAACAATATCATTTTATTTTTCTGTGGCTGGCTCTGACATCCGTGCAGGGAAAGGCCGGGCCATGACATGCAGGTGGTGGGCACTTAGAAGTGCGCATGTATGTTTGGCTGGCCGTCCTAGGCCGACCAAACATATATGCGCACTGCTATTTCTCCAACCCAGTGTTCACAACTGGGTTAGAGAAAAGTCACACGTTACACAGCAGTATGTGAGCGGTAGAGAAGGCCACTCAGACCAATCCTAGTGCTGCTCTTCCAGCAGAAGAGCAGCACCAGGATTGGCTGAGCAGCCTTTGCCTTCCCAGAGACTGCTGGGAGAGTTGTGAGGTGGCCGTCGATTTCGGAGGCTGCGGCGAAAGGCAAGTTTTTTTACATTGTTTTCTCTTCCCTGACCCCCCCACCTCCCACACCCCAACCCGTCCATTCCCCGCCCTCCCACCTTCCTGTTGTGGCAGCCGCCACAGGATCTTTTTCCTGAATGCTACAGTTACTCTACATATTCACTATATGTGCAAGAAATGTGTTGGTCGCTTCTCACATATGAGACACAAAGTTGGCCTCTGCAGGTTCATTTAATGTAGTATAATGGAGATGTAAGGTCCCATTAGGCACTTCCAATCAATCTGCTTAAATCTACTATTTCCAGAGACGTATCTTGAATGCTTGCATGCTTGAGCCCATTCTGCCTCAGACATCTGTACTCAAGGTACCCCTTGACACTTGGACCTTATCTTAGAATTTAAAGAGCCTGACGGTAGTAAATTTGAGATTCACCTACCTCTGTCACTTAAATACTTTACATCTTTATTTTCAGGGTGCTACTCAGGAAACATCGGGAGCCCTTCTCAGTATTCATCCGGGTTTCCTAATCCCCAACTTCCAGTACCACAATAAATAAGAGCCCAGTTTGCTGCTTCCCACCTCATAACACAAATCGCAACCTGAAGAAACTGTTTTCAACATATATCTGTCCTACCTTTCAAATCTACTCCTGTATCATATCACAAAGGTTTAGTCTAATCATGACTTGGAAACTCTAAAAAATATTAACCATATCTCTTTTGATTGTCTATTTCAGACTATTTGGAGGATGTGTACAGTTTTGTTAATGTACTGCTTTTACCTTTATTCATCCCTCACATCACCCATTCTCAGACCAGTTATCATTTTGTTGCTTGGTGTAATCTACCTTGGCCACAATATGAAAATCTGAATTGTAGCAAGGCAACAGTAAACCATGTAACAAACCATTGATAAATCAGATATCAAATAATTGAACAATAATTCTGTTTTTTATAGGGTAACTATATCCAAGGAAGTGCAAGTGTCTCTGACACCTCACCTCAAAACAATTTATACAATATTTTGCACATAAATCCATAGGAATTATTATCTTCATCACCTGGAAAATATTGAGTTGTCTAAGTAAGAAAATCATTTTGGATTTTGCAGCCTGTCCACAAGAGGCACTGGGAGTCTCAGGCAAATAGTGATCAACAACGCCGATTGTACATTTTGATAAATTGATGTAACCGAAGTGCCCCAGCTAAACCAAATGCACAAAATATGTAAGGGACTTTCAGGAACTTTGATTTGCATATTCCTAAAACTCCCTGTGTGACCTGTGAGCAGAGAAAAGAGCATTTGCTTAAAATTGACAACCGGCCCTGACAGCAAGCCAAATTCATCTGCTTGGTCCAACATTACTGGAAATATCATTAAGGTGTTCTCTATTCGCATGTATTTTAGAATAAAACATGACTGCTTGGAGGAATATTTTTGGTGACAATCATCAGACATGCCTGTGGTGATGGCAGAGCCAACAACTACATGTGCGTTAATTATTAATGGCAACATGTCTTTGTAAATGCAATGTAAAACCAAGTGGTATTCACATTACGACTTACTTGTAGTGACAGCGAGAATTCCAACCACCAATCACACCCATAGAGTCTAATCCTGTCTGAATGTGAAAGACCCCCAGTGTGAACAGACAGTTTGGAAGCAGCTCTGCCAAGTGCCACGTATCTAGGGTTAAACTAACGCATATGAGAATATTTTGTACATCACCGCAAGGTTCGAATTGAGTCACACATTCAAGTCGAGTTGAGCCGACAGAAATTGCTTTCAGTTCATGGTGTTAACCTCTCCATGCCCCCTGCAATGCGCATTTTCTGTGCCCTCATTCAGGTGCTGGATTGTATGACCATGCCTCCTAAGTGGGCCTTGTGCACTGCTGCTCATGCCAAGTTGTGTGTTGTTAGTGTTACTGTCCGTGCCTGCCACCAAATAGGATCTTACCTCAGAGCCCATACAGCATCACACACTGCAGCAGCTGAGGTGAGTCTTCTCTGTTCTCTCTGAGAAACATACTGGACAGCTTAGCTAAGATATCACATTCTGGCTCCTGACTGTAAGATTCTGGATCAGACTGAGACATGGCTATCCTTACACATTTGGGTATTTGGCCCTCTGGACAGATGCAGACTTACTCTCTGCTGGACAGAACTGCAGAAGGCTTCTTCTAGCTCAGCGTGCCAACCACAAACACCTGCCCCTCTCCCTGTCAGTTTGTAGACAGACATGATCGTTTTGAAAAGGGTGGTAAATAAGCAGAAAGATCAGCTGGCACATTCAACTTATCTGAGGAGGAGAGCTGGGCTGCTCAGTGCTAAAAGAACCTCATGTAGGATGTCAAACTGAGGCGACATCTCTGGAGTCTCTTCAATTATGATAGCTGCCAAGTGACTGTATTGTGTTAGATAACCTTCACCCAGGTCTGCAGCGGTGTTAGCAAGCATCATTGTAGGAAAGTGGAGTATTATGTGGGGTGGGTTAGAACTCACCATTTAATACTATCACGATACCCCAAAGATGGTCCTTGATTCACACTAATAAATCCTTAGCTCAGTCCTGGTAGTGTGGCAAAGAGCAGTCAGGCTTTACTAGCGGAACAATGTAAAGCATTTCAGAGTACACCCTGGGTCAAGACAAGGAAGGAAAAAGTGGAAGGAGTGGAAGGGCATTCCCTTTTATAGGACAAACTCCCTCACTCACCCGTGGGTGACATGCTTCATCATAGGGAACCTCCTCGCACTGCGAGCCTGGTCGCAGTGTGGGCTACAACCCCCTCACTGAGAGGGAGGAGCTCAGGGATGTTTTAATAGTATGTGACAAGAGGTATACTAAGACATGTGATGAGCCGGGTGTGGAGGGAGAGTGTAAGAAAGAAAGTGTTGGTGAGGATAAAACTAACTCCCTGGTCTGTTGAAAAACAATTTTACTGGTACACCCAGGGGTCAGGGTTAAAACTAATTGCAACACCATGCCCAGAGAATTCAACCTAGCATGGTTGCTTGTGATCATAGGGTCGACATGTTTCAGCCATAGTGCCCTCCGTAGAGGTGCTGTGGCTTTCTTCAGGACCTAATGAATATAGTGAGGAAAAGTGACACCAGACAAGACTCCGGTTGGTGTTCAGGGGATGCAACAACTGGCGGGATGGGCATCTTCGTGATTAGCTGGTGTTCAGCGGTGTTCCTATAAATCAAAAATTGCGTTTACTGACATGGACAACATGAAACACAAACACACTCCTTATTAAACGTGCCAAAACAATCCACTGTGTAATATGAGAATGATGGCTACCTACAAACAGTGATGAGCCTAATGATAAAGGATCAGGGCTTACCCGTCATTTGCGGGGAGCTAGAGGCAACTCGTCCTCGGCGCACTCGAGGAGGGTTCCATTAAACCTAAAGTGATTTTAGAGGAGGGGGCAAGTATGGCTGTAAATCACAGTCATAAATTCATACACAAAATACAACAGCTAATTCAAATGAAATAAAATGATGTTGGTATCTGACAACACTCTTAATGAGAATACATTTTACAAAGTATGGTGGTCTCGCAAACTGGAGACAAGAAACAACCATGGTGCACCATATCGACAGGCAGAGCAACAAGCTGGCGACGACCTGTGTCAAGAAAGCAGGGGGGCGGCACAAGCTGCGTACGACAGGAGGTATTCCTCATAGATGCATGCGGGAAAACAACCCATAGCTATCATAGTAATGATGAGAAAGGCTCAGTGAACGTAGCAATTTACGTCACTGCAAACTAAGGGGAGTTGAACAGCATAGAGAAGCAAGTTTGCAAAGATCGGAGGGCGCGGCACCGGGGGGAGTCCTGGCTGACCGCGAAGTAGTGGGCACAGCCAAAGGCACTTAAGGTGCGAAGTTAGAGGCGCCCAGGGAAAGAGAACAACCCAGGAGGAGGCGCTGGGGCAGCGGATAAGGAGAGGTCGCGGAGGCGTCATCCTGACAACGCTTGCCGGCACTGGAAAATCGGCTGAGGCGGAACAAGTGGAGCTGCAATATATTGTCCCGATTTGGGTGCAATGCGTGATTACAGGAACACGGCGCGGAGTGGTGCGCGGTGTGGTAGAAGGAGGAGCAGGCAAGACTTAACAAAATGCAGCCGGGACACACAACGCTGCGGGGTGGGGGTTGGACATGCCGCTGTAGCAGAGTACAAGAGCCAGGCGTCGGTAACGATCGGCCGACTCAAGGGTGAAGCTCACTTACCTCTGCTCAGCTGGTAGCCATGCTCAGTGGTGCGTCCGAGGAGAGTTGGTGGGTCGAGTGGAATCTGAGCCGGAAGGGAAGTACTCGTGGTGGGCGGTGACTCTGCCCCCAAGAGAACCGATAGCGAGGAAGGACTCGTACGGGAGCTAATGGGAAAACGGCAGCCATCTTGGAAGGATGCGAAAAAGGTCCCCGTCATTGTTGAGAAAGAGGTACAGACCTTGGAGCTTGGTCCATAAGAGGCCATATTAAAAGGACTCCCACCTACGTAGGGAAGGTGAAGCGTGACCTATACAGAGAAGAATAAGGTCCAATGGGTGAGGTGGGACGGGAAGTGTCCCATGGGGTGGAACCACAAATGATGAACATCCAGGGGGTGGGTGTTGGGAACTGGACAATGGGAGTCGGTGGGGACTCAATGTAAGGCACAAGAGTCCTGATAAGCAGAATACTCCAAATGGCGGAAGGGCAAGCTGAAACGAGTGCTCTGTATGAACAATGAGGAGGGTCTAAGAGGACAGGCTGAACCAGGGAATCTCATCATTCAGACCCTGGGTATCGGTGTGCAGCCTAAAAACCCAACGTTGTTCTCTCCTAAAAAGGAGTTGTGTCATGTTGGTAGTGGACCGGGTCATGGTGGGTTTATCAAGAACCACCAACTTGAAATCATTAGCATCATGATCTGCTTAAAAAAAGTGTGTGGTCAGCTTTTTGATCTGCCTCCCTCATCTAATGGTGCTCCTGTGCTCCAGCGTACGTGTCCTTACCTTCCTCGTAGTCATGCCAACATACCTGAGGCCGCAGGGGCAAGTAATAAGGTATATCAAGCCCTCAGAGTTGCAGTTGGTATGAAGTCTCAACTCCCATGCTCGGTCTGTGCCTATGTCTCAGGGAAAGTGCCCCTTGACTGGGGGGGGGGGTTCCAGAGTGTATCACCCAGTACACTCTGGAACCTCCCCCCAGCCAAGGGGCACTTTCCCTGTGGCAATTGCAGTATGTGAGGGCAGACATCACAAACAACCACCATAGACATAGGCACAGAACGAGCTTGGAAGTTTAGACTTCATACCAACTGCAACTCTGAGGGCTTGATATACCTTATTACTTGCCCCTGCGGCCTCAGGTATGTTGGCATGACCTCTTGTCACATACCATTAAAACATCCCTGAGCTCCTCCCTCTCAGTGAGGGGGTTGTAGCCCGCACTGCGACCAGGCTCGCAGTGTGAGGAGGTTCCCTGTGATGAAGCATGTCACCCACGGGTGAGTGAGGGAATTCATCCTATAAAAGGGAATCCCCTTACACTCCTTCCACTTTTTCCTTCCTTGTCTTGACCCAGGGTGGCCTTTGTGTGTTATTAGTTCATTGTTGGGGAGCCGCCCCCTGATGGTCGTTAAACCTCCTCGGGCCTTTTTTGTGGTTACACAAGCATTTCAGAGTACCAACGTGGACGATAAGTAATTGACACGATTCGAGAGAAAAAAAACACCAATTAATACAAATAGAGTGTATTTTTATCTTAATTAAGACACCAAAACAAACAGAATAGCATATATATAACCAGAGTTATAGATTTTTGAAGCATTATAAAAATTAGTGCAAAATAATGCCATGAAAATTTAACATTGCGGCCAATGGGAAAAACCACTAGTGACAATTGATCACTTACAGGTTGAGTTGCTTTGTACCCTTGCAGGGTAAAGGTGATGTGGGTCCCAGGACCAAGCCACGACAGGCAGTTCAATTTTACCTGGCCCGTAAAGCATGGGTGCTGAGTTGTTCTGGCTGTCCCTGGTGCTGAACGGGAGACGCGGGCAAGCTGCTTTTACCGCTAAAACTGTGCTGCGGGGGAAAAAGATGCACAAACACAATGGGGTGGTTGCTGACGTCAGCCGAAAGTTGGATGGAGTTCCCTCTAGGTGCAGCGTCCAGTAAAGAGGTCAGTTGCAGGACTGGCGACCAACAAGCCTTGGTAGCGGTAAGTAGAGCAGAAAGTAACTTTGATGTCTGGTAGTCCTGGGGAACGCAGTAGCTGCCTGTAACTTCATGGGAGGCAGGACTACTGTTTCCACAATGCACTAGACCATCTGGATTTGGCCGAAACCTCGGAGGGCCCGAAGGCCAGCGATTCTTCGGATCCGGAACTATGTTATATCTGCAGTTTGGAGGGGACTAGTGCCACTAGTTCAGGGGAGTCTGAGGGTGCTTCAGGCTTCCACAGGGTTTCCTCTGTCTGGGGGAACAGAGAGATAGCCTAGGATGAGTCTCGATCAGGCAGTGCCAATAGTGTTGCCACAGGTGCAGGGTATCCCTCTTTTGCTTGGTGCAAGTGCGATTGTTGAAAACATAAGTCTCTTCTCTGTCCTCTTTGATGCAGGTTGTTCAGAATTGAGGTTCTGGTGTCAGGGGTGTCCCTTAATTCCTGGATTTACGGGAATCAGGGGTGTGGGAGCAAGTAGCTAATGGGCTGCTAGTCCCTGCAGCTAATCCACCCCTGAGGTCACCACATCTGGGGTTGTAGGTCACCTTTTCTACCCAGAACCCTCTATTTTGCCACTCCTAAAGATGGCATAAATCTAATTTTCATCTCCAGACCAAGCTGTGCATCCTAGAGGTGTGGCTAGCCTTCTGGGGTGTACACCTCCTTGAATAACTAATTTCCCACTTGCCCGGGTGCAAATGTGCCTGGGGCAGGGGAAGGGCTGTTTCCTCCCCTGGAAGTCAGCCCTGATGCCAATCAGGGCAGTGCAGCCTTTGAAGCTCACCGCCTTGATGTGCCACTTCACTAGCCAGCTTGGGAAGTATGATGGTATGAGCCAAAGGACAGGTTGTATTGTTGTTACTGTGACATGATGTATGTGGGTAATGGCAATTGATTCGGGCAAAACCAGCCCTCAACTGGCTACTGCAATAGAATGCAGAAGCCATTTTGTTATTAAAGTTTTAACTGCCACGAGCTTGTATACTAATAATCTGAAAAACTGTCTTTTATTTGCAATTGCGAATATTTATATGGCCCTAAGATATAAAGTGGTCAACACGACTGGCCAGGTCTCCATGTTTGGACAATCTAGGGTGAGGGTTAACAAAAGCGTCCCATCAAAAGAGGTGTACAGGTACCCCAATACTGAAAGATTTCAACAGCATGTTACATTTGTTTTTGTAATGTGTGCTGTGTCAAATCTGATCTTGTAGGTGTTTGGAGAAGCATCATTAATCCTGGTGCAGGATTCTGGGGACCAGTGAGAAATGGCTGCCTGTTTGTCCCTAACTTGATGTTTTAAAACTAATTATTGAATTACTACTCTGCCTTTGTTTTGGCGTTCCTCATGCGCCATCCCATAGCCACGATAATAGACTTATGAATGAGATATTTCAAGACATACCTCATTGCGACATGTCGGTATCTACCCAGCCCCATCACGCTCTAGAGTACCAATCTAGTGTTATTCATTCCTCAATACTTTAACTGGTGAAATGATTTACAACTCATTGTGGCGCATATTCTAGTGCCATCCCACAAACGAAGACCCCAATTATCACACAGATATTTTGCAATTATTACACAGATATTTTGCAATTATTACACAGATATTTTGCAATTATTACACAGATATTTTGTGCGAGGAAACATAATACTCAAAAACATTGTTGCGCGAGTCCTGATGAGGCCTATGGACCATCTGATCTGAGACTACTGTAAGAAAATCCAGGTGCTAGCCCTCTTAAATAGACATGAATTCTAGACTCAAGATGGCAACAGCTGTTATGTTTAAACTTACATACTGATAGCATCCCTAATCAAGGGCTATGTAGAATTTCTTTCGATAATATAAAAAACTCTCATGCAGACACGTTTCAGCCATTTGGTTTTAGTTCGCCCCCTGGTCCCTCTGATGCTGCACCAAACAGCTTTATTGAATTGTTCTCAGCTGTTACTAAATCCTTTTGAATATGCAAACTGTATCTTTTTTATCTGCACAGACGTTTTTTGACCGAGGCATGGCTTACCGGGGAATATGCCGCAGTTTTAAATCGCTGGTCATTGGATGTTCTCCAAGGACTAGCCAAGGGAAGCAGGGGGGCAGTCCGGTATGTATCTATTGATCTACTATTAAAACTAAATCTTATGTATGCACCTGTAGACAAAGGAGATATTCAGACTTGGGACACTCTTAAGCCAGGTAAAAGGCCTTAGTTTATGACTGGTTGTGCCCTGGCTTAAGACTGTCTTTCCTGCCATTGGACATTCTTTTTTTTTTTTAAACTTTTTTTTTTATTTAACAGATTTAACAGATATACAAGTATCAGATGTACAGTGCCAGCGACGCTATGGAACTCCATCAAACACATACATAACATCAACAACAATGACATAGTAATTAATAGTACATTTTGAAATGGAATCAGGGGTATGTCTCCCAACTATCTTTCACTTTTTACTGCTCACTACTCTCGTTGCTATCCCCCCCAGATGAGTCTTCATTCGCTTCTGATTCATGCTGGTCGACCCCAGCAGGGGACATTGGACATTCTTAAGACAGGAAAGCCCATAGTGTAAATGGAGGATTTGCAAGGTTTCTCTCTCACATGTGCGCCCCTTCCCTACACACATGGGCGTAGGAAGTGTGGGGGGCGCGGGGGATATATCCCCCCCAGATTTTCGAGTGGGGGGGACACGGGGGACAAGGGTGGGGGGACGAGGGGACAAAAGAATTTCCCCTCTCCCTTCTGTTATGCACAGGGCCATTAGCGCGCAAAAGCGCTACTTGGCCCTGCACTTGACCTGTCTGCAGTCAAAGAGGCCACCCGCCCTCTGCCCTTTGTTATGCTGCAATAAGGTTCGGCCACTCTGGGACAGGCAGAGAAGGAAAAAAAAACTGTCTCTTTTACGTCATGCCCAGAGAAGGCAAGGACAGTGTCCAGTTCTCCGGCTCTGCCTCTGGCAGCTGCCCTCCTCGTCTCTCTTTTTATTCCTCCACCTCTTTCTGTCTCTGTCTGGCTCCTCCTTAAGTGCTGATTTCAAGAGACAGCTCTTACGTACTCTCTCTTGCCTCTCCTTTTCAAAATACGAAAAATAATTAAATACCGAACTAAAGCAACACAGAGTGGTCAGCAGACAGGCCAGGTTATTTACACCCACGCACATTAGCGCTGCTTTACAGAGTTTGCCAGTGAAGCGCTACTTTCTTTTTATCTTCTTTCTTTGAACAACATTGTTTTCCTAAAGGGACTGCAATGCCTGGCTGATGGGTGGAGTGGAAAATGTTTAATATGATCTTTTTCAACTGTTTTAATTATTTTAGCTTATAAAATGTGTACCGCTGTTCTGTGTTTAGGGATGTGGTCTTTTTAAACCAAACTGCTTACATTTTGTAAGGATATAAGCAATGGACATTGAAATGGGTCCCTTCCTGGTCCTGTGTCATGTCCTGAACTTTTCAGGCAAAATCACTTACTGATATCTGAATAATGAGCTTAAAACCGTTAAGGTAACCATGTTGTTCCTGCTTACATTTCACATGCTTTGCTTATCCTTGCACTCCCTATGAGTGTTTGCTTTTCTCAGGGGTTATTACTTTTTCTCAGGCAGCATTTTACTCTTGTCTAGTGCATAATTTGAATTGAGTCACAGCACAATTGGGTTGTAGCTGAAGGCAGTGCAAGTTTCTCCCAGTGGGGCAGTATGGTGTTCAGTGTGGGAGAGGATGTGGCACTCTGGCCAGAGCTGCCGAATTTGGAACTGGAGAACCATGTTCAGCCTTTATGATCAGTCCACCAGACCACTTCCTGACAGACCACATTCCGATGCTACACCTTAGAAGGCCCGATAGACCTTAGAAGCCCTGGTGTCTTAGCACCAGCAGGTGGACCCTAACGGTGGCAAGTGTAAGTTAACTTTGAAGGCCTGTCCACCACAATCCTTGCAGTTCACCTCAAGTCTTGCGGGCAGGCATACGAAGAAGCACACTCCTAGAGCGACAGTGACTCTGTCACTGAGGTCACAAGACCCTTGAGCCCAGTCCACCTCACCCATTGGTACCTCCATTGGCCTTTTTCAGCAGTAGTAGTGCAACTTACCAGGGGTTGGCAATGTAGGATTTGCATGCACACCAAACTTAGGGGGGTGATTATAATGGCGGTGGGACCGCCACATCATTCCGTCGGTGACGGTCCCACCGCCATCGGTGACTACATCACCGCCCGCCATATTACAATGGCGGGCGGTTCCCTGGCAGTCGGAAAGACCGATCGCCACGCACCCAATGGACTCCTTGAGCCCGCCTGTGCGGCGGAGGGGCTCGTAGTTCCTACAATGCTGGTGGTGTCTACCAGGCACCGCAGTAGGGATTACGATGTCCCTTACCCGCCAGCCTATCCATGGTGGTTCACCAGTCATAGAAAAGCTGGCGGAAAGGGACATTGGGGGCCCGTAGCAGGTCCCTTTACCCCCGGCCCCAGACATGGGACCTGGAGGGGCACCTATGGTGCCCCCTACATATCACTGCACCATGTGACACTGTCACGTAGTGCAGTGATATATGTAACATGTCCCTTTTTTACATTGCGGCGGGTGATGCAGCCATCAGCACCTGCCGCAATGTAAAAGGTAGGCATTGCGAACGCCGTAGTGGCGGTCGCATTGTAATGCCTGTCGTGGGGCCGCTGCTTTGTAGGCAAACTGTCCCATTCCCCAATTCGATGGCGGATGGACAGAAGTTCGCCTGCCATCGTAATCAGCCTCTAAGTTCACAAACTTCATGGTTTCTGCTTCGTGCACAAACACTTTTAACACTGCTTTCGGGCCACTGGAGTTATGCAGTGTTAGACTTGGCATCTTTTGGCGTGTTTCCCCTGACTTTTTGCTTTCTGACCTCCCGGTTTTGACTCTGTTTTTGCTGGTGTAATGATTCTGCGCACTTTCCTCACTGCGGTCCAGTGGGAAAGTGCAAGTGCTCCTGTATAAAATATATTACGTATTGGCGTTTCCATGATTGGCCTATTTGGTTTATGTGTCAGTCCCTTGTAAGGTGCACTGCGAGTGCCAGGGCCTATAGACCAAATGCTGTTGGTGGGCTGCAGCACTGGATTGTGCCACCCACGCAAACAGCCCGTAAAAGTGTAACTCGGGCCTGCCATCGCAGAGCCTGTGCGCAGCCTGGGGCTGCCATGTCGACTTGGCAAGTGCACACACTTGCAAGTCCCTAAACCTTCCCTTTGCTACATGTTAGTCACCCCTAAGGTAGGCCCAAGGTACCCCTGTGGGCAGGGTGCGTTGTATGCGAAAGGTAGGACATGCCCGGGTGTGTGCGGCATGTCCTGATAGTGAATTACAGCCTAGTTCGTTTTTCACTATTGCAAGGCTACCTGTTCCCCTAGGCCAGAACGGGCAGTTTTGATTATTACAGTTTATAATCCTAACTGACCCCGGGAACATGGTAGAAATTCGAGTTTAGTATGCCTGGACTCAGAATGATAAAATGCATCTTTTAGTGAAGTTGGTTTTAACATTCTGTGTTTGAAAATACCACTTTTAGAAAGTGGGTATTTTCTTGTCTAACCATCCAAGCCTGCCTCTGCGAGGTTGTGTATTCCTTGTCTGGAGTGTGAGTGACAGGGGCTGGGGGATGCCAGGAGACAGGGTGAGTCAGCACAGGGCTGAATAGCAAGATCTACATGTAGATGGGTGGGAGGGGTCGCACCTGGGCCCTGAATAGGACAGTGCCTTCCCTCCACAATGCTGGCTCCACCTCCTGTGGTGCGTCTGATGTCCCTGGCCTACTCACTGAAAGAAGGGACGGAGACTTGTCAACAAAGTGCTCCAGAACTGGTTTGGACTAGGCAAAGGCCTCTCTGCCTTCAGAGAACAAAGGAATTTGGGATATAAATATTGGGGCCCTGACCCCATGAATTTAGATCTCGCTGGAATCAAGGAACCTGCCAAGACGAAGAGCTGGAAGAGCTGCCAGGAGGAGTACTGCCCCTTTGCTGTGTTGTTGCTTTGTTGGGTTGGCCTGCAGCTGCTGCTTCTGCCTTGGGCAGTGAAAGGACTGGACTGAACTTTCTACAAACTTGTGCTGAGTATCTCCAAGGGCCTGAAACCGAGCTGGCCTCCTGTTAAGAAGTCTCAGGGACTACAAAGACTTCACAAGCCTCTGGGTACCGCTTCTGGAACGCTGTTTCAGTTGCCACAGAGGAAGGGAACTGCAACCGACTCCGTCAACCGAATCCATACCTGGCCGGTGACCTGTTTGCACCGCAGACCGCATCGCCCCGCTTCGCATCGCAACCCTGGTCTCACCGTGGCGACGTCCGACGCCGCCAACATCGAGCCGCTGCTTGCACCGTGACCTGTGGGCACCGCAGTTCGCATCGCTTCACTGAACCAGCCGGACCCGACCGACGCGGTCGCTGCAACTGGCTCAAGAGTCGTGACCGCACCGCATTTGGGGCACCGCTCGCACGTCTGCGACGCACCGCTCCGACTCGCACCGCTGTCCGACGCCAGCTCCCGCACTCCGGCTTGGTCGCCTGCATCGCAACCTGCCAGCACCACATCGAGCATCGTCTCACCCTGCATCGCACGCCTTGGACTCACCGACTCCGTCTACACGACGCTCATCGAGCCGCTGCCTGCACCGCATCAAGGGACACCGCACCTTGCATCGCTCCGGCTTGCACCGCAACCGCGACGAACGCCGACCGGCTCGTACACTCCGTACCAGCCACAACGAGAAAGGTACTGTAACCGAGTCTGTTCATGACTCTGCTGGCCCGTATCGACGCGGTCGGCTGGAACTGTTAGACTCTGTGGTTTTCAGCATCACGGTAGGCTCGGACGGAGCTACCGACTCGCACTGAACTTTGCTTTTGTGCTATTCCTGCAAAGAAGAAGTTACCGTATCAAGCATTCATTTTTAAAGTACAGTATTGTGGATTTTTGTCGTAATTGGTCTTGTCTTGAGTATATAAAATATTGGTTATTTTTCTAAACTGGTGTGGTGTCCGTTTGTAGTGCCTACACTGTATTACTGTTGGTTATGTGCAAATGCTTTACACACTGCCTCTGAATTAAGCCTGACTGCTCGTGCCAAGCTACCACGAGGGTGAGCAGGGGTTACTTCACGAGTGGAACACCCTTACCCTGACTAGGAAGAAGGGTCCCTACTTGGACAAAGGTGCAAGCCCTTGCCAACTAGAGATCCCATTTCTAACATGCAGCAATGGAGGCCAAAATTATGTCGCAGTGTTGACTAAATTATGCAGCAAAAAAAAAGGCTGCAGCATAATGCGGTACATTTTATGATACTTTGTTATTTTGACTTATTTATACATACTAACAGCCTCTGCAAAGCTTTTGCCTCATTAGTACCTGTGTAACATACAAATGCAGCAGTGAGAAAGGTAACCAGTCAACCTTTGCAAAGCGCCCTACACTTCACAGCAACATAAGTCACATTTCTTTTAGTAATTTTTGATCCGTTTGAGCTACAAAATAGTTTTGGGTGAAATTGTTAGATTATGCAGCAGATGATGTATTATGTGGCAAATATGGTACAGCCATAATTAAGTGGAAAACATTTTTCAAACTAGGATATTTTACCATTTATGTTGAACTGCACTTGTGGAATAAGTGAGTGGAAGTGCTGATGACAGAAACTGGGTGGATCCACTCTTCAGGCCGGAGATAAAATGCAGAAAGGGCCAGACTATCCACTCTGGCATTTCCTTTGTGGGCTGCAAGCTAAGGATGCCTAATTTAAGCTGATGGCTGCATAAGGGACCCAACTGCATTCTTTGTTAGAGACCGGTACCTTTTTTAAACCATCGGACTGTGAAACCGAACAAGAGAGAGAAATGCATCAAGGGGTGTGGGCAGAAGGAGGAAGGGAAATATGGAAAACAGAGAAAAGGGAGAAAGCAAAGATGAGAAAGAACCTGGAAGAGTGAGATAATGTGGCGGGAGAGTATGTTGGTGGATGAAGGAGGCAGGAGCTGAAATCAAATAGACAGCCTTGGTATTCAACAACCCAGCTCTTCCACGGATTCCCCAACAACCACCCTTTAACAATGCCCCTCAAGTCTCCAGAACCACTCTCTCAGATGAATTTAATTAGTTATATAGCACCACTCATACCAGTGCAGGGTGTCAGCACTTTACATCACTCACACTACACAGAGGCAGTCAATCATAGGTGTGTAAATCAGTGTATAGGAAATGTTACATAAAACTACAGGGTGTAGGAGTCGCATGTCATCCATACTTGTAGACAGTATTGTTTTAGAGTGCTTGGTCTGGATGTTGGAAAGTGGGTTATTAGTAGGGGCAAATATATATCTGTCCCCGGCAATAAGGCCACTACCTCAATATCTGGCTCAGTACCGGTCTTAAAAATTATTCTCATGCTCAACCCTTGGTAGCTTGGCTGTGAGCAGGCCGGCTTAACTTCAAAGACAGGTATGTAAAGCATTTAAAAATACCAATTCAGTAAATAAAGACACAACACACAATAAAAATCCAACACCAATTTATAAAAATAGGAAATATTTTTCTCTTTAAAATGAAAAAAATCCAATGTAGGGAACCAGGGATATGACTTTTTAAAGATTTAGCACTATATAGCACATAGCAACGTATAGCGCCTATTGGTACATCTGGTCACACTAGACCTGCTCAAAGTCAAAGTTTCAGGCCGACCCCGATGAAGCCCTGCGGGGCTACTCCTTGCGGTAGGTTTCGGTCAAAGTTTTTACCTTCTGACTTAGAAACTTTTCTGGAGCTTTTCTTCCCGTGTGTCCCTCGAAGTTCTCAGCCAGCGCTGATTCGGTGAGTATTCACCGGCTTGCCTTGCAACGAGCTTGCGGTCAAACTTATGGAAGTCCAACCTCTAGAGTTTTCCGGCGGGACGAGCCAGTGATCCAGGCCGGCACACAGTTGCTGGTGGGTGGCTTGGCTCTCATGGTTGGTCCCGGTCACCTTTTCTACGTTCGGAATTAGAAACTTTTACAAAGCTTTTTCTTGTGGGGTCCCTCGATGCTCTTCACTAGGCTGGATTCAGTGAGGGTTTGCTTACTTGGGTTTCCGCCTACAGCCGATCAAACTCTGGAAGTCGGACCCCTGGAGCTTTTCAGCGGGAGGAACCTGGACGGCAGGCCAACTCATGGTCGATGATTGCCAGCTTGGCTGGCCAGAGCGAGTCGGTCCACTTATGGAGCTTATTCCAAAGTTGCTCCAAACTTCTCCAAACCTCTGGAACTTCTTCCTGAAGTTTTCCAAAGGGTCTCAAAGTGTCCAAAACTTACTCCAAGGGTCTGGAATCTCCAAGATGGTCCTTGAAAGGGACTTCAGTTCCCACAATCCACTTTGACAAAACCCCTACAAATTTACTGGTAGTACTCCAGGCTAGGGATTCTTGATGGTGTTGGTCCAGGTGAGCTCTGTTAACCTTCAGCTTGCAGGGAGTCCACTCTTTAGTCCTTATGAAGCAAGGTAGTCCACAGGGCTGTAATTCCAGATTGTGCAATAGGTGCAATCTTCAGAGTCCAGGGCCTGGTTGGTGCAAATCAAACTCCTCAGCAGGGACCCGTCTTCTCGCATGTTTCAAGCAGCATCATCTGAGAGGCTCTGTCCCTCTCAGATACTTATTCCAAGTTCTCTGGGTCAAGAAGCAGGTCACTCCTGTCGAATGAGGTGCAGGGCAACGCTCCAGGGTATGACCACATCCTTTAAAGTGTGGCATTATTTTCTCACAGAGAGCACCATTTCTCCAAAATTCATCATGGCTGATTTTCCAGCAGAGGGAGCAGAACTAACTTAACCAGCCTAGAGGATGGCTTCATCTACATAGGTCCACTCCCCTTACATCTGGGAATCCATCCTTAATCCCCCCCATCCGGCTGTGGGGAAGGGGGGAGAGGTGTAAATGGAAGTGATTTCTCCAGCTTGTCTCCTCCTTCCCTTGAAGAGCATTATTTACTACTCCTCCCCCTGGCTCTGGCATTCCCATGCCCAGCAAACTCTCCTCCCAGAAAGGCTTCCTAACCCCAGGGGCCATTTATCACCTCTTCAAACAGCCAGGCGAATCCACTTACCTCTGACCAATAAAGGCAGAGCACTAGAGGGCTGAATTGTGGCTTACAGACAAGAAAGTCGTATAACTTCTTGTCTGTACATTTTAGAATAAATTCAACAATACCACATTGTTGCCTTTATCATTAACATTCTTCTGAGTCATTTAATGCTAGTTTTATGGCTTTACTTTCTCCAGATATTAATTAATAACCTCTTGCAATGTTAACCTATGTGCTGGGGAACTGCAATGGAAAAATGAACTGGCCAATTTCTCCAATACCAGGGCCTATATAAGGACCCTGCTTATACCTACAGGACACCCCACCCCTGGAACACCTAGGAAAGACTTTAGGGGTTCTGATTATATCAAAATATTGCAGATCCTCACTTTACAGTGCTCCTAGCACAAAAGTCGATTTTGGGAAGCACTTTACTACAACGTAGGCAGTGAAATGTGCAATTTCACTAAACCCAGGGCATATAAAACTCATTTTATTAGGGTCCTTCTTGTAGATACCTGACCCCCCCACCCCTAGGACACCTAGGTGAAACCGTGGGGATACCTAATATGCCCCAACATTGTAGTTTATCAATTTGTAAGTGCCCCAAACTCAAAAGTCAAGTTTGGGCACAATTTGCATTTTAAAAGCTGTCCTGCAACACACGCCTGCTTTTAAACTGACCTCGGGCTTCAGCAGTGCACACATGCAAGCGCAGGAAGGGCTGCTGGCCTCTAAACTGCCATGCCCTATTATATACTAGGGACTTAAAGGTAGTTCTAATCCCCCTGCCCTATTATGTACTAGGGCCTTATAGGAGAGGTCATGCCAATCATAGGGGTACCCTAACCCATAGTGTACCCTAGTGTATGTAGGTGTTTTCACTGTATTTGTAAGTGTCTCTTTCAGCATAGCACTGGCCCTGGGCCTGGTTAGGCAGAGCCCAGGGTCAGTCAGTCAGGTACCACCAGAACCAGTCAGCAAAAAAAAGTTGGGGAGTGCCCAGGGCACAGGTTGGCTTTGCAACACTAGAGAAGCACAAACTCAGAATTTAAAACATAACACCATGGGGGTTCTCTTTAATAATCAGAATTGATTTCCATCCTAATGAACCCATTTTCCAACATTAGAATAATGAAAGACTGGGGAAAAATCATAATACTCTAATCTATACCTTGCAGTTTTCATGCAGCTCTTTGATGACGGTTAAGAGCTCACTGTTCAATGTTAGGATTTTAACTTATAAACTGCAAATAGCAAAATAATCTCTCAGACAAAAGAAGTAACTCACTGACCTATTTACATTATATGCATTTTGTGATCTGCATGTTACACGTTCTTTGTAGCAGGCATAGTAACACACTGTGGCTACCTTACCATGAGTCAAAACGTCCACTAGACAAACCTCTGATCTCTCTCAATAAAGGACATTAATCACCAAAGTAATCTTCACATTTTTATTATTGCTTGCTGGAGACCAGGAATGCAGCAGCAGGTACTTTTCAAACCATAATGCACTTGCAAACACGACGCCCTCACCCGAAGTCGGCGACCTTTGTTTGCTTGGTGCATGAAGATGCAAGATTCATATACATGTTTTTTTTAACATTTGGTCTGATTACTATGTAATGTAAATAACAATAAAGCATACATGCAAACTGTGACTGCATGCCTGCTTTTCTCAATATTTCACTTCAAAACTATGCGATTGTATTTGTTTAACGGGTGATGATTTGTATAGGGCCACTGGAAAGTCCACAAGATTGTCCCTGTCCCCCCCAGAATTTTAGTGTCTCCTACGCCCCTGCCTACACACACATGCCCACATATCTGATGTGCGTTTCCGAGGGTCGTGCAAATAGGAGGATGGGTTTGGAAAAACACACAGAGCTATGTCAGATGTGAAAGAGGTCAGACATACATTGCAAGGCACCTGCCTTCACTCTCCCGAGTATGGTGCAGCTATGCAAACAGCCGCGGTCCGTGCAGGTAACAGCGGTGGGGCGGTGGGGCTGCGTTGGGGGGGGATTTCGAGGGACGATGCCGAGGGGAAATTAATTATTTATTTAATTTTCCCTCTGCATCGTCCCTCGAAATCCCTTCAACGCGGCCCCACCGCCCCACCGCTGTTACCTGCACGGACTGCGGCTGTATGCAAATTAGCTGCACTTCACTCTCCAGCTATTCTCCAGCGAGTTACCCCAATATATCGGTTTGCTGCACACCCCCGACGCCAGAGGGCTCTTGACAAAACACTCTCTAACAGACTTGAACTTGCTAAAAAGGGCTAAGAAGTTGCCCGAAGCGATTCCAGCCGAGGTGCAGCCGGACAACCAAAACGAATTAAAAAAGTCACCAAAAATTGCAAGTAATTGATCTACTAAAGGCATACAGGTGTGTTGCTAAATTCTCCATTGAAAACAGGTTTTGTTAGGTTTCTGAATTACATACAGAAAATATGATATCCAAACATGTGTGCATCCAACCTCAACCACTTCTCCTGAGGGTGTTTCTATAAATAGCAGAGAACAGAAACAAATGCTGATGAACAGGATAGGTTGTTGAAGAGCCATCTTTGAAAGTACACGGCTAGTCATAATTTATGATTTACCCCTGTCAAGTAAAAAGGGGTATTTAAATAGTTAACCTCTCTTGTTCTCGCAAGCAGACTTCTGAGGGAAGAGAGGACAGGAAGGTGAGCAATCAGAATAGGCAGACTGCAGACAATTCTTACAGACAGTAAACAGTTACAGCAGAAAACATACCTTGGCGTTGTCTTGAATATCTTTTCTTCTTGCCCAAATAACAACCAAAACATAAATGACGACGATGCAGCCAACAGTGGTAACTACCACTGGGTTATCCACAAAGGTGGCAAAGAGTTCTAATGTTTTGGTGACGTCAATAGCATTGGGCATCACAAAGAAGGAGCTTCCAAAGAAAGTGAGGTGGGTGCAGAGGCACTGGGTGCTGCTCGGAGTAGTTTTCGGGCCTACCTAAAAGTCAAGAAGTTAGAATAATTATGTAAGTAACACAATTGTTTTTTTTATTTTCTCATTCTGTACTTCATATTTTCGCCTGTTGTCCATCTTGGACATTTTGAGTTGTTACAATTAATATTCATTCCATACTTTATCATCTAAGGAATTGGGTAAAAGCAAGAGATTCTGACGTTCTAAGGAGCACATCAAGTACAAAACATGAGAGCCATTTTGGATCTTCACTTATTCTCATGTCCCAAAAGTTCTACCTTATTTATGTCTTTCATCAATGTGCTACAATGTGATTTTTTAATTGGAAAATGTTGTGGTGATTGTGTCTTACACCGTTAAACACACTGATAGAGAGGGGGAGGCAAATCACCGCACATCCTCCCTGAATGAAACACTCAAACACAACAAGGTATGGTACCTCAATCAAGCAAGATAGGGACTTTTTTCCTATTTGAAAATTGAAGTCGGAGCCCTATTTGTACGTCACAGGAATTCCCTCAGATTACGTGGGAAGACCAATCTTTTGAAAGAGAAAGCCTCACACACAGATTGTGTCATGCTTCATCATAGGCAAGCATTCCCCACCCTGGTAGGACAATGCCACCAAGGCAGACTCCCCCTCCTGATGGACTTTAAGGAAGGAGGAAGTTCTTAGATAATGGTTCAACTGGACAGATGGTGGGATCCAGATAAGTTATAAAATACCTTGAGGAACCAGGATGTATCACCTTTAATGTTGGGGACCTCAGGTATATCTAAAATCATCAAAGAGATGGCCAGTGAGGGCAATGGCTCAATCCATCTCCCTAAGCCAACCTTCTTTATGCCCCTATAGTTTTCCTACTCAGGTTTTGGGCATTCTTCAGGGACAAGGATCCCTAATGGACTGGCCTATTCGCCTAAAGCAAAGCTTGGTGAAACCAAGAATACAGGTGAATCCTACCTGCACATAAGTATATTACACCCTAATTTTAGTGGAAGCCAGCTCCCTGGCCTGGGAGGGGCGATGTCCTCTATAGTCACACTTGCATCAAGAGGCCATCGTGCCTGTCAACCTGCTATGACCCACTGATGTTACGGGTCATAATACCCAGGAACATCTTTCTGTTTTTTAACCCTGCCAAAGGACCTCAAAGTAAAACGGAGTTAGGATCCAGAAGGCAATTTTAATTCACACAAACAAATCCCTCATTCTTAATCAAGAGTTCCGCTTACAAACTGCATCGAGCCCACCCACCCACACTAGGTCTAGTGGGTGAGGATCCAATGATGAAGCATGACACAGGTAGTGCCTGTGGGTGAAGATCCTACTATAATATCGAAGATATGCTAGGATCCCATTAATTTACCTGGGTGTGGATCCTACAAATTTCTCAACAAATGTCAGGAACCGCAACTGATCTTTCAGTAGAAAAGGATCACAACAGAAAAGGTTAAACCTCCTTTGTGTAGTTACTGGTGGTGATATATGGACAGTGGCACTACGTGTTATATCTGGGACCTCTTACATTGCCCATATTCTTTTTTCTCAAACAAACCAAAACAGACAACATGGACATTGGAAGAAAACGTTCTACTTGACTTGTTTTATGAGTTCTGGAACTTGTATTGAAATGGTTACAGGTGCAAACAGGGCTGGAGTGGGAAAACAAAATCAGCTCTGGCAAAAATGCTCAAAACTAGCTCCGCTCCCTACCCTCCCTCTCCACGCTCTAGCTCTCTTTTTCCATCCATCCATTCTCACTCTCTACTTTTCACCTCTCTCTACTCCCTCTCTGATGTTTCTCACCCTCTACCTCTCTCCACTCCTTTCTTTCTTGAGGCACCCCAGCATCTGCTGCAATTAACCACCCTCTCCCTCTCTCCACTCCTCTCTTTCTTGAGGCAGCCCCAGCATCTTCTGCAATTAACCACAGGTATCTGGAGAAAGTGACAGGGGATCCAGGAGCGGCTTTGCACTTTCAAAACTGGCCTTCAAGGCTCCAGTCCACTGGGAAAATGCCACATTGAATAGAAGGCCAGTTTGTCCCTTCTTTTAGCACTTAAGTCACAGATGACCAATATTGGACCGTATCATGGTCTGACAGGTCTGCCTCTTACTCCTGGGAAGGAACTTTCCCAGTAATGGGCCCTGCTGAAAAAATTAACCTTGCAGCCTTCCAGGGAGTCCAGGTATGAACTGGGTTAGTCTGTTAAACTTGGCTACCTCAAAGATGTGGGACAGAGACATCCTTGGCTTATGAACAATATACCATTTAAGTTTAGTCGGGAAGTGTCCCTGGATGATGAGCCGACAGATTTCTGCGTCAATGTTCCTGATGTTGAAGTAGCTGAATCAACGCCAGTGAACCCTTCCTGGCCATGTTACGCCTGATGTAGAGTAAAGCACATGATGTCCTTACTGTTCTCTTGGCACAATTATGCCCTGAAGTAATTGCAACTGTCAATCTGTTACCTTTGTTGGGAAATGACTCAACCGTATAATAGACATTCTCTTTGGAAACGTGTAGCCTATGGGACCTCCTCACTAAATTGATTTCAATACTTAAAATATAATTGCTCTGGGCATTATGTCTATCTGAGGCTTCGGGATGATGAACCCTTCTGAGCTTGAAATGCCAGAATAGAGGACTAGAATGCAACCATGTGGTGAGTTGTTGACGAGAGTGCTCTGAGAACAACATCCAGCTGTGCACCCTACTCCATTCGTCAATACCCATTCTTCTTGCTTGCATTTGGGACTACCAAACAAAAACATCACCAGATGTTTGGTCTCGCAGGTCAAGAAGCAGAGTGTAGCACATGCCAATGCAAGCAGATGGCCAAACACACACACACACCAATGCATCCACACACTCACACACACATGCTGAAGTTGCCATCAGAATTAGTGTTTCTCATTACAAAGAAGAGAAACCTAGAAAACTCAATTCCTCGCTATCAACATGATACTGTTAAAATGACCAGGCTAAACTGAGAGTACAATATTATGGCTGTCATGGTAGAGTAGGTGACAAGTACACAAAATGTTTAACTCTGATTAGATCAAATTAAAAGTCTTTCAAAATTCCCTTCACAGTAAGTAGCTGGGTCAAAGTCGGCCAGCACAACTTGACAAGCTACATCTAAATGTACTCCCTAAAATTACATTATTTATGTCCATCTTCTGGTAGATCCTAGAGGTGAGCTATCAAGGTAACTTAACTCACATATTCTTTCAAACAATATTAAATGCTTTGAATTCCATAAATCACTTAATAAAAATAAGTATGTCAACTCCACCAACACAGCCAGAAGTCAGTTTACCTCTGGGGGTTGACATCTGTAATGAATTCCTGATCTGTGTAAACTACCATTTGCTAGTGTGGTTTATTACAATTACACTCAAGTACTGCACTGACCGTGATCCTTGAGAGGTGAAATGTCCAAATGTTTAGCCATCCTGACCAAATCCTATTGACTACCTGTCAGAAATGTGAAGGCCCCCCCCTTAAAATTGCCAGAAAACCCACCAAACCTAACCAGCTGGCACTAGGTTTATGTCTTCCCAAAAGTGGCTCACACATGGTCATGCACTCCTTCCCTGTTTCCGTACCTTGAGCCACTGGGAGTACCCAGGTTTGGGGGAATAAACAAAATGAGTCTTCCCAGACTGGGATTGCCAGAAAGCTCCAGCACTGGAGAATCAGTTTCATTTACAGCTGGACACATGAATAGTAACTCAGCCGAATTCCAAAAATAAAATATTCTGTCTTCAGATTGTCCCTTGTTCCCCTGCAACTCTTCTCAGAGTATGTCTCCTCAGACTGAGTCTTAAATTTAAGTTTACGTCCCCCGTTCTCCTGAGCGGATTGATTTACTGACCATTCACTCTTGCACTTAATAAATGTTAATTTCGATGCGTTCCAAATTCTAAAAGTATGGGCCAATGTTATTCACAACTTCTTAAATTAATCCAATTGTTTCAAATTTGGCGTCAGATATCCTTGATAATCTTTTCCTGGATGCACTGATTTTTCATTTGAACTCAGGCCTTCATCTCACTGGGGCTCTTTGTCCATAACCCTCGCAGACAGTCAGCACCGAGACCCTTAGATCATCAGATGCCTCTTGCACGTCACATACAGACACAACGTGAAATACAAGCATGTTATTTGACATTCTTGTGGCCAAATCCTTACTCACTTACTGGTAGGACAAATAGTTCTGGGGTGAGGGCCCGAACTGTCCGCCTTCTGGAGACTCTACTTTGTTGTGGTGTATTCTTCATACATTTGGATTAGCACTGCACTGCACATGCAGAGTCAGATCACAACAATTTATCACTCCAGTGAAGAATTATTTTTCTTAATGAGTAAGGGTTTGGCCACAAGAATGTCAAATGACATGCTTGTATTTCACGTTGTGTCTGTATGTGACGTGCAAGAGGCATCTGATGATCTAAGGGTCTCGGTGCAGACTGTCTGCGAGGGTTATGGACAAAGAGCCCCAGTGAGATGAAGGCCTGAGTTCAAATGAAAAATGAGTGCATCCAGGAAAAGATTATCAAGGATATCTGATGCCAAATTTCAAACAATTAGATTAATTTAAGAAGTTGCGTATAACATTGGCCCATACTTTGAGAATTTGGAACGCATCGAAATTAACATTTAAGTGCAAGAGTGAATGGTCAGTAAATCAATCCGCTCAGGAGAACGGGGGATGTAAACTTAAATTTAAGACTCAGTCTGAGGAGACATACTCTGAGAAGAGTTGCCAGGGAACAAGGGACAATCTGAAGACAGAATATTTTATTTTTGGAATTCGGCTGAGTTACTATTCATGTGTCCAGGTGTAAATGAAACTGATTCTCCAGTGCTGGAGTTTTCTGACAATCCCAATCTGGGAAGACTAATTTTGTTTATTCCCCCAAACCTGGGTACTCCCAGTGGCTCAAGGTGCGGAAACAGGGAAGGAGTGCATGACCATGTGTGAGCCACTTTTGGGAAGACATAAACCTAGTGCCAGCTGGTTAAGTTTGGTGTTTTTTCTGACATTTTTAAGGGGGGCCTTCACGTTTCCAACAGGTAGTCAATAGGATTTGGTCAGGAGTGCTCAACATTTGGACATTTCACCTATCAAGGATCACAGGCAGTGCAGTACTTGAGTGTAATTGTAATAAACCACACTAGTAAACAGTAGTTTGCACAGATCAGGAATTCATTGCAGATATCAACCCCCAGAGGTGAACTGACTTCTGGCTGTGTTGGTGGAGTTGACATAGTTATTTTTATTAAGTTATTTATGGAATCCAAAGCATTTAATATTGTTTGAAAGAATATGTGAGTTAAGTTACCATTATGGCTCACCTCTAGTATCTACCACAAGATGGACATAAATAATGTAATATCAGGGAGTACATTTAGATGTAGCTTGTCAAGTTGTGCTGGTCGAATTTGACCCAGCTACTTACTGTAAAGGGAATTTTGAAAGACTTTTAATTTGATCTAATCACCTACTCTACCATGACAGCCATAATAATCTACTCTCAGTTTAGCCAGGCCATATTAACAGTGTCATGTTGATAGTGATGAATGGACTTCCCTAGGTTTCTCTTTGTAACGAGAAACACTACTTCTGATGGCAACTTCAGCACATGTGTGTGCATGTGTGTGAATGCATGTGTGTATGTGTGTATGTGTGCTTGGCTGTCTGCTTGCATTGGCATGTGCTACACTCTGCTTCTTGACCTGCCAGACCAAACATCTGGTGATGTTTTTGTTGGTAGCCCAAAAATGGGCGGTGATGAATGGAGTAGGGTGCAGAGCTGGATGCTGTTCTCAGAGCACTCTCGTCAATGACTCACCACATGTTTGCATTCTAGTCCTCTATTCTGGCATTTCAAACTCAGAAGGGCTCATCATCCCGAAGCCTCAGATGGACATTATGCCCAGAGCAATTATATTCTAAGCATTGACATTAATTAGCTGAGGAGGTCCCATATGCTAAACTTTCGCAAAGAGAATGTCTACTATACCGTTGAGTCACTTTCCAACAAAGGGAACAGATTGACAGTGGCATTGACTTCAGGGCATAAATGTGCCAGAGAACAGTAAGGATTTCATGTGCTTCACTCTACACCAGGCCAAACATGGCCAAGAAGAGCACACTGGTGTTGATTCAGCTTCTTTAACCTCAGGAGCATTGGCACAGAAACCTGTCGGCTCATCATCCAGGGACACTTCCCTACTAAACTTAAATGTTATATTGTTCATAAGCCTAGAATGTCTCTGTCCCACATTGTTGGAGATGGCTCTTTTTGCAGGGTTATCGCCAAACCTTTTGCTTCTTCCTCCTGTTTTTTCCTGACCTGCTGTTGTTGGTTTTAAGACTCTGGGCACTTTACCACTGCTATTCAGTGCTAAAGTGCATATGCTCTCTGTGAAATTTGTATTATGGATTGGTGTTTCCATGATTGGCATATTTGATTTACTAGTCAGTCCCTAGTACAGTGCACTGTGAGTGCCCAGGGCCAGTAAATCAAATGGTACTAGTGGACCTGCAGCACTGATTGTGCCACCCACATGAGTAGCCCTGAAAAGGTAACTCAGACCTGCCACTGCAGAGTCTGCGCGCAGTTTGTAACTGCCATGTCGACTTGGCAAGTGCACCCACTTGCCAGGCCCTATCCTTCCCTTTTCTTACATGTAAGTCACCCCTAATGTAGGCCCAAGGTACCCCTGTGGGCAGGGTGAAGTGTATGTGAAAGGTAGGACATGCCCTTATGTGTGTGGCATGTCCTGATAGTGAAATACTGCCAATTTTGTTTTTCACTATTGAAAGGCTATCTGGCCCATAGGAAAGCATGGGAGTTAATTTATAACATCTTATAAATATAACTCCCCATTGGGACCAGATAGGAAAATAAAGTTTAGTATGCCTGAACTCAGAATCTAAAGATGCATCTTTTAGTAAAGGTGATTTTTACATTCTGTGTTTGAAAATACCACTTTTAGAAAGTAGGTATTTTCTTGCTTAGCCATCCTGTGTGCCTCTGCTAGGATGTGTATTGACTGTCTGGCTTTGGAGTGACAGGGGTTGGGGAGGTGCATTCTCTCAGATGGCCACTGGGGGGGTTGATGTGTGTCCTGCCTTTCCTGAATGAGTCAGGGCTGGGCTGAAAAGACCTGGGCTGCATTCAGAGTAGTGGGAGGAGTTTTCACTAGCACCTGAATAGGCCCGGTCGGCATTTAGAGTGGTGGGAGGACATTTCCCTTGCACCTGAATAGACCCTGTCTGCCTTAGACAGTGCTGTCTCCACCCCCTGCCAGGAAGCTGGACCAGAGAGGACAGAACTGGTTTGGACTAAGCACAGACACTCTCTGCCTGAGAGGACAAAGGAATTTGGGGTATAAATATTGGGGCCCAGACCCCAGAACTTTAGATCACTTCTGGGAATCAAGAGGAACCTTTGCCAAGAAGAAGAGCCGGAGAAGCTGAGGAGAAATACTGCCCCTGTGCTGTTTTGATGTTTGGGGTTGGCCTGCAGTGGCTACTTGCTGCCAAGGAAAGGAGAAAGGACTTTGCTGTTTGCTGCGTCCCGTGCTTGAGGAAGATCTCCAAGGGCTTGAATTGAGTTTGCCTCCTGTTCTGAAGTCTCAGGGACACAAAGACTTCACCACCAGCTCCCTTTAACTTCCTGGCTGGGAGTTCTGACTTGCTAAGAGGTGCCTGCTGTTGTTTTGGACCTCTGGAGGCTGTTTGCCGCTGGGAGCTGGAAAAAGTAACGCAACTTCGAGAAGAGCGACGCATCCGCACCTGTTTCTGATGCATCGCCGAAGAAATCGTCGCATCGCCTGCCCGCAGCTCAAGAAATCACAGCACGCCACATCCAGTGCACCGATCTCCGAAGTCTGAGATCACAGCACCGATTCCGACGCAAGGCCTGCTGTGCGGCTGCAACAACCCACGCATCATCCCGGATCGTCGCATCACATCGAGGCGCCAAGTCTGTCGCATCGTTGGGGGACGCAGTAAGAAACCGACGCATCACCTCCCCACGCAATAAGAAACCGACGCATCACCTCCTCTCCGGTAAGGAACAGATGTATCACATCCCCTGTGCAGCAGTAAGGAACCAACGCATCACCTCCCCCGGAGCAAGGAACCGACGCATCACCTTCCCTGAGTGTAAGGAACTGACGCATCACCTTCCCTGCGACCCTTTTTGTTTGTGTGCGCGACGCATCCAAGGTACTTTGTGTGAAAAGTGTTGCATCTGCAATTTGCTTTGAACTGAACTATTTCTACCATTTGAAAGTCATATTTTTATTACTGTATTATGGAATTTTGTTGTGTTGGTCTTGTTTGGTTTAGATAAAGATTACTTATTTTTCTAAACTGGTGTGGTGTTCATTTGTAGTGTTTTCACTGTATTGCTTTATGTGTTCACAAATGCTTTACACACTGCCTCTGAGATAAGCCTGTCTGCTTGTGCCAAGCTACCAAGGGGGTGAGCAGGGGTTATTTTAGAAGTGTATCCCCCTTACCCTGACTAGAAGCAAGGGTCCCTATTTGGACAAAGGTACCTACCTCAGCCAACTAGAGACCCCAATTTCTAACACACATCTTGGAGGTAGCCAAGTTTAACAAACTCCCCCAGGTTCATACCTGGACTCCCTGGAATGCTGCAAGGTTCATCTTTTCAGCAGGGCCCATTATTGGGAAAATTCCTTTCTAGGAGTAAGATGACTGAAACTTCAGTTACCTAAGTGCTGGAGGGTACAGCACTAGGCTAGTTTAAGCCATGGTTTGGCAGATTTCGTCAGTATTTCCTAGCCTCAAATTATCTCAGCATCTGAGACTGAGGCTGGAAAGGCAGAGGAGTGCTACAATTTGGAACCACTGGATTCAAGCGAGCAGTAGGCGTCCCATAGCAAGTTATGAATGTTGGGCTATCACCCCTTTTGAGAGAGTTGGCGCACACATGAAACTCGGTTCAAAGATCAGGGGATGAAGACTGCCACCTTCAAAGCACCCAGCAGGTACTAAGCCACACAGGGAACACATATATATGCACCAATCAATTCACTCAACCTGTGACTGACACAAAAACTCGAATTCCACACACTGCCTCATGTGGCCTGCAAGTGCCTTACTTTCTTTTTGACAACCACCCTAGTGAAGGTGAGACAGTGTCCTAGGTCCTGAAAGGCAATGTGACAAAAAAGCCTCTATACCGCTATGGAGAGTGGACTAGTACCCAAATCTCAGTGGATGGGAAACGTATTAATGAGGAACATCAGAGGATTAGATTCTTAAATGGGCTCTCACTCCTCTAAACTACAGGACTTCTATTGCCAGATTGAGTGTGGTGGTGAATGTCAGACCACCATGGTAATTAAATGCATTTGGGAGATCCAGCTATCTAAATGGTCATGGTAGAAGCTCTTTGATTTCGCCTGATCCAGCCAGAGAGATGGTTTGTGTTGGGCCACTACTGTATCCTGGACCAAGTTTTCATTAAATATCAGTGCATGGCACTCACCCAGCATATGGAGAATCTTTATTTGGTAATGTGGAATTAGATTCCTGAACTAACAAAGCCAAGTGGTGGCACTAATGTAAATAGCTTACAGTATGTTCGGGTGGGCTCAGCAAATCCCCACGCACACCTTCACTTCCACATCTACAGACCCTAATTCAAACATATTAGCCTTGTCTTGTTAATGATAGATGCTTGAGACATTTATGCTATTTCTCACCATCCCTTGCCACTTGGGAGGTCAGGTTCCAGACAGTGGTGAGGAGAGGAAAAGTGGCTAGATGTGGAGGCAGCACAAACCTAGGCCTACTGGAGATGGTCAAGGGAAGGCAGAGGTTAGAAGGAATGAGCCTTGGATATCTTTCCTTTGGAGTGTGTGTATGTGGAGAGCAGATCTCAGTTTCTCTGCAGTGTTGGGAGCACAGTGTTCTTGCTGGCGCATTATTGGGTACCATGGTTAGTGTGCCTTGGCTGTGCCAAGTAGATTGTTGTCAAAAGTGTGATGGAGAGGAGTGCCCCCAGCATGTTCTTGGGGTGATTAACAGCGCCTGCTGCTGGTGGATTGTTGTGTGCCATAATGGTTGTGACGGAAAAACAAAAGGGGGGTTTTCGTCCAAGAGACGCCAGGTATGGACGTATTTTGAAAGTTACAAAAAAGGAAACCTGGCTGTCAAATTGTATGTCGCTATTTATTAAAGCGAAAGAAAGCAAAAACATCAATTCATATGCTTTCTGTGTATAAATCACATATCTTCATATTTTTTTATATATTTTTAGTAAAATCATTTAGTCCATGTCTAAGTCAAATACATTCCATATACATAACAGTGAAGAAACGTAAATCAACTTAAGTGCAAATATTGTGAACAACAAACAAATTAAATAAGTGCAATATACAAATTTACAAGGAATAAAGAATTACACCAGCACATATATTACTAAGCATCATTTGTTGTCTAGTAGTTCCTTAAAACAATATCTTTAAACTGATTAAACGGAACTACAGCCACACGGGAAAATACTACTCTGTGGGGCCCATTATACATCAAGCGCCCTCTCCAGATGTACAAATTATTCAAAATGCCCTCTGTGGCATGTTGTGGAAAATGCCGACGCGTTTCCAATCCCTAGAGTTAATCGCGGGATTTTCATCAGGGCTCAGAGCACGGTGTAACCTATGGGTGAAATTAAAAAGAATAATTACCTAATAATTTGTCCTATCTTAACTCTATACTGTGTTGTTATATCACTAACTATCACTTTTCAAGTACCTGAAGTTTATTGCGTTTTTTTCTATCGGAGATCAAAATCGCTCCTGTATCATGTATTCTTTTGAGTGGCAGGACCTGAAACAACCAGGATATTCTGTGTCAGAGCTATGAATCATGCTACTTTGTGTCTCTTAATCATAAGAGAAGCTCAGAAAACTCACGGTTAGTTCTACTTGAGAAGACCAGATTCGTTTTTCACTGCTGCTCAAAATTGAGGGGTGAATTAATAAAGTTTTCAACACCTACTTGATTTTCACATTAACTGCGAAAAAGAAAAACAAATGTGCAGTTGTTTATTGTTGCATCTCGAGAGATACATTTCAAAGGGAATCAGATAAAGTGGCAACTTGAATGCACTTACTTGTACGTTTTGTACACTCATTTTCAAAAACGCGTAAAGCGGCGTGTTGAATTATCGCACGCTGTGTTTCTGCAAAGAAAACACATTAAAGTTACCGCCTACGAGTGAAACGTTGTGCCGAGTAACCTTAACACAAATTGTCTCTTACAACAGCAGACTGCTGACTTACTTCGAGGTTATTCTCGATGGTGTTTAGACTGGTCCTCTCCCTCGTGGTTTTCACCGAAAGTGGTTGTTAATTTCAGTTTTGGCCCATATCCTGTTCAACAGGAAGTGTTGGGCATTCATCTTTGCGGGGAATTCTGGGAGTTGTAGTCATTCCACTGCTGGTTGGATTGAATGAATACTCCCAAGTCTCCATAATACCTTTATACACAAACATGGTGGTTATCATTTTTATAAAAGGGAGATTTTTAGAGAAATTTGCAGTATATTACAGTGTTTTACAGAGGACTCAACGCAAAACTTGGTGCAATTCTGCCATTTCATTTAACCCGTCTGTGACACAGTTATATTTCATAATTAAATATGTCTCTTTTTTTCGTAGTAGAGTTTCGACATCACCACCTCTCGATGGTTGTTTAATTAATGATAGCACCGTCCAAACAAACTCTTTCTCAGAATGTTGTTTGTCAATAAAGTGTGAAACCATAGGTGCAGTCAAAACTTTTTGTTTGATTCTTGATCGATGTTGGACCATCCTTTGGTTGATTTGCTGGGTGGTTTTGCTAATATACAGCTTTGGACAGGGACATTGAATGGCGTATACCACATTCTTAGTTTTACAATTAGTAAATTCTTTATGTACCCATTTGATAGAATTGTGTACAAATTCAGTGCCTTCAATAGTGCTGATACAAGCGGAACATGTTCCGCATTTATGGTGGCCTTCCACCGGAGCCAGATTCCACAATGTTCTTAAGTCAGTTTTGGGCTTAATACTTTTAGATCTGCTCGTATAATGTTCTCTCCAATACTTTTGTTCTTCTTCATTGCGAAGAGAGGTCTTTCCATTGGGCATTCTAAGCTCATAAGCAAGTCCCAATTATTTAAAATAATTTTCCGGAACTTATGGGTATGGGGGCCAAATGTAGATACACATACCAGTTTTTCAAGTGGTTCCTTAATCTTTTTACTTAAAAGTTCTTCTCTAGGTGTGTACCATGCCCTTTTTGTAGAATGTTTTAGCATTTTTCTCGGGTACCCTCTTTCTCTTAAGTGGTGGCATAGAATTTCTGCTTGTATCATAAAATCTTCTTTTCGAGTACAGTTGCGCCGAATTCTCAGTAGTTGGCTGTACGGGAGGTTATCTTTAAGGCTTCGAGGATGGAAACTGGAATAATGTAGAATGGTGTTTTTATCTGTGGATTTACGATGGAGTGTTGTAATTAACTTCTCATCTTGTACAAATACTTCAACATCTAGAAAGGTTAGGCGAGTCTGGTTTTTGGACATACTGAATTTAATATCAGGGTGTCTACTGTTCAGCCATTCAAAAAGGATTGAAGTAGATCATCTGTGCCCTCCCATAGGCACCATACGTCATCAATATAACGATGCCATGACTGCAAATTAGTACGGTATGGGTTGTTGTCGTAGATGAACCGTTCTTCAAACAGGGCCATAAAGAGCACCGCCATCTCTGGGGCATAGGGACACCCCATGGCAGTGCCCTTCACCTGCATGTAGAACGTATCATCAAACTTGAAATAATTCTTTTTCAAGGCTATTTTTGCCAAATCTAAAATAAAGTCAGTAGGGACCCTTTGAGGTTTTGGTCTTGTTTCTAAGAAATATTCAATAGATTCCAAGCCCTCATCTTGAGGAATCTGAGTGTATAGGGAGTTGACATCCAATGAGACCATCCATTGTTGTTTTGAATCAAAGTGGAGGCCCTCTATCTTTGTGATAAAATCAGTAGTATCTCGAAGATAAGATGGTACTTGTTCTAAAAAAGGTTTCAAAAAGACATCCACATACTTCGCTATCGGCTCTAATACCGAATCGCACCCTGAAACAATTGGTCTCCCAGGCGGTTGCTGCAAATCTTTGTGAATTTTCGGAAGAAAATAAATGACTGGGATTCTCGGATTTTTTTATTGAGAAAATCAAACTCCTTTGGACCGACAATTCCTTGTTCTAATCCCCAAGTGATTTTGTTGTGAATTTCACTTTGTATTTCTTTAGTGGGGTCTTCCATTAATTTTCTATACCACGTTGGATTGTGTATTTGGCTTTTTGCTTCTTCCAGATATTTATCTTTGGACCATAAGACAAGGGCTCCCCCTTTGTCAGCAGGTTTCACCACAATTTTATCGTCATTCTGTAAGTCCTTTAATGCTTGTTGTTGCTGTCTAGTGATATTTCTTTTAAAGAACTGTTTTTGCTTAGATAGTTTTGTGATAGATGACAATACTGCCTGTTCATAAGCCACTACTTCTTTTGGGATGCTTTGAGTTGGCGGGATGAAGCTAGAGCGATTCTTTAATCCCGATGGTTCAGGGTATTTCAAATTCTCTCTATCATGGAAGAATGTCTTAAGTCTGATTTTACGGCAAAATTCAAGAGCCTCAATCTTCAAGTTGACAAAATTCGTATTAGCCGTTGGCACAAATTTAATTCCCAACTCAAGGACAGACTGTTCATACTTAGTTAGATGTTTGGAAGATAAGTTCACAATAGTTGTTTCCTTTATGTCTTGTAAAAGTTCTTCCGGGTTCGCATTTCCCATGATTGTGGTTGGGGCTTGAATCGTACACGATTTCTCGGCGCGTCCTTCTCTAAAAAAGAGTTTTTCTATTAGATGGCCCTTCACGAGGATCCGATTCGCCTGACGAATCTGAGGAAGAGGTTTCCGAAAATGTAAGGAATCTATTTTTTGATCGGCCTTGATATTGAGTTAAGGCTCTTCGCGCCTCCACCTGTATGTAATAGTCTTCCTTTAAAAAAGGATACACGGTTTCAATCCTGAAATTTTTAAGATCTTTTTCAAATTTGGCCGTCTTAAAATTGATGGTGTTATCTTTAAAGGTGTGGATTTCTTTTTCTATTTTTT
The DNA here is from genome assembly GCA_963921515.1 of Calotriton arnoldi. NCBI lineage: Eukaryota > Metazoa > Chordata > Amphibia > Caudata > Salamandridae > Calotriton > Calotriton arnoldi. The sequence goes on from CAWUFW010002286.1 coordinate 1,633,114, forward strand.
CAATTAGAGTTTTTGCTTCGGTTACATTGTGATTATCATGAATAGCTTGGAACAAGGCATCAAGTTCTTCTGTTTCTTTAAGACAAATCCTCTGTGCCGTTTCTATGGTATGCACCATCAAATCACGACTACATTTGGTTAAGATGAAACTAAAACCCTTTTTGTACACTGGGTCCTCTGTAAAAATCACTGGTATGTTTTTAACTTGCAGGCCCCATGGAATGGTGCCTGCTTTGAGATGTTCAAGCAAAAAATGACCATGGAGTTCGGTCCTGATATGTTTTTTCTGGAGCCTAATTATTTTATCAGATTCATTGTGTTGTTTCGCTGTGGTACTAAGCGCTATAGAAGAAAAGGGGGACGGTCCAGCTACTAGAGCTTGAATGTGAGTTTCTGTAAAGGACAATGTATCTTTCTCAGACATTCTATTTCAGGCTGTCACAGCCTGTTTCTTAGAGTTTGTTATTTTTAGAACATAAGAAATTAATTCAATGCTGAACCCTCGCGGGAGTTACCCGCACAATTAAGGAAAAACAAAAGGGGGTTTTCGTCCAAGAGACGCCAGGTATGGACGTATTTTGAAAGTTACAAAAAAGGGGAAACCTGGCTGTCAAATTGTATGTCGCTATTTATTAAAGCGAAAGAAAGCAAAAAACATCAATTCATATGCTTTCTGTGTATAAATCACATATCTTCATATTTTTTTATATATTTTTAGTAAAATCATTTAGTCCATGTCTAAGTCAAATACATTCCATATACATAACAGTGAAGAAACGTAAATCAACTTAAGTGCAAATATTGTGAACAACAAACAAATTAAATAAGTGCAATATACAAATTTACAAGGAATAAAGAATTACACCAGCACATATATTACTAAGCATCATTTCTTGTCTAGTAGTTCCTTAAAACAATATCTTTAAACTGATTAAACGGAACTACAGCCACACGGGAAAATACTACTCTGTGGGGCCCATTATACATCAAGCGCCCTCTCCAGATGTACAAATTATTCAAAATGCCCTCTGTGGCATGTTGTGGAAAATGCCGACGCGTTTCCAATCCCTAGAGTTAATCGCGGGATTTTCATCAGGGCTCAGAGCACGGTGTAACCTATGGGTGAAATTAAAAAGAATAATTACCTAATAATTTGTCCTATCTTAACTCTATACTGTGTTGTTATATCACTAACTATCACTTTTCAAGTACCTGAAGTTTATTGCGTTTTTTTCTATCGGAGATCAAAATCGCTCCTGTATCATGTATTCTTTTGAGTGGCAGGACCTGAAACAACCAGGATATTCTGTGTCAGAGCTATGAATCATGCTACTTTGTGTCTCTTAATCATAAGAGAAGCTCAGAAAACTCACGGTTAGTTCTACTTGAGAAGACCAGATTCGTTTTTCACTGCTGCTCAAAATTGAGGGGTGAATTAATAAAGTTTTCAACACCTACTTGATTTTCACATTAACTGCGAAAAAAGAAAAACAAATGTGCAGTTGTTTATTGTTGCATCTCGAGAGATACATTTCAAAGGGAATCAGATAAAGTGGCAACTTGAATGCACTTACTTGTACGTTTTGTACACTCATTTTCAAAAACGCGTAAAGCGGCGTGTTGAATTATCGCACGCTGTGTTTCTGCAAAGAAAACACATTAAAGTTACCGCCTACGAGTGAAACGTTGTGCCGAGTAACCTTAACACAAATTGTCTCTTACAACAGCAGACTGCTGACTTACTTCGAGGTTATTCTCGATGGTGTTTAGACTGGTCCTCTCCTCGTGGTTTTCACCGAAAGTGGTTGTTAATTTCAGTTTTGGCCCATATCCTGTTCAACAGGAAGTGTTGGGCATTCATCTTTGCGGGGAATTCTGGGAGTTGTAGTCATTCCACTGCTGGTTGGATTGAATGAATACTCCCAAGTCTCCATAATACCTTTATACACAAACATGGTGGTTATCATTTTTATAAAAGGGAGATTTTTAGAGAAATTTGCAGTATATTACAGTGTTTTACAGAGGACTCAACGCAAAACTTGGTGCAATTCTGCCATTTCATTTAACCCGTCTGTGACACAGTTAAATTTCATAATTAAATATGTCTCTTTTTTCGTAGTAGAGTTTCGACATCACCACCTCTCGATGGTTGTTTAATTAATGATAGCACCGTCCAAACAAACTCTTTCTCAGAATGTTGTTTGTCAATAAAGTGTGAAACCATAGGTGCAGTCAAAACTTTTTGTTTGATTCTTGATCGATGTTGGACCATCCTTTGGTTGATTTGCTGGGTGGTTTTGCCAATATACAGCTTTGGACAGGGACATTGAATGGCGTATACCACATTCTTAGTTTTACAATTCGTAAATTCTTTATGTACCCATTTGATAGAATTGTGTACAAATTCAGTGCCTTCAATAGTGCTGATACAAGCGGAACATGTTCCGCATTTATGGTGGCCTTCCACCGGAGCCAGATTCCACAATGTTCTTAAGTCAGTTTTGGGCTTAATACTTTTTAGATCTGCTCGTATAATGTTCTCTCCAATACTTTTGTTCTTCTTCATTGCGAAGAGAGGTCTTTCCATTGGGCATTCTAAGCTCATAAGCAAGTGCCAATTATTTAAAATAATTTTCCGGAACTTATGGGTATGGGGGCCAAATGTAGATACACATACCAGTTTTTCAAGTGGTTCCTTAATCTTTTTACTTAAAAGTTCTTCTCTAGGTGTGTACCATGCCCTTTTTGTAGAATGTTTTAGCATTTTTCTCGGGTACCCTCTTTCTCTTAAGTGGTGGCATAGAATTTCTGCTTGTATCATAAAATCTTCTTTTCGAGTACAGTTGCGCCGAATTCTCAGTAGTTGGCTGTACGGGAGGTTATCTTTAAGGCTTCGAGGATGGAAACTGGAATAATGTAGAATGGTGTTTTTATCTGTGGATTTACGATGGAGTGTTGTAATTAACTTCTCATCTTGTACAAATACTTCAACATCTAGAAAGGTTAGGCGAGTCTGGTTTTTGGACATACTGAATTTAATATCAGGGTGTCTACTGTTCAGCCATTCAAAAAGGATTGAAGTAGATCATCTGTGCCCTCCCATAGGCACCATACGTCATCAATATAACGATGCCATGACTGCAAATTAGTACGGTATGGGTTGTTGTCGTAGATGAACCGTTCTTCAAACAGGGCCATAAAGAGCACCGCCATCTCTGGGGCATAGGGACACCCCATGGCAGTGCCCTTCACCTGCATGTAGAACGTATCATCAAACTTGAAATAATTCTTTTTCAAGGCTATTTTTGCCAAATCTAAAATAAAGTCAGTAGGGACCCTTTGAGGTTTTGGTCTTGTTTCTAAGAAATATTCAATAGATTCCAAGCCCTCATCTTGAGGAATCTGAGTGTATAGGGAGTTGACATCCAATGAGACCATCCATTGTTGTTTTGAATCAAAGTGGAGGCCCTCTATCTTTGTGATAAAATCAGTAGTATCTCGAAGATAAGATGGTACTTGTTCTAAAAAGGTTTCAAAAAGACATCCACATACTTCGCTATCGGCTCTAATACCGAATCGCACCCTGAAACAATTGGTCTCCCAGGCGGTTGCTGCAAATCTTTGTGAATTTTCGGAAGAAAATAAATGACTGGGATTCTCGGATTTTTTTATTGAGAAAATCAAACTCCTTTGGACCGACAATTCCTTGTTCTAATCCCCAAGTGATTTTGTTGTGAATTTCACTTTGTATTTCTTTAGTGGGGTCTTCCATTAATTTTCTATACCACGTTGGATTGTGTATTTGGCTTTTTGCTTCTTCCAGATATTTATCTTTGGACCATAAGACAAGGGCTCCCCTTTGTCAGCAGGTTTCACCACAATTTTATCGTCATTCTGTAAGTCCTTTAATGCTTGTTGTTGCTGTCTAGTGATATTTCTTTTAAAGAACTGTTTTTGCTTAGATAGTTTTGTGATAGATGACAATACTGCCTGCTCATAAGCCACTACTTCTTTTGGGATGCTTTGAGTTGGCGGGATGAAGCTAGAGCGATTCTTTAATCCCGATGGTTCAGGGTATTTCAAATTCTCTCTATCATGGAAGAATGTCTTAAGTCTGATTTTACGGCAAAATTCAAGAGCCTCAATCTTCAAGTTGACAAAATTCGTATTAGCCGTTGGCACAAATTTAATTCCCAACTCAAGGACAGACTGTTCATACTTAGTTAGATGTTTGGAAGATAAGTTCACAATAGTTGTTTCCTTTATGTCTTGTAAAAGTTCTTCCGGGTTCGCATTTCCCATGATTGTGGTTGGGGCTTGAATCGTACACGATTTCTCGGCGCGTCCTTCTCTAAAAAAGAGTTTTTCTATTAGATGGCCCTTCACGAGGATCCGATTCGCCTGACGAATCTGAGGAAGAGGTTTCCGAAAATGTAAGGAATCTATTTTTTGATCGGCCTTGATATTGAGTTAAGGCTCTTCGCGCCTCCACCTGTATGTAATAGTCTTCCTTTAAAAAAGGATACACGGTTTCAATCCTGAAATTTTTAAGATCTTTTTCAAATTTGGCCGTCTTAAAATTGATGGTGTTATCTTTAAAGGTGTGGATTTCTTTTTCTATTTTTTCAATTAGAGTTTTTGCTTCGGTTACATTGTGATTATCATGAATAGCTTGGAACAAGGCATCAAGTTCTTCTGTTTCTTTAAGACAAATCCTCTGTGCCGTTTCTATGGTATGCACCATCAAATCACGACTACATTTGGTTAAGATGAAACTAAAACCCTTTTTGTACACTGGGTCCTCTGTAAAAATCACTGGTATGTTTTTAACTTGCAGGCCCCATGGAATGGTGCCTGCTTTGAGATGTTCAAGCAAAAAATGACCATGGAGTTCGGTCCTGATATGTTTTTTCTGGAGCCTAATTATTTTATCAGATTCATTGTGTTGTTTCGCTGTGGTACTAAGCGCTATAGAAGAAAAGGGGGACGGTCCAGCTACTAGAGCTTAAATGTGAGTTTCTGTAAAGGACAATGTATCTTTCTCAGACATTCTATTTCAGGCTGTCACAGCCTGTTTCTTAGAGTTTGTTATTTTTAGAACATAAGAAATTAATTCAATGCTGAACCCTCGCGGGAGTTACCCGCACAATTAAGGAAAAACAAAAGGGGGTTTTCGTCCAAGAGACGCCAGGTATGGACGTATTTTGAAAGTTACAAAAAAGGGGAAACCTGGCTGTCAAATTGTATGTCGCTATTTATTAAAGCGAAAGAAAGCAAAAAAACATCAATTCATATGCTTTCTGTGTATAAATCACATATCTTCATATTTTTTTATATATTTTTAGTAAAATCATTTAGTCCATGTCTAAGTCAAATACATTCCATATACATAACAGTGAAGAAACGTAAATCAACTTAAGTGCAAATATTGTGAACAACAAACAAATTAAATAAGTGCAATATACAAATTTACAAGGAATAAAGAATTACACCAGCACATATATTACTAAGCATCATTTGTTGTCTAGTAGTTCCTTAAAACAATATCTTTAAACTGATTAAACGGAACTACAGCCACACGGGAAAATACTACTCTGTGGGGCCCATTATACATCAAGCGCCCTCTCCAGATGTACAAATTATTCAAAATGCCCTCTGTGGCATGTTGTGGAAAATGCCGACGCGTTTCCAATCCCTAGAGTTAATCGCGGGATTTTCATCAGGGCTCAGAGCACGGTGTAACCTATGGGTGAAATTAAAAGAATAATTACCTAATAATTTGTCCTATCTTAACTCTATACTGTGTTGTTATATCACTAACTATCACTTTTCAAGTACCTGAAGTTTATTGCGTTTTTTTCTATCGGAGATCAAAATCGCTCCTGTATCATGTATTCTTTTGAGTGGCAGGACCTGAAACAACCAGGATATTCTGTGTCAGAGCTATGAATCATGCTACTTTGTGTCTCTTAATCATAAGAGAAGCTCAGAAAACTCACGGTTAGTTCTACTTGAGAAGACCAGATTCGTTTTTCACTGCTGCTCAAAATTGAGGGGTGAATTAATAAAGTTTTCAACACCTACTTGATTTTCACATTAACTGCGAAAAAGAAAAACAAATGTGCAGTTGTTTATTGTTGCATCTCGAGAGATACATTTCAAAGGGAATCAGATAAAGTGGCAACTTGAATGCACTTACTTGTACGTTTTGTACACTCATTTTCAAAAAACGCGTAAAGCGGCGTGTTGAATTATCGCACGCTGTGTTTCTGCAAAGAAAACACATTAAAGTTACCGCCTACGAGTGAAACGTTGTGCCGAGTAACCTTAACACAAATTGTCTCTTACAACAGCAGACTGCTGACTTACTTCGAGGTTATTCTCGATGGTGTTTAGACTGGTCCTCTCCCTCGTGGTTTTCACCGAAAGTGGTTGTTAATTTCAGTTTTGGCCCATATCCTGTTCAACAGGAAGTGTTGGGCATTCATCTTTGCGGGGAATTCTGGGAGTTGTAGTCATTCCACTGCTGGTTGGATTGAATGAATACTCCCAAGTCTCCATAATACCTTTATACACAAACATGGTGGTTATCATTTTTATAAAAGGGAGATTTTTAGAGAAATTTGCAGTATATTACAGTGTTTTACAGAGGACTCAACGCAAGTAAGTGCATTCAAGTTGCCACTTTATCTGATTCCCTTTGAAATGTATCTCTCGAGATGCAACAATAAACAACTGCACATTTGTTTTTCTTTTTCGCAGTTAATGTGAAAATCAAGTAGGTGTTGAAAACTTTATTAATTCACCCCTCAATTTTGAGCAGCAGTGAAAAACGAATCTGGTCTTCTCAAGTAGAACTAACCGTGAGTTTTCTGAGCTTCTCTTATGATTAAGAGACACAAAGTAGCATGATTCATAGCTCTGACACAGAATATCCTGGTTGTTTCAGGTCCTGCCACTCAAAAGAATACATGATACAGGAGCGATTTTGATCTCCGATAGAAAAAACGCAATAAACTTCAGGTACTTGAAAAGTGATAGTTAGTGATATAACAACACAGTATAGAGTTAAGATAGGACAAATTATTAGGTAATTATTCTTTTTAATTTCACCCATAGGTTACACCGTGCTCTGAGCCCTGATGAAAATCCCGCGATTAACTCTAGGGATTGGAAACGCGTCGGCATTTTCCACAACATGCCACAGAGGGCATTTTGAATAATTTGTACATCTGGAGAGGGCGCTTGATGTATAATGGGCCCCACAGAGTAGTATTTTCCCGTGTGGCTGTAGTTCCGTTTAATCAGTTTAAAGATATTGTTTTAAGGAACTACTAGACAACAAATGATGCTTAGTAATATATGTGCTGGTGTAATTCTTTATTCCTTGTAAATTTGTATATTGCACTTATTTAATTTGTTTGTTGTTCACAATATTTGCACTTAAGTTGATTTACGTTTCTTCACTGTTATGTATATGGAATGTATTTGACTTAGACATGGACTAAATGATTTTACTAAAAATATATAAAAATATGAAGATATGTGATTTATACACAGAAAGCATATGAATTGATGTTTTTTTGCTTTCTTTCGCTTTAATAAATAATGGTTGTGACAGCATGTGTGACTTACCTCCCTGAGTATTTATTGGGTAATACATATTTCACCACCATTGTAGAGCTACCCATCTATGTAGCTGAGACAGGGCAAAGATGTGATTTTACTTTGAAATGAAGACTGACTCAAACCTGGTACTCAGCCAGGTACCACATTTCAGAACAGTCAGCTCCTCCTGTTGGCGCATGTGCCCTGACATTGCCTCACTATCTTATTGCCTGTCACCCTATGAGAGGTGAGAGATCACTCTACTCCTCCAGGCAAGGTGACTATGGTGTTTCCATTGCAGCCAATGTGAGAGCATATTGAGGTTCCTCTATACCAGGGACCATAGTTATAATAAATGTCCATGGACCGTCCCCAACCATCCAATCAATGGACTGGAAGTTCTCATTTGGTAATGTACAATGTGATCAAGGACCATAAAAGGCATGCGGAGGCACTGATGTGCAAAGATTAATGTACGGTTGGGGTGTGCTCACGGAATTCCTTCATAAACCCAAATCCATGCAAGTTGGCCCACTCCTTCTGGGAATACAATTTGTTGCCAAATATGTTATTCCTCCTGTACATGTGAGAGGATGAAGCGACAGGTCATTATGTATGGGGAAGGGGGCTAACCCCTACACATATTCATAGGTCATGCTCAGGCAGTGCAGTTGCAACACCCCTGCACACCCAAACTGGCGTGGAACTACAAATGTTCCACCTCACCAAACTACAGGGCAATGTGAGGTAACTATCACTGAAATGCTACTGAATGTCCCTTCCTCCGCCACATGTTTCCATCTCACCTTCTTCACAAGTGCCTCTTGTTCAGTGATTTGATATCCTAGAGGTTAACCTTATGTGAAAACCGTGGCACTAACTTTCATGTGTGAATTCAGCTATAGAACTTCTATCTCAGACGAGAAAGTAGTTTAAATTGTAGACATGTAAATGTAAATGTACAGACTGTTCTTTTCTCTCAGACTGCCCTCATGCATATGTCATCAAGTGAGACTTCTGACTGTAGCTTCCTGTGAATGGGTATCTGTGTCCTCTGTGGCAGAGTGTAATTGCTGGTCAGCGCATCACTTAAGGACTATTGACCAGCCACCAGGTGATAATGTTCTGAATTCTGATCACTGGCCGTGTTGATTGAATTTGATCAAGCAAATTAGTGCGTGCGGCTTTCAATTCCAGTGTCAAACTTGTTTGCTGTAACAGCTACTTGTGATAAGTTTGCCTTGGTCTTCCCAAAAGTAACATGATAGTGTGTGTGACAGTGTGTTACGATTTCTACTGTGTCTACGGTAGATCTATCCACTTAAGACCAGAAAACTACTGATATTTAGAAATATTATTAACCTGGCAGCGTATGAAAAAAGTGAATTCCAACCTGGGGCTGTATTACGATATGGGTGCACTTTCCTGGTTAGCGCTGGGCGCATCTTTCAAAAGGTGCGCCCAGCGCTAACCAGGAAAATGCACCACATTATAGTGAATGCATTGCCCCCAGGGCAGCCATGAACCTGCCCTGGGGGGAGCACATTCAGGTGAAAAACAGGGCGGCTGCTTTGAAGCCGCTCCGTGTTTCACAGTGTAGGCGACAACCCGACTGCACTTTTAAAGGGGATTAGAGATCCCCTTGCAGGCGGGTGCAGTGAGTGACTGCACCCGCCTGCAAGTGGATGAGTGAGGGGTCCATAGGACCACCTTTACCCCCTCCAGAGGGCTGCTATCAGGGGGTGCACCGACAGTGCAATACCTTTTAGGTGGTGCACTGTCAGTGCGCCTCCTGAACGCTGGTTTGCCTCAGCGCCTGCATCTGTAATACGGCACAGGGGAAGAGGAAAAAGTTATTCCCTCATTTGCATGGGGCCACGCACTCATGCAAATGAGGTAACACCCTCTGATGATAGCGCTGGCACTTTATGTGCGCCAGCGCTATGGGTATTACAGAAGGGGACGCTTCTGTAATACCAAAGTGCCGTGGGGCCACACAAAGCAGGCGCAAACGCCCTTTGCGCCCCCGGGGCACCCCGGTACTACTGACCCTGGAGGTTTTTTCTGGTGGATATTCCAATCTAATCTATTGTTTTCTTTAGTGGAATCAAGCTGTTTAACAGCTTTGAGGTGGACAATGTAATCATGATAGAATCCCATAATGTATGTAATGAAGCAGCAAAAATGCAGAATTGATTTTCTACTTACATGACACCCATAGCTGCTCCAGTTTCCATGGTCCTCATCCCAATACACGCACTGGGAAATGAAGCATGTGATTCGTGCTGATATATTGCTGCGTTTTGCAAAATCTGATTGGAGTTCTTGTTGCACCGTCAGGTAGTATGTACCCTCTCCGAAGAGCAGGTCATCTGGGCTGAGGATCCAAGTATACAGCTCCTCTTTAAAAAAAAGTACAGGTTTTGTTATGAGACCTCCTCCAGAAACTGGAAGCAAGTCTGATAATGCATGGTGTGTGATGGCCATGTCTCAGTCAAATCATCTTTAAATAAGGGCATAAGGGAATAACATGCAGATTTTGGTGTTTAACAAACCAAAATTCACATGGAACAGTAAATACCATATGTTTTCTCTGGTTAAATTTCGGCAGGTTTGGCCTGCTGAAATTTAACGAAGTTTGAGTTATTTAATGCATCCAATAAATATCAGGTGCGTTAAATATCTTCAAACTCATATTCTGACCCATGCGTGAGCAGGGGTTAACGCATGGGTTGGAATATTACAAGCAACTCGTAACCAGCCTATAATTGTATTACCTCTCTATGCATTCACAACTTATTTAATTACACCCCTCTTTCAAAGTAATTCCCTGACAACTGACAACTACATCTGGCTCAATCCATTCTTGAGAAACCTTACCTCAGCAAATTTCAAAGAATGGAAATAATACATAATATCTATGAAATATGTATATTCTCATGTCCTCTAGTTTATGTCTCAGAATCCAATCAACAAATGGAAACCTTCACAATTATCTGCCATGGAATGCATCAATCTACTTACATCCTTAGTACCATGTCTTACCAATCTTTGTACTGCGTTTCAGAGAGAAATGCTAATTGAGAACGAATGAAGCAACAAAGTAATTGGACAATTCATCTCAGCCCTATTGGCTGCTGCAGTAGGAGCCATGCTAAAGGTACTCGGCTATTTCCTGCACCTTTATATTCACCACCAGGCCTCTACTGGCTAGTCATCTGACTGGTGGTGACTATTTTTAGTCCCCCTTGGCTCACACAGAGTGTGTGTGGTGCGATATTCGGATGATAAAGGTCATGATGAGACCCAACAAGTTGACACGGGTCAAAACGTCGACACCCCTCCCTTGGTTGTTTAGCATTTGATTTTGCTAGGAAATGTTGTAGGCAAACTGATGCTTTCTCCTACTATAACTGTTCCAAATCATTTTTCAACCGTTAGGGTTTGTACAGTGTCTTTTTGAATGGGGTTTGTACAGTGTCTTGTTGAACGTTTTTGTATATATATTCACTGTTTGAGCACTGCATATTCTGCACCATCCTTACACTGTATATATTGCACTTTCTTCCTGCCAAGCAAATTAAGAATTTGTGGAAACAAAGCGAAAAGTATCCCGTACTCATTTTGTGATATTACCCAGTAGATGAGTGATTTAACTACATTGTATACCTCGGAAGCATACGGGGGTAATGATAAATGAGTTCCACGCGACAATTGTTGCATTCTAAGATGGTTACTCTAGTCCTCGTGGGCAGATAGGGTTGTCCTTGTACTGTTAAACACCAGTAACTATACTCCAACAAAGGTGTGTCTAACATGCACCTGCACTGTGGCACTTGAGACACAAATGTCAGAGCTTGGATAAACTTGGACAAGAGAATCGATTTAAAAAAAGAAGTGAAATCGATTCTCTTGTCCAAATTCACCTGAACTTTTTTATACACTCTTGTAGATATGTGCTAGTCTCTAATAGTTACCAGTACTGTATTCACATAATTCATTGTATTTATATGTATATGTCAATTACCTATATTTTCCCTGTAAAGCGCTCTGATACCCGCAAGGGTCTTGTTCGCGCTAAACAAAACCGTCAAAATAAAAAAAAATAAACTTAACTTGTTACAGTGTGGTATTGCTGTGGAAGTCACTTCTTAGCTTGAGTAGTTTCCACTTGTACCAGTTCTGCGGCAATCGGGGGAAGATGCTTCAACCCTATCTCTAAGCTGGAGAAGCGGTCTTCCCTTCTTCTGCCTTGATCTGCGGCTCTGTATATCTAGGGACTACAAGTCCCTTGAACGCTGGGCCTCATTTCCGGTTTCTGACCATTTTGTGGTATGAAAGGGGACATAGGTTAGCATGCTGCATGAGCTCATCGCTTAAGGATATCATGGTATGAGCAGCAATTTAAATGATTTTCTCACAGAAACCAGTTTTGTGAGAGTTTCTGTTTTAACTTGGATTTTAATTGCAGCAGAAAGGTACTTGCTGGTGAGGTGGCCTGATTTAACAGTGATAGATAGCAACATGAAAATGTTATATTTCTGCAACCGAATTTTTATATTTTGAAGAAGAAGATTTGAGACATTTTCGAAGGTTCAGTTTAGAGAACAAGCGCTCCAGGACTTTTAAAATGCTTTCGTTTTGGGGGCGTACAAGAGAAAGAGACCTGTTCACTGTGACTGCACGCTTTTAATTACTAAAACTGAACAAGCAATGCATGTTGAAAGCATGGAGTAAAACAAAGCGCATTGAAACGAGCATTCTCACAAAACAGAACCCTACGCAAAAACATTCAGATGTTACGGTTCGTCTGGTGCCTGGAATTCCAAGATGGTGGCCTCTTCCGTTAGACTCAATAAGGAGAGCCCAATTATAATAGCAAAACACTGCCTGTGTCACAAACAAGTCGGGCAGAAGTGATGTTAGAAACAAAAAAGTATAAAACGAACAGGCGAAGAAGGACTTAGGGCGTAGAAACTGGATTTGTTAGACCATGGTAGTGCCCCTGTTTTTTATGTCGTGTTGAATGTAAGCTTATCATTTCAGTGATGTTTTTCAGTGGCGTAGAATCCATTAGTGCAGCAGTTGCAGTGTCACCAGGGGCCAGAGTCCTGAGGGACCCACTGATCTCTGATTATTGCTGTATATCACAGTTCAAACAGCGCCCAGAGGGCCAATTTCCTTTCTTGTACTAGGGCCATGACAAACTGGCTGCAGCACTGAGGGTTTTGTTTCTTATTTTGCAGTGGGTGGCCCGTTTGAGCGCTTTAAGAGAATCCTCGTGGTCTGTCAGTTTATCTTGTTTTTTGACATAGCTTTAGGAAAGGGTAACATTTGTTAGTTGCGTGTTTGCTGACACTTTCTCATTGTGATTCCTTGCAGGGGTTCCGTCTTTGATGGTGCCATTCATTGTGACAGATGCATCTTAAACACACTTTGTTATCTGAAAGACTTCCACATTGCCAGTGTTGGTGTTAATGAAATCTCTAGTAATCATATTAGTCAATGGGCAACAGTTTGTGAAGATCTTGGTAAATCTCCCAAGATCACACAGATACACTTCCAATTACCTCAATAGTCCCTTAAAGAACTGCAAAACAGGCAGGACAAGAGTTTCCATGTTTAAAGCAACCTAATTGCAGCACAAGGTCCAACAGAAGCTTAGTTTGTCAGAAAACCTCATTCTCAATCAATCAATCAATCAAGGATTTGTAAAGCGCGGCAAATCACCCACGAGAGTCACAAGGAGCTGGGGCTGCTGCTTGCCTTGTGGTGATCTGTTCATTCGAACAGCCAGGTCAAAGCTGGAGTGTTGGGGTGGTCCTCAGGTGCAGGGGAAGGTAGCTCCAAGCTTTGGCCGCCAGATGTGAGGAGTGACCTACGCTGTTGCTTCAGCAGATCCGGGGGAGGTGACTGCAAGGAAGAGGGAGGCAGATAGTAGGTGTCTGGTTGGTTGGTGATAGGTCATGTATTTGTTAACGTAAGTTGGTCTTCGTTGTGCAGGGCTTTGTATGAGTGGGTCAACATCTTGAAATGACATCTTTTCTGGATCAGGAGGCAGTGTAGCTTCTTGAGGTGGGGTGTGATGTGGGTTCGTCTGGGGAGGTTGAGGATGAGTCTGGCCGCTTAGTTTTGTATTGTCTGCAGTCTCTTTAGGAGGCGTGCGGGGATTCCTAGGTAGAGTGTGTTCCCGTAGTCCAGCCTGCTGGTGATGAGGGCCTGCGTAACGGTCCTTTTGGTGTTGACTGGGAGCCACCTGAAGACCTTGCGGAACATTAATAGGGTGTGGAAGCAGGCGGCTGAGACTGTGTTTACCTGTTTCTTCATGGACCCATTTTTTGGAACCTTCAGAGCTTGGTTCTGGTAACTTGAACAACATGAGATCTTGATTTCTACAGCTCAGGAGGCGCATGCTGCGAAAGACTGGAGACCAAAAATCCATGTGTCCTTGAGATATTTAGGAATACCCAAACCTTTATCGTCTCATGTAGCTTACACTTTATGCATTTTACACTGCTGATGTTATAACATGGCTAGTAAATTATTCATACTCAACTGTATTTTCATATTCCCTTCTTTCCAAACCAAAGAGGGCCTTATACTTGCTCTTCATGCTTCTCCCCTGGTCACACTAAGACATTTTCATGCACATGCACTGTAGTACTGTTTTAAAACTTACATGTTCTTCCAGCCAAAAAGATCAAGATAAAATTAAAGTGGTACTACATTAGGTTCTACACATTATATATTGGAATAAGGAAAATTACAATTCCAGGGTGCTTTGCCATGAAGGCTTGGATCCTGGATTCTGGGATAGATGCGCTGCTTTATCTACTGAGCGACCTCTTTATCTACTCAGCGACATCCACGAAACAGTGTCTAGCAGAAGGGTGGCCAGCAAGGGAAATCTAACTAAAGGACCAGCTAATATGGTTTTAGAAAGAAGAACAATTAATCACAGGAAAATTGATGATCCAATTGCTTCCCTGAGGATTCAACATTGCTAGCCCATTTGTTTTTAAGGCCCGATTTTATGCCTAAATTACTTTTGTAAATTCTGAATAAAAACAAACTTGTGCTTTACGGAGAGGCCTGATCTCAGAAGACAGAAATTGCAGTTAGGGGCTTGTAATTATAAGAATAATAGGTGGGCTCTCTCAAAGCACTTCCAAAAAGCATTTATAAAATTGTATTTGTTTGCAGTTTCTTGGTAGAAACTGAAGAAGTGAGGCTTATATTTACCACATATTCCTGAAATTACCTTTATAATTAAGCTTTCTTATACTCTCTGTGTAGTAAAATGAATTGATATTTTATCGATTTCTAATGATTTCTTTTAGCTCTCCAAGGAGACAACTTGGAGATTTTATATAAGGCTATATTAAAAATGTATTTGTGATTTATCATTCTTGTGTGAAAAAATATATATAGAAAGAAAGCATTTAAATTAACTCAACTCTACCAGCACAGACTGCTCTATGCCAGAGACAGCTCCGGGCTGGCTGTGAAGCACTATTTACACCCTATCTGTGCTGACCAATCTAGCCTGATATCATTGGGCCTGATTCACAAAGGTAACATGCACTTTTTAGTAAGTCTTGATTTTTGAGTAAGTTTACCATTTTTCGGCATTCACAAACTCTGAATGCAAGTTACAATAAAAAAAATAAGAAACCATAGTAAGTTAGGCACTACATATGGCCAAACACTGCTACTGCATTACCCTTCCATAGAAAATAAGGGAGATAGGGGCTTAAAATAAAGCCCATAGGAACTAATGTTAATATAAAAATAAATAACGTTAAAAAACATATAGAAATAATACAATTGTATTATTTAATTATAACACCTTTTACTAACCTAATTTGAATTTAAAAAATGATGTAACAATACATTTTATTAAAAAATAATTAACCACATTTTAATTAAATTAATTCTATACATCACTTTTAATAATGATGCACAATAAAAAAAATATTCTTTTTCTTTGGGAGGAATTTCTTTTTAATTTAAGATTCAGACAAAACCTTTTAATTTAATTTAATATATTTCCATGAATTAATGCTTTCCTTCAAAATTAATTTAATAGTGCTGGAGCAATTTTTATATTGCGCACATTTAAAGTAAATATATAAAATGAATTTACATGAATATTTATCGTAAAACTTTTTTAATCGTTATTTAAGAGTTAAATAAAGTTTTTTTTGTTTCCCTATACTTTACCATGCGGAGATCTCTGCACCATCTGCGGAGTCTCCCTATGGTATAGTATAGGGAAAATAAAAAAATGTTAAGGCAACCTCAGCCCACAGCTCACAAGTATCCTGCTATTGCTGCGCATACTTCTGTCTCAGAACTGACTGCTCTAGGGAAGGTTATCAAGAACTGCTGCACCACAATGTGGCATCTTCGCAACCACACCCTCGTCCTTGGCACCACACCCACCCGAATACCTGAGGGTAGGTGCTGCTCATTCCTGTGATACGTCTGTCATGTTGTAAATGCTGATCTATTCTTAGCAGTTGAAAAATTGTAGCAGTGTGAAACATCTCTTCTTCTCACATGAAACCTGCAAAAGCTTTTGCACTTGCATTGGATGCGGGGAGGTCTTTACTAAATTTGCACAATGAATACCTTCTCAAACTCATGCATGTTTCCACTTGCAAATTGACTAATTATTAACCATAAATGACATGCATTTAACCCAAATATATACCAGCTGCCCTGTCTTGGAACATACTTCACCGATCATAAATGCAAAACATTTCTAATTCGCACTTAAAATAATTTATTTGGAACTAGAATGTGGTGTGTTTTGTGCAAAAATATTTGTGTCAGAATTTTTTTTAAATTTAATCCTTAAGGTAACTTCCCTTGCAATGTATTTAGTTTACCTCAATAAATAAACGTAGTATTGCCACTAAAAATATCTCTGAGGATGCGCAACTAAAAATCTTCTGCATTTGGAAGACCTGCAGCATTTATTTTTTTACGGAGTTTTATATAGCGCAAACTTGACCCAAGGGTATCGGGTATCAAAGCGCTTTACATGAGCACCAGTTGCATTACATGAGGACACATTCATTTTTTTGTTAGGCACGGGGAGATTAAGTGATTTGCCCAGAATCACAGGATGTTCAGCATCGTTGCCGAGACTCGAACCCGGTTCCCCAGCTTCCAGGTCGACCACCCTAGCCGTTAGGCCAACTTGCTTCCACTGTTCCTTTATGATAGGGAAGCAGTGGGATTTGGGCCGGTGTTTTCTGCTATATTGCAAATGCAGTTTGACTCATGTGTAAATGCTGCGACTAGGTGTGGCGGGCCCTTTGAGGAGGTTGGAGGGAGCAAAGAAATAGGTCTTTAGGAAGGGACAAATAAGTGTGCTAGGCTACTACATTCTGCACCACAAATCAAAGTGCCTCAGTACTCACACCCACTCCTACCTACAACCATTAACACTGCGTAACTATAATTCTTTTCTGAATATTTAAATGAAAATGAGACTACAATTGGTACTTCTAGTACTAATAATATTTATGACAACCATATAAAATGATCCTTTTATTTACAGTACTTTAACCAAACTTTCGATAACTGATGTGACATTTGTCATAGATTTACCTTAAAGCGAGATACAAGACTGGCGATTTAATTAATTATATGCCGGCGTGTCTCTCTTGAAATGCTGATACAGGGATGCTGGTGAAATTATGGGTGGGGAGTCGCCATACTGAGGTTGATATCAAAATATCACATTCAATACAATGGTTACCACTTTATCATCAACGTAAGTATATGTTAAGTTAAGAATCATAAGTCTATACTTATCTAAGTATATTTACTTTGATGGCATAGTGGTAGGCAATATAGTCTTATACAAGAGTCTTATGGTCTCCACTTCATCTAACGACTGATAGAGCGCTTACAGCACTCTAAATTGTAGGGGTGCACTATATTCCTGATACAAACGTACTCATATATATATTTTGTTGTGTGCAGTGTTTTATGATTATTAAGATGCATTTATTCACACCATATTAGTATCAAAGTGAAGTGAGCACATTTAAGTAGGATTTTGTATGTATTCGAAATATAATTCCTGTATGTGTAATGTGCAGGATGACGTTGTATTCATATAATATAACCATGTTGAGTTAAGTTACCCGGTCTGTAGGCCCAAATTGTAAGTTGTTTTGAGTTTCGGTTCTCCCTAGCTGCTCAAGTATTAATTAAATAAATTCTGGTGTGCTCGAAGACAGTATGTTCTCATCCTACTGCAGGTGCAGGAATTCGACCTCGTTATTTTGAGATTTAAGGAGATACTCGGAATGTCTTTGAAGAGGACTGAAAGGCGAGAAGGGAGGACACCTTCGTGCATAGCCTATCTGGGAACCAAGGGCACTGGAAGAAGAGCCAATTAATTAAAGCTTCTGTGGAAACTTACGGAAAACCGTTGCAAGTGGAAAAGTTTAACATATGACGCATTGGGGGCCGATCATTGTCTTTTTGTATAATGCACAGGGACAGATTAAACAGACTTCTACCAGCTTTCGGAGGAGAAGGAGCATCTTAGAGCGAGCTCCATAGCTTTATGCTATCAGACCCATTTTGACGTGAGTACTTCTTAGGAAGTCAACACGTGCTGACACCTTTGGGATATGATATAAGGGAGATAGGTATGATTCTCATTGAGAGTAGAGTAGGGAAAGATTTTGTTCCTTCTTAAATGAAAAGAGAATTGGACTCCGCTTCCATCCTTTGCTGTATCTTGATTTTGGAGTTCATCATATTATGCCTTCTGTGCCGAATGACCTATATTCGTAAAATCGGCTCTGTATTGATTTTCTTGTACCTCTATACTCTAATATTGAGGTGTGTTTATATTCAATTATATTTGGCCTTATAATAAATCCACAAAACTTAAAGACGGAGTCTGTGGTCTATTACAGCTTGACTAAATCTAAAGTATGATCTTGAATTGTTTTTCTCCCTTCTACCACTTTTAGTAGGTAAATAAAAGACCATCTACATTACATTTAGTAGGGAAAAGTAGGAGTAAAGATTGGCGTAATCAAATGGTAGCAGAGGATGGTTTGCCTCTAAGAGTGAGGGGAGAAAGAGAGTAGGGGTAGGGTCGGAAAAACACTAAGACCCTGGACACGGAGTAGAAGACGGTGGAAATAGATGAAAGTCGGTGGACGTTAACGGTGCGGCGGAAACAGTGGTAGCATGAGTATGAAATTGTGTGGTATGTTAGATTGCGGTGAAATATTTGTGTGATGTCTTGCGGAGTTGAGATGCATGTCGAGTGATTGTGGGTTTATCGGTTTACTGGTTCGGACACGTGCGAATCAGGAAGTTTGGTTAGCGGACTCAAGAGAAGTCCAAGATCCCGGGATAGTTTTGTATCTGTAATTGTCTGAGCAAAAATGTGGGTGTCGTGAAGCGCTATCGATGATCCACTTGTGATAGGGAACTTTGTGTGAAAGGAGTATGTTGCGATAGAGAGCCTCAGGTACTGGGGGTGAACTATGGCGATTGAGTGACCAACGCAGGTCGGGGGTTGCAGTGGATGAATGTTCTTGTGAGAGTGTTCTATCGATCTTTTAGAGGATGGACAATTACTTGTTTATGTAACTAAGTTATTGTGACTGTGTTAGGAGCAGTTACTTGGTTTAATAGCTTTTGGTCATACAGTTACTTGTAGTGTGAATGTGTGAGTGAGTGAAATTGTAAAGGAGGGTGAGCCGCTGCAAGGAGCGAGTACTGACGTCAGGGTGCGCCACGCTGGGATTGGTCAGTTGGTGTAACGCCGCGCTGGGATTGGTGGACGTTCGTTCGAAGCTGAGTATTGATTTTGGAGAGCAAACAATCGATTTTCATGATGAGATGTTTCAGGGTGTTGTGGGATTTGTGTCGAGGTGATACAGGAGTGGTGACACGGGTAGGAGAAGAAGCTCCGCCTGAGGATACACTGGCGCATTACATGGCAACAAATGTGGGACTCCATACTATAGTTTGGCTTCAAAATTGGCATAAAATTACAGAAAAAGAAGGGGAATTGGTTTTTCCTCGTTATGGGTCATTTCGTATGGAGGTGCTGTATCAGCTAAGAGGAGTGATGTCTGCTTTGAAACCTCCCTGGCCTAGACCAACTCAATTTGAGGCATTGGATGCTTGGAAGAGAGCAGAAATGGCAAAGAGAAGGGAAGCTTCTCAGGGAAGAATGAAAAAGGCAATGAAGGCATATCAGGATGCCAGGTGGGATGCACAGCTGAAGAGATGGAGAGTAGACACCATAGAGGGAGAACGATTGTATCCATTTCGGTTATTAGAAGAAGCGTCTAAAGGGCAAAGTAAGACAGAAGAGGAAAGTGATACAGATGACAGTTTTCTAGATAGACTGCTAGCAGAATGTCCTCCACCTGATGACTCTAGCCTGGAGATGGAGAGAACACAGCAATCAGAGGAAAGCCTACTACAGGTGAGACAATTAGGGTCAGACGAGCAGACCAGGCGAGTCAGGGGAAAGATATCAGTGGAAATTAGACGAATTCCAGGAGGGTCTGGAGGGATAGGGTATGCACCTTCGGAGTCAGGAGAGACTATCTGTAACAGGGGATTACCAGAAGCTATTTCGGTACCAGTTACTATTGGACCGGTGGTTTCAATATATAACCCCAGAGAGAGAACAAGGGAAAGTCAACAGCAGACGGAACAAGGTGGAGAGACTATATCTGGAGGGAGTCTTACTATGAGTGAGACAGGCATGGCTCAGGTACCAGTGGAAGCTAGTACTCCACTGCCAGCTATGGCTGATCCTTCAAGGATGGACAGTGGGTCAGAACCAAGACGAACAGGGGCTTTAGCAAATTCTGAGTCAGCCATCAGAATGTGGGTGCCACCGGTGAGGGAGTCACAGATATTGAATGATGACTTGGGGTTGAAACAAGAAGCACCTAGAGTACCTTTCGGGCCACAGTATGTATGTGAGAGTACTCATTGGAGAAGTCGAAGCTGTGAAAGAGAAAGTCACCCAGTGGTGAGGAGGAAGGAGAGTGGGAGTCCACAGAGAACACAAAGTTGTGACAGGGAGGAATTGGGATGTGAAAACGGTCAGAAGGTTTTACATGTGGCAATAAAGGCACCCGTGTTAGATGTGGTAAGATTAAAAGCAGAACTAGATGAAGTGATCGAAGGCAATCTGCCATGGGAGAGAATTGACACCTATGACTCCAGCGAATTGTTATTTGTAGCTAAAGATGTTACCAGGAAGGCAAAACGAACTCATGATGCATTGTCTCAGTTGGCACGAAAGTATGAGGTAGATCTAACCAAGACTAGAATGATGCAGGGAACTTGCAGATTGCATTATACAGATAAGGAATTGGAAGAGAAGCGAACGTCGGGATTAAGAGCACAGATTAGGGAATTGGTAATAGGAATAAGAGCGTGGAGAGCCTTAGACAAGTGGGAAGAGAGGTGGGTCAAAAAGAAAAGTGTTAAGAAAGGAATAGGAGACATTCCACCTCCGGCTGGAGGGATGGGATCGGCAGGACATTACCCTTTGAGAGAAGTGCAAAATGGGGGGTACGTTCATGTGCCTTGGAGCAGGGGTGATTTGGCAGCATTCACTAATGATTTTCCTCGGCTGAGGGAAAAACCTGCTGATTGGTACAAGCAAATAGATCGGTTTGTCAAGATCTCGAAGGTGCTTTGGATTGATTTGAATAGCTTGT
Source organism: Calotriton arnoldi (assembly GCA_963921515.1). Lineage (NCBI taxonomy): Eukaryota > Metazoa > Chordata > Amphibia > Caudata > Salamandridae > Calotriton > Calotriton arnoldi. The sequence continues at coordinate 1,654,461 of CAWUFW010002286.1, forward strand.
TTGATATAGTGGTCCCAGGAGATTTATAGACGGCGTGTAAAATTGCCATTGATTGGCCTGCTGTAGAACCAGCCAGAGACCCGAAAAATCATGGTCCCTCTCCCGAAGTAATGAAGAAATATGAGCAAGTGATCACATGGTTACAATCCAAGGTAGCTCCGCAAACGGTCGATTGGCTTAAAATTGATCGTACTACGCAAGATTCTAAGGAGTCGGTACATGACTATTATGAGAGACTTTTAGTGGCTTTTAAACAGCATAGTGGATTGGATACAATTGAGCAGAAAGATATGGGACAGTTTGTCTCAAAGTTTGTGCTAGGACTAAGATCTGATGTTAGCTTGATGATACAAACACATTTGATATGTTGGCAGAATAAGTCGGTGGATGAAATCCTACGTTATGCAAAATACTGTAGTGATCAAGTAGAATCGGCACAAAAGAAATTGAAAGACAAGTTGATGTTGGTGCAGTTGAGGAATGCCGAAAGGCCTGATCAGATGCAAGGAGGTGGAGGAGCGATGGGTCGAGGTAGAGGAAGTGGTAGAGGCATGGGTCAACAGATGGTAACCCAACCTGGACAGGGAAGAGGCAGGGGAATGGATGTAGGTACAGGAGGTGATTGGGTGGCAAACCAAAAGAAGGTCACTGCTTGTCATTATTGTCACAAAATCGGGCATTGGAAGCGCGAGTGTCGATCGAATCCTGCAAATCAATTGCAGAATGAGGGAGAGGGACAGATGTCAGAAACTTTGAATACTGTAACTAGACCTAGGTTTATGTATGGGGCGGGATACGAGCCGCAAATGCAGATTCCTCAGCCTCCGAGGATATCTACTCATAATCAGGTGTATCATCAGATGCCCTATTTTGAAATAAGAGACAAATCTGAACAACCACAAGATCTCTATGAGTGTCAGAGGGGGGTGCAGGAAGAATGCCCTTTGGATGCAATTCTGGAAGTAGATCAGAATGGGCCATTTGTAGATGCGGAGGTGAACGGACACCCTGTTACCTTCTTGTTAGATACTGGAGCTGCGTGCTCCACTGTAAGAACTGAAGAGGTTCCCAATTTGTCCTTGCCAGGACAAACGATCCAAGTGGTGGGAGTTACCAATCAGAAAATGACTAATCCATTGACAAATGAGTTACCTGTGAGGATAGGACCGTTCTGAGATAAACATCAATTTGTAGTTTGCAATTCAAGCCCAGTCTGCCTATTGGGACGTGACCTTTTGTGTAAACTAAATTGTACCATATCTTGCACTCCGAGGGGTGTGCAGTTGCAAATCTGTGATGATGATTTTAAAATGGTTAATATGAGCTTGTGTACAGAAATGTTTGTGGTTCTTACGATAGAGGAGTTGCCACATGATTTGAGTGATTCGGTTTCTCCAAAGGTGTGGGATTTCACGGGGGAGGAGATAGGATTGATTCGAGGGGTTGAACCTGTTAAGATACAGGTCAAACCAAATGCAGAATTTCCACGAACTCTGCAGTATAAATTAAGTCCAGAAACTGTGGCTGGAATAAGACCTGTAATTGAGTTTATGATTGCACAAGGCATTCTCAAGGAGATACGAGGAAGTCCCTGTAATTCACCTATTATGGGACTGCAGAAGCCTAGCGGCAAGTACAGAATAGTACAGGACTTGCGCAAAGTCAATGACATTTTGATTCCATGTTGTCCCGTGGTACCGAATCCAGCTGTTATCCTGTTCCAGATACCATGTGAAGCAGAATGGTTTACAGTCATAGATTTATGTCAGGCATTTTTCTCCATACCATTGCATGAAGACAGCCAATTTTTATTTGCATTTAGGATGGATGATCGTGTGTTAACATGGTGTAGAATCCCTCAAGGGTATACAGAAAGCCCCTCTATTTTTAGTCAGAGTCTGAAGAAGAATCTTGAAGGGCTGATGATGCCTCAGAACTCAGTCCTAGTGCAGTATATTGACGACCTTCTGGTCGCCTCAGAGACTGAAGATGCCTGCAGAATTGATACTGTGGCTTTGCTGAATCATTTGGCAGACAATGGACACAAAGTGTCTCTGAACAAACTCCAGTATTGTCTGAATGAAGAACAGTATTTAGGTCATCGGATTGAGAAAGGGAAACGGAGGGTGTCACCAGATCGCATAGAGGCGATTCTGCAAATGGGAACTCCGAAAACACAAAAAGAAGTCCGCATGTTTTTGGGAATGGCCGGCTATTGTTGACAATGGATCCCAAATTTTTCCTTGCAAGCAAAGCCACTGTTGAGATTGACTCGAAAGGACATTAGCGATCCGGTACCATGGGATGACGACTGCCTGAGAGCCTTCCTTGAGCTGAAAGAGAGCCTATGTCGTGCTCCAGCTCTGGGAATGCCGGATTATAATAAAGCGTTTTCGCTCTTCTGCTGTGAAAAGGAATGATGTGCATTAGCGGTTCTTGTACAGACACATGGAGATGCTCGCAGACCAGTGGCTTACTTTTCAGCTACATTAGATCCAGTAGCTTCTGCGTTGCCCGGATGTCTCAAATCCGTTGCTGCAACAGGTGTCAGCATTGAAAGATGTGAAGGCATAGTGATGGGTCATCCACTTACTGTTTACGTGCCTCATTCAGTCGAATTGCTAATGACACGCACTAAGACACAGCATTTAACGAATAACAGACTTACAAAATATGAGCAGGTTATATTGGCTTCTGAAAATGTCACTTTAAAACTAACCCTGGGCGTAGTACTACGCTACGCTCACGGAGCATGCGTAGTTTGTGCTACTACGCAAATTGCACGTAGCACAGTGCTTAAACTGTGCTAATTGACATAGCGTAGCAGCAAAACCATAAACACCTACAAATGCTTGAATAAAGCAATTTTACATGCTAAAAAGCATATAACCAATTCACAAAAATGATTTTTGAGAATTAAAATATCAGGCAATGAGAGAGGTGATGATTTTGGGGTCCCCCTAACCTAGGGGGAGGACCAAGCAGATGCCTTGAACACAAAGAGCATATCATGCTGAATGATTCAGTGGTGGTCCCTTCCTCCTAGGACCACCCCAAGCACAGTTATGGGCAAAAATACAATCCCAACCAAAGGCCCTGCAAAGCATTATGGGACGAGATTAGCAGTGGGCAGTGAATATTATAGTGTCCAATATCAAAATAATTCTACAAAGAGCTGCAGTTCAACTAGTCGTTACTAGATGTCCCTCACGAGTCAAATGCAAAAGCATTGAAACCCTTTCATGAAGTTTTGCATTTGACTCGTGAGGACATCTAGTAACGACTAGTGGAACTGCAGCTTGATGTAATAATAATTTCAATGCTTTTGCATTTGACTCGTGAGGGACATCTAGTAACGACTAGTTGAACTGCAGCTCTTTGTAGAATTATTTTGATATTGGATACTATAATATTCACCGCCCACTGCTAATCTCGTCCCATAATGCTTTGCAGGACCTTTGCTTGGGATTGTATTTTTGCCAATAACTGTGCTTGGGGTGGTCCTAAGAGGATGGGACCACCACCGAATCGTTCAACAAGATGTGCTTTTTGTTTTCAAGGCATCTGCTTGGTTCTCTCCCTAGCTTAGGGAGGATCCCAAAATCATCACCTCTCTCACTGCTTGTTAATTTATCGTTTTCACTTTTGTGAAATGACTATATGCATTTTAGCATATAAAGACAGAGATACTTATTTTATCTTAACTTGCACTGTGCAAGATGCTGTTGGCAATTATTGCACAGTGCAGACAAGCACACAGCTACGCACTATGCAATTTGCGTAGCTACGTGTAGTTCAAAGTGTACTTCGCGTAGCTACGTGTAGTGCTATTACGCAAACTACGCTCAGGGTTATTTAAAACATTGTACCATCTTGAAACCTGCTACATTGTTACCTCTTCCACAAGAGGAGGAAGAAGATTGTGAAGAGCATGACTGCCTGGATGTTACTGAACTATCTACCAAACCCAGACCTGACATTGTTGATGATCCTCTGCCTGAAACTGATTTGATCCTTTTTGTAGATGGTTCATGCTTACGAGACAATGAAGGGTGTTTGAGAGCAGCGTTTGCTGTGTGCACCATCTTGGGGGTGGTGGAAGTTGCCTGTTTGACAGGAGTATACTCTGCTCAGGTTGCTGAAATTGTTGCTTTGACACGTGCCTGTATAATTGCAAATGGAGTCCGAGTGACTATCTATACGGACAGCCAGTACGGGTTTGGAGTGGTTCACGACTTTGGCCAGTTATGGTGACAGGGGGATTTTTGACATCTTCAGGATCCCCTATCCGTAATGGAGAATTTGTACGCCAACTGTTGGAAGCTTTGCAAAAACCCAAAGAAATAGCTGTAGTAAAATGTGCAGCCCATGGGAGGGGAGAGGACTTTGTTACTAAAGGAAATAACTATGCAGATGAAGTAGCGCATTTTTGTGCTATACATGCTTGTGTTTTTAATGGAACCTATGTAGGAGAAAGCACAGAAGAGACTGAGCTCATCATGATGTTAGCTATAGCCGACACCTGGGATGAGGTAAAGCGACTGCAAGAAGAAGCCTCAGAGGAGGAAGTTGCATCATGGGTCAGAGCAGGCTGCGAAAAGAGAGATGATGGCATGTCAACAGATGAGAGAACAGTCTTACCTAACTGTTTATTGAGCCCAATGGCAAGGCAGATTCACGGAGGGGTTCATTTAGGGAGAGATGCCATGGTGCGAGTGTTCAGGCAAACCTGGCTCAATCCGCGCTTTCGTGTGCATGCTGAAGCGGTGTGTCACAGATGTGTTATATGTCAACAAATGAATGTTGGAAAGAGAACTGTCGTTGCAATGAGTCATATTGGAAGGTCAGGGGGGCCTTTTAATAGGATTCAGTTGGATTTTATCGAAATGCCTAGGTGCAATAGGCTGAGATATGTTTTGGTGGTAGTGTGTATCTTTTCACGTTGGGTTGAAGCCTATCCAACGAGACGATGTGACAGTCTCACAGTGGCAAAACTATAGTTAAGAGAGTTGATTCCCCGCTTTGGTTTTCCGACCTCAGTGGAGACAGATAGAGGAACACACTTCCATAGTGAAATCATGAAATTGTTATGTACAGCTCTAAACATTGATCAGAGATTGCACTGTAGTTACAGGCCTGAGGCGTCTGGCCTTGTAGAACAGATAAATGGCACAATCAAGATGAGGGTGTCGAAAGTTTGCTCGTCGACTTCATTGAAATGGCCAACGCGCTACCATTGGTGCTAATGAGTCTGCGTAGTACTCCTGATAGGAGGACAGGACTCTCCCCTCACGAAATATTGATGGGAAGAGCTATGCGATTGCCTATGGTACCAGCTACAGCATTGATAAACATCACAGATGATTTGGTTTTGGATTATTGTAAGGGACTGGCTGATGTGGTTAATTCTGTGTCCCACCAGGTCGATGCTGCGACTGCATCCACCTCGAGAGACCTGCTGCATGATCTTAATCCTGGTGACTGGGTGCTTGTTCGAAAGCAAATGAGGAAGAGCTGCCTTGACGCTCGCTGGCGAGGACCTTACCAAGTGATCTTGGTGACAAGTATAGCTGTGAAGTGTGGAGGCTTACCGAACTGGATCCATGCTTCGCATACTCGTCGTGTTCCAGAACCGGAAGAAACAACGATTCCTCTTGCTGACAGTGCTACAGGAAATGAAGAATCAGGTCAAGTCGTAAGAATTCTTGACGGGACTGAACAACCAATCGGGCAAGAAGAAAGAGATTCCTCTGCTCCAGCATTGAGTGCAGATCCGGAGATAGACGAAATTGCAGAAGTGAACTTTGACCCAGATCGAAGTGAATGGCCTGGTGTAGAAGGATCAGATCAAGAGGAGGAGAGAACAGGTGCAGAAGCAGAAAAGTGGCCAACGAGAAAAGAAAGGCTGAACATAAGGCTTGCATCTGAGAAAAATCTCGCTCCAATTCCTGAAATGTCTGAATTAGATCAAAGTGAAACTGAGGAAAGATCGGATGGTCTAAGACGATCCAGAAGAGAGAGGGTACCGTCTCAAAAGTACGCCTCTCCTGAGTGGACGTATCTGACTGCAAATGCAGAAACCGAAGAATTCCGGAAGGTTGGGGACTGGTACGGTGAGTTACGGAGGGGACACCCTCACGATTGAAATTCAGCTGTTGGTCCCTGGAGTTGAAGCCTTCGGACTCCTAACTTTGACAGTCCCCGATCCACCAAGGCTAAGTGGTTTGCGCTTTTTGATTCATAATCAGGTTGCTTTCCCCACGTTTGGTCGACAGCCCACTGCACAGGAACTGGGAGAGATTCGTGCAGAAATTCTGCAGCTTGTTCTTACTATGCTTGGATCTAATATCATTAATGATGAAGTTTGAACTCTAAAAAAGAACTCATTAGGCTTTAGAAAGAAGATAACTTAGACCCGAGTGGAAGAAGATTTAAATTAGGGACTTTCAATAGAAGAAGAACTGAGGGCTAGGGCTGACTACATCTCTTCAATAGGACATAGATATTAAACTGAACATTGCAATAATCGAATGGAAAAAAGAAGATAATAAGGCATTGAAAATACCAAAATAAGGAAAAAAGAAAAGAAAAGAGACTTTGATTTGTTTGCGCTTCAAAACTAAAGGTGGTTCAAAATGGAATCTGGAAATCCAAGACGCAAGCAGAAATGCATAATTGGTACCCATATCGCTGTGGTACTTATTGTCATAACTTTGGTGATTATTACATCCTTGACGGAGTCACACAATGCCGAAAGGAATGGGGAACAGACAACTCTTACCCCACCTACTGCAGAATTTGAAGAGGGTGCCTCCGCAAAAGATAGAGAAATGATTAGGGAAACTAGTCGGATGTTACATGTAGATTTGTCCAAGGGTGATTTCACGCTGAATGCATATGCCCGTTTGCTGTATGAGTATGTTGATACAATGGAAGCTAAAGATTGCTATGTGTGTATGCAACTGCCAGCATCCATAGAGGAAGGCATTCGATACCATCACTTACCTGTGACTTATGGCATTACATGCAGCGTGTTACTGAGTATGTTTTATAGTAAGGCACACTTTGAGTACTACTTCTCCAATTATGATGTGGTACTCTCAGAGGTTCCAGTTCTTAAATACATGAATAAATATGATTACTATAAGCAGGTAGAAAGGAAGTCTGCATATTTTGTGCCTACTATTACCTTAGATACATCTTATGCCCATAGACATAACTTGACCTGCATGTTAACTGACATTGAAAAGAAGTTTGTGGATCAGATAGAAGACCGACATAGACAGATCTTATTTAGACCAGATCCGAAGCACAAGCTGGTCCCATGGACGAAGGAAGAACTAGATCATAAGGCAAAAGGGAGTTCTGGTCCAATAGCGTTAGACTTCCAGCAAAAAAAGGGAAACTGTGCATTAGGCACTCATCCACACGTTATGACAAAATATTTGTGGGTGAGAGTGATTGTGAACACATTTTCTTGATTGAAGAATCCATTAGAAAGGCGCTGTTGGATAAACTAACCATAGTGCCAAATGTTTACTTTGTGTGCGGTAAAAATTCTTATGTGAAATTGCCCAAAAATTGGTATGGGACATGTTATTTAGCTGTAGTGTTCCCCAAGATTTTCCATGTGGATGATTTATGGCCTTTGGAAGGGAAGAGATCCCATAGAGGAAAACGTGGTGCAGGTGCTGGTGAAATTATTGGGGATGTATTTGGAGCTATGATACCTAGTTTGGGTGTGATTTTGAATGATGTGAAGATTAGAAAGCTGGCAACTCTAGTAGATAAGCTCTCTGTGAATACAGCCCAAATTTTATTACTTGCTGATGGGGAAATGGTTTCGATAAGGGCTATGGTTCTTCAAAATCGCCTTGCTTTAGATGTATTACTAGCAAAGGCTGGAGGAGTCTGTAAATTATTGAAAGTTCAACAGTGTTGTACTTATATTCCTGACAATAGTCGGGATATAAGGAAGTACATTAGCAATATTTCAGAGATACATCAAGATTTACATGATCTGGCTGCTGATGGACTCTGGGAACAAATTGGCAAGGGATTTGGCAAGATAGGAAGCTGGTTTGGAAGTTTGGGACAAGGAATAATCGGATACGTCTTGAAACCCATCATAATAGCTGTCATTTGAATAATTGTGCTATTGGGAGTCATTAAGGCATACAAATGGCAAAAGGCACGACATGCTGAAAATTCTTTGAAAAAGCGAGAGCAACAATTAGAACGACTGCAGGACAGTCATTATCTACATCTGAAAGGGTTGGAACGCTTTAGGCAGGGACGGCAGGCTACAACCTCTGTTTAGGTTGGTCTCTTCTACAAGCAGAAACTTATAAGAAGGGAAAAGGTTGGTGTTATGACACTAGTCATAAGAGGGGGGACTGATAGAGCGCTTACAGCTCTCTAATTTGTAGGGGTGCACTATATTCCTGATACAAACATACTCATATATATATTTTGTTGTGTGCAGTGTTTTATGATTATTAAGATGCATTTATTCACGCCATATTAGTATCAAAGTGAAGTGAGCACATTTAAGTAGGATTTTGTATGTATTCGAAATATAATTCCTGTATGTGTAATGTGCAGGATGACGTTGTATTCATATAATATAACCATGTTGAGTTAAGTTACCCGGTCTGTAGGCCCAAATTGTAAGTTGTTTTGAGTTTCGGTTCTCCCTAGCTGCTCAAGTATTAATTAAATAAATTCTGGTGTGCTCGAAGACAGTATGTTCTCATCCTACTGCAGGTGCAGGAATTCGACCTCGTTATTTTGAGATTTAAGGAGATACTCGGAATGTCTTTGAAGAGGACTGAAAGGCGAGAAGGAGGACACCTTCGTGCATAGCCTATCTGGGAACCAAGGCCACTGGAAGAAGAGCCAATTAATTAAAGCTTCTGTGGAAACTTACGGAAAACCGTTGCAAGTGGAAAAGTTTAACATATGACGCATTGGGGACCGATCATTGTCTTTTTGTATAATGCGCAGGGACAGATTAAACAGACTTCTACCAGATTTCGGAGGAGAAGGAGCATCCTAGAGCGAGCTCCATAGCTTTATGCTATCAGACCCATTTTGACGTGAGTACTTCTTAGGAAGTCAACACGTGCTGACACCTTTGGGATATGATATAAGGGAGATAGGTATGATTCTCATTGAGAGTAGAGTAGGGAAAGATTTTGTTCCTTCTTAAATGAAAAGAGAATTGGACTCCGCTTCCATCCTTTGCTGTATCTTGATTTTGGAGTTCATCATATTATGCCTTCTGTGCTGAATGACCTATATTCGTAAAATCGGCTCTGTATTGATTTTCTTGAACCTCTATACTCTAATATTGAGGTGTGTTTATATTCAATTATTTTTGGCCTTATAATAAATCCACAAAACTTAAAGACGGAATCTGTGGTCTATTACAGCTTGACTAAATCTAAAGTATGATCTTGAATTGTTTTTCTCCCTTCTACCACTTTTAGTAGGTAAATAAAAGACCATCTACATTACAGTTAGTAGGGAAAAGTAGGAGTAAAGATTGGCGTAATCACTAGTAACTATCTTAGGTTGAAAAAATGTCATGTTGCCCATTACCATGAAAAATTTGAATAACCCTCCAATAGTAAATTGTATAAGGTCCTAAAATTAGAGTTTACATAAGGGGTCTACAAGAAATGTTTCACGTTTTGTGCCTGTATCACATCTGTACTCTGCTGCATAGAACCAGTTGTGCTTAGGGCCGGACAGGCATTTTATTCTACTGGGCATTTCCCTGGTGTGCTGGGTCCTTTGAAGGCCGGTTTTGAATGCCCACGGTGGGCCCTTGAGCCTCTGTCACTTTCCCCAGCTCCCCAAGATTATTTCCAGCAGGCACGAGGAGGCTTCAAGAGAGAGAAAGAGAGGGAGGGAGCAGGAAGGCAGAGCAAAAGCGATCAGAGAGGGAGAAGAGGAAGTGGCGAGAAGGAGAGAGAATGTATAGATGGAAGAGAGAAAGAGCATGAGGAGACAAAGAGAAAGTGGATGGTTTGAGCATGTTTGCCATGGCCGATTTTGGTGCCCCAGTTCAGCCCTCGTTGTGCTCAAGTTTCACTGTTGTTGTACCGTTGGGTACGGCTGCGTATGGTTACCCCAGGGACTTAGCCTCCAGAAGTTGGCACCACTGAGTCAGTGAACATGAATCTGTTGAAACAGAGGTATTGCAGTTCCAATGGCCAAAAGTGGGGCATATTTTTGTCCCAGACTGCACATTTCTTCCAAAATCAAAATGGAGAAAATCTCTCCTTGGAGTTCAGGTCTGGCTAACGGAACCCACAGGTGTGGCTAACATTTCCCTTCACTCCCCTTCCAGCCCCTCTCCTAAACTTCTTAGAGGGGCTCCCATCTGGCTGGGGATCAAGGAAGTGGGGGCTGGCCTGGGTCCTGTGACATCTGTGCTTCTACATTTGAAGACCAGTTTATCTCCCCAGCCCCCTTGTTGTCCCTGGCTTCTCCATGAAGCAAATCACCTCCCACCAAATAGCTGTATTGTTTCGACCCCAGGCCTCTTCACACCTGCTCAGGGAACACCTTGGCTCAGGCTGTCAGAGGCTGGCCAAAGGCTACAGGGTTGTTTTAGGTAACTTCAGGATTGTAAGTTCCAACACTACTTTCCTGCAATAGTTATAATAAATCCGACCATGGCAAGTTGTTGGATTTATTGTAACTATTTTTGATACTTTGAATTATGTTGCTATCTACTTCAAATAAAGTAAGACTTTATTAAAGTTTAGTAAAGCCTTCCTATGTTAGCCTATGGAGCTAGCAGCACTACACTGGGGAAAACGACTTTGGCTGTGTTTCCCTCACAGGGGCATATAAAACATATTTTATAATGTCCCTGCTTTTTATAACAAGGCACCCTACCATAGGGGCATCTAGAGCAGACCTTAGGGGTGACTTGTATGTAATAATGTAGTTTTGGACTTAAGAAGTACTTTTAATTCCAAAGTCGAATTTGGACAGAGTCTTATTTTAAAACCAGCCTGCAAGGCAGGGCAGGCTCTAAAATGACACCAGCCAGCACAGCAGTGTGCACATAACTGCATTAAGTCCACTGGGGTCTTTAAACCTCCATGTCCTACCACATACTAGGGACTTACAGGTATATTGTCCTAGCCAATTGTAATTGCACCAATTACCATATACATTTTAAGGACAGAGCACTAGCCCTGGGCCTGGCTAGTAGAGCACAGGGCACTTTCAGAGTCAGTAACCACCAGTATCAGTCAGACAATGGAGGTGATCAGGGCAAATAGGATGACTTTCCTACACCATACCATACCATACCATACCATAACATACCATACAATGACAGCCCAAACTACACCATACCCAACTATACAATGGCAAGCCATACCATACCATACCATACCATATAACAGGCCATATAATTTGACAGACCATACCATACCATTCCATACCATATCATACCATACCATACCATGACAGACCATATCATACCATACCATACGTACCATACTATGCAATGACAGGCCATACCATAGCATGACAGATCATAACATGTCATACATACCATACTATGCAATGACATGCCATATCTTATCATACCATACATACCATACTATGCAATGACAGGCAATACCATGACAGGCCATATAATACCATACCATACCATACAATGCAATGACAGGCCATACCATACCGTACCACACCGTACCATAACATACCATACCACACCATACAATACCAGGCCAGACCATACCATACCATAAATACATACCATACCAAAGTTATCATGCAATCATATTATTATATTATATTACACAACACACACACACATACACACAAAAACATATATATATATATATTCACTGAAAAAACCACAGGTTTCAGGGACGTTATAGTTAGTTGGACATTTCACTCATACAAAACCAGAGAAATGTGGCCGTTATAGTTAGTTGAGCTAACTATAACTCGCGCCCCTGCAATACACTGCTGATGATGTCACATATTACATCACTCATGACATGGTCAGTGACATCACTGATGACATCTCAAATGACATCACTGATGACATCACTGATGACATCACTGATGACATCACTGATGACATCATCCAGTGACTGTGTGTTTCTGTAAAGTTTAAATATGTTTTATATATATATGCCAAGGTGTATTGAAGAATGAGTGGGTGTATGAGTGTCTGAATGGATTATTTAGTAGGTGCGTGACTGACTGTATAAGTGAGTGATTAAACATGTCTTACTGAATGCATGGGTTAGTGACTAAACTGTGTGAATGTCTGTATCAGTCTATCAGCTGGTGTGAGCGGCTGCATGGGTTGGTGAGTAGCTACATGAGTGTCTATATGGGTTATTGATTGGTTGTCTGAGTATCTGTATGGGTGCCTGAGTGTCTGTGTGGGTGGGTGGGGGGTGTATGACTCTGTGCATAGACGTGTGAGTGGGTGATTCACTGGGTGTATGGGTTCAAGAGTGCATCTGTGAAGAGCTGTATGGGTGGGGGAGTGTGCGTATGGGTGTGTTGGTGAGGAATGGATGTCTCAGTGGTATATGTGTGAGTAACTAGATGTCCGTGCCTGGGATAAAAACCTTTTGTTTTTTATGAAGACCCTCACCCACCAACCTGGTTGGTGGCATGCTTCATCATCGGGTCCCACCCAAGGTGCGGAGTGCACCTTGGGTGTGCTTCAACGCCTGATTACAGCGGAGCTGTTTTTGTGTTTGTGAGAGTGCAGTGATGTGAATGAGTGTGAGTTTAAAAACTGTCCAATGGGTCCCGTTTGACTAAAGGATTTAATGTTGGGCCCTTGGCAGTATTAAAAACAGCTAGGGGGATATACGGGGAGATGTGATTAAGTCTCCAATATCCTGTAAAAAATGATGAGGTCTACATGTTTCAGCCAGACTACTATGTATGCTGGCTTTCGTCAGGACCTATGTGTGGGGTGATTTAGTGATGGCCAGGTGTAGTTTGTATGACCAACAATGTGTCGCACTCACTAAGGTGCGTTTAGTGAGGGAGGTTTTATTCCTCCATTCGCTCAGAACCTGTTGGGACAAAAATTGGACAAACAAGACAGACATACATGGACATTTAGTAGCTTCACATCTTTGCACACTGGAAATGTGACTTGCTGAGCGCCGTGTCCGTACACTATGCGGAAAATATCGGTAGTGAGACGGGTGGCACCTGTGAAAAGAGCCGATTTTTATGCGCTATTGTGCCTTTAAAAATAGCGTCGAGTCTTCGTGAGGATCAATGTATCAAACGTTGAAGACAATTTAAGAGAAAGGGAAAATGCTTACAATGAAAGTTTCATAGTGAGCTCCATGAATCCTGTGAGGGGGCCAGACCTGTAGTCACACACTATGTGTGGTGTGAGAGAGAAAAAAGAGACACGAGAGTGGTTTAAGGCGGAGTCCCGTCTTAGCGTGGGGAGCTCCGACCTCAATCAGAAAAGCAAGACCCCTCTTCCCCTACTTACTTCGTCAAGATCTCTGGTCCACTCCTCATACCTACTGCGGCCTGCTACCGGGATTCCGTCGGTGCTGTCAGGTATCCGGAATCCCAGATTCACAAGCTCAGCAAGTGCCACCGGGCTGCCTTTCCTGGACCTTACGATTGAAGCCAAAGAGGGATCACATCAGACCACCACCTTTTACAAACCTACGGCTAGAAACTCCCTACTGAATTTCGAGAGTTTCCATCCTCGACCATTGAGGGAAAATCTCCCTTTATGGCCAGTTCCTCCGAATCAGGAGAAATTGCAGCAGAACTGAGGACTACCAGAAACAGTCTACTGATCTGGCCATCAAGCTAAGCCAGAGGGGGTACCCAGAGAAAATCATCCGAACAACGAAAAAGAGAGCGCAAAACCAAATCCGCGAAGCACTACTGGAGGACAACAGAAAAGAAGACGAGAGCATTCCCCTTACATGTGTGACCACATATAATTCAGCCTCAAACAACGTAGCCAAAATAATCCGAAAGAATTGGCGCATTCTGAACACGGGCGCACTAAAATGGGAACAACCACTTTTCTCATATAGAAGAGCAGGCAGTCTGAAGGACCGTTTAGTGTCCACCCTCCCCAGAAAACCACACACCCCTGAGGACAACACTGTCCTAAATTCTTGTGGCTTACCTAACGTAGTGGGCCATTACCCATCCGGGAACTGTTGCGTCTGTCATCTAACCAGGGCCACTAAAACACTTGATCTAGAGGAGGGTAAAACATGGCACCTTAGGAAACACACAAATTGCAACTCGTCACATGTGGTGTACCTCATTGAATGCTCATGCAACCTCCGCTACATCGGGATGACAAGTAGAAAAATCAAAACCAGAATTGGAGAACATCGCAGCAATATACGCTGCAAAAGAAACACCACAAGGATGACAGAACACTACATCGAGATAGGACACACACCCAATGACCTCAGATGGACTGTGATTGAGCAAATTGAGACCAACAACATGACAAACAACAATCTCCTACTCCAGAAAGAACAACGCTGGATTTACCGTCTGTCTACCCACATTACAGGGCTTAACGACAACATTCCCTGGAATGCCCTTAGCAATCGCTGAAGTATACAGCATTGGGTTACTCAGCTCATCCAGTACACGAGACAGGGTGCTGAATAAAATGCACTTTACACCATGGTAGGTTACACATGGCCGTCACCCACATGGATGCGCAACAGCACCCGCAATGCACACAAGTTGGTGCACCAATGTACACCCCTACACACCATCCCATATAATCTGGCAGTAGGGGATGCAGGCTTACCCCACTACCAATTAGACACACTCTGCCACCATCATGGGTGTGCGGAGATACTTTCATGAATTCCATGGCAGTTTTCTAACCTGGAACATACGGGCTCATCTCTGTACATAACTTTACATAATAAACGCCATTTAACATGTCCGTGCGGGGAAACTTCAATTATTCTCCTGGTGGTAATTGTGTCATGACATAGGGCAGTCGGGCTCATTTGACATATAATTTAAACTTTGTAATACATAAATCTATGCAAAACAACTTTATTGTAACATTGTACCCCCAAGACACCGTCTGGTAACATGCCACTAATATGTCCGTGCGGAGAAACCTATAATTAAAACCCTGGCAGTTATATTATAATAGCCAAGGGCACACGGGCTCACTAAACACATAATTTAGTCCTAGTGCAATATAAGTTTATACTATAGAACTTTATTGAAACACCGCATTTTCATGACATCGCCCAAAACGCAGTAGTCTGTCTTCAGTCCTAACTAGATCAGAAGGCTGACGCGCACGGTCCCGATCATTGACAGCACCTGGCGGCAGAATGAACTATTTAAACCGACCCCGGATGCCTGACTGCACCGACGGAATCCCAGTAGCAGGCCGCAGTAGGTATGAGGAGCGGGCCAGAGATCTTGACGAAGTAAGTAGGGGAAGGGGGGTCTTGCTTTTCTGATTGAGGTCGGAGCTCCCCACGCTAAGAAGGGACTCCACCTTAAACCACTGTTGTGTCTCTTTTTTCTCTCTCACACCACACATAGTGTGTGACTACAGGTCCGGCCCCCTCACGGGATTCATCGAGCTAGCTCACTATGAAACTTTCATTGTAAGCATTTTTCCTTTCTCTTAAATTGTCTTCAACGTTTGATATATTGATCCTCACGAAGACTCAACGCTATTTTTAAAGGCACAATAGCGCATAAAAATCGGCTCTTTTCACAGGCGCCACCCGTCTCACTACCGATATTTTCCGCATAGTGTACAGACACGGCACTCAGCAAGTCACATTTCCAGTGCGCAAAGATGTGAAGCTACTAAATGTCCATGTATATCTGTCTTGTTTGTCCAATTTTTGTCCCAACAGGTTCTGAGCGAATGGAGGAATAAAACCTCCCTCACTAAACGTACCTTAGTGAGTGCGACACATTGTTGGTCATACAAACTACACCTGGCCATCACTAAATCACCCCACACATAGGTCCTGACGAAAGCCAGCATACATAGTAGTCTGGCTGAAACATGTAGACCTCATCATTTTTTACAGGATATTGGAGACTTAATCACACCTCCCCGTATATCCCGCTAGCTGCTTTTAATACTGCCAAGGGCCAAACATTAAATCCTTTAGTCAAACGGGACCCATTGGACAGTTTTTAAACTCACACTCATTCACATCACTGCACTCTCACAAACACAAAACCAGCTCCGCTGTAATCAGGCATTGAACCACACCCGAGGTGCACTCGGCACCTTGGGTGGGACCCGATGATGAAGCATGCCACCAACCAGGTTGGTGGGTGAGGGTCTTCATAAAAAACAAAAAGTTTTTCTCCCAGGCACAGACATCTAGCTTCTACCCACTGGCTAGTTCTCATTGATGCTTACCAAGTATAACAGGGGAAGTGAACTAGTCCACACTATTCCTCTCTCTCTCATTGATAATAATATATGTGTGAGTAACTACATATGTGAAAGGCAGTATATGTGAGTGTTGGAGTATATAACTGACTATATGTGAGTGAGTGATTGTGGGAGTGGCTGTATGGATGAGTGTGTGCTTGTGTTATTGGTTGTATGAGAGAGTAAGTATGTGTTAGTATCTGTATGAATAAGTGAGGTGGTGTGTGTATAACTGTATGGGTGAGTAAATGGGAGTGTGATTGATTCTTTGCATGACTGACTAGCTGTGTGAGTAACTCTATGGGTGAGTGGTGGTGTGTAAGTGTCTGTATATGTGTTTGAGTGCATAAGATAGTGCTGTATTGATGAGTGACTGCATGTATGAGTGACTGTATGGGTGAATGAGTGGATGTGTGTGTAGACCTAGGAATCAGTGAGTGGGTATGTAGTAACTGGTATTGGTGTGTCTATGGTTTCGAGAATGGTAGTCTGTATTTTAGAGTGGGTGTATCAAAGGTTATATTAGGGTGTGAGGAGGTGTATCAGATATCATGTGGATGATGTGATCAGTGATATCATCAGTGATGTAATTTGAGATGTCATCAGTGATGTCATCAGTGATGTCACTGACCATGTCATGAGTGATGTAATATGTGACGTCATCAGCAGTGCATTACGGGGGCGCGAGTTATAGTTAGCTCAACTAACTATAACGGCCGAATTTCTCTGGTTTTGTACGAGTGAAATGTCCAACTAACTATAACGTCCCTGAAACCTGAGGTTTTTTCAGTGAATTTCCAAGGTTTTTTAACTGCTGATTTCTAACTATAACGTCCCTGAAACCTATAGTTTTTTCAGTGAATTTCTAAGGTTTTTTAAATGCTAGTTTCTAACTATAACGTCCCTGAAACCTATGGTTTTTTCAGTGAATTTCAAAGGTTTTTTAAATGCTAATTTCTAACTATAACGTCCCTGAAACCTATGGTTTTTTCAGTGAATTTCAAAGGTTTTTTAAATGCTAATTTCTAAGTATAATGTCCAAAAAAGACTTTTTCTTACTTTTTTATAAAAATAATGTAATGTTTTTCTTTTCTAAAATATAAATATAATTTTTTTTAAAAAGTGGATTCGCGTACCGATCGTGTACCAGTCTCGGTGGGTGCGTGAATCCAAGAATTTTGCCGCCATATTGGTTAAGTCGTGTAGGATGCACATTTAGTATGCAAAGGGTGCGTGGTTCTTGGCCCCGTGTAACGTCACGTACGTATTTCCGGGGGTCGCGTCAGGCACGCGAATCCACCGCAAATTTTTATGTTTTAAAAGTATATGTATATAACTTTAATATGTATATTATAGCAAGAGATTATTTAATCTAATTATAAATATCATATATTTGTAATTGTAATAAAGATATATTATTGTTAAATATATTTTTCAAAAATCGCGTCGGGTGCGCGTTGGGTGCGCGAATCCCATGTGACTTCAAAAGAAACAATTTCATTGGTTAAGAACCTTTTGATTCTAGAACTTGAAGGACCCCACCCATTTTTTTCATTCCTTCAAGAGCATCTCAGCAGATACACCTGTTGTCTTCTGCTCCTCTTCTTTGCCTTTTTTTGGTGTTTTTTTTCACTCATCTAAAAATGGCAGCTGGCAATGCACCTCAGCAGATTCCACCTGAAGAGGAAGAAGACCTGGAGGAACCCGTCAAGAAAAGGTACGAAAGTATCGTGTGGGCATTTTTCTCCATACCACCTGGGGAGAAAAAGGTGAATGCCCGAAAAGTAACCTGCACCATCTGTCAGAATGTCCTCTCACGAGGTACCGAAAAGAAGTATTCCTGCGGGACGTCATCAATGTTAAATCATTTGCAGACAATGCACCCTTGGCGTCTTGCAAGAGAACAGCTTCGACGGGAACAACAAAAGCAGGCAAGTGAGGAGAACGCTGCTGGATCTAGCACATCATCTGCTTCTACAACAACTGGCACTCCAAACATCAACCCTGACTTTGCTAGAGTGGAGCAGCGTTGTGTGAAATGTAAGAAAATCTTATGTTTCGGTGAGCAATCACTGGATGCCATCCTAGCTGCTGTTAGGAACCACCATTGTTAATTTTTTTTTTCTTTTTCTAATGCAATGACTTCCTAATTGCATAATTTTTTGAACATTTTCACTGTTGGTTCTGTTTATTTTTTTTTTTTTTTTAAAACACCCAAAAAATTAAAAAAAGAGTTAAAAAAACACAAAAAAATATAAAACAAAAAAATAAGAAAAAATGGTTCTTTTCAGAACCGCCTATTTGGTTTAAAATAGATAAATTTGTAAGAGTTGTATAAATTGTGGTAAGTGGAATATATGGAGAAGTGTACGGGTAGTGCATATATGATTGTATGAGTGCATGTATAGTGCCTGGGTGATTGCAGAAGTTCATGTGTACTCCCTGAGTGATTGCATGAGTACATGGGTAATGCCTAGGTGATTGTAAGAGTGCATGGGTAATGTCTAGGTGCATCAACAAGTGCATCAGTAGTACCTGTGTGATTGCATAAGTGCATAGGTAATTCCTGGGTGATTGCATAAGTGCATGGGTAGTACCTGGGTGATTGGAGCAGTGCATGGTTACTGCCTAAGTGATTAAAGGAGTGCATGGGTAATGCCTGGGTTATTGCAAGAGTGCAGGGGTAATGTCTGGGTGATTGGAGCAGTGCATGGGTACTGCCTGAGTGATTGAAGTAGTGCATGGGTAATGCCTGGGTGATTCCATGAGTGCAGGAGTAATGTCTGAGCGATTGGAGGAGTGCATGGGTACTGCCTGAGTGATTGAAGGAGTGCATAGGTAATGACGGGGTGATTGCATAAATGCATGGGTAGTGCCTGGGTGATTGGAAGAGTCCATGGGTACTGCCTGAATGATTGGAGGAGTGCATGGGTACTGCCTGAGTGATTGAAGAAGTGCCTGGGTAGTGCCTGCGTGATTGCATGAGTGCAGGGGTAATGTCTGGGTGATTGGAGGAGTGCATGGGTACTGCCTAAGTGATTGAAGGAGTGCATGGGTAATGCCTGGGTGATTGCATGAGTGCAGAGGTAATGTCTAGGTGATTGGAGGAGTGCATGGGTAATGCCTGGGTGATTGCATGAGTGCATGGGTAATGCCTGGGTGATTGCATAAGTGCATAGGTAGTGTCTGGGTGATTGGAGGAGTGCATGGGTACTGCCTGAGTGATTGAAGGAGTGCATGGGTAGTGCCTGGATGATTGCAAGAGTGCAGGAGTAATGTCTGGGTGATTGGAAGAGTCCATGGGTACTGCCTGAATGATTGGAGGAGTGCATGGGTACTGCCTGAGTGATTGAAGAAGTGCATGGGTAGTGCCTGCGTGATTGCATGAGTGCAGGGGTAATGTCTGGGTCATTGGAGCAGTGCATGGGTACTGCCTGAGTGATTGAAGAAGCGCATGGGTAATGCCTGGGTGATTGCATGAGTGCATGGGTAGTGCCTGGGTGATTGGAGGAGTGCATGGGTACTGCCTGAGTGATTGAAGAAGTGCATGGGTAGTGCCTGCGTGATTGCATGAGTGCAGGAATAATGTCTGGGTGATTGGAGGAGTGCATAGGTACTGCCTGAATGATTCAAGGAGTGCATGGGTACTGCCTAAGTGATTGAAGGAGTGCATGGGTAATGCCTGGGTGATTCCTTGAGTGCAGGAGTAATGTCTGGGTGATTGGAAAAGTGCCTGGGTACTGCCTGAGTGATTGAAGGAGTGCATAGGTAATGCTTGGGTGATTGCATAAGTGCATGGGCAGTGCCTGGGTTATTGGAGGAATGCATGGGTAGTGCCTGAGTGATTGAAGGAGTGTATGGGTAATGCCTGGGTGATTGCATGAGTGGAGGGGTAATGTCTGGGTGATTGGAGGAGTACATGGGTACTGCCTGAGTGATTGAAGAAGTGCATGGGTAGTGCCTGGGTGATTGCATGAGTGCAGGGGTAATGTCTGGGTGATTGGAGGAGTGCATAGGTACTGCCTGAATTATTCAAGGAGTGCATGGGTAATGCCTGGGTTATTGCATGAGTGCATGGGTAGTGCCTGGGCAATTGGAGGAGTGCCTGGGTACTGCCTGAGTGATTGAAGGAGTGCATGGGTAATGCCTGGGTGATTGCATGAGTGCAGGGATAATTTGTAAGTGTTTAGAAGAGTGCATGAGTAATGTCTATGTGATTGCATGACTGTAGGGGTAATGTCTGAGTGATTGCATGAGTGCAAGCGTAATGTCTGAGGATTAGAGGAATGCATAGGTAATGCCTGGGTAATTTTATGAGTGTAGGGGTAATGTCTAGGGGATTGGAGAAGTATATAGGTAATACCTGGGTGATTGGAAGAGTGAACGGGTAATGTCTAGCTGATTGCATGAGTGTACACATAGTGCCTGGGTGATTGGAGGAGTACATAGGTAGTGTCTGGGTAATATTATAAGTGTATGGGTACTGGCTACATGATTGCAGAAGTGTATAGATAGTGCATGGGTGATTGGAGGAGTGTGGGAATAGTGCCTAACTGTATAGATGAGTGCATGGGTAGTGTTTGAAAAAATGGATGAGTGCAGTAAAAGCGACTGTAAACATTAGTTCATATTATCATGCCTATTACATTATTTGTTCTTACCTTTTTTACTAATGTAGATTCAAAACTCAGTGGAACTATTTTACAGTAGTTTTGTTGTAAACTGAATTTAAAATCTTTTCAAACTTTAGTATTATCTTCTGTAAAAAAAAGAGGAAAAACTGTTATTGCATATAATATTATAGTTTTAAGAACACAACATAATTTTAGAATTACATAACATATTCAGTTTCCCTTTTTTGCTGTTCTCAGATTCTACTGAATTTCACCATACACAGTGATTTCAATGTAGATCATCATACAACAGCGGGGGAAAAAATACAATCAATGAGATTGTAAAAAAAAACAAATCTGCGTTGAAAATATTTACAACAAGTTCAACTATCAGTTTACCTATCTACAGTTTCTAAATTACATTCTTCAACTACATTAAATCATTTATTTCTCTGAAGTACATTTTCTGAAATATACACTTTCATTTATTATTATTTATTTTAACAACTTGTAAAGCGCACAAATACCCGTAGGTGTCTCGCATATAATATAAAGATCAAATATATAAACTAGTTCTTTCAATCACAATTTTCCAAATGCAATATCAATTAGCACAAACAATAATCCAAACACTAATTGTTCACATCTTCCCAATAGGCCGAATAATGTTTCCAAATCCACTTGCATTGAAAATATCCAAAATAAACTAGTTAATTCATGTTCACATCTTCCCAATAGGCCGAATGATGTTTTCAAAACTTTGGCATCACAAATATGAGATATGAATTTGGTAATTCATAAGGCAGCCTACATTTGAATTCCAAATGAGCATCATTGCAGTGTGTCCATCCTTTATTGACCTTTAAATACACAGTATAGTGTCCAGATGTTGTAGTAGGTCCATCATGGAAAACAATAGCCACTGCTTTAAAAGTTCTTCCTGAAATTGATACTTGACTTGCCACAAAAATTTTAATTTTGGTTTCCAATTTTCTTCCATCTGCTCTACAACGTTGTAGCATTAAAATGACATATGCTTCAAATCTTTCTATAAATAATGTTGACAACATTTCTGATTTACAATGAGAACATTTCATATCTTGATTAGCTGTTTTGACTAATTTGTTAAAAGACACTGCTTTGCAATCTGGTATCGTCAAATATATGAATTGTTCAGTGTCTATTTCAGTGGTAGAAGAAAATGAACACTCTTCACATTTATGATCCCATCTGTAACTTAGTCCAAACAAATTTTCAATTTCTATTCCTTCATCTTCCAATACTGCAAGCATAAACATAAGAAATTCTTGTGCATCTTGTTGTACATTAAGTGTAAATTGCGAAGAACCAGTACATATATCCAAAAGATGCCGTATGCCAGGAGCAGTATGGATTTTAGTTCTATCAGTTACCAACTTTTGAAAAATATAATGTAATAAAGAACAGAATCTTTTTCTCGATTTTCCATAATTTCATGAAGAAGATCTTCTAGATAAAACACAACATTCACAATTACATTAGCATAGCAGTTGATACCTGAACTATTTTCTAACTGGTATGCTACAATATCATCAACAGTGTCCATTTTCATTTTCTTTGCAGCTTCATCATTCTCTTGAATTGTTTTCTTTTTGGAATCTCACTAGAATGTTTGTCATATTTTAGTTTTGGACACACTACACGTTTCTCATATACAGGATATTCACCTAAGTTAGGAGCATACAGTCTTCTCAACCGATTATACTCTCTTACACAATTTGCATCAGCACTAATCTTTTTCTCATCAAAATCAACCAAATACAAACCAGATAATATTCTTACTCGAGACAATGCAACGTATGCCATGCCCTCTTTAAACACTGTACTTCCAATATTTACCAAAGCACTGTCTACACTTAAACCTTGAGATTTATGAATGGTTACTGCATATGCTAAAGAAAGAGGAAACTGTTTTCTACAAACATACAAGTCTTTTACAAGCAAAAAACGAACAGCACAACGTCCAATCTGTTTTACCTCTTCAATCTGATCAAATTTAATCTTCAAAAATTCAATACCATCTCTGTTCTGAAAATTTACAAAATCAACAACTTTTCCCATTGCCCCATTTACTAAACCTTCTTCTACATTCAAATTACGCCATAAAATTACCCAACAATTTACACATACATATAAAGTCTTTTCTAAACCTGCAGTCTTAGACACCGACTTTTCCAAAGAATCCAATTTTGACTGTAATTTCTCTGAGAGAAGAATAGTAACTCCTTCGTGTTCCATTTTATCAATAGCTTCCATTTTCACTATTGGTTGTTTTTCCAATTTCAAAAGTTCTTGATAGAACGTAGAACACTCTTGGAGTGTAGGCATTAGGCAAACTATAGACTTCTTTTCTCCAATTTTTTTGTACATTATTTCAGGTGCTATGTTTTCATTAGCAAACAAGTTTGTTAAAAGCCGACTTTGTAAAGCTTCTTTACCGTCTTTAGTCAAAACACCAATTCTTATATCTTGAATAATGTTTCCATAATGTTCATCACTTGCTTGTCGCATATCATAATAAGTTCTTTATATTCAAAATGAGACCAAATGTTGACTTTTCCAATACTTCCCAAAGATTTCCTAGTGTCTTCATGACAAGTGTTTTAAAAACAGGTTGCCCTTTTACAGGAGTAAGTTGTAGTAGGTTTTCCGAATACAATTACATGTTTTCCTCCAAATAGAACATCATAATCTGTTTTTAAAATCTGTTGCATTCTTAAATGTACAAAGGCAAGCATTAAGTTTGACACCATGCTCACCTCATCAATAATTAGAAGTTTCATTTTCTTGAGTACTCTTGAAACTTCATAACAAGCTTCTCCAGATAGCTTGTGATATTCCAACTTATTTTCATGTTCAACTGGTAGCATGAGTAATCGATGTAATATAATCCCTTTAATGTTATGTGCTGCTAACCTAGTTGGAGCGGTTACAACACAAGATAAATGTGATTCAGTGGTTTTGTGTAGATAACTGGTCAAAACTTTAATTAAGAAACTTTTTCCTGTTCCAGCTTGCCCACTGATATACATTCGAATAGGTTTAAATGATGTGCATTGGCATTCTTTTTTTCATGCAGTAAACCATGCTGTATCTGTTGTGTCACTTGCTGATATATTTCTTTTTGTTCAATATTTAGTTCTTCTTCCAAGTTTCCCAACTCAATAATATCCTGTTGTGCTTGTTGCATTGCCGTTTCTACTTCATTCATGGCTATTGCTGCTTCATTTTCAAGAATTGGTTGTCCTAGTGGATCTTGACTTAGTGGAGCAGAACTTTGACTATCTTGAGAACTGTCTCTAGCTATTTCAGCTGCAATAGTAGTTTCTTGTTCAATCTCTTCATTCAACATTTGTAGATAATTTGGAAAAATTGTACATTCAATGCTATCTTTACATGCATTAAAAGTATCTTCATAGCCGTCAAAATCTCTAAGTAATTCCATTTTACTACGCCAAGGCTTGAAGAGTTGCAGAAGTGCTAAATAGAAAAATTCCCTTTGATCTGGAGTATCACATCTGAGTTTTCTGTGATTAATAAGATTTCCTTTGGCATGTTTTACCAACATCCATCACATCCAATTACTGCATATTTTTCTTCATTTATATTTTCTGTAACATTTCTCTTAAAACTATAATGTTGCAGTACTTCATAGAGACATATGTTTTCCAGATGTGGACTCCTTTTGGGATAGTACGTATCCAACATATTTGTTTTAACAATATCTGTACTTTCCGGTTCATTCAATGCTAAGTATTCAATTTCTTGTAGAGATTTCAAAACTCGATTTCGTGTTGCAGCAAGACCTAGACTTACCCAAATGATTCCTCTTGACTTTGAATATAAACTTGCAGAGGTCAACCGATCCGAACATTCGTAGGATCCAATCTCTCGATGGGAAAGCATCTTCAAACTAAAGCTGTACAATTTATTACTAAGAGTCTTCTCTTGTGAAATTTCTTCCCACATTTCTTTCAACTCCGTCTTTTCAGATTTGGTTATATATGATGTAACATAACGAGCAACAGCAATCGAATTATCTGCAACATACTGGATATCCATGTTTGCATTCCACATTGTCAAAATCACTGGATTGTAGTCATTAATATACTTTGAATCTTCACTTCTTTTTATGTTGTAAGTATTCTTCGGAGATTTTCGAGTTATAGTATGTCTTACTGCTGACATGAAACTGTTGACTCTTCCTTTTGAAATTACTGGACGTGGGAATCCAAAACGACATTTTGTATAAAATTTTCCCTTTGATGTGTATTTCCGTCGACAATATTTTCCACATCGATGGCTTTGAAACCGTGAAACTTGTTGTCTTAAGTTTTTTTCTCCTCCTTTTTTTGGAATGGCACAGGTAACATAGTCTTCAATGAAAGACAAAACAGTTTCATCAGAATCGGTTCCAAATTTAGGTGCATTCTTGATCCATAATAACATGTGTATATGAGGAGCACCTCTGGCTTGGTACTCCTTTCTCCAAAAGAAATCAATAACTTCTCCAAGAGGTGGATTATTTTTATTGCAGATAAAAGACATCATAGCTTGAAACCTATGATTAAAATATCTGCACACATTTACAGGATCCAACGAACACAGTTCTCCAGCTGTCTTCAATTCAATGTTTTTTACATTTGAATTTGCTTCTCGTAGAAATTCAAGTAAATCGTCCCATGCGTATTCAGCACAGCTAAGCGTAACAAACCATGTAGGGGTTCCTAAGTTTCTTAACATACATTTAAGTTCTCCGTGACGACGATACCAATTCTCATTAGTACCACATTGACACGCCATCAAATTAATTAACTGAGATTCTAAATGATCGTCTCTTTGTTGAACTTTGTCCAAAAATTCCTTTGCAGAAACATGTGTAAGATGAACTCCTGTTTTTAATATGTGGTTCACTGCATATGAAAGTCCAGACAAGTCACTTTCAAACAGAAGATGAAATAAATATGGAATACACTGTCGAAATCTTGGATCTTCTGAGTACAATCTTGTTGTACGATATTCTGAAGCTGGAATCTGTACTGGTCGTTCATCATATCGTCCACCTTTTCCAGTGGGGAAGAGCTGTGGAAAACAACGAGCTTCTAAACTTTTTTCCCAAACACTCATGGGAGTTCCCTTCGCTTTCTTCATTTGGAATAATTCAATAGTGTTTCCTATCACTTCTTTTGAATGTAGAGGATGTATACTGTAATGTTCATAAATTTCTTCACTCCTGGAGTTGTCCACTTTTTCTATTTGGCCAGTTGAAATTTCTCTATCATCTTCTAAAGATATTTCTTGTTCTTCCACATATACATTTTTATAATAAATATTGTTTTGTATAAGATATAATGTAGCCTTTTGAAGTTTGGTGACATCTACTAACTCTTGCCATATTTTCCGACTCTTTGTTGGTACACCATTAACTAGAATAACTACAGGTTCACTTTCCTCTCTCTCTACACCAACAGTTTCAATATTTTTCTTAAAATCTAAAGGTAAATACACAACTCTTCCTTTTAAACCTCTTTGTAAATCTGTTGGAGGCAGCTTACCTGTTTTAGGCTCCATACGAACTATAGCCTGAAACGGGTGCACAGATTGAATAAGAATGGACTCATACGTATTTAAATCTACCAGTTCCGGAGGAATAGCTACCAACTCTAGGTTATTATGTACAGCTGTAGCTGGCATTTTGTTCTCTTCTAATTTGTTGTAACAATATTTACAAATACGTTGATCACTACCCAACTCAAAATGACTTTCCACCAACAAATAAGCACCAAATTGCTCCCACTTATCATTGTTTTCCTTTTCACTTTTTAAATACACATCAACATTCCTAGTTTGACTTCTATAGTGAGTACGTCGACAACAAATACAAACATAGTTTGGTTTTTCACAAGAAACTACCTTAAACTTTGTAATTTCTTCTGCAAACTTCTCAGTAGTACTATCTTCCACCTCTTCTTCAACACCTACACTTATGAAACTCTCACTTTCTCTACACTCCTCTTGAGGACCAAAGAAACGAAACTGTATATCATCAGAAACGTTTTTACATCCAATACTGAACCATGCAAAAGAGCTGTGTTTATTTCACTTAAAGATAATGCAGGACTTTTTACATAGTACAATCTTCTTACTAACTTCTGCATTTCTGAATGATGTACTGCTAACATTCTTAAATGATGAAAAGTACTTTGACACACTTTTCTAGAAAGACAAGCCAGAGAATGACCCTGCAAGTTAGTATATTTTCTCACTTTACAAGGATCTAGTCCTTGCAATATCTTAATCTTCTGTTTAACACTTTTATTACAATAATCTCGTAAGAAATTTTGTAAAATATCAATAGATTCCTGTTGTATACTACAAATACCACTACAATCCCACTTATACACTGGAGCTTGTGTACGTCTCCCTTGAACTTCTTCAGCTATTACTTCTTCCACATTTCTAGGAACCATCTTTTCTTTTTCAATTGGACAACTGTTTTTAACCTCATAACAACGACCACTGGTATCAACTGCATGAACTAATGTATTTTGTTGAAAATAGCTTTCTTCATTAAAAAAAAATTCAGTACTAGAAGTGTGCTTCCATTCACCTAAAAAAAATTAGCAAAAGTTAGTTCTATTAACCAGTCTTTTTCTTTTACTTTTCTCCTTCATAAAGTGCATTGTTTTATTCAATGTTTTCATTCTCTTCAATACTAATATAAACAATCTTCTTTTCAATTCAAAAGCCTTTTCGACTACACTTTCAATCTGTTGTTTTTTCTTGTAAAATGCTGATTTTCTTATATATTTTTTGCAATCTTTCAATACATTTTGTAGTACTCTACTTTTATACATTCTCTTTCTAATGTCTTTATATTCTTTCATCCTTCTTTCAACATAGATTGTTTTCCCATAACCTGATTTTCCATTAATATGTCCTTTTTTCGTTTCCTTCTGAATGGTTGTACTACTTTTCTTTTTCTTTTCCCCATTTTGAAAATTCATTACGTTCTTTAAAAGTCTTTTAACAAATTCTTTAGTTCTCTTACCAGAAGTCTTTTTCTTCAATGTCACATGTTGTACTTCATCTAATTTCTCCTTTTCTCTTTCCTTTAAATAGGGCTGTTTTTTTCTTTTCTTTTCTTTTGAGCTTTTCTTGCATACTCAATCTTTATTACTAATAATGGTGAATATCTGAAAACAAAGAAAAGTTTAAATACTTTCGTTAAATAATGTAATATTATTAAAATAATGATATACAAATATTCTCATGTATAAATAAAGAAATATTTTTAATTGCAGTGCAAAGCTATGTCAGACACTGCACAATTCATACAATTAGAAGACATCACAACCTATACAACAGAATCACAGAGCACAACTAAAGGATTTCTCTTCTGCTACCGAAATCAAATCTAAAGTGCAGTCTGTAGTGCCTGGGTGATTGCATGAGAACAAAGGTACGGCCTGGGTCATTGGAGGAGTACTAGGGTAGTGCCTGGGTGATTGCATACGTGCATAGGTAGTACCTGAGTGATTTTATAAGTGAATGGGTACTGCCTAAGTGATTGGAGGAGTGCATAGATCCTGACAGGGTGATTAGAGGACTGCAAGGGTAGTGCCTGAATGATTTAACCATTGTATAGCTAATGCATTGGTGTTTCCACGATTGCAAAGGTAATGTCTGGGGGATTAGAGGAGTACATAGGTAATGCGTGGGTGATTGCATGAGTTCAGGGGTAATATCTGGGGGACTACAGGAGTACATAGAAAGTGCCTCGGTGATTTTATAAGTGCATTGCTACTGCCTAGGTGATAAGAGTAGTATTGTGGTAGTGCCTCAGTTATTGGAGGAGTGTAAAGGTAGTGCCTGGGTGATTTTACAATTGCATGGATACTGGCAAAGTGATTGGAGGAGTGCATAGATCCTGAGACAGTCATTGGAGGAGTGCAAAGGTAGTGCTTGGGTGATTGAACTAGTGTATAGGTAATGCATTGGTGATTGTATGAGTGCAGAGGTAATGTCTGGGTGATTAGAGGATTACATATGTAATGTGTGGGTGATTGCATAAGTTGAGGGGTAATATCTGGGAGATTACAGGAGTACATAGGAACTGCCTGGGTGATTTTTATAAGTGCATGGGTACTGCCTAAATGATTGGAGGAGTGCATAGATCCTGACAGGGTGATTGGAGGAGTGCAAGTATAGTGCCTGGGTGATTGAATCAGTGTATAGCTAAAACATTAGTGATTGCATGAGTGCAGGGGTAATGTCTGGGGGATTAAAGGAATACATAGGTAATGCCTGGGTGATTACATGAGTTCAGGGGTAATATCTGGGGGACTATAGGAGTACATAGAAAGTGCCTTGGTGATTTTATAAGTGCATCGCTACTGCCTAGGTGATTAGAGTAGTATTGTGGTAGTGCCTCAGTGATTGGAGGAGTGTAAAGGTAGTGCCTGGGTGATTTTATAACTGCATGAGTACTGGCAAAGTGATTGGAGGAGTGCATAGATCGTGACACGGTCATTAGAGGAGTGCAAGAGTAGTGCCTGGGTGATTGAACTACTGTATAGCAAATGTATTGGTGATTGCATGAGTGCAGAGGTAATGTCTGGGTGATTAGAGAACTACATCGGTTATGTCTGGGTGATTGCATGAGTTGAGGGGTAATATCTGGGGGATTACAGGAGTACATAGGAACTGCCTGGGTGATTTTATAAGTGCATGGGTACTGCCTAAGTGATTGGAGGAGTGCATAGATCCTGACAGGGTGATTGGAGGAGTGCAAGGATAGTGCCTGGGTGATTGAATCAGTGTATAGCTAAAGCATTAGTGATTGCATGAGTGCAGAAGTAATGTCTGGAGGATTACAGAAGTACAAAGAAAGTGCCTGGGTGATTTGATAACTGCATGGGTACTGCCTGGGTGATTGGAGTAGTACTGTGGTAGTGTCTGAGTGATTGGAGGATTGTAAAGGTAGTGCCTGGGTGATTTTAAAACTGCATGGGCACTGGCTGAGTGGTTACATAATTACAGAGATAGTGCCAGCGTGATTGGAAGAGTGTAAAGGTAGTGCCTGGATGATTATATAAGTGCAGTGGCTGGGTGATCGAAGGACTGCAGGGGTAGTGCCCGGGTAATTGCATGAGAACAAAGGTACTGCCTCGGTGATTGGAGGAGTACTAGGGTAGTGCCTGTGTGATTGCATAAGTGCATAGGTAGTGCCTGAGTAATTTTATAAATACATGGGCACTGGGTAAGTGATTGGAGGAGTGGATACATCCTGATAGGGTGATTGGAGGACTGCAAGAGTAGTGCCTGGGTGATTGAACCAGTGTATAGCTAATGCATTGGTGATTGCATGAGTGCAAAGGTAATGTCTGGGGGATTACAGGAGTACATAGGTAATGCCTGGATGATTGCATGAGTTCAGGGGTAATATCTGGGGGACCAAAGGAGTACATAGAAAGTGCCTCAGTGATTTTATAAGTGCAGCGCTACTGCCTAGGTGATTAGAGTAGTATTGGGGTAGTGCCTCAGTGATTGGAGGAGTGTAAACGTAGTGCCTGGGTGATTTTAAAACTGCATGGGTACTGGCAAAGTGATTGAAGGAGTGCATAGATCCTGACACAGTCATTGGAGGAGTGCAAGGGTAGTGCTTGGGTGTGAACTACTGTATAGCTAATGCATTGGTGATTGCACGAGTGCAGAGGTAATGTCTACATGATTAGAGGAATACATAGGTAATGTCTGGGTGATTTCATGAGTTGAGGGGTAATATCTGGGGGATTACAGGAGTACATAGGAACTGCCTGGGTGATTTTATAAGTGCATGGGTACTGCCTAAGTGATTGGAGGAGTGTATAGATCCTGACAGTGTGATTGGAGGAGTGCAAAGATAGTGCCTGGGTGATTCAATCAGTGTATAGCTAAAGCATTAGTGATTGCATGAGTGCAGAGGTAATGTCTGGGGGATTACAGAAGTACATAGGAAGTGCCTGGGTGATTTTATAACTGCATGGATACTGCCTGGGTGATTGGAGTAGTACTGTGGTAGTGTCTGAGTGATTGGAGGATTGTAAAGGTAGTGCCTGGGTGATTTTACAACTGCATGGGCACTGGCTGAGTGGTTACATAATTACAAGGATAGTGCCAGCATGATTGGAAGAGTGTAAAGGTAGTGCCTGGATGATTATATAAGTGCATGGGTAGTGGCTGGGTGATTGAAGGAGTGCAGGGGTAGTGCCTAGGTGATTGCATAAGTGCATAGGGAGTGCCTGAGTGATTTTTATAAGTGCATGGGTACTGGCTAAGTGATTGCAGGAGTGCATAGATCCTGACACGGTTATTGGAGGAGTGCAAGGGTAGTGCCTGGGTGACTGAACTAGTGTATAGCTAATGCATTGGTGATTGCATGAGTTCAGAGGTAATGTCTGAATGATTAGAGGACTACATAGGTTATGTCTGGGTGATTGCATGAGTTGAGGGCTAATATCTGGGGGATTACAGGAGTACATAGGAACTGCCTGGGTGATTTTATAAGTGCATGGGTACTGGGTAAGTGATTGGAGGAGTGCATAGATCCTGACAGGGTGATTGGAGGACTGCAAGGGTAGTGCCTGGGTGATTGAACCAGTGTATAGCTAATCCATTGGTGATTGCATGAGTGCAAAGGTAATGTCTGGGGGATTAGAGGAGTACATAGTTAATCCCTGGGTGATTGCATGAGTTCAGGGGTAATATCTGGGGGACTAGAGGAGTACATAGAAAGTGCCTCAGTGATTTTATAAGTGCATCGCTACTGCCTAGGTGATTAGAGTAGTATTGTGGTAGTGCCTCAGTGATTGAAGGAGTGTAAAGCTAGTGCCTGGGTGATTTTATAACTGCATGAGTACTGGCAAAGTGATTGGAGGAGTGCATAGATCCTGACACGGCATTAGAGGAGTGCAAGAGTAGTGCCTGGGTGATTGAACTAGTGTATAGCTAATGCATTGGTGATTGCATGAGTGCAGAGGTAATGTCTGGGTGATTAGAGGAGTACTTAGGTAATATCTGGGTGATTGCATGAATTGAGGGGTAATATCTGGGGGATTACAGGAGTACATAGGAACTGCCTGGGTGATTTTATAAGTGCATGTGTACTGCCTAAGTGATTCGAGGAGTGTATAGATCCTGACAGGGTGATTGGAGGAGTGCAAGGATAGTGCCTGGGTGATTGAATCAGTGTAAAGCATTAGTGATTGCATGAATACAGGGGTAATGTCTGGGGGATTACAGACGTACATAGGAAGTGCCTGGGTGATTTTATAACTGCATGGGTACTGCCTGGGTGATTGGAGTAGTACTGTGGTAGTGTCTGAGTGATTGGAGGATTGTAAAGGTAGTGCCTGGGTGATTTTAAAACTGCATGGGCACTGGCTGAGTGGTTACATAATTACAGGGATAGTGCCAGCATGATTGGAAGAGTGCAAAGATAGTGCCTCGATGATTATATAAGTGCATGGGTAGTGGCTGGGTGATCGAAGGACTGCAGAGGTAGTGGCTGGGTGATTGAAGGAGTGCAGGGGTAGTGCCTGGGTGATTGCATGAGAACAAAGATACTGCCCGGGTGATTGGAGGAGTACTAGGATAGTGCCTGGGTGATTGCATAAGTGCATAGGTAGTGCCTGAGTTATTGCAGTAGTACTGTGGTAGTGCCTGAGTGATTGAAGGAGTGCAACATCCTGAGTAGTAGCAGAATAGTGAAATTACAGCACAAAAGTGAGGTCTATGATATGGTGTACACTTTTGTACTGCAGCTTCACAATTCTGTAACTACTCAGGGTGTTGGGCGTACCGAAAATAAAACATCAAACCTACACATGAGCCTGTTATAAATGTCACCATATTCCTGAAACCATACATGCATATATGTCTACCTTTTGAAATTATCATCATAGATAAAAGAAATAAACAAATAGCCTGAACTTTACATTTGAAAGACACACCTACATTCCTGAGGTGTATTTCAAGTGTACCTTTCCCAGACTCATAGAAAATACCCTAATCACTAATTCCTCTGCCAACATGTTTTAAAGAACAGTTTTGAGCTGCAGCTTCACCATTCTGCAACTACTTATGCTATTGGACCTACACAAATATAAACTAGCAACCCTTCACAAGTCTCTACTGTAAGTCTCACCATATTATTAAAAGTATGCATACATATGTCTGTACCTTTTGCTACCAGCATCATATATAAAAGTAATATACAGATAAATATATACTTGTGTTTTATACATCTATCATCTTCAGACACATAACACATACCATAATACATGTGCAAGTAGAGACATACCTCAGTCACACCATCCACAGCTCAAAACTTCACAGACTACACTTCAATTATCAAACTGACACAGAAAATTATGCGGTATATATGAAATATACCTTTCCACACATAATACTAATTACTCTAATAAATAATATCTCTACAAACATATCTCAAACCTCACTTTTGTGCTGCTGCTTTACCATTCTACAACTTCTTATAATGTTACACCTACCCAAATACAAAGCAGGAACCCTTCACATGTCTTTGCTAAAAGTCTCACCATATTCCTAAAAGCATGCATGCATATGTCTGTACCATAACACTATGCACACCTAAAAAATTCACAGAACAAACTTCCAATTTCAAGCAAACACCAAAAATTATGCGGCATATTTCAACTGTACCTTTCTAGAGACTTATAAAAAGTACCCTAATCGGGAGAACGGCGGCTGCGGCATGGAGGGCCACGCCTCTGAGTAGCAGCAGGTGACCGGTGCTCCTCCCTCCCCCGCAATGGTGCGAAGCACTTGATCGGCGTCTCCGTAGCTCGCACTGATGCCTGTTGTGCTTTTGCCGTGAGAATTCGCTCTGGATTTCAGCGCGAGCGATTGAGGCAGGCTGAGCGGCGAAGGAAGGACGGGGCAGAGAAACGGCAACGGAGAGACTAACTTTCCCCATGCGCCTCCCGTCTTGGTGTCTCGGTAGCTTTGGTGTTCGTGGATGGAGGGCGGCAACAGCCGAGTAGAGCCGTAAGCGGTGAGAGGCGGCGGAGGCTGCAGAAGACTG
Source organism: Calotriton arnoldi (assembly GCA_963921515.1). Taxonomy (NCBI): domain Eukaryota; kingdom Metazoa; phylum Chordata; class Amphibia; order Caudata; family Salamandridae; genus Calotriton; species Calotriton arnoldi. The sequence goes on from CAWUFW010002286.1 coordinate 1,688,665, forward strand.
AGGGGGTAACGACTGCCCGAAATAGAGCAGAGCGGAGCAACTATGGTGAGACGGTGAGACTGACTGGCGCGAAGCTGTCGGTGCTTTGTAGACGCCGGCCGCTAAGTTCTACAAGGAAGAGAGGAAAAAGAGAAGGGAACAGGAAGGAAAAAAAAAACCCGAACATAAAGAGTGTTGGAAAGGAAAGGAAGGGGGAAAAAACAGCGGAGGAGCGCGATGTGACCGGTTGCGCTTGAGGAGTCCAATAAAGAGGCTGAGGAAGAAAGGGAAGAGAGCGGTTTCTATAAAGTGCCTAGCCGGTTCTGGCGAAGTGTTTCTGCGTCCTGAAAGCTCCCTATGTGATGTAATAATTGGCTCATCGGAAGTGATTTGGGGACTGAACCAAGAGCTATGCGTCAGATGGTTCTGAGAGGGGCAACAGTACGCGCAGGAGCTTCAGTTGTAGCCCCCCACATCTCTCCTTTGTCAGCACAGAAAGCTAGACGTCAGACAGCCCAGGCTCGTATTCTGGCTGTAAAAAGAGGTAGAACTGCTCAGAAAGTTAAGGGGGATATAAACGCTACGACCTCACAAGTGGCTCTCTTCTCTCAGAAGTTCTCCTCTATACCATCAGACTCTCCAGGAACTTCCTCTACCTCTACCTCATTTGGAATTTTCGCCAGAACCGGGATCCGGTGTTAAAGGCGGGGTCGTCGGGGCAAAAGTAGTGGAGCCGTCTACACCAGGATTTGGGGTCAATCCTCCTAAGGAATACCCGGTTTTCTCTATAAATCGCAAAATCAATCAGATGGCTACTCTGGCCAGCACAGAGGATAAGACACTTCCCTTAGAGATGGCCCCTGGAATTCAGGAGAAGGGCGCAGTCATTAATATGCACGCTAGGGCCCCGCTGGAAAAGGAAGGAGAGACCCTCCCTGGAAAAAGTTCGGAAGATCAGATCCAACCAAGGCAGCTGGCAGGGGCTGTACAGGGGGTACAGGGGGTAATGATGGAGATGTCACAATGCAATTCCAAGGCTGGTGAAGTCCTGGGGTTTCTACTCCCCCCAGTACAGCATGAGTTGTCGTTGGGGCCAGAACCAGAACTAGAACTAGGGCCAGAAGTGAGGAATCTTCCTGCTGATCCTGCAGATTCGGCCCAGTCTTTGGTTGTCCCATTAACACAGATGCAGCTGCTCTTTGAAACCATTCTGGGAGAAATTAGAGAATGCAAAACTGCACAAGCGCAGGAACTCTCGTTACTGCATCAACGTCTAGATCAGATTGAAACTATGGTACAGCAAATACCTGAGAGATTCAAAGAACTGGAACAACGGGTATCCGAAATTGATGACCACTCTGTATTATGTGATTCGGATATTGCCTCTCGTCAGAAGAAAGCTCAGGCCTCTCAGAATAAGATAGATGAGATGGAGAACTATGCAAGGCGTTCAAATCTGCGCTTCACCGGGATCCCAGAGGACAGTGAACGCATAGATGGCCAAGCCAATCCTGTGAACTATATCGAATCATTAATTAGAAACCACTTGCTGGATAAGGCGCCGGAAGATCTTACAGTAATGAGGGCCCATAGAGTTCCCTTCCACAAAACTCCTGGAGCAAAGTATCCTAGGACAATGATTGTGAACTTTTCGGATTACCGTATAAGAGAGGCAGTATTAACAAAAGCAATCCAGAAGAGAGAAATTGTCCTACAGGGTGGAAGTCGAGTGCAAGTATTTTCTGATATGTCGGCAGCATCGGCACGGAGACGGAAGGACTTTGTTGGGTTGCTGAGTCAATTTAAGAATGTAGGAGCCCAGGCCTCGATTGCACAGCAGTCCAAATTGAAGGTTCTGTGGAAAGGGAGGTTCCACCTATGCTCTTCTCTTGAAGAAGCTCAAGAGTTACTGTTGAAGATGGCCCAAGATAATCAATAATAAGTGACTCAAATAGACTTAATTCAATAGTTTCAAGCTTAGTCTCCTCTTAATCTGTGATAATCAACCCATTGAGTGAGCTGTCAGACTTGGGGGGGGGGGGTTTCTGCTTGAGCATTTTGGCATTTGGTCACTTTAGATAGATGAAGTAGGACCCGTTACGGGTGGTACGGGATCTATAGGATTTATTGTTTATTGTTATTTTGTACTGTACTCTCTGCACTTTTCTTATTTGGTTGTTTTTTGGGGCCGATCTGTAATGCACTGTGTACGGTACTGTATCTTCTACATAATGATTGGTAATGCAGAAAACGTAATTCGTTGTTCTAAGCTCATTGTATATGCTATATCAAGTCTATAGATTGGATGCAACACTTGCACATTTTTGCACATTTTGCACACCGCACATTGCACTTTATCCTTTCTCATTTTATGGACATTGTATATGGAGTATCTTCTTATATTTCCTCATATACTCTATGGCCCTTTATAAGCCTGATTCTTTTCTCCACGATGTGTGTGGAGGAGGTGATATGTAGGTCTTTTGCTGCACTAAAGATTATTATTCATGGCACTTTGCATAATGCACTTTATCATGCTTTATCTTGCCTGATAAGGTGATTTTATATGAACTACCCCGTTTTTTTTTACAATCGGAGGGGGTAGGTAGTTCTTTTTTTTATATATGAAAGCGTAGTTTTTTTTAGCTACTTTGCACACTGCACACTGCACTTTATCTATTCATTTTTGGCTGCATTGGATCCAACAGGGTGCAATTGGCACATATTTTTCGGTCCCGTATGGCATTTTTGTACTTTCCATAATGCATTCTATTCTTTTATGTATTGTGTATATTGTATATGGTATATCGTATTGTAATGTGTTATTGAATTATAGCAGTACTATAGGAGTACTCCGGTATTGTGACCCTCGCAAGTTGGAATTGGTTTTAAAGCAGTCAGTTGTATATTCTCCAGTCCTGAGGATGAGCAGGGGTTATTAAGGGAAATCTCTTCCAAAAGTCGTTGAGGTTAAATGAGAAGTATAATTGACTTAAGTCTCCTTTCTGGGGGGGTAGAGGTGTCACTTAGGGTCACCCAGGGTGTAAGGTCATGACACCCAATAAATGTTTAGGGAGGGTTGGAAGGTGGCCAGCGCGGTCAGGAGAAGTTGCCACACTTCCTTGGGGGAGGTGGGGGGGTTTCCAAGGGAGGGTCCACGGGGGTGGAGAGGGAGCATGCGGAAAAAAATGAAAATCATTTTTATGAGTTCAATGCATATGTCCAGTATGATTTAGACAAGCTGAAGGGGGGACAGTTATTCTCCTTACTTTTAGGTGCCCTTGGTGTATGGGAATTGGGCACTTTGACACAAGCATTTAAAAATATTTGGGAATTTTGTTTGAGATGTACTAAAAGATCTTATGAAAGGGAGATCAATGGGAAATAAGGAATTACTGAAGGTGATTTCTTTCAATGTCAACGGCCTTAATAATAATAGGAAAATGAGGGCCATAGAAGCCTGGATCATAACAGAGAATCCAGCGGTGATTCTGCTACAAGAGACACATATACCAGCGGGTAAAATAGCAGAATTTCCAATGTTTAAATCATGGGCTGCGCATAAAGCTTTCTCCTCATCTTCTGCAGCCCATAGGGGGACAGCTATTTTTCTCAGTAGGAATATTCAGCCAGAGGTGGTAAATACAGCGAGTGACCAGGGGGGAAGATGGTGTTGGGTCACTTGCAAGGTAGGACATAGACCCCTGACATTCGCAAGCTTTTACGCTCCAGTGGAGGATAATCCTACCGTTTATGAGGAATTTTTTCAATCCTTAACACAAGTGTCAGGGGAGATAATTGTGGGAGGGGACTTTAATTTGTTGATGAATCCAAAGATCGATTCTTCAACAAAAGAGAAAAAACAGTTAAAGCATCAATCCCTCAAAGTGGTTCAAAGCTATAGCCCAATGCTTGATATTGCCGATCTTTGGCGGGCTGCATTTCCTACTGAAATTGCCTATACTTGCTTTTCAGGGAGATTTCAGTCGTTCTCACGGATTGATTTTTTTCTTATCTCCCGGAGTTTGTCTTTTAAATCACAAAAAATCCTTCAGAGCGGGTTCTCGGACCATGCACTGGTTAGTTTAGAGTTAGAACTGGGGGAATGAAAGAAAGCCTTAAGAAGATGGCAGCTAAACCGTCAGTATCTATCAGAGGATAACTGGATTTCTTTGATTAAAATTAAAATTAGAGCATTTTTCGAGCGAAACCATGGCTCAGCCCCTATACACATGATCTGGGACTCATTTAAAGCCTTTTTTCGCGGGCTTGCAGTGGCCAAAGATGCAGAGATCTCAAAGGGTAGGAAGGAGGAAAAACAAATGCTTGAACAAAATTTGCAAAGGTCGCTAAATAATTTTCTTGCCAGCCCTACTCCGGCAAACCATCGACAGCTGGAGCAGGCTAAACGGAATCTTGCTGAGAATTACTATGTAAAAAGTGAACTTTTTATCAGCAGTACAGGCAAAAAATTTATGAGGACAGCAATTACACTGGCAGATTCCTAGCTTGGCAGGCAAGGGAGCGGACTGTTAGTAATCAAATACTTGCTTTAAAATGCCCTATCTCAGGTCACCGCATTGAGGATAGGGAAGCAATAGGAGATATTATGGTCCAACATTTTGAGAATATATATGGCCATGAGCAACCTATTAATATGCCATCGTTGGAAGCGTTCCTTCAGGAAAATGAATTACCCGTTCTAACAGATTCAGAAAAAAGAAGTATGAGGAGGTCGTTTACAAGAGAAGAGTTAGGGGAAGTTATTAAGAACCTCCCGAATGGCAAAGCCTGCGGCCAGATGGTCTCCCTTCAGAGTTTTTCAAAACATTTGTCAGTGAGATCCTGGATTTCTTTCTCATTTTGGCAAACTCAATTTTGGAAGGAGGACTCATACCACAAACTTTTAGAGAAGAGAATGTAGTTAGTTTTTAAAAAAAAGGCAAAAGCGGTGAGGATCCTAACTCTTATTGTCCGATAACTCTTTTAAACACGGATTATAAACTGATTACTAAACTTTTAGCTAATCGTTTTAATGGGTGTGCTTCGCATTTAATCCACTCTGATCAGAATGGTTTTATAGTTGGAAGGCAATTGGGAACTAATACGCATTTTTTAGTGGAAGCACTGGATTATTTTAACACACGAAAGATCCCAGCATTAGTTCTGTTTTTAGATGCTGAAAAGGCTTTTGATTTGGTTATATGGGAGACTTTATTTTGCATTTTAACATAATTTGGAATCCCATCCAACATTATAGATTTGGTGGCGAATTTATATAAGAATGCCGCGGCCAACATTATTATCAATGCTACTCAGGTCGGTCAGGTAAAAGTTAAAAGGGGAACTAGACAAGGCTGCCCGTTGTCCCGGTGCTATTCGCTTTTTTCATTGAGCCTCTTGCGATAGCCATTAGAAAAAATAGGTATATCTGTCCTCCGCTTCCGTCTATGGCTAAGATTAAATTATATGCTGATGATATTATGCTTTTAATAAAGCCAGAAGAGGAAGCGCAGGCCAAAGCTTTTCAGATGTTTGACTTATATGAGTCATTTGGTGGCTATAAAATCAACAAAGAAAAACCGAAATAATTCTGAGTGGATGTACGTCGGAGATCTTACACCCCGATATTCTTTCGTGTTTTAATTCGAATCCTAAGCGGTATTTAGGGTCTACTTCTCACCATTTGTTTCGGATTTGTATGATTTGAATTTTGTCCCGTTGCTACGAAAAGTTCAGGACCTATTTTTACGCTGGGATTCTCTTCCGCTTTCTATTTTAGGAAGGGTTGCTTTGATCAAAATGTCAGTGCTTCCACTGTTTAGTTTCCTATTTTCTACAATTTCCTGTGTACTATTAAATTCCTTTTTTACAAGAATAGAGTCAATGTTTACAACGTTTCTGTGGAAGAAGAAAATTCCCAGAATTGCACTCAGCACCTTATATGAGAAGATGGAAGATGGTGGTTTAGCTCTCCCCAATCTCAAAGAATATTATTTTTCGTACTTTGCACAATACATGTCTAGATTTAAGCAGGGTTTACAGTCGGGTCTTTTTATTAACTTTTTATGAACTTAATGTTTAAGGATAATCAGATCCACCACCCGTAAGCAATATTTCGATCTCCAAAATTAGTCAGATATAAGTGTCTACATTGGGTTTTTCATAAATACCAGGCTTTTTTAGACGTTACTCTATCCCACTTATTAATGATATAACTCCCACTGCTGAACTTTTGTTTCAGCAGGTATTAAAGAATCATTTTCTCTCTTACAAAAATGGTCGAAAGCTGGTTTTCTGAAGCTCTCCGATTTTGTTCGGAACGATAAATGGATCAGTGTAAGAGAAATGTCTCAATTAATCCCCGGTGATTTTCTTCTCCTAGGGTCATACATTACGCTTAGTAAATTTCTCGAAAATCTTGACCTGTTCCAGATTATAACTCAGAAACAGCTAGTCTATGACTTGTTGGGAGATAAGGTAATAAAAAAACCAGGGGAGTTGAAAAAAAAGCTAGCTAGAATTAAAGGGACAGATTTGGAGATTAAGACAATTACAAAGTGGGGTAAATATGAAAACCAAGAACTTACAGTAAATATCTGGACCACAATTAACAGTTTAAATTTCAGCTCAGTTAGAGGCGCTAATTGGAGAAGGATGTTATATTTTAGTAAATGGCTATTGTATAGAACTCCGGCCTTTGTTGCTAAGGCTTATCCTAGTCAATCGGGGCAGTGTTTTCGTTGCCATACTCATCCTGCCGCAAATTGGACTCATATAATATTACAGTGCCCATTGATTCAGAAGTTCTGGAGTGATATCTTCGAGTTTTTCACGATAGAATGCGCAATATCAGTCAGTTGTATTGACCGACTGATATTGTGGGGTTACGATCCAGATTTGCAGGTATCACAGAAGTTGATTAAAATAATATATATTGGTATGGCGGTTGCTAGATCTCTTTTACTTCAAAGATGGCGATCGGATTTAATTCCTTCTAAAATTGAATGGATTCGGAAAATGGTTCAAGTAAAGAATAGTGAACGAAAATATGCTATGCGAACAGGAGGACTTAAGAAATTTGAGAAGATCTGGGCAAAGTTTTTGATATCGCTCCCTAAAGTCACTATTTGAATCCATTCGCTCTTTTTTTATTCCTGCCCTCTTGGTTATGAAAAAATATTTTTTATAGAGATAGTACATTTTTGCCCTTGGATCTTTCTCGATGGCAACAATGGAGATATATTTAAAAGTTGCTAGGTGGTTTATTCTTCCTTTTTTCCCTGTTTTTATGATTGATTAAGATTTGCTATGTATTGATCAATAGATGCTATTTATTATTATGTGTGTGAATATTCTTGATGAAATTTATATGATGTATAGCTGGATTTATTGTATTGTATTATATATGGTTTTCAATAAAAAATTTTTTTTAAAAAGTACCCTAATCACTAATATCTTATGTCAACATCTTTTAAACCACACTTTTGTGCTGCATCTTCACCATTCTACTACTACTCACAGTCTTGAACCTACCACATAAAAAGCAACAACACCTCTTTGTTATACATCATGCACCTTCAAATATATAAGACATATGAAAATACATATACAAGTAAAACATACTTCAGACACAAGTCCATGCACACCGTAAAACTTGACAGACTGCAGTTCCAATTTAAAAGCGACACATAAAATGATGCGGTTTACTACAAATGTACATATCCACACACTAAAGCAAACTATATAATCACTAATCCATCTTCCAATATACACATATTACTATACAGAATCTATTTCAAACCACATTTAACTACAATAAAACAAACTACAATACACATCTCTACATTTAATAATATATTTCAAACATTACAGTTCTTGAATAATTTTTAAAGATTAAAAATAAAGCTATTACATAATACACCTCACAAATTTATAACTCACCTTCCAAATTGATTTGTAGAATATGAAATATCACAAACTCATAAAAAAAATTCTTATGCACACAATCAAAGTAATGCACCACTCTCAGCAAGGTAAAACCAGTAATGGCAAACTTTCCCTCTCTTTCTCCACACAAATACATGTAAGTAACAAATCACATTGCTTCCTACATTATTTCAAATTGTAAAACACATTTCTATTGGTTAGACATATTAACCCTTACCAACTGACTTCTAAAAGTGCCCAAACTGGTTGTGGAATTTTTTGGAGTTGCGACTCCACCGTGCACCAGCGCGATGGAGCCACGAATCCATACGGGAGTTCAAAAATATATTACAAATAAAAATGCCACTATTTTTTAAGAACACACCACTTCTAAAGATAGTACTGACTTGGGAAATCTTACTTTAATAACATATCACTTATATATAAATTACAATTCCATATTTTAAAACCACAGATAACATTCAACCCTGCCCCCATTCTGCTTAATGCCAGTTTCCATAGTAGCAGTTCATGGAACATTCAACTGAACTAACAGGTCACAAGTTCACCATATTTTCCAGTTCAGCACACAAGGTTGCAAATGCAAACAGCAGGTGTGGTTGACGTTTGCAAAATATTACCTTATCCTATCTACTGTACCTTTCAAACATTTTTTACTAACCAATAACAAACATGCTTTTTAAAGAAAGTAACATGCACCCTATTTTTGAGTGTACAATGTTCTTAAACAGCCAATCAATTCTCTACTTTTTAAAAAACAGCATCTTGTCCACCATTTTAGATACCTCTCATTCTACCAACTGACTACCTCAGCTACAGACATCTTTTCATTACTTCCAGACATCCCTTCAAGATGCTTATAGTATGTATTGTTGGGCACAGCTACGTTTGCTTGTGCAAAAGGTATGCTCAACGCAGAGGTATTGACAAAGACCTAGCTTTACAAAATGTGGATATTAAATGGATTGCACAGAGAGGATTAAAGTGGCACCAATTAATGCCTTTGGTTAAAACCTTTTTGCATCTCCAACCCCCTGAACTCATGATTGTGCACTGTGGTGGCAATGACCTAGGCACATTGACTGGGGTAGGACTGGAAATGCTCATGAAGGATACCTTTGCACAATTGATGTTGCTTTTCACCCAAATTGTCTTTGTATACTCTAATATATGCCAAAGACAGAAATGGAAGTGGTCAAATCAATTCTTTCCACAGATTGAAAAAGCTAGGAAGAATGTCAATAAAGCTGTTTCTGCTTACCTCAGAGACCATAGGATGGGCTCCATATATAACAACAATCTACGTTTTGATATGGATGACATCTACAGAAGTGATGGAGTACACTTCACAGATCATGGGAACAGAGTCTTTCTCAACAACCTAAAGCTGTGCATCCGCACTTACATGCAGCTACAACAAACTCATAATGAAAACAAGGGCTCTTTTGACATTTTTAAGGATTCGGGAATCCGTCTCGAATCTGCAAAAGCATGAATTCAATGTACTACAACACAACACACTTTTCAAGTTTAACTATTCATTTTTAATTTTATATATTTTTAACAACTCTATCAATTGTAATCTTGACATTAACTTCAATCACAGTACCTCTTTAAAACAACTTCACAAATACAACACTACCTTCTAGATTATATTCTACTAAATTATTCATTTGAGGTGAATTCGCTAATCCAACGCGGCGTTACACGGGGGGGCGCGCTGAGAGCCGCGTTGGAGTCGGGACTCCAAAATAGAAAAAAAAAAAAAAGACCCACTTCCATTATTCGGTATTCGACCCGGGGACCCCATCCCTGCCAGATTAAAAATATATATATATATATGGAGGGGGGCCAAGTGGCCCCCCTCCTAAGGCCAATTACAGCCCCGGGGACCCCATCCCCAGGGGCCTGTCCAGCCTTTAAAAAAAAAAAAAAATGTATAAGAGAGGGGGGCCACGTGGCCCCCCTTCCCTAGGCCACTATTGGCCCTAGGGACCACATCACCCGGGGTCTAGCCAGACTTTATTTATTTTATTTTTTTGGGAGGGGGGCCGCTAGTCCCCCCTCCCGGGCCACTTCTGGCCCAGGGACCCCATCCCCTGGGGCTTGGCCTCAGCGTTGGGGACCGTGGGGGGAGCCCCAATGCCCCCACTGTCGCTGCCAGCTCCCCGCCTCCTGTGGGAGCCGGCATTGCTTTTGGGCAAGGGGAGTTGCTGACATGCAGCTCCCCTTGTCCAAAAGCAATTCTGCTTTGCTTCTTGGAAGCGAGAGCAGGTTTCCTGCTCTCGCTTCCATGAAGCAAAGCAGTGTTTGCTATGGCAGGGCGGGAGCCATGCTCCTGCCCTGCCATAGCAAATGGCAATGTCCCGGGGGTGGGCACCCCAGGACATTGCAGGAGCCGGCCCTGGGGGGTGGCGGTCACCAGGGCCAAGGAGGGCTCCAGGAGGGGGGCCAAACGGCCCCCCTCTCAACTGTTGTGAAGCCCCGGGGAGGTGGTGGTCCCTGGGGCCGGGGGAACGCAACGGACCCCCACATTTAAATAAAGTGTGCCCCGGGGAGGTGGTGGTCCCGGGGTAGTGTGGGGGGGCTCGAGCCCCCACACAGTTTTAGAAAGTAGCCCCGGGGAGGTGGCGGTCCCAGGGGCTTGGGGGGGCCTGTGAGGCCCCCCTCCCTTAAATAACAATGCCCCTGGGAGGTGGCAACGGACCCCCACATTTAAATAAAGTGTGCCCCGGGGAGGTGGTGGTCCCGGGGCAGCGTGGGGGGGCAGGAGCACCCCCTCACATTTAAAAAAAAAGCCCTGGGGAGGTGGCAGTCCCCGGGGCTGCGGGGGGACCGCATGCCCCGCATATAATTATCTAAGCCCTGGGGAGGTGGCAGTCCCCTGGTCTGCAGGGGCCACCACAGGCCCCCGGTACATATTTTTACATTGCCCCCAGGACCTGGCCCACCCGGGGGCTTATAGAACACAAAGCGCGGGTGCCTGCGCTTAGTTTTTTTTATTTTTTCGAGCGGATTCACACACCCAGCGCAAATTCCGCCAATTTCCTTTTTAAAAAAATGCTTTTTGGGCCCTGGGGGTCCTTGTGCGACCCCCTGAGCAGGCCTAGGGGGTCAGGGTGTTTCTACCCTGCCCCCTTTTCTTGTTTTCTACCCTTTTTTAAACACATTTCTTGTGACTCGGTTTTCGAGTCACAAGATGGCTGCCAACACTTCCTGGTTTGGAGTGTTGGCAGCCAATCAGAATGAAGCTCGTGCTCGGGAGGATTCGCGAATCCTCCTCGGTGCTCAGATATCGCTATTTTTATTTTTTTAATTTCTCAGGAACCACTGAACAGATTTACACCATTTAAAAAAAAGCACACTTTCTGCACCAAGACCTACCTTTTTGCCAAATTTGGTGTAATTCCGTTCCGCAGTTCGGGCTGTAGCTTTGTCTAAAGTTCTTATGGAAATTAACATAGGGAAAACGCGTTTTGGGCCCCCCTTTTTTCTCGGCCCCCGCTTCACGAATCACCCCCAAACTTTCAAGACAGGAGCTGACCTGAGCAGGTCATTAGTTTGGAAACTTTTGCGAAGATTCGTCAAACGGCGCCAAAGATATTGGCAAAAGAAAAAACGCTTTTTGAATAGAAACAAGGTCCTAACTATAACTACCTACAGGCGGCCGTCAGTAGGTAATATATATAAAGAGTAATTGCGTATTTACCCATTTATGGTAGTGGAATAATGATGTGTATTTACTATTTATATTGAAAGCAATCAATTATTTGTATTTTTATGAATTGATAAACTATTGCTTTGATGTTTGTAGCCATTTGAGTAAGTTGAGCAAGATGAGAACTGAAAGTCTGTTGTTTAGCTCTATGAAAGGTATGGGAGGGACTGCCCCCATGGTGCTAGTGTGTATAAAAACGTGATTTGGTCCTGACATGTCATGTGATCAAGACCGGGGAAACTCGGTCGAAACGCGTCATGCTGTTGACAATTCACAAATAAAGCACGATATTCAATTTATCTGGTGGACCGTACCTGATTTCTCGCTCAAGGAGGATGTTTCATCAGGATTGTGGTTCTTGATATATATATATATATATATATATATATATATATATATATATATATATATATATATATATATATATATATATATATATATATATATATATATATATATATATATATATATATATATATATATATATATATATATATATATATAATCTACTGAGGGTCGCCAGTAGATAGTTATAGTTAGAACCTAGTTTCCATAGGAAAGGCATTTTTTGATGTGCTTATAACTTTGGCGTCGTTTGATGAATCTTTACTGAAATTTTCCAAAAGTTTCTCTTTTCAGGTGAGCTCCTATCCTGAAAGTTTGGGGTGATTCGTGAAGGGGGCCTGAGATAAAGGGGTGTCCCAAAACGTGTTTTCTCCATACAATTTCCATAGGAAACTTTAGACAAGGCTACAGGTCAAACTGCTGAACGGAATTACGCCAAATTTGGCAGGGAGAAAGGTCTTGGTCCAGAAAGAACGCTTTTGTTTAAATGGGGTAAGTCCGTTCAGTAGTTTTAGAGAAATATCAAAATTTACAGATATCGATATTTGAGAATTCTGACATCTGATTGGCTGAGGCGTTACGAGCACGAGCGTGCGGCTCATTGGTTGCGAACTGTTGAAACTAGGAAGTGTTGGCAGCCATTTTGTGACTGAGTTGAAAGGCGTAGGGTGAAACGAAAGAGAAAAATTGTATAAGAGGGTATAGTAGGAACACTGTGGTCTTAGTTTAAGCAGTCTGTACGGTGCAGAGGCAGGGAGTTTGAATGTTGCGTAGGCCGTGGAAATCACGTCGGGAAAACAATGCGCCGTATTGCGGCAAGCAGTGTGTAGGGTGCACACACAGGTAGTGTGAATGTGCGGTATTGCGGCAATGTTCAGTAGGCTGTGTAAATCATATCGGGAAAATAACAATGCGCCGTATTGCAGCCTTCCTTTAATATAATGCGCAGTAATGTTTACTTATAATGCGGTGTTCACTTTTATCACGGACAGTGTCACTTTCTTAGACGAAATGTAATATTATGTGGGAGGGCGTGTTCTGTTCGTGTGTCTGGAACAAAATTAACGTTTAATTGGCTGAGGTGTTCCAACAACGAGCTCAATGTTCATTGGCTGCGAACCATTGAAAGTAGAAGTGTTGCCAGCCATTTCCTCCCCATCCGCGGAGTAGCAGGAACATCTGATTGGCTGACGTGTTCCAAGCAGGACGTTCCCAAGCTTAATGTTCATTGGTTGTAAACCATTGAAAGTAGAAGTGTTGGCAGCGATTCCCTCCCCCTCTGCGGAACACCATGGACATTTTATTGGCTAAAGTGTTCCGAGTACAAGTTTGCTCATTATTGGCTGGGAAAGGTTCACTGTTGTGAACCATTTTGTGACGCACTTCAATGGAGTACGGGAAAAGAAAGTAGTAGTGGGGAGGGTAGGAACACTATTAACTCTGTACAGAGGTCACAAGGTGGTGGAGAGGGATTGTGAAGGTAAAAATTGTTTTTTATATATTTTAAGGGCCATTTATAAAATTGGCGTGGGGTGTACAAATCACGGCGAGAAAATAACAAAGTGTGTTGCGGTTTTCTTTTTATTAAGTTTGCGGGTGGGATACTTCCCAGGAGCACTGTTTAGTTATAATGTGGTGTTTGCTTTTCTGACGGGGAGCTGTGGTTGCGCAGCAAAAATTTCAGTCTAGGTTTGAAATAGTTTTTATTAAGCAATTACAAATATACTTTCTTCGGAAACTGAAGCTGTATATATCAAAGGGGTGACAAATAAAAATGCAATTCATAAAATATCCCTTAGCGTGGGCACACCCTCCCTTTTTGTCTGCTATAGTTTGTAAAAGTGTTGCCCCATATTCTTGATAATATAAGAGGGCATGAGTTACTTTTAGATAAAGTAGAAAAGAAGTGCTACAAGAAACACTCCCGCACTACATCATCTCAGGTCACAAGAACAATAACAAGTAAAAAACAGTTAAACACAAATCACTTTATATTACATAGTAATGTACGCTTTATCATTTTTTATAATTTCTATTCTGTAGAATTCGGGAAAGTTCGGTCAGTAGTGCTTAGAGGTCGCTCACTGCTCCGCAAACAAATCACGTACTCCTTTAAGAATATATAGGATAGTAGTATAATAATATACACTGCTGGTCGTATATATTCTATAGGGAGAAGGTGAATAGGAACCACAACAGACAAAAATAGAAATAGCAAAAAAACATTCAGAAATGTAGGGTTTATCAAAGGGATTCACTAAGAAAGTATCTATGGGAACTATTTTTTTAAACTGCAATTTCCAAAAATATTGTCACTGTAAAAATATCTGATCAAGTAAGTTATAAAGGTCAGTAAACTGTATTTCAGATGGTTTACTCCTGGCGGTGACAAATCTCCAATTCCTGTCGTGTGGAAATATCACACTCTTACAATATACACAGTGTCACTGATGGCACACAAAAAGGAAAATGAAAATGAAGTCATCAATACAAAACAAGATCAATAACGAAATACTTTCCAGCGATGAGTATGTTCAGAGCTTCTTTTCTCCGGGACTTCGAAATCTTTCATCTTCGCGCCAACAGGTCATAAAGTGCTCTGAGATCACAATGACTGTTAATATTATAATATACATATTCACAGTATATGATCCCAAGGAAGAAACAGAGTAAGAACGAGAAGGTGCTGACGTTAAATATAAATCTTTAGTCTTCGCGTCGACGGGTCATAAACTCCACTGAGGTCAGTATAAATGTTAATATTACAATATACATACTCACATTATATGATCTCAAGGGAAAAATAGACTAAAAACCAGAAGCTGCTGACGTTACATATAAATCTTTAGTCTTCGCGCCGACGGGTCACAAACTCCTCTGAGATCATAATGTGTTGTTATTATAATATACATACTCACACTTTATGATCTCAAGGGGGAAATAGACTACAAACTAGAAGCTGCTGACGTTACATATAAATCTTTAGTCTTCGCGCCGACGGGTCACCAACACTTCTGAGGTCAAGTACAGTGTCAATATTATAATATACAAAGTCACACTATATGAGCTCAAAGGAGCCAGAACAGGAACAATGTTTGCTGTATTCTGTCTGTTTCTGAAAACAAGCTGCTGACGTTACATATAAATGGCAAAAACAACCAATAACACTTTTTTCTAAATACAAGTGTTTAAATATTGACAAATAGCTACGTATTATAAATATCTAGTATGCCATAATCAAACAACTTACAACTCAGGATTATGTTTTGTGGCCGCAAAAGAAGAATCCGACTCTAGAAAAGAGCACCTGCATCACTGAATGGAGATGCGTAAATAACTCGCAAAAACAAAACTAATCAATCAACGGGTGTGGTTTATATACTTTTTGGTTATTGAGTAGTCTATGGAAGGAAGATGCGGCTCCGCCCATTTAGATGTCACGTTTTACAGTTGACACATGCTCACGTTTTAACTGTTTAACTTGTGCACGTGTTGGGAAAAGTTACAAAATGTGAAGCGGAAAAAGTTTCGATTTAGAACCTAACATGTATAAGGTCCTTAATATGTACATACGTTGGAGAGCTTAAAAACTGTTACCCGGAAAACCGTGTCATTTCTATTCTCATGAGTAAATACATTTATTAATTGCCGTAATTCTAAATAGAAGACATAAAAAAAGATCTTTCAGAATAGAAGAAAAAAAAACGTGATAATATTTCTCATCGCTATGGTTTTAAATTAAAAAATGCGAGCATTTGTAAAGCGTACAGCTACCCCTGGAAAGGTGTGCCTGCGCTCGGGCGTCGGAAAGATTAAGCAAGGTGTTGCCCACAGTGACATAGTGGTGGGCTAACGTGCCGCTGGAGCCGGGAATCGAACTGTGAACGCTGTTGTTCGAAGTCAGGTATCATAGCTGCTGCGTCACACTTTTCCACACTTATATGTTAATTAGTGCTAATTAAGTTTTAAACATTGTTAAATTATAACTTTTAACAGACTACTGTTACAGTTAGTTTTTCACTACAAAAACTATGCACGTCTTTTTTAAATTTAGTTAAAAACAATATAGGTTTCAGGGACATTGTAGTTAGTAATTAGCATTTATAAAACATTTGAAATTCACTGAAAAAGCCATAGGTTTTACAGACGTTATAGTTAGAAATTAGCATTTACAAAACCTTTGAAATTCACTGAAAAAACCATAGGTTTTACAGACGTTATAGTTAGAAATTAGCATTTACAAAACCTTTGAAATTCACTGAAAAAACCATAGGTTTCAGGGGCGTTATAGTTAGCTGGACATTTCACTCGTACAAAACCATAGAAATTCCACTGTTATAGTTAGTTCAGCTAACTATAACTCGCGCCCGCAATGCACTGCTCATGACGTCACATATTACATCATTCATGACATGGTCAGTGACATCACTGATGACATCACTGATGACATCTCAAATGACATCACTGATGACATCACTGATGACATCATCCACATGAAAATCTGATGCACCTCCTCACACTCTAATATAACCTTTGATACACCCACTGTAAAATACAGACTACCATTTTCGAAACCATCGACACACCAATACCAGTTACTACATACGCACTCACTGATTCCTAGGTCTACACACACATCCACTCATTCACCCATACAATCACTCATACATGCAGTCACTCATCAATACATCACTATCATATGCACTCATACACCTATACAGATACTCACACACCACCACTCATCCAGAGTTACTCACACACAGTATGCTAAGAATCAATAACACTTCCATTTACTGACCTATACAGTTATATACACACCACATCACTTATTCAAACAGAAACAAACGCATACTTACTCTCTTATACAATCACTGATACAAGTACACACAGATCCATACAGCCACTCTCACAATCACTGACTCTCACGTATAGTCATTTATATACTCCAACTCTCACATACACTGCCTTTTACATATGTTGTTACTTGGAAATGTATCACTCAGACATCCATTCACTCACCAACACACCCATACACACACTCACCCACCGATACAGCTGTTTCCACATGCACTCTTGAACCCATACACCCAGTGAATCAACCACTCCAACATCTATGCACAAAGTCACACACCTCCCAACCACCCACAGACACACTCAGGCACCCATACAAATACTCAGGCAACCAATCGATAACCCATATAGACACTCATGCAGCTACTGACCAACCCATGCAGCAGCTTATACAACAACAGACAGACTAATACAGACATTCACACAGTTTTGTCACTAACCCATGCATTCAGTAAAACACATGTAATCACTCACTTAAACAGTCAGTCACGCACCTACTAAATCCTCCATCCAGACACTTATACACCCACTCATTCTTCAATACACCTTGGCATATATATAATACATATTTAAACTTTAAAGAAACACACAGTCACTGGATGATGTCATCAGTGATGTCATCAGTGATGTCATTTGAGATGTCATCAGTGATGTCATCAGTGATGTCACTGACCATGTCATGAATGATGTAATATGTGACGTCATGAGCAGTGCATTGCGGGGCGCGAGTTATAGTTAGCTGAACTAACTATAACAGTGGAATTTCTATGGTTTTGTACGAGTGAAATGTCCAGCTAACTATAACGCCCTGAAACCTATGTTTTTTTCAGTGAATATATATATATATATATATATCCTTAAACCATGCTGCACATCATTCTTCCAACAGCAAAAGACCACGGACCAAGAGTTTAAGCGAAGGATTTAATTTATTCCAAAAGGTGTTGTGCCACGTTAGAGGTCTGCATGGATAGTGCCATTGTTATTGTAGCACTGCATGTGTTAGTGTCTGGGTCATTGCATGAGTACATGGGTACTGACTGGATGATTAGAGTACTGCAATGTGAGTGCATGGTGAATTTATAAGTGCTTCGGTATTGGTGCAGTGATTAGATAAGGACAAGGTACTGGCTGGATAATTGGAGGATTGCACGGAAAGTGACAGTGTGATTGCTGGACTGCATGGTACTACCTGGGTAATTGGAGGAGTGAATTAGTAGTGTGGAGGTGGTTAGAGGACTGCATGGATAGTGCACATGTGATTGTAGCACTACATGTGTTAGTGCCTGGGTCATTGCATGAGTACATGGATAGTGACTGGATACTTAGAGTGTTGCAAGGAGAGTGCATGGTGAATTTATAAGTGCTTGGGTTTTGGTAGAGTGATTGGATAATGACATGGGACTGGCTGAGTAACTGGAGGAGTGCATTGGTAGTAACAGGGAGATTAGTAAACTGTATAGATAACAGTCAAAGGAATGTCGAAGTGCATGAATAAGTGCCTGGGTAATTGCATGAGTACATGGATACTGACTGGATGATTAGAGTACTGCAATGTGAGTGCATGGTGAATTTATAAGTGCTTGGGTATTGGCGGAGTGATTGGATTAGTACATGGTACTGGCTGGGTGATTGGAGGAGTGCACAGGGAGTCACAGTGTGATTGCTGGACTGCATGGGTACTATATGGGTAATTGGAGGACTGAATCAGTAGTGTGTAGGTGGTTAGAGGACTGCATAGATAGTGCACATGTGGTTGTAGCACTGCATGTCTTAGTGCCTGGGTCATTGCATGAGTACATGGATAGTGACTGGATACTTAGAGTGCTGCAAGTTGACAGCATGGTGAATTTATAAGTGCTTGGGTTTTGGCGCAGTGATTAGATAAGGACATGGTACTGGCTGGATGATTGGAGGAGTGGACGGAGAGTGACAGTGTGATTGCTGGACTGCATGTGTACTACCTGGGTAATTGGAGGAGCGAATGAGTAGTGTGGAGGTGGTTAGAGGACTGCAAGGATAGTGCACATTTGATTGTAGCACTGCATGTGTTAAAGCCTGAGTCATTGTACAAGTACATGGATAGTGACTGGATACTTAGAGTGCTGCAAGTTGACAGCATGGTGAATTTATAAGTGCTTGGGTTTTGGCGCAGTGATTAGATAAGGACATGGTACTGGCTGGATGATTGGAGGGGTGCACGGAGAGTGACAGTGTGATTGCTGGACTGCATGGGTACTACTTGGGTAATTGGAGGAGTGAATCAGTAGCCCCATGTCCTATTGTGAAAACGCTGCCCTATAGTGGGCTGTGGTATCAGGACCAGTCAGGCCCATTAGCCTTGACTCGTTAGGAGTCAATACTACCCTTACGAAGTAAAACAGATGACACTGGAGATACTCCTCTGGTGTCCATGTGGTAACAGTTGCCTCAAAAATTAAATTTCCAAAGTTCGAGGAGCGATTTAAACTCCTCCTGTGTGGCTGGGATGTCCTTGGCAGCCCGGGAACACTTAGGAGCCATAGGCCGCAAACAAAGTAGAATATAGTGCACGAAACACTAGACAGGGTGAGCAGAGAACATCAGTTAGTGCCCCTACTGACCTGAGGACCCCCAGATACCTCTAGCCCAAGCCACTCGGGGCGAGGGAAAGAGAAGCAGCCGGCTTATTTAATTTTTAATTCACATAATGGGGGGGGGTGGTCCTTGGGAGCAAAACTAGTGATGGGTGGGGGCAGCCACCGAATTGGTGTGTGCTGGAATACCCAAGCGCGCAGAGGACACCATATCTATGTGTGTGTGGGTCTGTGAAACACCGAGGTAGGGTTAGCACGTCTTTGCCCAGACCCCTGGACCATGCGAAAATCAGCCGCCCGCCCGGCACACACAACACGAGCCCTACGCGGCTCTCGGTCGATGATCCATACGCCCGCCATATCAGGCGGGGGGATCAAGTGGGGGGACCAAGTGAATTGCCCAGAATCACGTATGCTGCGCATGTTTAGAGACCAAATTCAGCATGCCTCAGGTCGAGGCACGACCCTCATAGCTCGATTGAACTGCCGCCGCCAGGCACGCACCCGAGCTCAACTCCCCTCCACCCCCAAGGCTCTCGAGGTTATCACAGGTTACCTAAACATTAGCAGTACCGCCCCCTTCCAGGTCATCCTACAATATGTGCAGCCATGGGATTGGTTGTTACATGGGCATAAGTTTTACGGACAACTACGTCAGTTAAAAATAAAAAACAGATCAAAATGTATGACGGACATTCTAACTGAAGTCATGGACAGTTAATGTCTGTAGCCGAACAGATTACAGGTGTTTCCCGATGGTAAAGAAAAGGCTGTGATCTCTGGCTGATCGAACGTGACAATGGTTCCGCCTCCAAGGCAATAACTAGTGCAGGAAAGGACAGCCTTGTTAGTCCATTTTTTAGCCATAATGGCTTTGCGATACCTGGTGTTAGTGCAAAGGACATGCTGACGTATCACACCTGGAAATCCATTAGAGGCAGGCGAGCCAGCAAAAACTAACGTATTTGTTTTGGCTCTAAGAGGCCCCGTCCCAGGCAATCCTGCAATATGTTCAGCCGCTCGATCGATGATCCGTGCTTCCGCTAAATCAAGCATAACACTGATTTCAAGAACTGCTCAGTTTACCGTCGTTACCTTGATATATAAGCGAACTGCAAGCGGGGGGATTAAGTGACATACCCAGAATCACTGGATGTTGTGCACATCTTTTAGATAGATACAAACTCGATGCGCCAAGGTCGACCATCTTAGTTTAATTGTGCTGAGAGACATGACAAATGCACCATAAATACTGTCCCCAACCCCCTGTGGATCCCACTAGCGAGTCTCACCTCTCGAACCACCGCGGGGTGAATGGCGGGGATACCCATTGCCCCGCCAACCGCCCAAAACATAAGAAAAACCAGCCGCGGGAACGGGGATACTCACCAACCCTGCCCGCCGCAGCAATTACAAAACAACCACACAAGTACATGCCAAAACCCACACATATAAACGTATTAGGAGGGGGTGAAGCCCACCAGATAAACATGCAGAAGATACCGGTGGCGGGAGCGGGAATAATCACAAAACCCGCCCGCCGCTAGCGAAATACAAACAGTAAAGCATAAACTTAAGCAGGCAAAAATACCTACAAACCACGCCCGCCGACACAATTCCACAACGTCCCCTCTTGAAACTACAGACAACATGGCGCATGCACAAACTGGAGAAAAAACGTGTTAGGTGGAGTTGAAGACACAAAGGAAAACAGCATGCGAGCGAGAGCAGTGGCAGGGACGGGACTTTATCACAGATCCTGCCCGCAGCTAGCAAAACAAAGAGAGTAGCCGCATGAATGAAGCGCCAAAAATGAACATCGGGTGGCTGGACACAATCAATTGGACATGCCCGACGGTAACGGCGGCGGGAGCGGGAATACTTACAATCCCATCTGTTCGCCGTCGGCAAACAATCAATGCAAGCTAAACATGCATGGGTCAAATTCCAGAGCATTGAGGGGGCTCCCGCCCGAGATGCAACTAAGGTCGCCACCCCTCTAGGCACGTCACTTCTTTGATTGCCATTTTCAAAATGAAAGGTTATTGAGAATGATGGTAATTGACGCTGTGAATATAGATGTCAGGGGTGGGAACCGAGAGTTAACATTGAGGAAGCTGGAATCGAAATACATCATTGATTTTGAAGCCCTTATGCCAAAGGGATTAAATTCAAGTGAGGAACTGGCAATCCACTTGAGTACTTAAAGCATTTTTTCTATAGTTATAGATTCTTTCCAGATGGCTTTTAATGGTAATAGTTTTTTCCATTTTTTCACACAGGTGCAGGCACTTTCACCTTTGTTCTTTTAGGTATTTATTGTGGAACCATCTGCTTCTGATGTCCAGACTAATTCATGTGCAGGATATGGACTCCTCTGCGAATAGCCCACTTGGGCAGAGTTGTATAACACCAATATTTGTGTGATATTGTTGAGGGATTAAATGGCCCATATGGGCATAAATTCTGCTTTTGGAAATGTTATCAGGGCTGGATTACATTGGCAGAGTATTTATGTTTAACATAGGAGTACTTATATTGCGCTTTATTCTATTTGCATTCTTTTTATTTTTGTTGCAAATTTTGAATTAAATTCTGTATTGTTGAGTTAACCAATAGCCCATAGGGGCTTGTTCCGCTTTAATTGCCCACTTGGGCGATATTGGAGGTGGCGGATCATGTATTGGGTAAAGAGGAGTATATGAATTTTGGTTTACTCCCAAATACTCTTTTGCATTCTTTCTGATGAAATTTTACATTTATCATGCAAATTCTTGCAAAGCGTAATCGTAGAATAAGCATGAATTGTAACATCTTTGAAGCTGCTAATAATATGTGGATTGAAAAGCCTTGGATTTGATCATGTTAAGATGGCCGACACATTTTTTATTGTCAGAATCACATTGTGGTGGTAAAGTCCTTCTTCACTTTTTATACATGTATTTAAAAATGGAGTAATGATTTTGTAAATCTTATTGCCGTGAGCAAGGCGTAAAGCCGAAACGCATCCGTATTGTCATTGTCATTAAATTGGATCTTTTTGAAGCATATTCGAGTGTCTGAGTAATTTCTTCGGATGGGAGAAAGGAGTTTTGGATTTGCGGGTTACCTGGTAACCTAAACTCAGACCGCCCACTAAGACAGCCTTGAGACGTACTGGGACTGGTGTCTACAATATATATATATATATATATATATATATACATATATATTATCTACTGGCGGTCGCCAGTAGATAGTTATAGTTAGGACCTATTTTCCATAGGAAATCCGCAACATTCTATTTGAAATAACGTTGGCGCCGGTTGACGAATCTTCGCGAAAGTTTCCAACTTGTTGGGGCGCTCCAGTCCGCTCCTATCCTGAAAGTCTCGGGGTGATTCGTCAAGCGGGGGCCGAGAAAAAAGGGGGGTCCCTAAACACGTTTTCCCCATTCATTTTTCCATAGGAACCTTTAGTCGCAGCTACAGCCCGAACTGCTGAACGGAATTACACCAAATTTGGCAAAGAGGTAGCCCTTGGTTCAGTGTCGTGCCTTTTGCTTAAATGGTGTAAATCCGTTCAGTAGTTCCTGAGAAAATCAAAAGTAAAGTCACATATATATCTATGGCCGAGTGGGGTCCGCGTACCCTCCCGATCACGAGCTGCATGCTAATTGGCTGTCAAGTGGCTGTCAACACTCCAAATCAGGAAGTGTTGGCAGCCATTTTGTCCCTCGGTAGAACCGAGGGACAGAAACAAGTGCGCAAAGCACAAAAAGGGGGCAAGGTAGAAACACCCTGACCCCTAGGTCTGCTCAGGGGGTCCCACAAGGACCCCCTGGGCAGAAAAAGCATTTAAAAAAAAAATCGGCAGGATGCGCTTAGGGTGCGCGGATCCCGCCGATTAAAAAAAGAACACACAAGAAACAAGTGCGCAAAACGCACAAAGGGGGCAGGGTAGAAACACCCTGACCCCCTAGGTCTGCTCAGGGGGTCCCACAAGGACCCCCTGGGCAGAAAAAAGCATTTAAAAAAAAAAAAATCGGCAGGATGCGCTTAGGGTGCGCGGATCCCGCCAATAAAAAAAAAATCGAAGCGCGGTCTCCCGCGCTTCGATGCTACTTTGCCCCCGGGTGGCCCAAGTCCCGGGGGCATGCGGGGGTGGGTTTAGATTTTATGGGGGGGCCTCTAAGGCCCCCAAGCCCGGGGACCCCCACCCCCCGGGGCTTTAAAAAAAAAATGGTGCGGGAGGGCTCTCCGCCCCCCCGCAGCCCCGGGGACCGCCACCCCCGGGGCTTCTTTTTTAATTTCAATTACCGGTGTGGGGGCTCGAGCCCCCCACACGCCCGGGACCGCCACCTCCCGGGGCACTAACAAATTTAAAATGGGGGTCCATTTTGGACCCCGAAGCCCCGGGGACCACCACCTCCCGGGGCTTTGCAGATGTGGGGAGGGGGCCGCGCGGCCCCCTCCTGGAGCCCTCCACGGCCCTGGGGACCGCCACCCCCAGGGCCGGCTCCTGCAGTGTCCCGGGGTGCCTACCCCGGGACACTGTAGTTTGCTATGACAGGACGGGAGCCTCGCGGCTCCCGTCCTGTCATAGCAAACTGCTTGAATTTTGGAAGAGAGAGCAGGAAACCTGCTCTCTCTTCCAAAATTCAAAGCAGATTGCTTTCCACATGGGGAGCTTCATGTTAGCAGCTCCCCATGTGGAAAGCATGCCGGCTCCCGCAGGAGGCGGGGAGCCGGCAGGGTCCGTGGTGGAGTTGGGGTCCCCCACGGACCCCAAAGGATAGGGCCAGCCCCGGGGGATGGGGTCCCCGGGGCAAGTAGTGACCCGGGAGGGGGGCCACGCGGCCCCCCTCCCCAAATGTTAATTTTAAAAAACAAAAACAAAACAAAGGCCGGCCCCGGGGGATGGGGTCCCCGGGACCATAAGTGGCCTAAGGAGGGGGCAACGAGCCCCCTCCATAAGTTTTATTTAAAAAAAAAAGAAGGCCATGCCCCAGGGATGGGGTCCCTGGGGCCGATTAAGGCCTGGGAGGGGGCCACGCGGCCCCCTTCCAAATTTTTTTTTAAAACAAAATATTAGGGGGCAGGCCCTGGGGGATGGGGTCCCCAGGGCCGAAAATTTGAAAAGAAGGGGGCCACACAGCCCCCTTCTTAAAAAATAAATAAAAAATACCGGCATCGCGCCGGAGGCCACGCCCTCCTTGGAGGACTCTGCAAACTCGCCCCTGGCGCGTTTGCAGATGAGGAACAATTCCCCTTGAATACTGGGGGTCCCTGGGGCCAACTAGCCCACCAGGAACCTCCAGTATGCGCCAGGGAGCTGCGTTGCAGAGAGGTGTACTGAGGCCACGCCCCTTTTACACCTCTCTGCAACGCAGCTCTGTGGCGCTTTTTGGAGGCACATGGTGGGCTAGTTGGACTCCAGGGACCCTCAGGATTCAAGGGGACTTAATCCCCCAACTTAAAACGCGCCACGGGGCGCGTTAGCACAGTGGTGAAGGGAGGGCGGGGCTTCAGGTGACATGTGTGCAAACAGGCCCCGTGGCGCGTTTTAAGATGGGGATTAAATCCCCTTCAATCCTGAGGGTCCCTGAGGGCCAACTAGCCCACCAGGTACGTCCAGAAAGCGCCACAGAGCTGCATTGCAGAGAGGTGCAAAAGGGCGTGGCCTCTGAACACCTCTCTGCAACGCAGCTCCCTGGCGCATACTGGAGGTACAGGGTGGGCTAGTTGGACCCCAGGGACCCTCATGATTCAAGGGGACTTAATCCCCCAACTTAAAATGCGCCACGGGGTGCGTTTGCACAGATGTCACCTCAGGCCCCGCCCCCTCCCTTCACCATTGTGCAAATATTCCTCTAAAATCAGCCGAACTACGAATTCCGATTTACTCACCTGTTATCAGGAGAGACCTCAGTGCTGCATCTTTGAGCCCAGTACTGATCCTGAAAAGTAATTTTAACCGTACTTACCAGTAACTTGAATTTCCTTCCATAGGCTAACATTGACTGGTTTCACTTGGAAATTCTTCGAAGTGTGGAGTTTTGGAACTTTATAATATTCCTCTAAAATCAGCCGAACTACGAATTCCGATTTACTCACCTGTTATCAGGAGAGAACCCAGTGCTGCATCTTTTAGCCCAGCACTGACCTTGAAAAGTAATTCTAACCGTACTTACCAGTAACTTGAATTTCCTTCCATAGGCTAACATTGACTGGTTTCACTTGGAAATTCTTCTAAGTGTGGAGTTTTGGAACTTTATAATATTCCTCTAAAATCAGCCGAACTACGAATTCCGATTTACTCACCTGTTATCAGGAGAGAACCCAGTGCTGCATCTTTTAGCCCAGCACTGACCCTGAAAAGTAATTCTAACCGTATTTACCAGTAACTTGTATTTCCTTCCATTGGAATCCATTGTCTGGTTTTCAGCAGAAAAGTTTCAAAGTGTCGATTTTCACAAACTACAAATATTCCTTAAAAATCGCCTGTATGACTTAAACGCATTCTTTCAACTGTTTACAGGAGATGCACCAGTGCTGGATCCAGGATCCACCACTGAGTAAGAAAAAGTAGCGATAACACTACTTACCTGCTAAGTGAATTTCCTCCGATAGGATAACATTGGTGATTCTATGTGAAAAAGTTTCTAAGTGTCAACTTTTAAAATACAATAATATTCCTTAAAAATCACTACTGTAACCAAAACGCTTTTACTCAACTGTTTACAGGAGATGTCCCAGGACTGAATCTAGGATCCAGTCCTGTGGTTAGAAAAGTAATCCAGAAAGTAACTAATTGCATTTAACTAGAAATTCACATTGAGCTCAATGTTGCATTGTGTTTGAAATTGTGTTGCCCATTGCAACAACTGTAACTACTGTACTTAAAAGTCTATTGCCTATTTGCAAAGTATTTAAACTAAAGTAATTCATTCTGAGAAAGTATATTTTGTAATGTAATGTATAATGTAATTACAATGTATTTTAAAAAATAAAATATCTAAAAATAAATAGTTTAAAAAAATGTAGTAAATCAGTATCAAAAAAATAAATATAACAATTAATACATTTAAAAATTGTCATTTACAAAACCTTTGAAATTCACTGAAAAAAACCATAGGTTTCAGACATGTTATAGTTAGGAATTAGCATTTAAAAAACCTTTGAAATTCACTGAAAAAACCATAGGTTTCAGGCACGTTATAGTTAGAAATTAGCATTTAAAAAACCTTTGAAATTCACTGAAAAAACCATAGGTTTCAGACATGTTATAGTTAGAAATTAGCATTTAAAAAACCTTTGAAATTCACTGAAAAAACCATAGGTTTCAGGCACGTTATAGTTAGAAATTAGCATTTAAAAAACCTTACAAATTCACTGAAAAAACCATAGGTTTTAGGGACAGTTATAGTTAGTTGGACATTGCACTCGTACAAAACCCGTGAAATTCCCCGTTATAGTTAGTTCAGGTAACTATAACTCGCGCCCCGCAATGCACTGCTGATGACGTCACATATTACATCACTCATGACATGGTCAGTGACATCACTGATGACATCACTGATGACATCTCAAATGACATCACTGATGACATCACTGATGACATCATCCACGTGATAATCTGATGCACCTCCTCACACCCTAATATAACCTTTGATACACCCACTCTAAATTACAGGCTGCCATTCGCAAAACCATAGACACTCCAACACCAATAACTACATACCCACTCATTGATTCTTAGGTCTACACACACATCCACTCACTCACCTGTACAGTCACTCATACTTACGGTCACTCAGTACAGGACTATCATATGCACTCATACTCCTATATAGACACTCAAACACCGCCACTCATCCATAGAGGTACTCACACACCTAGTCAGTCATGCAAATAATTAAACACACTGCCATTTACTCACCTATACAGTTATACACACACCAGCTCACTTACTCATACAAATACTAGCACATTCTTACGCTCTTATACAATCACAGATGCAAGCACACACTCATCCATACAGTCACTCTCACAATCACACACTCTCGCTTATAGCTATTTATATACTCCAACACACATATATACTGCCTTTCACATATGTAGTTACTCACACATGTACCACTGGGACATACATTCACTCACTAATACACTCTTACACACACTTACCCACCCATGCAGTCTATCACAGATGCACTCTTGAAACCATCCACCCAGTGAATCACCCACTCACACATCTATGCACAGAGTCGCACAGAGTCGCACCCACCCCACCCACACAAACACTCAGGCACCCATACAGATACTCAGACAACCAATCAATAACTCATATAGACACTCATGTAGCTATTCACAAACCCATGCAGCCACTTACATAGCAATAGACAGACGGATACAGACATTCACCCAGTTTAGTCACTAACCCATGCATTCAGTAAGATACATTTAATCACTCACTTATAGAGTTAGTCACGCACCTACTAAATCATCCATACAGACACTTATACACCCACTCATTCTTCAATACGCCTTTCCCTATATGTATTAAAAATATTTAAACTTTACAGAAACACACAGTCACTGGATGATGTCATCAGTGATGTCATTTGAGATGTCATCAGTGATGTCATCAGTGATGTCACTGACCATGTCATGAGTGATGTAATATGTGACGTCATCAGCAGTGCATTGCGGGCGCGAGTTATAGTTAGCTGAACTAACTATAACGGGGAATTTCACGGGTTTTGTACGAGTGCAATGTCCAACTAACTATAACTGTCCCTAAAACCTATGGTTTTTTCAGTGAACATATATATATATATATATATGTTACCAAAGATGCCCTGAGCTTTAAGGACGCCACTCCGTGAGGGATTGTTCATCACGAACTTTATTGAAAAGACCAGCTTCTTCTTTCTGAGTTAAAATCCTTT
This sequence comes from Calotriton arnoldi, assembly GCA_963921515.1. Lineage (NCBI taxonomy): Eukaryota > Metazoa > Chordata > Amphibia > Caudata > Salamandridae > Calotriton > Calotriton arnoldi. The sequence goes on from CAWUFW010002286.1 coordinate 1,717,013, forward strand.
TCTCCCTGACGCGTTTCGGGGCTCCTGCCCCTTAATCATAGGGAAAGCTGTCAGTTCACGGCTGCGCACTACAGTCTTTTTATAATCCATCTTCATGCTGCTTCCAGGTGAGCCCGATTGTTCCTGCATGCTGGGAATTGTAGTGCTATTAATAAATCCCCTCCAGTGGGGTCCGAGTTCTGACACATTATTCGCTTTTAAAGTTAATTGCTGCCCTCCAGTGGGCCTCAGAATGAAGAAAACGGTCTTAGATTGTAGAAATCCTTCACGCTGCTAAATCGGCTCGGAAAGATTCCAGCACAGCAGCCCACTGGAGGGCAGCAATTAACTTTAAAAGCGAATAATGTGTCAGAACTCGGACCCCACTGGAGGGGATTTATTAATAGCACTACAATTCCCAGCATGCAGGAACAATTGGGCTCACCTGGAAGCAGCATGAAGATGGATTATAAAAAGACTGTAGTGCGCAGCCGTGAACTGACAGCTTTCCCTATGATTAAGGGGCAGGAGCCCCGAAACGCGTCAGGGAGAAAAGGATTTTAACTCAGAAAGAAGAAGCTGGTCTTTTCAATAAAGTTCGTGATGAACAATCCCTCACGGAGTGGCGTCCTTAAAGCTCAGGGCATCTTTGGTAACATATCTCAACACGGCAGTCCGGCCGTGGAGGATGCACCGCCCACGTAAAGGAAGTGTGGGGCTGCTGTGCTGGAATCTTTCCGAGCCGATTTAGCAGCGTGAAGGATTTCTACAATCTAAGACCGTTTTCTTCATTCTGAGGCCCACTGGAGGGCAGCAATTAACTTTAAAAGCGAATAATGTGTCAGAACTCGGACCCCACTGGAGGGGATTTATTAATAGCACTACAATTCCCAGCATGCAGGAACAATTGGGCTCACCTGGAAGCAGCATGAAGATGGATTATAAAAAGACTGTAGTGCGCAGCCGTGAACTGACAGCTTTCCCTATGATTAAGGGGCAGGAGCCCCGAAACGCGTCAGGGAGAAAAGGATTTTAACTCAGAAAGAAGAAGCTGGTCTTTTCAATAAAGTTCGTGATGAACAATCCCTCACGGAGTGGCGTCCTTAAAGCTCAGGGCATCTTTGGTAACATATATATATATATATATATATATATACTGATATAATATATTATAATATACTAATCTTTTTGTACAAAAGTTATACATCATGGCAAAAAATAATTGACAAAGCCAGTAGATTTTGCACAGGTAATTCCTATTGGCGTTGTGTAAGAAACCAGGCATTTTAGCAGATGCCCCCACTTTTGCCCCCTTTTGGACTACTAAATGTTGGTTTTCGACTCTGACAGTACACTGAAGCCCGCTAACCAGCCCTGCCAGTGCTCTCTCCCTAGAAGTGATATGTGTGAAATGGTAACCCTAATTGGCATAGGACTTTAACCCCTTATAAGTCCCTAGTATATGGTACCAGTGGTATGCAGGGCATGGGTGTTAAAGGGGTCACCAGGGCCTGAAGCACTGTTTGTGCCACCATGAGTGACCCATGTAAACGTTTGACAGCAGGCCTGCCATTGCAGACTGCAGGAGCAGTGTGAACTGCTCGGTCTCAACTTTGCCCTCACCATGTATGGCAAAGTCAATGCATTATTTTTTCTATTCCAGTCACCCCTAAGGAAGGCCTCCTAAGCGGGGTGCATTATATTAAAGGTGTGGACATGTAAGTGCAAGCTTGTATGTCCATATAGCGGCCTTTACCATTAAAGGACACTATAAGTGATAGACGGTCAATAGGATAACATGGGCTGGCAAATAGGCAAACCCAAGGTTGGCAACTCCATTATGGTACCGCCTAAATATGTTGTGTTTGGTATCAAATAATGTGCCTCATCACCCCTGACACAAATCTCATATCGAGGACGATGTGATATGCACCCAGGTGGCTACCTTAGAGGTTGCCCACCTGATTGCCCCGGCCTTTCCTGTGCTCTGGCTGCCAGCCAACACTTGCTGCTGCCATGACAGGAATCTGACCCCCTTCCAGGAGGTGTGAACTCTTCCAGAAACAATGGCCTTGACAGGCTGGTTACTGAAGTGGCACATCAAGGCGGTGAGCTTAAAATACTACACCGCCTATGATATGCAACCAGGCTGTCTCCCAAAGGAGTAAACAGCCCTCTCCCTGCCCCAGGCACATCTGCACCCAGGCAGGTGGAAATATTAGCTATTCAGGAGATGTACACCCCCAGAAGGCTAGCGACACCCCTAAGGTGGGCTACCTGGTCAGTACAGCTAAGAAAGACTTTGCCATTTTAAAAAGTGGTGGAATAGAGGGTTCTGGGTAGAAAAGGTGACCTGCAACCCTGGATGTGATCACCTCAGGCGTGGATGAGCCGCTGGGGCTAGGAGCCCATTGGCCACTTGCACCTACACCCCTAACTCCCCGACACCAGAACCTCCGTTCTGATCTGGCTTGCAAGAAGGACAAAGAAGAGACCTGTGTCAGCGACAACAGGAGCTGTACAAACCAAAGACATAATACTCTGCACCTGTGACAACTTCCTGGAACTGTACAAATGCGGCTCGTCCTGGAACAAAGTTCAGTTCCTTCAGACACAGGGACCCCTTTGAGAGTCAAATGCATCACTAGACTCCCCTGGACTAGAGGCACTAGTCCCCTGCAACCGCAGATATAAACAACATACCGGAACCAAAGAATCTCTGGCTATGGGCCCCTCTGATGGATCGCCCAGAAGTAGATGGCCCAGTGCATTGTGGGAAATGTAGTCCTGGCCCCCACAAAGTTTCAGGTGTCTAACGTGTTCCCCAGGACCTCTGGACATCAAAATAACGTTCTACTGTGCTTACAGTTGCCAAGGCTTGTTGGTCGCCAGTCTGGCAACCACCCCCTTTATTAAACGCTGCACCTCGAGAAAACTCCGCAAAACCTTCATCCGACATCAGCAGCCGTTGTTGTCATCTTCTTGCAACCTGTTCCCCCACCAGCACCATGTAAGCGGTGAAACCAGCTCTCCTGCAGTTTCCGCATCAGCACCAAGGAAAACCAGGACAACTCTGCACCCAGGCTTCTCGAACCAGGTAAAATCAAACTGACTGTCATGGTTTGGTCCTGGGACCCGCATCACCTTTACCCTCCTTGGGTTCCACACAACACGACCCGCAAGTGGCCGATTGTCACTACCATTTTTTCCCATTGATCGCAATGCAAAGGTTCTGCAATAGTGATTTGCTGTGATTTATGTTTTCTTTTAAAATCCATAACTCTGGTTATATGTATCTGATATTGTTCATTTTGGTGTCTAAATTAATATAGAAATCTGCTTTATTTTTATAAATCGGTGTTGGAATTCTATAGAGTCATGTCAATTACTTATTGTGCATGTTGGTACTCTTAAATGCTTAACTCATGTTCCCCTAGTAAAGCCTGACTGCTCTTTGCCACTCTACCAGGACTGAGCTAAGGATTTATTATTGTGAATCCAAGGACCATCTTTGAGGTATTGTGAGAGTATTGCATGGTGAAGCCTAGCCAGCATCACCACATAATACACCACTTTTCTACACTTTGCCAATACTTGTTTCTTTCTTAAGCACTCCATGAGAGTCCATGTTTTTCCAGCTCCCTACCTTATGTACTTCTCCTGCCCTTGCACTCTGTATTGATTTCTCCTCTGTATTGCAAACACTCTCTCGTGTGCTTATACCCCGCCAAACTTGCTACCTCAACCATGCTCCCTGCCTCCCCCGTGCTCTGTGGTGCTTTCCCTCATGTGCTGCATTTTCCTTTACCTCCCCACACCTTGTAGTGTTCCCCCAACTGCTCTTCCATTGCTCCCATGGCCGCAGCCTTTTTTTTAAACAAAACGGGAGGGGAGGAGAACCAGGCAGCAAATTGCTGCTGGGCCCGTTCCATTAAAAAAAAAAAACTTTCATGTTACGTCGTTTTCATTTTTTTAAATTCACCAATATATCTAAGATCAGTAAATAAAAGAAATGGTGCCCACATCATTTTGCATGCACACATTCGTAGTGACACATGTGAATACTTTAACACACATGTGCAAGACTACAAAATGACTTTTATTTTATTTTTTGTACTTTTGGCCATGCTGCACAGCATTACCAAAAGGCATTGGCAAAACCAATAAGCCCCGTCTATTGGCTATGCCAATGTTTTCTTATGTGGACATGCTAGTACAGTAAAATGTTAGATAAAATCTTATTCCCTTGCTTACTCAATTGTAAATCCTATTTACTTTCCAGATTCCATGGTAATCAGTGCTTATTTTGAATCGTTTGTCATAAAAAATAGGGGTCTTATTAACTGTGCCCTGGTAGAATTATGGCATAATTCTGTATAGGTGTTACCAATATGGCAAGTGCAGTATTTATTGAGTCTTGTGTTACCCCATCATTACGAGTTTTCAAGCTCAAAATGAGGCATAACAAGCAGAGTTGGGGATTTGTGTACCAATTTTCCCACATTTGCCTCTTTCCAAGCACTGCTGTTCACATTTGACCAGGTTTCTCCTGCTGACATTGTAATGCTGAAAAATAACAGATATGTAAGTTTTCTTGCAAAATGTGTAATCTTGATTTGGGTTAAAACTCCAGTTCCAACCCAAATAGGGATTATCAAAGGACTCACAATGAGACCGTATGTGAGAAAACAAAAAGTACGAATGAAATATATTTAAAAAAAAGTAAAGATGTATATAGTAAGGTTTCGGTTTAGGAAAGAGGACTGCATGAAAGTTAAGGTTTTGGCAAGGCTGAGAGGATTAAGACATGGTAAAAATGTAGAGATAGAAAGAGAGATAGGAATAGGATTCGGCAGTGGGTGACAGTAAGAACGAAATTCCCCATAAAGGTTGGAGATATGAAAGAAAAGAAAATTCAATACAAATTCATATTTGAAATAAATGATTCGAACTATGTTCATTTCAATGCAAGTTTGTATTTTTATGTCTCACCTAGGCAGCGTTTGCACTGTCTCTGCGAGACATGCTGTATTCAGGATATGGGCCTAAAAGCTCAGCCCATTTTCAAGGACTGCGTCTGTTACATGTGTTATTACTCAGAGCATGTGAGTACTATTTATTTCTTTAATCTGGAGCAATCTAGACTAGTGCTTGTGGTTTACAGAGCTCTGTTGTAAACAGGGCTGTAAATCTTGCTCTTTATCTTGCTACATTTGCTGTGCATTCAAAGACCGAGGTCTGCTTTGGCTGCAGCTGCCTCCTCCTCCCTCCTGCTTTTGAAACGCACAGCCTGGTGTCATGGTCCCTGCCTTCCTATGGCTCCTGCCGCCTCCGTCTCAGAGCTCACAAGCATTTGCAATGCAATAGGTCTCGCATTTGCGAGAGTTTGAGCTATTGGCATTGTAAATGACAATGCCTTTTATTTATGTGCTTTGAAAACCTGGAAGCGGTGCGTAAACACGCACTTTGTACTTATAGTCGTTGCAAGGCTGGAAGTAACTGCGCCTCTTTTACTGCCAGCCTTGCTTCTCGTAAGCAAGGACTATAAGTTCAAAATGCGTGTTTACTCACTGCTTGCAGGTTTTCAAAACACATAAATAAAAGGCATTGTCATTTACAATGCCAATAGCTCAAACTCTCGCAAATGCGAGACCTATTGCATTAGAAAGGCTTGTTAACCATTTGCATTCGCAAAATTGATTCAAAACAAATGTTACTCAAACCATTTCTGGGAGTGATTCATATAGAATCGTTTCGAGTTGCTTTGAGGGCCGATCCGCCTTTGGTTTTTTAAACAACTCTCAGATTCTAATACCAATTCGGGTTTGCACTTCGTTTTATGAAACATCATATAGTTTCCACATCACATACCTCCATTGCTCTGCGTGTAGGGCAGCTGGGTTTTGATGTCATAGTTGGTCTCATTCGGATGATAGCCATATGCCAGGTAGAGCACTAGGGGGAGCTCTTCTTCCGGTTCCACATGAACCACCAGAGAGGCGTCAAATGAAGTGACATTAATCTGCATTGCTGTTATATTCCCCACGGCTAGCAGGGCAGTATCCTCCGGTGATGTGGACGGCCTCGGCAGGATTATCTAAAGGTAAATACATATGGACATTATAGACATGTTTATTATGGCTTTCATTTAAACGTAAAGCCACATATCTCCAATAATCTCTAAATGTGCATTGTATGCTTGGCCAGCAATGACCAGCAGGGCATAAACCACCTCGGAGTCTGATAGAAACAACAATTAGTCTAAATGTTTTACATTATTTAACTAACTAATTACCACTGAAATATAACAAGACCAGCAAAAGAGAAGACTGCTGCTGCATTTAGAGTGCAAGTGTAGAATCGTGTCAGTTATGTATTTGTTAAGGCATTTTAAAACTTGGCACTTTTCACCTAAGGGCCTCTTTCCTCAGTAACATGACCTGGAAAGTACTAATGCTCAAATATATATGCACCTGGAAATGTATTCATAAATAGTGGTCTTTTTACTTTTTTTTCGATATTTTATCCTCAAAGAATCTAGGTATCAAGGCTCTGACTATAACAGGTTGTTTCACCATTCAGGACCAACATCGTTACCATGAGCGGCTGGTGCAGGTAAGCGTGGTGGGACGTGGGCGGGGTGTGGGGGAGTCGACTGACGTCGACGAGGGAAAATAACATTAAAAAGAAAAACACTTACCTTAGCCTCGCCGCATCACCGGTTTGGCGATGCGGCAAGCGCAAGGTAAGTGGTTTTCTTTTATTAATGTTATTTTCCCTCATCGTCGTTAGTCGACTCCCCCCAACCCCTCCCCACCACACTTACCTGCACCGGCCGCTCCTGATCATTACTATAAAATGCTAGCAATGTATGACGTTCATATAACTTCACAGAGGTTTGCACTGACACTGTTTTACAATATCTGTCAGCTCTGTAAGTAGTGGTTCATTTAAAACCAGTTACTAACACCTTTCTGAGTTGCTCCCTTCCCACTCCCAAGCTTTGAAAAGAGCACACTATGTGAACTTTTCTCCCTGAAGTACTAAGAGAGGAAGAGGACAATGCTTGGTACCAGAATATCCTGTTCACTCACATCCTTCTGCTTGGCATCTGTCTTTCCTGTAAGACTCTTTTCCCACCTAGCCCCTTTCCGCTTGTGGCCAGAGCTTTTTTTCTGTCACCATTGCTCTGGGTTGTACACACTACACATTCACAATTCATACCTGCACTGACTTGGGATTGTTTGAAGCCAGTGTCATTTTAAGGATTTTTGGGGACCTGGGCAAGACATATTTTGGGGCCCCCTGCTCAGAACAACTTTGAATTTGATTTTCCATTTTCTCTTGATTCAAGTCTCCAAGATACCAAGTCAGAGGTAGAGGTAGGAAGGCAGAGGTTAAGAAATTGAGATAGTTAAATAGAGGTGACATAGAGAGACAAATCACTTTCCCTGGGAGGGCCCTGGTCAATTGGCCACTTTGCCCGATCCTTGAGACGCCTATGTCTGAAGCCCCTCTGATCTGTGTAGTAGAATGGAGTTGGGATTCAATTTTACTGAATTTCAAATTACCTGTATTTTCATCTATGTAACTCTGCTGAAGTGCAGAAAGGGTTCTCCCGCAGGCACATGAGCATCGAAACAGTGACCCCAGACTGAACTGCTCTGGAAAAGATAGGGCTTCTGCCTGCGAGATACCTTGATTACAATAGTCATGTACACGCATGAAAATTTGGAATGCTCTAATGCTTCATCAGCATTTCCGTTATAAGTGTGTGCTCCCTGAATATCAACCCCAGAATATCGATGGAATACAGTATTGAGGACAAAATATAAAAAATCAAAAAAGAAATATTGACAGGTAATTAAGTCTAGATTTTCCATGCCTAACTCCACGTCTGTGTACCTAAGTGGTACATATATCTTCAAGGTATGTAAATGTGGAGGAATAGCTTTCCTATATGCACTTACCTTTCGATTTTTTGTCCCTAAATATTCTGTCCTGAATATTCTTCTATTTCGATATTCTGAGAGTCAATATTCAGTAGTACAAATCCTTTATACAACCTAATTCGTCATTAAAACACATCTATTTAAGTAGGGCAGAAAATATAATCAGTACCCTTCGACATTAATGCGAAATTTAGATTAAGAAAATCCTTTGTGCATTGCAGGACTACACAGATCTGCATTTACCTCACTTGGAGACATTTGTATGGCTGCGATGATGCATCATCCTATGTTGCCTTCCTGTAACCTCTGCATGGGGCACCTTGTGTCTCATGTCTGGGTTTCCAAGTTTTGCTCTTACAGGGCCGCTTATTCAAAAAGCATATCCACGTGAGTTCAAAATGAGCTTCCATTGATTAGTGGAGAACAAGGGCATACCGCACCCCACCTCCACCTCCCCATTTTATTAAAGTCACAGGTTCGTATATTTTAAATCAGCATTGATATCAAAATCCACACTGGAATGAGCAATAAAGATCAACTGGTCTTTACCTCTACGGGCTCCTTTAAGCCGTTAACAGGTATAACTTGTCCGTCTGTGCTGGTAAGACTCAAACCACCCACGGCGCCACTTATCTCAAAACCATCACTTGCAAAGAATGGATTCACTGTAAAGCTCATCATCTGAAACAGAAAACATTTAGATTTCCATTTTAATTAAAAAAATAATTGTAATGTATTGAGTTATTAGCTGTGAATGATGTGAGTCCTCCTCAAGTAAAATGTCTGCACCTTTCTCTTTACTGGGAACCAAATACTCCATTGTAGCACTAGGCTCTCATAGGGTAACAAAGGAGACCAGTCCAAAGCCTACTCAGGGGAGGTGATGTGAGTTAGTACCGCCAGCTCGCTGGTACATCACCACACCCAATAAATCATTGTTCAGTCACTACATTTTCTTTTTAAAAGGAAAAGTACACTCACACATACTACTGAATACTACTCAATTTACACATATGTACAATTAGGTAGAGGGAAATATCTTTAGTGATACCCTCACAACCCCAGCAAGCCTTAACCATAATTTACAGTACTCCTTCACATATGCGTAGACACAAAATCTTAGGGACCAATGATAAAAAATGGCCGGTCAACTGGCTTTCTCAGGGTATCACCACATTAATTAAAGCAAAAACATGTTATAATGAACCAATGCACTCCTTTGAAACCAATAGAAATGGTACCATCTTTCAATAACGTTCACTAAAATGTATACTGTTTCATTGTCAATGACATCCTTGATATATTCAATAAAATGCATGCAAGAGTCTTTCCATCACTTTTTTTATTTTTATGCTTCCACTGCACGTTTAAGACTAACCAACAGAAGTACCAACGCTCCAGAGCCTTTGTGAAAAAGAAAAGCTCTAGGAGTGCTTGAAAATATTCAAAACGTCTCCTTGGGGCATAAATGTAACCTCCTGCATATCATAGGATGGCAAATACATACCATTGTGGGCTGCTGGAGCAGCATTACCACACTGCTGGCAGATCACCAGAACACTTGGAAACTCATTGGTGGTGTCCCGGCACTTCCTGGGGCACAACATGAGCCACATATGCACCATTCTGGGTTCACAAAGATGCTAATGGGTCACTCCTTTGCTCTGAAGGGTGAATATTAAATGAGAAGCCTTGCCAGTTGAGGAAATGCTTTTTTCCTGGATAATGCAGTTCATGCTGTACACGACCAAGTACTCTCACCCACTTGGGCACCAGTGTTGTACTTTGCTGGCAGCTAAGGGAGGAGCCGCTGCGGCCCCTTCCGGCTGCAACTTCTGTGTTCCCGCCCGCTGGTGTCAATGTCTGCAAGAACAGGATCCATTGTGCTTCCTGTCCATGTTGGTCGCAGGTGGGATGCTTGGTGTGGGGTCCCCCCAGACACAGGCGCAGGGGATGGGTGGAGCACCCTGCAGTCTCTATGATCTCTTCTGTCCCAGGGGGAGGGGTCCCCTTGGACACTTTGAATTGCGTCACTTCTCGGGATGGGTCCCCGAGGTTGTAGATGATCACAGGCAGGGTGCTCTACTAAACCTGCATCCTCATTAAAAATTAAATGTCAGTAGTTGCAACGGCCCCTGTGGGCTTAACCCTCCTCATGGGGAATTTGGGGCTATATGTACAAATTTTAGGGATTGTGATGACCTAATTGTGATTCTTTGGAATCAAAATTCCTAATGTATGAAACCCATTGAGTTTTATTTAACAATACTTAACGGAGATCGCATTTAACCTACCTTATGAAAGTTAATGAGGTAGGTCGCAATTTGCAAACCAATAGGAATTGCGACCATCACAGAAATAGCGGCCTGCTGGGGTCAGCAGACCACCATGTCTGTGATTGTTTTCTAATAAAGAAAACTTTTTTTTAAATACAGCCTGTTTTCCTTTAAAGAAAAACAGGATGCACTTAAAAAGAAAAAATTAAGCTTTGAGGTTTAATTTTTTAAGAGCAGGCAGTGATCCCTTGCCCACTGCCCCTGCTCTTAAAAAATATTTCTTTCAACATTCACAAATGTGAAGGGGTCACGTGGGGACCCCTTTCCATTTGTGAAAGATTATCGCCATTCTTGAGGTGTCGGTAAATAATTAATGTTTTGCAACTATTTTTTGGTAGCACAACATTTATACATACGATTGGGATTCGGTATTAAGAAGGAATGCCCTAAACACACCCCTTCCAAATACCGAAACTCTAAACACAAATTGCAATTCAAAAACATGTTACTGAATCGCAAGTTGTGCTCAGTACGTATGGAAAAGCATTTTTGCAGTTAGGAACGGCCCGATTTTGTGAATCAGACCGTTTCTGACTGCAAAAATGCTTTTGTACATGCGGCCCTTATAAACCTGCAGCAGAGAGATATCTGCTCCATTCGCCACCTGAGCACTCCGGAGGACCAGGCTTCTCATGCATTTTTCTCTGTCCCCAGTGGGCAAATTTTCACAATCCTGGACGCAGTTTACTAATGGTTGAGAGTTCTAACTTCTGAGTACTTTTGTCAGGCCTCCTGAACTCTACACTTGGCTTTTCATTGGAAATTAATTTTTAGGACTTTCATCACCAGACTTGTCCTCCACCTAAGCTCTTGATACTCTCTCCTGCTTTGGGGGTCTCTCTACAGCCCCTCCACAGCCGACACACAGAACACCCTATCTGTCACACTCCCCAGGTCCCACAGCCTTCTGGCTGCTTCAAGGGCACCTGTGTATGAGTAGAGTCAGGGAGAAGTCCACAGAAGTCCCAGGGGGCCGTCCAGGGTCTTCCAGCAAGCCGGTTCCCCCTACTGTTCCTCAGGGGGGCTAAGGGGCCAGCACCACTGGCCCTGAAGATGCCAATCTCAGTTCTGTGTGCCAGCAGAAATCAAAGTCCTTCAGTCCATCTTCTCAGTGGGGTCAGGCGGCTTCTCCTTCCACCTGGGCATTCTTTCGCTATTGTCGCTACCATGTCTAGTGTCTTCTCAATTGTCTCTCCCATCTGCATGGGTATTTAAATGAGGTAGGAAAATTCTGGAAGGTACAGACCTCTGCCCTATAATAGGGTGCCATGTCATCACTCCACACCTGTACTAAACCTCCTCCAGAGCATTCTGGGACATTTCAACATTTCATCTTCAAGATGAGAGATGGAAAGATCGTCCCTCGGATCCTCAACCAACACAGCTGCCTGGTCCCTTCCCTCTAAAATTTTAAAGAGGAACCCCTCCTGTGTCTGGCCTTCCCCCTTTGTTTCTGTGGGCTTGGGCTACCCCAGGCCAGCTGCAGTGTGAAGAGGTAATCAGCACATGAAGTTTGCCTCTCCACACATTCCTTTTCCAGGAACTCGGCCAAACACTGATAAATGGCTCTCTTGTGTGAGGAGGCACTTGATCCTCCTGCTGACCAGCAGAGTAGTTAACCTGGCCCAGTAGGGGGAACAAAAGCCACAAATCTGATTATGACTGTGCCAGGAAAAAATGATCATGTTCAAAGTGCCATAAGGAGTACAGTTATCACAAAAGTGACAGTGGATCTGCACACGGTGTACCTGTTTACCCATAAATTGATAAATGACCAGTATCTCTAGGCCTAAGTATAGCAAAACTGTGCTGTGACGCCAATTACACCCATAAGGTATAATGCAGTGAGCGTCCAGCCTTTTCAGTAAACCACTACAGACCTACAATATGTATGCCCACTCACATTATAAGGCCTCAACATTCACACATGTGCACATGTTTGTATGTAACCAGCTCAGATCCTGTTTCCCCAGCTGCTAAACAGAGACCTTATCTTAAAAGGTGGGCACTGGTGGTTAGCACTCATAGCCCATTTCCACAGAATTTACTGTGAGTGAAACCCAGTTGGTTAGACTCACTCACAGTAAAAGTCCAAAACTGGTTGTAGGAAGGTGGAATCTGACTATATGGTTGCCCCCACTTTTTTTCTGGTGTTTTGCTGGTTTATGGCTTAGTTGGACTGGGATCCTGCTATTCAGGGCCCCAGTCTATCTGCTTTCTCTGTAAAATGGTTTCCATGTGCCTTAGGCACACCTCTGATTGGAATCTGGAGTGCCTTTATAAGTCCCTAGTATATGGTATACTATGTACCCAGGGCATAGGTACCTCAGAGGCCTACCAGGGGCTGCAGCATGTATTATGCCACCCCTGGAAGGCCATCCAAACTGACATCACAGGTCTGCTACTGCAGCCTGGGTAAGGTGGTGCATGCACCCCTTACTGTGATATAGGCTACCTATATCACTATATACATACACACATATAAACCTATAAGTCACTCCTATGGCAGGCCTTATCAATCCTGAAGGCAGAGTGCGTGGTTCCTATGTGAGAGGGTGCCCCTCTACAAAGAGAGAAAAAAGTTGGGACTAGAGTCCCATGGTGGCAGCAATATCCCTAAAGATAGGGAAAGGTCTTATGACCATAGAAACCTAAACAAGATTGTCCCTCCCTACCAGAGTGGGGATGACATCCACAAATGGATAACTGCACTGGAGAGGGCCTGTAAAGTTCAGAGGGTCCCCCAGAAGCAGTGGGCAGCAATCTTGTGGCTCTCCTTTGCAGACAAAGGTAGAGACAAGCTCCTCACTGTAAGAGAAGAGGATGCTGACAATTACACAGTCTTGAAGAGTGCTCTGATAGATGGGTTTGACCTAACCACTGAACAGTATAGGTTGAAGTTCAGAGACACCCAAAAAGCTCAGACTCAAGACTGGGTTGATTTTGTAGATTGTGCTACTAAGGCTCTGGAAGGTTGGATACATGGCAACAAAGTGCAGGACTTTTAGGATTGTACAATTTGATTATGAGGGAGCAGATCCTTAATAATTGTCAAAACCAGCTTTTGCACCAGTATCTGGTGGACTCTGATCTGACCTCTCCCCAAGAATTGGGAAAGAAGGCAGACAAATGGGTCAGAACCAGAGTAAAAACTAAAAATCAGGGTGGTGACCAGAAGAAAGATTCTACTAAGTCCCAAGAGAAAGGTGGGGATAAATCTAAGGATAAGTCCCCTACAGGGCCCCAAAATTCCTCTTCTGGGGGTGGGTCCCAAACTCCTTCTTCTCCTGAAAAGAAACCATATTGCCATGTCTGTAAAAGCCTGGGCACTGGAAAACTGATCCCAGTTGCCCCAGGATTGGCAATAAAGAAAATGTTCCTCCCACAACTACTACCACCCCTCCAGGTACTACCAGTAGTAATCCTCCAGTTGGGAGTAGTGCACCCAAAAAGTTAGGTGCTTTTGCAAGAGGAACAGAGGTGGGCCCTAGTTTAGACAGGGACCCCTCAACAGACTCCTCTGACTCTGATGGTGGTATAGGATTTGCCACCTTTACCATGGGTCCCACAGCATTGGGCAGGTACAGATTGGAGCCAATAATTAATGGTCAGAAAGCTGTGGCATTTAGGGACACAGGGGCTAGTGTCACCATGATGGCAGGGAAACTAGTCCCCCTCACCAGCTTTTACCTGAGTTTAAATACCAGGTGACCAACATTGATGGTGTCAGAACAGATCACCCCATGGCCATAGTCAATCTCAGCTGGGAGGGGGTCACAGGCCCAAAAAGAGTGGCAGTGTCCCCAACCTTACCTGTAGATTGCCTGATGGGCAATGATCTGGAAATTTCAGCCTGGGCTGAAGTTGAACACCAAACCCATCTCAGGATGTTGGGTGTCCCTGTAAGGTTAGTGGGGCTGTGATGGCCACAGCCCCAGCCCAAGAATTTGGAGAGATGGAGCCTGAAAGAATGGCCCCCTCTCCCCCAACAGAGAGCACAAGGGTTGAAGAAAGTCTTCTCCCCCAGACAGTAGGTAAGAGTCAGCCTCCTCAGGGAACTGACCCTACCCCTAGTGAAGGAACTGCCACAGAGGTAGTCAGGCCTGGCCTGGCCACCCCCTGATGGCAGAGGACCCTTCCAAGGTGGTACCCAGTCTGGAGCAGGTAACCTGCCCCTCTCTACCCTGCCTCAGTCAGCCCAGGGCTGCAGAGGTCAGGGAGGTCAGTGGACCCCCAGGGCCCCCTGTCCAGAGGAACCCCCCCATCAGCAGATTAGGGGCACCCAGGCTAGTAGCCCTAGCCAGGTGAAAACTCCTCTACACACTGAGAAATCCCCCATACCTTTATGTAGGGACCTCCCCCAGAAGGACTCTGGTAGGCAAGGGCAAACCTGGGACCAGAAGGTTCCAAACCTGCCATGTCCCTCCAGTGTTCCATCCAAAGGGACCCAACCCCCAGCTGTAGGCAGCCAAAGGTTGACCCTTAGAGCAAAGTGCAACTCAGTCATGGAAAGACAGGCATACATGGTGACCAGTGATCTGAGGAAGCTGAGACCAACATTCCTAGGGCCTCACTTCCCTACTCAGACACCTCACCAGCCTTGTACTTTACCTAAGCACACCACAGGTAGTGATTCCCCATGGTGGAGACCCTCTCATACCCTTAGGGTGAGGGATTGCTTAGTGGACCATAAGACAGGGGGCAACCATGCTAGTGCAGGTGCTTCCTTATATGGCCACTTAGTCAATAAAGGCTCAATTGGCCAAGGTTAGCCTTATCTCCTTTCGTTTGGGGGGGGTTAGGTAGGAAGGTGGAATCTGACTATATGGTTGCCCCCACTTTTTTTCTGGTGTTTTGCTGGTTTATGGCTTAGTTGGACTGTGAACCTGCTAATCAGGGCCCCAGTCTATCTGCTTTCTCTGTAAAATGGTTTCCATGTGCCTTAGGCACACCTCTGATTGGAATCTGGAGTGCCCTTATAAGTCCCTAGTATATGGTATACTATGTACCCAGGGCATAGGTACCTCAGAGGCCTACCAGGGGCTGCAGCATGTATTATGCCACCCCTGGAAGGCCATCCAAACTGACACCACAGGTCTGCTACTGCAGCCTGGGTAAGGTGGTGCATGCACCCCTTACTGTGATATAGGCTACCTATATCACTATATACATACACACATATAAACCTATAAGTCACTCCTATGGCAGGCCTTATCAATCCTGAAGGCAGAGTGTGTGGTTCCTATGTGAGAGGGTGCCCCTGCATGAGCAGGGTCCCTCTGCAGCGTTCGGAGACCCTTCTCTGATGCTGTTTGTAGTGAAGCCTGACCATATACTCTTAAGCGCATTATAACCTCGCGTTAAATGCTAACTTTGGAATGGCTGCACCGAAACATGTCGTGTTTGGTGTCAAACATCTTGGAATACTACCCCCCGCCAATTCTGGTGGCGGGGGTAGCACTCCACCCTTCTAGAGGGAGAGACATGTTAACCCTGGCCTGGCCGGTAACTTCTTTCTAAAGCCCTGGCATCACAAAATGGATGCTGCTGCCACAGACACAAGTCTGGCCTCCTGCTGCTGGACGAAACTCCGGCAGGGGAGGCCTGGACAATAGGTTTCCTGTCCCAGGGAGGTGTGACCACCTCCCCAGACAGGATAGTGTGTATTGGGGCTGGGCGGGAGCACTTTCGGGT
Source organism: Calotriton arnoldi (assembly GCA_963921515.1). NCBI lineage: Eukaryota > Metazoa > Chordata > Amphibia > Caudata > Salamandridae > Calotriton > Calotriton arnoldi. Next base: position 1,732,974 of record CAWUFW010002286.1, read on the forward strand.
GCTTTGAAGTCCTGCACTGGGGGCACACTTGGTGTCCCTGTGCATACCCCAGTTCAGACCTGATCAGGGGCTTGCAGCCCCTGCTTTGGCGCGAACTGGACAAAGGGAAAAGGGTGTAGCCACCCCTCTGCCCTGACCCACCCATAGGTGGGGCCACAGAGTAAGTCCAACCCCTAAACTTAGTATAAGTATAGGAACCCAGTCCTTAGGACTTTAGATTATCCCTGGACGAAACTCTGACACAGAATCCTGGACCTTCGATGCTCTACTACAAGATTAGAGGACAGAAGAATCTCCCTTGGGGTCAAGGAGTGACTCCCCTGCTTGGCAGGCACCAAAGAAGCAATTGTCCGGACTGCATCGCCTAAGCTCCTGTCGGACGCCGAAGTCTTTGCATCACCAGAGGTGGATTTCCAGACTTCCCCGAGGCTGCCCTGAGTCCCCAGCAAAGCTGAGGCCCGTAGCTGTCGTGGGTAACGTGGAACCGTGACCCCTGGACACCGCACGCATTTGCAAGTGCATCCTCTTCTGGGTCTCCCACGAAGTCGTGCTTTGGGCTCCGAGTAGCCCAAGCCTCCAGCACCAACTGTACCGAAGATCACTGGCCTCCACTCCACGAGTGTCCTGTGAGCCAGCTCCACGTGCACCGTCTCGAGGCTCCTTCGCGGTCGCTAGCCCGTTGGCTAGTAGCCCTTCATGAAGGCCAATCCTTTTCTTCTTGGGCTCCCTGGTTGCTCCAGGCTTGCCCTCACTTATCCTTGCTGGGTGAGTTCCTCAGACCTTGCTGGTCTGCACAATCGTCAATCTTCATCTTCGAGACTTGCCGTTGCCAAGGCTTGTTGGGTCCAATCCGGTCGCCGACACCTCAGCACTCGACAGACATCGTGTACCAGCCCGAATCCTGCTCCTGGTCGCCGACAACGCCTCCTGGACCTCGTGGCTGAAGAGTCAAGACGACCGTCAACCTACCTGAAGCACTCGACATCGGTGGGCATCTGCTCATCGCCTTCCTGGTCACTGGCTAGTGACCCAGACTCTGTCCCCTCTGCTTTCAGGTTCTTCAGATCTCCGATCCACCTTTGGATCCACCCGGACACTTTCCACTTGGTCGCCAGCAGCACTTTGCAGCAGATCGCCATTCAAATCGACGACGAAACCCGACCCCGAAAGGCACCTATGCACCCGGCTTCCCTGGGTGAGGTAACAAGAGTACTCCGGTGCTCCCGTGGGTATAGACTCTAGAACGACCTAGTTCTCAAAGGGTTTGCTCCAAGTCCTTCTTTAAGTGTCCCTTTTCTTTAATTTCCAAACCGCGACTTTCTCCATAGAAGTTAACGGCGTTTCGCGGCTGTCTAATTACACTGCACGCGTCCCCCGTGGGTCCCCTGTGTCACTACCTTGGGTGGTTCCTTGTGGTCCAAGCACTTCTAGAGGCTCTAGGCCTAGTGTCTAGCTCAGTCGTGGTTCTTATACCACTTTATTGGTATATGGTTTGGTACGCCCCTAGGGCCCATACGTGTATTTGTGCTATTACTGTGTTTAAATAACTTATAACTTATGTACTTCGAACTCTAGCCTCATAAAGAGACTAGAGGGGTGTGTTTAGCAATAAATACATATATTTTGAATATATACCTGGTGTGGTGCTCTTTCATTTGATCACTCAAGAGATTATAGACTGGTAAAACAAGCTGCTTTACATTCCTTCAAGACTTAGCCTGAAGGCTGCTCTCCATAGCTACCACTAGGATAGCTTTCAATAAGGTTGTCTTTAACCTATCTCCAATAAGGGGTTGTTTGGACTGGTGCAAGGTGCCCACTATAATTAGTGGACAGCATATGCCAGGCCAACTTCTCACATTGGTGTGCAGCGTGTGGGATTCCAGCTTGCTATTGTTTTACCAGATAATCTCAATTGAATTGATCAACTGAAAACCACTAAAGGTACCTAAGGTACATATAAATTAAGCTTAGTATACAGTAAGTTCTACTGAACTTAGAGTTGTGTGTCAAGGGATAGCACACCCTTTCTACAACTCAAGAGAGTTTAGTAGGCCACACTAGAGTAGGTAGTGCATACACCACACCTCACTAGTGATGTCTTCAAAGCCAGGACCCAGTGAGTCCTTGCCAGAAGCCCCTGGGCTTCTTCCCTCCAAGTATGATACACTCCCATTCTTGGAATTGAGAGCATTATGCAATTTGAGGAAACTGAAGACAGGCCAAAGCCCCACCACCCAACATCTGAGAGAGATGTTAGAGGCTTATGATCTCAGCAGGCCCTTAGGGACTGAAGGGGTAGGAGCAGAGGGTGGGGCAGAAGATGAGGATGGGGCCAGGGGTAGCAACACCCCCAGCCCCCTCTGGAACTGACCAGGAGGGTGACAATGACCCTGACCTGGAAAACCCAATTCCTCCTGTGGATGAGGAGGAGGCTCAGAATGACCTCCACTTTGTCCCCCAGGAAGGATTGTGAGTGTGCCCAGAAGGTCTAGATCTCCTTCTCAGGAGTCTAACCACTCTGGCACCTCAATAGGGACCTCTGTCTCCTCTCATAGGAGGGAATCCTCTCATGAGAGGAGAAAGAGGCTGATTCAGTATGAGTAAGCTCAGCTTGAACTCAGAAAACAGCAATTGGCTATAGACAGGGAGTCCCTAGATCTCTACAAAGAGAGAAAAAAGTTGGGACTAGAGTCCCATGGTGGCAGCAATATCCCTAAAGATAGGGAAAGGTCTTATGACCATAGAAACCTAAACAAGATTGTCCCTCCCTACCAGAGTGGGGATGACATCCACAAATGGATAACTGCACTGGAGAGGGCCTGTAAAGTTCAGAGGGTCCCCCAGAAGCAGTGGGCAGCAATCTTGTGGCTCTCCTTTGCAGACAAAGGTAGAGACAAGCTCCTCACTGTAAGAGAAGAGGATGCTGACAATTACACAGTCTTGAAGAGTGCTCTGATAGATGGGTTTGGCCTAACCACTGAACAGTATAGGTTGAAGTTCAGAGACACCCAAAAAGCTCAGACTCAAGACTGGGTTGATTTTGTAGATTGTGCTACTAAGGCTCTGGAAGGTTGGATACATGGCAACAAAGTGCAGGACTTTTTAGGATTGTACAATTTGATTATGAGGGAGCAGATCCTTAATAATTGTCAAAACCAGCTTTTGCACCAGTATCTGGTGGACTCTGATCTGACCTCTCCCCAAGAATTGGGAAAGAAGGCAGACAAATGGGTCAGAACCAGAGTAAAAACTAAAAATCAGGGTGGTGACCAGAAGAAAGATTCTACTAAGTCCCAAGAGAAAGGTGGGGATAAATCTAAGGATAAGTCCCCTACAGGGCCCCAAAATTCCTCTTCTGGGGGTGGGTCCCAAACTCCTTCTTCTCCTGAAAAGAAACCATATTGCCATGTCTGTAAAAAGCCTGGGCACTGGAAAACTGATCCCAGTTGCCCCAGGATTGGCAATAAAGAAAATGTTCCTCCCACAACTACTACCACCCCTCCTGGTACTACCAGTAGTAATCCTCCAGTTGGGAGTAGTGCACCCAAAAAGTTAGGTGCTTTTGCAAGAGGAACAGAGGTGGGCCCTAGTTTAGACAGGGACCCCTCAACAGACTCCTCTGACTCTGATGGTGGTATAGGATTTGCCACCTTTACCATGGGTCCCACAGCATTGGGCAGGTACAGATTGGAGCCAATAATTAATGGTCAGAAAGCTGTGGCATTTAGGGACACAGGGGCTAGTGTCACCATGGTGGCAGGGAAACTAGTCCCCCTCACCAGCTTTTACCTGAGTTTAAATACCAGGTGACCAACATTGATGGTGTCAGAACAGATCACCCCATGGCCATAGTCAATCTCAGCTGGGAGGGGGTCACAGGCCCAAAAGAGTGGCAGTGTCCCCAACCTTACCTGTAGATTGCCTGATGGGCAATGATCTGGAAATTTCAGCCTGGGCTGAAGTTGAACACCAAACCCATCTCAGGATGTTGGGTGTCCCTGTAAAGGTTAGTGGGGCTGTGATGGCCACAGCCCCAGCCCAAGAATTTGGAGAGATGGAGCCTGAAAGAATGGCCCCCTCTCCCCCAACAGAGAGCACAAGGGTTGAAGAAAAGTCTTCTTCCCCCAGACAGTAGGTAAGAGTCAGCCTCCTCAGGGAACTGACCCTACCCCTAGTGAAGGAACTGCCACAGAGGTAGTCAGGCCTGGCCTGGCCACCCCCTGATGGCAGAGGACCCTTCCAAGGTGGTACCCAGTCTGGAGCAGGTAACCTGCCCCTCTCTACCCTGCCTCAGTCAGCCCAGGGCTGCAGAGGTCAGGGAGGTCAGTGGACCCCCAGGGCCCCCTGTCCAGAGGAACCCCCATCAGCAGATTAGGGGCACCCAGGCTAGTAGCCCTAGCCAGGTGAAAACTCCTCTACACACTGAGGGATCCCCCATACCTTTATGTAGGGACCTCCACCAGAAGGACTCTGGTAGGCAAGGGCAAACCTGGGACCAGAAGGTTCCAAACCTGCCATGTCCCTCCAGTGTTCCATCCAAAGGGACCCAACCCCCAGCTGTAGGCAGCCAAAGGTTGACCCTTAGAGCAAAGTGCAACTCAGTCATGGAAAGACAGGCATACATGGTGACCAGTGATCTGAGGAAGCTGAGACCAACATTCCTAGGGCCTCACTTCCCTACTCAGACACCTCACCAGCCTTGTACTTTACCTAAGCACACCACAGGTAGTGATTCCCCATGGTGGAGACCCTCTCATACCCTTAGGGTGAGGGATTGCTTAGTGGACCATAAGACAGGGGGCAACCATGCTAGTGCAGGTGCTTCCTTATATGGCCACTTAGTCAATAAAGGCTCAACTGGCCAAGGTTAGCCTTATCTCCTTTCGTTTGGGGGGTTATGTAGGAAGGTGGAATCTGACTATATGGTTGCCCCCACTTTTTTTCTGGTGTTTTGCTGGTTTATGACTTAGTTGGACTGGGATCCTGCTATTCAGGGCCCCAGTCTATCTGCTTTCTCTGTAAAATGGTTTCCATGTGCCTTAGGCACATCTCTGATTGGAATCTGGAGTGCCCTTATAAGTCCCTAGTATATGGTATACTATGTACCCAGGGCATAGGTACCTCAGAGGCCTACCAGGGGCTGCAGCATGTATTGTGCCACCCCTGGAAGGCCATCCAAACTGACACCACAGGTCTGCTACTGCAGCCTGGGTAAGGTGGTGCATGCACCCCTTACTGTGATATAGGCTACCTATATCACTATATACATACACACATATAAACCTATAAGTCACTCCTATGGCAGGCCTTATCAATCCTGAAGGCAGAGTGCGTGGTTCCTATGTGAGAGGGTGCCCCTGCATGAGCAGGGCCCCTCTGCAGCGTTCGGAGACCCTTCTCTGATGCTGTTTGTAGTGCAGCCTGACCATATACTCTTAAGCGCATTATAACCTCGCGTTAAATGCTAACTTTGGAATGGCTGCACCGAAACATGTCGTGTTTGGTGTCAAACATCTTGGAATACTACCCCCCGCCAATTCTGGCGGCGGGGGTAGCATTCCACCCTTCTAGAGGGAGAGACATGTTAACCCTGGCCTGGCCGGTAACTTCTTTCTAAAGCCCTGGCATCACAAAATGGATGCTGCTGCCACAGACACAAGTCTGGCCTCCTGCTGCTGGACGAAACTCCGGCAGGGGAGGCCTGGACAATAGGTTTCCTGTCCCAGGGAGGTGTGACCACCTCCCCAGACAGGATAGTGTGTATTGGGGCTGGGCGGGAGCACTTTCGGGTGCTTTGAAGTCCTGCACTGGGGGCACACTTGGTGTCCCTGTGCATACCCCAGTTCAAACCGGATCAGGGGCTTGCAGCCCCTGCTTTGGCGCGAACTGGACAAAGGGAAAGGGGTGTAGCCACCCCTCTGCCCTGACCCACCCATAGGTGGGGCCACAGAGTAAGTCCAACCCCTAAACTTAGTATAAGTATAGGAACCCAGTCCTTAGGACTTTAGATTATCCCTGGACGAAACTCTGACACAGAATCCTGGACCTTCGACGCTCTACTACAAGATTAGAGGACAGAAGAATCTCCCTTGGGGTCAAGGAGTGACTCCCCTGCTTGGCAGGCACCAAAGAAGCAATTGTCCGGTCTGCATCGCCTAAGCTCCCGTCGGACGCCGAAGTCTTTGCATCACCAGAGGTGGATTTCCAGACTTCCCCGAGGCTGCCCTGAGTCCCCAGCAAAGCTGAGGCCCGTAGCTGTCGTGGGTAATGTGGAACCGTGACCCCTGGACACCGCACGCATTTGCAAGTGCATCCTCTTCTGGGTCTCCCACGAAGTCGTGCTTTGGGCTCCGAGTAGCCCTAGCCTCCAGCACCAACTGCACCGAAGATTACTGGCCTCCACTCCACGAGTGTCCTGTGAGCCAGCTCCACGTGCACCGTCTCGAGGCTCCTTCGCGGTCACTAGCCCGTTGGCTAGTAGCCCTTCACGAAGGCCAATCCTTTTCTTCTTGGGCTCCCTGGTTGCTCCAGGCTTTCCCTCACTTATCCTTGCTGGGTGAGTTCCTCAGACCTTGCTGGTCTGCATCATCGTCAATCTTCATCTACATCGAGACTTGCCGTTGCCAAGGCTTGTTGGGTCCAATCCGGTCGCCGACACCTCAGCACTCGAAAGACATCGTGTACCAGCCCGAATCCTGCTCCTGGTCGCCGACAACGCCTCCCGGACCTCGTGGCTGAAGAGTCAAGATGACTGTCAACCTACCTGAAGCACTCGACATCGGTGGGCATCTGCTCATCGCCTTCCTGGTCACTGGCTAGTGACCCAGACTCTGTCCCCTCTGCTTTCAGGTTCTTCAGATCTCCGATCCACTCTTGGATCCACCCGGACACTTTCCACTTGGTCGCCAGCAGCACTTTGCAGCAGATCGCCATTCAAATCGACGACGAAACCCGACCCCGAAAGGCACCTATGCACCCGGCTTCCCTGGGTGAGGTAACAAGAGTACTCCGGTGCTCCCGTGGGTAGAGACTCTAGAACGACCTAGTTCTCAAAGGGTTTGCTCCAAGTCCTTCTTTAAGTGTCCCTTTTCTTTAATTTCCAAACCGCGACTTTCTCCATAGAAGTTAACGGCGTTTCGCGGCTGTGTATTTACACTGCACGCGTCCCCCGTGGGTCCCCTGTGTCACTACCTTGGGTGGTTCCTTGTGGTCCAAGCACTTCTAGAGGCTCTAGGCCTAGTGTCTAGCTCAGTCGTGGTTCTTATACCACTTTATTGGTATATGGTTTGGTACGCCCCTAGGGCCCAAACGTGTATTTGTGCTATTACTGTGTTTAAATAACTTATAACTTATGTACTTCGAACTCTAGCCTCATAAAGAGACTAGAGGGGTGTGTTTAGCAATAAATACATATATTTTGAATATATACCTGGTGTGGTGCTCTTTCATTTGATCACTCAAGAGATTATAGACTGGTAAAACAAGCTGCTTTACATTCCTTCAAGACTTAGCCTGAAGGCTGCTCTCCATAGCTACCACTAGGATAGCTTTCAATAAGGTTGTCTTTAACCTATCTCCAATAAGGGGTTGTTTGGACTGGTGCAAGGTGCCCACTATAATTAGTGGACAGCATATGCCAGGCCAACTTCTCACATTGGTGTGCAGCGTGTGGGATTCCAGCTTGCTATTGTTTTACCAGATAATCTCAATTGAATTGATCAACTGAAAACCACTAAAGGTACCTAAGGTACATATAAATTAAGCTTAGTATACAGTAAGTTCTACTGAACTTAGAGTTGTGTGTTAAGGGATAGCACACCCTTTCTACAACTCAAGAGAGTTTAGTAGGCCACACTAGAGTAGGTAGTGCATACACCACACCTCACTAGTGATGTCTTCAAAGCCAGGACCCAGTGAGTCCTTGCCAGAAGCCCCTGGGCTTCTTCCCTCCAAGTATGATACACTCCCATTCTTGGAATTGAGAGCATTATGCAATTTGAGGAAACTGAAGACAGGCCAAAGCCCCACCACCCAACATCTGAGAGAGATGTTAGAGGCTTATGATCTCAGCAGGCCCTTAGGGACTGAAGGGGTAGGTAGCAGAGGGTGGGGCAGAAGATGAGGATGGGGCCAGGGGTAGCAACACCCCCAGCCCCCCTCTGGAACTGACCAGGAGGGTGACAATGACCCTGACCTGGAAAACCCAATTCCTCCTGTGGATGAGGAGGAGGCTCAGAATGACCTCCACTTTGTCCCCCAGGAAGGATTGTGAGTGTGCCCAGAAGGTCTAGATCTCCTTCTCAGGAGTCTAACCACTCTGGCACCTCAATAGGGACCTCTGTCTCCTCTCATAGGAGGGAATCCTCTCATGAGAGGAGAAAGAGGCTGATTCAGTATGAGGAAGCTCAGCTTGAACTCAGAAAACAGCAATTGGCTATAGACAGGGAGTCCCTAGATCTCTACAAAGAGAGAAAAAGTTGGGACTAGAGTCCCATGGTGGCAGCAATATCCCTAAAGATAGGGAAAGGTCTTATGACCATAGAAACCTAAACAAGATTGTCCCTCCCTACCAGAGTGGGGATGACATCCACAAATGGATAACTGCACTGGAGAGGGCCTGTAAAGTTCAGAGGGTCCCCCAGAAGCAGTGGGCAGCAATCTTGTGGCTCTCCTTTGCAGACAAAGGTAGAGACAAGCTCCTCACTGTAAGAGAAGAGGATGCTGACAATTACACAGTCTTGAAGAGTGCTCTGATAGATGGGTTTGGCCTAACCACTGAACAGTATAGGTTGAAGTTCAGAGACACCCAAAAAGCTCAGACTCAAGACTGGGTTGATTTTGTAGATTGTGCTACTAAGGCTCTGGAAGGTTGGATACATGGCAACAAAGTGCAGGACTTTTTAGGATTGTACAATTTGATTATGAGGGAGCAGATCCTTAATAATTGTCAAAACCAGCTTTTGCACCAGTATCTGGTGGACTCTGATCTGACCTCTCCCCAAGAATTGGGAAAGAAGGCAGACAAATGGGTCAGAACCAGAGTAAAAACTAAAAATCAGGGTGGTGACCAGAAGAAAGATTCTACTAAGTCCCAAGAGAAAGGTGGGGATAAATCTAAGGATAAGTCCCCTACAGGGCCCCAAAATTCCTCTTCTGGGGGTGGGTCCCAAACTCCTTCTTCTCCTGAAAAGAAACCATATTGCCATGTCTGTAAAAAGCCTGGGCACTGGAAAACTGATCCCAGTTGCCCCAGGATTGGCAATAAAGAAAATGTTCCTCCCACAACTACTACCACCCCTCCTGGTACTACCAGTAGTAATCCTCCAGTTGGGAGTAGTGCACCCAAAAAGTTAGGTGCTTTTGCAAGAGGAACAGAGGTGGGCCCTAGTTTAGACAGGGACCCCTCAACAGACTCCTCTGACTCTGATGGTGGTATAGGATTTGCCACCTATACCATGGGTCCCACAGCATTGGGCAGGTACAGATTGGAGCCAATAATTAATGGTCAGAAAGCTGTGGCATTTAGGGACACAGGGGCTAGTGTCACCATGGTGGCAGGGAAACTAGTCCCCCTCACCAGCTTTTACCTGAGTTTAAATACCAGGTGACCAACATTGATGGTGTCAGAACAGATCACCCCATGGCCATAGTCAATCTCAGCTGGGAGGGGGTCACAGGCCCAAAAAGAGTGGCAGTGTCCCCAACCTTACCTGTAGATTGCCTGATGGGCAATGATCTGGAAATTTCAGCCTGGGCTGAAGTTGAACACCAAACCCATCTCAGGATGTTGGGTGTCCCTGTAAAGGTTAGTGGGGCTGTGATGGCCACAGCCCCAGCCCAAGAATTTGGAGAGATGGAGCCTGAAAGAATGGCCCCTCTCCCCCAACAGAGAGCACAAGGGTTGAAGAAAAGTCTTCTTCCCCCAGACAGTAGGTAAGAGTCAGCCTCCTCAGGGAACTGACCCTACCCCTAGTGAAGGAACTGCCACAGAGGTAGTCAGGCCTGGCCTGGCCACCCCCTGATGGCAGAGGACCCTTCCAAGGTGGTACCCAGTCTGGAGCAGGTAACCTGCCCCTCTCTACCCTGCCTCAGTCAGCCCAGGGCTGCAGAGGTCAGGGAGGTCAGTGGACCCCCAGGGCCCCCTGTCCAGAGGAACCCCCATCAGCAGATTAGGGGCACCCAGGCTAGTAGCCCTAGCCAGGTGAAAACTCCTCTACACACTGAGGGATCCCCCATACCTTTATGTAGGGACCTCCCCAGAAGGACTCTGGTAGGCAAGGGCAAACCTGGGACCAGAAGGTTCCAAACCTGCCATGTCCCTCCAGTGTTCCATCCAAAGGGACCCAACCCCCAGCTGTAGGCAGCCAAAGGTTGACCCTTAGAGCAAAGTGCAACTCAGTCATGGAAAGACAGGCATACATGGTGACCAGTGATCTGAGGAAGCTGAGACCAACATTCCTAGGGCCTCACTTCCCTACTCAGACACCTCACCAGCCTTGTACTTTACCTAAGCACACCACAGGTAGTGATTCCCCATGGTGGAGACCCTCTCATACCCTTAGGGTGAGGGATTGCTTAGTGGACCATAAGACAGGGGGCAACCATGCTAGTGCAGGTGCTTCCTTATATGGCCACTTAGTCAATAAAGGCTCAACTGGCCAAGGTTAGCCTTATCTCCTTTCGTTTGGGGGGGTTATGTAGGAAGGTGGAATCTGACTATATGGTTGCCCCCACTTTTTTTCTGGTGTTTTGCTGGTTTATGACTTAGTTGGACTGGGATCCTGCTATTCAGGGCCCCAGTCTATCTGCTTTCTCTGTAAAATGGTTTCCATGTGCCTTAGGCACATCTCTGATTGGAATCTGGAGTGCCCTTATAAGTCCCTAGTATATGGTATACTATGTACCCAGGGCATAGGTACCTCAGAGGCCTACCAGGGGCTGCAGCATGTATTATGCCACCCCTGGAAGGCCATCCAAACTGACACCACAGGTCTGCTACTGCAGCCTGGGTAAGGTGGTGCATGCACCCCTTACTGTGATATAGGCTACCTATATCACTATATACATACACACATATAAACCTATAAGTCACTCCTATGGCAGGCCTTATCAATCCTGAAGGCAGAGTGCGTGGTTCCTATGTGAGAGGGTGCCCCTGCATGAGCAGGGCCCCTCTGCAGCGTTCGGAGACCCTTCTCTGATGCTGTTTGTAGTGCAGCCTGACCATATACTCTTAAGCGCATTATAACCTCGCGTTAAATGCTAACTTTGGAATGGCTGCACCGAAACATGTCGTGTTTGGTGTCAAACATCTTGGAATACTACCCCCACCAATTCTGGCGGCGGGGGTAGCATTCCACCCTTCTAGAGGGAGAGACATGTTAACCCTGGCCTGGCCGGTAACTTCTTTCTAAAGCCCTGGCATCACAAAATGGATGCTGCTGCCACAGACACAAGTCTGGCCTCCTGCTGCTGGACGAAACTCCGGCAGGGGAGGCCTGGACAATAGGTTTCCTGTCCCAGGGAGGTGTGACCACCTCCCCAGACAGGATAGTGTGTATTGGGGCTGGGCGGGAGCACTTTCGGGTGCTTTGAAGTCCTGCACTGGGGGCACACTTGGTGTCCCTGTGCATACCCCAGTTCAAACCGGATCAGGGGCTTGCAGCCCCTGCTTTGGCGCGAACTGGACAAAGGGAAAGGGGTGTAGCCACCCCTCTGCCCTGACCCACCCATAGGTGGGGCCACAGAGTAAGTCCAACCCCTAAACTTAGTATAAGTATAGGAACCCAGTCCTTAGGACTTTAGATTATCCCTGGACGAAACTCTGACACAGAATCCTGGACCTTCGACGCTCTACTACAAGATTAGAGGACAGAAGAATCTCCCTTGGGGTCAAGGAGTGACTCCCCTGCTTGGCAGGCACCAAAGAAGCAATTGTCCGGTCTGCATCGCCTAAGCTCCCGTCGGACGCCGAAGTCTTTGCATCACCAGAGGTGGATTTCCAGACTTCCCGAGGCTGCCCTGAGTCCCCAGCAAAGCTGAGGCCCGTAGCTGTCGTGGGTAACGTGGAACCGTGACCCCTGGACACCGCACGCATTTGCAAGTGCATCCTCTTCTGGGTCTCCCACGAAGTCGTGCTTTGGGCTCCGAGTAGCCCTAGCCTCCAGCACCAACTGCACCGAAGATCACTGGCCTCCACTCCACGAGTGTCCTGTGAGCCAGCTCCACGTGCACCGTCTCGAGGCTCCTTCGCGGTCGCTAGCCCGTTGGCTAGTAGCCCTTCACGAAGGCCAATCCTTTTCTTCTTGGGCTCCCTGGTTGCTCCAGGCTTTCCCTCACTTATCCTTGCTGGGTGAGTTCCTCAGACCTTGCTGGTCTGCACAATCGTCAATCGTCATCTTCATCGAGACTTGCCGTTGCCAAGGCTTGTTAGGTCCAATCCAGTCACCGACACCTCAGCACTCGACAGACATCGTGTACCAGCCCGCATCCTGCTCCTGGTCGCCGACAACGCCTCCTGGACCTCGTGGCTGAAGAGTCAAGATGACTGTCAACCTACCTGAAGCACTCGACATCGGTGGGCATCTGCTCATCGCCTTCCTGGTCACTGGCTAGTGACCCAGACTCTGTCCCCTCTGCTTTCAGGTTCTTCAGATCTCCGATCCACTCTTGGATCCACCCGGACACTTTCCACTTGGTCGCCAGCAGCACTTTGCAGCAGATCGCCATTCAAATCGACGACGAAACCCGACCCCGAAAGGCACCTATGCACCCGGCTTCCCTGGGTGAGGTAACAAGAGTACTCCGGTGCTCCCGTGGGTAGAGACTCTAGAACGACCTAGTTCTCAAAGGGTTTGCTCCAAGTCCTTCTTTAAGTGTCCCTTTTCTTTAATTTCCAAACCGCGACTTTCTCCATAGAAGTTAACGGCGTTTCGCGGCTGTGTAATTACACTGCACGCGTCCCCCGTGGGTCCCCTGTGTCACTACCTTGGGTGGTTCCTTGTGGTCCAAGCACTTCTAGAGGCTCTAGGCCTAGTGTCTAGCTCAGTCGTGGTTCTTATACCACTTTATTGGTATATGGTTTGGTACGCCCCTAGGGCCCAAACGTGTATTTGTGCTATTACTGTGTTTAAATAACTTATAACTTATGTACTTCGAACTCTAGCCTCATAAAGAGACTAGAGGGGTGTGTTTAGCAATAAATACATATATTTTGAATATATACCTGGTGTGGTGCTCTTTCATTTGATCACTCAAGAGATTATAGACTGGTAAAACAAGCTGCTTTACATTCCTTCAAGACTTAGCCTGAAGGCTGCTCTCCATAGCTACCACTAGGATAGCTTTCAATAAGGTTGTCTTTAACCTATCTCCAATAAGGGGTTGTTTGGACTGGTGCAAGGTGCCCACTATAATTAGTGGACAGCATATGCCAGGCCAACTTCTCACATTGGTGTGCAGCGTGTGGGATTCCAGCTTGCTATTGTTTTACCAGATAATCTCAATTGAATTGATCAACTGAAAACCACTAAAGGTACCTAAGGTACATATAAATTAAGCTTAGTATACAGTAAGTTCTACTGAACTTAGAGTTGTGTGTCAAGGGATAGCACACCCTTTCTACAACTCAAGAGAGTTTAGTAGGCCACACTAGAGTAGGTAGTGCATACACCACACCTCACTAGTGATGTCTTCAAAGCCAGGACCCAGTGAGTCCTCGCCAGAAGCCCCTGGGCTTCTTCCCTCCAAGTATGATACACTCCCATTCTTGGAATTGAGAGCATTATGCAATTTGAGGAAACTGAAGACAGGCCAAAGCCCCACCACCCAACATCTGAGAGAGATGTTAGAGGCTTATGATCTCAGCAGGCCCTTAGGGACTGAAGGGGTAGGTGCAGAGGGTGGGGCAGAAGATGAGGATGGGGCCAGGGGTAGCAACACCCCCAGCCCCCCTCTGGAACTGACCAGGAGGGTGACAATGACCCTGACCTGGAAAACCCAATTCCTCCTGTGGATGAGGAGGAGGCTCAGAATGACCTCCACTTTGTCCCCCAGGAAGGATTGTGAGTGTGCCCAGAAGGTCTAGATCTCCTTCTCATGAGTCTAACCACTCTGGCACCTCAATAGGGACCTCTGTCTCCTCTCATAGGAGGGAATCCTCTCATGAGAGGAGAAAGAGGCTGATTCAGAATGAGTAAGCTCAGCTTGAACTCAGAAAACAGCAATTGGCTATAGACAGGGAGTCCCTAGATCTCTACAAAGAGAGAAAAAGTTGGGACTAGAGTCCCATGGTGGCAGCAATATCCCTAAAGATAGGGAAAGGTCTTATGACCATAGAAACCTAAACAAGATTGTCCCTCCCTACCAGAGTGGGGATGACATCCACAAATGGATAACTGCACTGGAGAGGGCCTGTAAAGTTCAGAGGGTCCCCCAGAGGCAGTGGGCAGCAATCTTGTGGCTCTCCTTTGCAGACAAAGGTAGAGACAAGCTCCTCACTGTAAGAGAAGGGGATGCTGACAATTACACAGTCTTGAAGAGTGCTCTGATAGATGGGTTTGGCCTAACCACTGAACAGTATAGGTTGAAGTTCAGAGACACCCAAAAAGCTCAGACTCAAGACTGGGTTGATTTTGTAGATTGTGCTACTAAGGCTCTGGAAGGTTGGATACATGGCAACAAAGTGCAGGACTTTTTAGGATTGTACAATTTGATTATGAGGGAGCAGATCCTTAATAATTGTCAAAACCAGCTTTTGCACCAGTATCTGGTGGACTCTGATCTGACCTCTCCCCAAGAATTGGGAAAGAAGGCAGACAAATGGGTCAGAACCAGAGTAAAAACTAAAAATCAGGGTGGTGACCAGAAGAAAGATTCTACTAAGTCCCAAGAGAAAGGTGGGGATAAATCTAAGGATAAGTCCCCTACAGGGCCCCAAAATTCCTCTTCTGGGGGTGGGTCCCAAACTCCTTCTTCTCCTGAAAAGAAACCATATTGCCATGTCTGTAAAAAGCCTGGGCACTGGAAAACTGATCCCAGTTGCCCCAGGATTGGCAATAAAGAAAATGTTCCTCCCACAACTACTACCACCCCTCCTGGTACTACCAGTAGTAATCCTCCAGTTGGGAGTAGTGCACCCAAAAAGTTAGGTGCTTTTGCAAGAGGAACAGAGGTGGGCCCTAGTTTAGACAGGGACCCCTCAACAGACTCCTCTGACTCTGATGGTGGTATAGGATTTGCCACCTTTACCATGGGTCCCACAGCATTGGGTAGGTACAGATTGGAGCCAATAATTAATGGTCAGAAAGCTGTGGCATTTAGGGACACAGGGGCTAGTGTCACCATGGTGGCAGGGAAACTAGTCCCCCTCACCAGCTTTTACCTGAGTTTAAATACCAGGTGACCAACATTGATGGTGTCAGAACAGATCACCCCATGGCCATAGTCAATCTCAGCTGGAAGGGGGTTACAGGCCCAAAAAGAGTGGCAGTGTCCCCAACCTTACCTGTAGATTGCCTGATGGGCAATGATCTGGAAATTTGGGTTGTTTGGACTGGTGCAAGGTGCCCACTATAATTAGTGGACAGCATATGCCAGGCCAACTTCTCACACTGGTTAGTCAGAAACCAAAAACCTAGGGGATTAAATGGGCAGAAACCATTTCCTAAAGTAATTTAACCATGAGTATAACTGACTATGTCGGTTTTATTTTACAGATGCATGTGAATGGACATCTAAGTGGTAATACTATAGTTTCAATGTATGCCAGCTGAAGGGCACCTCCTGATTATAACAGTATTGAGGGTGCTTTCAGGCAGTCGGATGTTCTCTCCATTAGAAGCTTGTTTTGGGAATTCTCTCTACATCGAAATCAGAGACCTCTGCCCCTCTGAAATCCCTTAAGAAAGTTCGAATCTTACCATTCCCTCTGCAGAGCTGTGTACTGTGGTTTCAGAATAGATTTAGAAGTTCTCAGTATAAAAATGTCCTTACCAGAGCAAGTGATCAGGTTATAAAATGCATACCATAGTTTTGAACATTAATGATTAATAATATGTTCTGTTAGTGCAAAACATGTCCAAAGGACTATTAGTGCAGAGAAGACAAATAGAATCATAACAATATACATAATTTAATGCAGGAAAATAAATGTTTTAGTGATCTGAAAAGTATGTGATATGTGACGGTAGGAAGAGGCAATGAGCACTGGCAAAACCAATAGATCTGGATTTAATGTGGTACCACATACAAACCCATGCATGCCCACCCAGCAGAACGAAACATGCAAACAATGAATGGAGAAGCACATTCACTTGTAAGTCAGAAGAACTTGTAGTTACAAATGCCTTTCAAAGTGCAAAGGTTATGGAAGCATAGACTTGTTGAAATAGTAAAATTGTCTTTGACATTCAGTTGTATGCAATTCTATTTAATGGGAAATCAAAACCTAGATCTTCAAAGTGTCTATTGACTAGGTCTCCTTTTTGTAATTCCTCAGGGAAATCATCAAGGAGGGCTAGGACATGCGAAGAAGTTTTAACAGCATAATCCCTTCAAGTATTTACCCAGGTACCGAGAGAGGCAGTAATTATGCGTGTACTAAAATGGGTAATTGCAAGAAGAAATAAGAATTGCACTGCCCACTGCCTCATTGATTAACGTGAATATAAGGACCAGAGGTGTGGTCCTGGGGAGGACTAGGCTGTATGATTTGCAAGACTGATCATGATGAGACTGGATTAACTCCCAGTAGCAATATGATGTTAAATTAGAGATGCACTTCTCAGACTAGACTGTTACCTGTGACCATGCTGAGTAAGAGAAAGAGAAATGGGATGGGCTGGGATACACAAGATGGACAGAGACATAAAAATAACAGTATAGCGAGCGATATGAAGTTGTGGGAGAAGGGGGTAGAGACAGAGATGAAGTAGAAGGATATGTGAGAGAGGGAGAGCAGTAAAGTAAATAGAGAAAGGTGAGCTAATCAGAAGGAAAGATATATAGAGGTAGAAAAAGCAGGTTTTACAGTGCAGTAGAGAGATAGCGAGAAACAGAGATGGGCAGAAGTAAATGTAGAGAGAAGCAGAGGAGTACAGTACTCCAAGGAGTGAAATAGATAGAGGTAATGTTGAAAAAGAGGTGATTTAGAGAGGGTTAAAGGCACAGAGAGGTAGAGGAAGACAGAGATATTTGAAAAATAAAGAGTTGCAAAGTAGAGAGAGCATATTGAGAAGATGTATACAAAATGAGTTAGTTAAAGAGAGTAGTGGGGAAGAGAGAAGGTTCAAAGAGGGGTTAAAGGTAGAAAGAGGAATGTGATTAGAGTGAAAAGAGGAAGTTGAGAGACTTACATGAAATAGAGAAAGGGGGGTGAGGTTTATCAAGAGGTAGAGAGTTGTGAGAGGAAGAGATGTTGAGGTAGAGAGATCTATAAAGAGGTTGGCCACCTAATTATAGTGTCTCCTTTCAGAGACACATAGATCTTACCAACAGTCATTCTGTCCCTGAGTTTAGCACAGTTTCAAAACCCCCCAGCATTTTTATGCTCTGTCCTACATAAGCACCCGGTCTAATATTCATCTTCTTCAACTTATTTATCTATAGCCTTGACCTTTCACTGTGAAATTCTTTGCACCCTACGCTGTCCTTTTTTCTTCACCTTGCTCACATGTGACTTTTTCAGATGTGTTCCCTAAATTTTCTGTGTCTTTCTGTAACATCCACACACTTGCACATGTGTTCTACTCTTTTTGCAATCATGACACCCTCTCTTAGAGGTGGGTCATCCTTCAACCTAAGCTCCTCCATGATGCAGACATTAGTGCAACACAGAACAAACTGATCCCTAATCCTCTCCTCAGTCAAGGCTCTAAACTTGCAACTGCTTGCAAGTTTCCTCAACCCAGTCATATATTCCTCAACCGTTTCACCTACTTTTTGCTTTCTCTTTCCAAAGTAGTATCTTTCCATGATTGTACCAATGCATGGTAAGTAGTGTGTGTGTGTGTCAAGATGTTTTTATACATATCTCAAATTCATTTAGACCTTTCTACTCTTCAGCATTCAGATCAGGCACATTCTATAATATTTCCTGACCTTCCGCCTCTAAACGGAGTAATAACTGTGACCAATTGCCTAACAGTCGCAAGATTCATACCACATACCCTTGCATAGTTAAAGAAAACTTTTTTCCACTTTGACCATATCAATGAAGCTTCACCTGGTTGATTTAGGAAAAAAGGTGGAGCTGTTACATTCTGCATTTTGAACAGGAATATGTAATAATGTGTTATTACAAATAAATTGATCAAGGTGTATTTTTCACAGACAAGCAGACATTTACAAGCTCCAAGGAGATATCATTAAGGCTGTTGAAGAAGGTGTGACTGTCACAGACAAACAGGAGACAATCTCTTTTAAATATACATTTTTTGAATAATGTGAAAAGTACCTTGAGCACCAACTGAAGGGTGAAATGTTATCTACTTCTTGAAGTGGTGAAATCCTTTCCAAGCTGTTACTGGTTTGCTCTTTAATTGTTTTGTGTGTCACACGTTAATGTACTGCCTGTGAATTAATTCTGAGTTGAAACACTTAATAAATGCCGGCTTGTCTGTGAGTTCTCATGTAGAATATTAGAACTGACTAATAGCCCCCTGGAATGTTTCTAAAAGGAGTTTTATGGGGTGAGCTGTGAACACATTTTTAAAACATTGCTAAATGTAAATATTGTTTATGATGTGTGAAAAACATTAAAAAAAAGAACATCTGATTTTCATAACATGAAGAAAAACGTGTCCACTTGCCCTTAGATCCACTGTTTCTTCACTTTCTCCAGGAATACTGAAGGAGGAGACAGAGGGCAAAGAGAAACTGGCGGAGCTTGAATTTGCAATCTTGACTGATGTCTTGCCCAGATTTTCTGCCTGTAACCTGCCAGAGACACAGCACACAGACTAATGAGAGTAGAGTTTAGTACCTGCACGAAATAAGAGCACTTTTACTTCTTGAGACAAAGGTTTCAGGTGGATGCGGTTTGAAATGGAGTGAGTAAGGCCTCTGCTTCTCCAGTTATTACTGATTTTGACTTTCAAGTGCTGTGTAAGGCATTCATCTGCCAAGTCCTTTGTAGATATGAAAATGGGCTGGTGCAAGCAGACTTGCAAACTTTGCAATTGGTTGTGATGCCAGACTAATGCCTTGGAATAGGAAGTGTAGATTTAGAACAATATCATTTCAATGGTGTTTGATTTTTTACATTTGTCAATGATTATGCGGAATTCTAGTCTTCACAGAAATCATTCAAGTTAGGCCGAGCATTGTCTTATCTTTTGCACATCCTGTAACAGCGACTTTTTTTATGAGACATTTCCTGCCTCCACTGAAATATGTAAACAATGGCAATGCAAAAATTTGAGAGGTGGAGGGCAAAAGAAAATTCAGAAAATTATTGTAAAGACAAGCTTTTCGTTTTGAGCAGATAATCCTTTAAAAAAAGAAAACAAATAACTAGTCAAATGTAAAAACATGATGAACAAAAAATGTATGATTCACCCGTTTTCCCTGCGTAGGGGCTTAGAAATATTAGCCAAATGCTGCTCACCAAAACTGACGACCAGTTAAAGGTGTCACACATGACATATATCTTCCTGCATGTTTGCAGGCTTGCATCTCGTCATGTATGTGAACTGTGCTCGCCTTCATCAATGTTCCTGTGTGATATCTACAAACATAGATCTGTTTACAGAATATATCTACCTAAAATCCCATAAGGGATATGCCTTGTGAGTGCAGCAGATGCTGTAACATTGGGGTCAATATATGCATTTTCTTGTGTGCATTAGGGCTATAGCACCCTTGCTTTGTCACCCTCTAGTAATTCGTCTTGCTGCTGCCTGCTTTAAATACTCACCTTAGTAAGACATATTAATTTTGCTATAATGTTGTATTGGTAACCTTTCTCCTTTTAAATGTAAATAGCATATTATTTTTTCTTTTTATTATACGGAATCAGATAAGCCCCAAGTGATCTCCTTTTTGTATGAACTTTTAAACAATCGAAATTCTGCTTTTAACAAATTTAATTTTTATGTATGTTAGTTATATTGCAAATGGTTTTAAGTAACTGTGCAATAAAAATAAAATTCATTCATTCATTCATTGTCACTGCAAACAGCTTACTGTCTCTTGCTCAAGTGCACTTGTAGGAAAAGCTGAAAATGCAATACTATGTATGCCAAAATGTCACGTTATTTGGGCAAGCAGTCTTATTATTCATTTCTGTGCATCACTGGTACTCTCCTGGTGCAGGTCATCATGTGCTCCCCTAGTAAACATCACCTTAGGCTTCTTTGCTCTTCTTCACCTCATTGTCCTCTGATGCATATCAAGTTTTGCTCACTGTTGTGTATCCTCCTGTGCTCTGCAGGTACACTTGTCCCTGGGTCACCTGTTGTCACAGTTATGTATGTGCATTGTTCATTGATGTCTATATGTATTTTGATTATTGTGTATGGATGCATACCTATTGGCTTGGTCAAGGCTATTTTATACAGGATCTGTTGTGGCAGGATGGTCCCTAGCAAGATTAGCAAGTGTGTATACCTGCCCTCAGTAACCCCTAGATGAACCTCGTGCATTTTGGGGTTTTTTTTCAGCC
This sequence comes from Calotriton arnoldi, assembly GCA_963921515.1. Lineage (NCBI taxonomy): Eukaryota > Metazoa > Chordata > Amphibia > Caudata > Salamandridae > Calotriton > Calotriton arnoldi. The sequence goes on from CAWUFW010002286.1 coordinate 1,753,639, forward strand.
TCAGCGCACACAACAATCATGCATGTAAGCAGAGGATCTCTTTTAGTTAGTGACATAGAGATCCAGAATGTGCCTATGTGGTTTGGAGCGGCGTACCAAGTGTGTACTTATTGGCAAGAGATACTACCATCAGCTCGACGGATTACCTGAGCCTGGCCGGTCCCAGGATGCTTGTTTCCGGTCTAGGGAAGACCTGGCTTGGCAGTTCTGGCTGGACTGTTCCCATGAGGCACAGGGTCAAGACTGATTTGCATATAGGTGGGTCTGAACTGGGGTGGCGAAGTGAGCTAAAGAATGACAATGGATTCAACCCAGATCTGTGACTGGGGGTGAGTGTCTGAAAAGTTTCAGCACTTCGTCCATCATCTCCTTGTGTCTCCTTGTGTTTGCAGTGGCGATAGCATGTAATTGGTAGTAATGGGACCAGCCTTTTTACCTGTGACGTCCGAAGGGTGAGCAGCCTACTGGCATTGCCATGATAAATTTCTCCACGTACGAGGCATGTGTATGTAGGACTGCAGTTTGGTAGTGTGAGCTGGGAGCGTGTATGGGTCCTCTGGCTGCGGACATGGTGGAAACCAGTGTGGCTTGCTACTGGAGACATACCGTACAAAATGGTTGTGGAGGTAGCCTGCCAGACCAACAATGTGTAAGACTTCCATTCCTATCATCTTTGTGTAGGAGTGATGGATACAGTTAGCTCATTAGAAATACAGGGACAGTCCCTGGACATGTCCTGCTTCTGTCCTTCCTTTATGGTACACTCATTAGGTGTAAGGAGAGAAATGTAATATAAAAAGAGTAGTGTATGCTAGGTGGATATGCTAGGTCGAATTGCAACCTTTCTGATTGGTGCAGCAAAAATGAATACAAGTGTCAGGCACGAGAAGTAGTCAGTAGCGGCCCGTGGTGGGAGTGCTGCCGGGTGGTGACGCGGGGGAGGGGCAGGGTGGGGGGTAGTGAACTACGGAATAGGCCGCACAGAGGTAAGTAAACAAACAAATAAATAAAACGAATTTCGTTGCGCGCGCTGCATCGCCAAATGTGATGCAGCGCGCGCAACGAAATTCGTTTTATTTATTTGTTTGTTTACTTACCTCTGTGCGGCCTATTCCGTAGTTTACTACCCCCCGCCCCGCGTCACCGCCCGGCAGCACTCCCACCACGGGCCGCTACTGGAAGTAGTATTTAGCTGCTGCACTATATTAGACTGATAGCTCCTATTTTCATTAGAGGTACTGCTGAAAAGAATTATTGTCTTTAAAAAACATTTGTGCAAAGGCATTTGCTATAATAGCTTGTGTGTATACCACTGCATTGTATGCACTGCATTGAAATAAGTCACTCATTTCGACGTGGTTCAACAGCTTCTACCGATGACATGTACCCTTGAAACTATTTGTTTATAGGTATTTCATGTCTGGCGGGAAATGTAAGGCAAGCAGAGTAAAATAAATTGTATCCTAGTGACTTTGCTATTTTCATTTATGATCTTTTAAAATGCTAATATAGGAAAACACGCTTAGTTCTCTGACAGACTGGTCGACTGATAACATATCCTATGCACACTTTACTACTAGTTTTAAAAGCAGAAAAACTAACGTAAGTGTAATTTTCAACATAATAAAACAAATTGCATGTGTTGTTTTAAGAAAATTAAAAGGTTAATACATGCAAGTTTCCATGTAACTTAAGCTACCAGATTACTCCATATACAACAAACACAACGTTTCAAGACATGGGATTTCAATTAAATTAATCTGTGAATTCAGGGAATATTTACTCGCTTCAATTGAACCAATTGGATTAGCACGTGTAGTGACAATGATCGGTAAAAGGAAGGCCCAGGGTTATAATCGTTTATGGGTTCCAGAGTAGCGGGCTACTCACCGAAAAAGCACTTCAACACCTCATCAGGGGTAGCAAGGGCTATATAAATGCAAACTTTTTTCCCTCTTCTATCCCTCCACTATCCTTCTCAATCCAAATAACTGACTAACATATCCACCACTCAAATTACTTTCATATTTCACTATACTAATTCACCACTAATCCTTTATGGGTTCCTGAGTAGCATGCTACTCGCCAAAAAGCACTTTGATGCCTCGCCAGGGGTAGCAAGCGCTATATAAATGCAATCACAATACAATTACAATACAATATGCATGGGGTTTGGTTCACTTGGAACCTCAAGTATGACATGTTAGCATGGATGCAGTACTGCTTAGTATAGTTCATTCAGCAATTACTCTTTACATGCAAACAGAAAAAAGCATTTATAAATAGGAGCTTGGAAATAGGAACATTATGAGTGGCAATGAAATATACATATTTATAAAAGTAAAAAGAAGAGAGAGGTTGGGACTGGAAACTGATTATAGCTGAGGAAAAGGGAGTGGCCTGAGGCGAACAGAGGACAGGATGTGGTTATTGATTGCAGTGCTGTATGTGTATGATTATACTAAAGAGGCAAGGCTGGAATGGACATGCAGAAATCAGGGTATTGTGTCCTACAGGTGATCATTCAGAAGAGGGAAAGACTGAATGTGTATGAAGTCTAGACGGTTTCGTCATGCAATAAAAAAAATATCTCCAACGAGAAGCTATAGGTGAATTGGTATTGATGGTATTGATTCATTGATTACTTAATTTCAAATGTCATTTTCTCTGCACAGAAGTTCAAAATGAAGCCTGCATCTGTGCATGCATCTACCAGTTCTGGAATCTTCCATTCGTCCATCAGATAGTCAGTTCACACATCTGTCATCCATGTGTGCCTTTTTGTATGTGGCCGGTTTGCATGTGTATCTATTTGTGTGCCTGCAGCTGTGTGTAGTTAGTGGCTGTATATCTGCCTCTGTGCAGGGGCGGCTCCTCCATTAGGGCAGAGGGGCGTTGCCCCACTGCTTTCTCGCAGTGCGAGAAGCAGAAACATAAAATGGTAAAACTACCATTTTATGTTTCTGCTTCTTGCACTGAGAGAAGCAGAAGTGCCTGGTTGGGGGCGGGTGGGTGGGCGGTCCTGCTCGAGGGCAGGGGGACTGGCTTGCCCACTTTTGTGGGCCCTGACTATTTGGTCGGTCCTCTGGGGCCGACCAAACCAGTCATGCGCACTCTCCCTTTTTCTCTATGTAGGCTGCATGCATGCAGCCTACATAGAGAAAATGGCCTCCCTACAGGCACCCGGCTGGGTGCCGTCCGCACCAATCACAACGCTGCCATTGCAGCGTTGTGATTGGCTTAGGAGAGGGGAGGGAGGCTGCCTGTGGAAAATGCAGACCTGGCCAGGAGCAGCAGGAGCTGAGGCGGTGGCGTGTGACCCGGGGGAAGGTACGTTTTTTTATTGTAATTACCATCCCGCTCCCCCCCGCGAACCCGCACGACCCCCCCACCCGTCATGCCGGCCGCGACTGAAAGCCAAGCTCCAGTCTGTTTATGTTCAGCCCAGACACAATGCTTGGCTACACACCGCAGAGTCATTAAAGTGATTAGCACCAAAAAATAAGCCTGTCAAAATGCAGACGCTACTGTAGACGGCGGTACCTGGGACCCTTACTTCTCTTCCAAAGTACCTCTCATTTTAAAACATACCCGTCCATTTCTGTTAGGTTTGTGAAATAAACGCAATTTCAGGTAACGTCTTTGGCCACAGAGTGGTTATACACTTAAATCTCATTTCTTGTCGAAGATTAAGGCAAGGGGTATCGAATAATGATGACGTGTGGCAAAAAGCACAGCTGAGTATTCGAACTTCGGTTACAATACTCTGGAGGTTCGAAGTGTTCAGCCACTTAAGTGATAGCATTAAAGGACATAAGATTACAGCTAACTCCTCCCTTCCGCCGCTCACGTCACCAAGAGGCGGAATCTTAAATTGACTTTTTGTTTGCAGTTTTATGTAGCGCGAACTCGACCCAAAGGTATTGGAGCTCTGTACAATATCATCAGTTGCATTACACAAGAACGCGAGGACTTGTGGTAGTGGTGGAAAATCCAACGGAAAATGTTATTATTAGTATAACTTTACAATGTAATTGTTTCACCACGCTTGCTTTTCGTGTCTTCACTCTATAAAATACACATCGTATGTCTTTCATTTAAAAAAATTAAAGTTGAAGGTTTGAAATTTTAAAGTTTCACAAAACATTTTAACTACAAGAGCAGAAACGTAATAACTCCTGTTGACTATAGCGCTTAGGAACGGCAGAAGTACGGAATGAAGCGCTATGTAAAACACATTTCCATTATTCTATTGTCATTACGCGGTTAGACATTCTAATCTAGTCTCCTGCTAACCCTTGCGAGCATATTTTGCTCATTCCCATCCGATCAGTGTTTATTTTGTTTACCTCAAGAAGTATGAGAGGCATATTGATTGAAAACCCAAAACTGAGGCATCTTTCGAGATAACGCTGTCCTGCAGTCTAAGAGACACCCAGGTAAAGTCAAAGAGCCAATCACTTGTTCCTAGCAAGGAAGGCGGATGTTGTTTGTGTATTTGGCCAGCCAGCCATCGACACTCTGAGTGTTATTTCACACCACGTGCATTGCCGGATTTTGGGAAGTCAACTATTGTTTCACATGGAAATAAGTGAGACCTGCAAATGGAAGTATGTGTTTTGAGCACCAATTTTGAGTTATTGTAGAGGAAATGACTTGAGATGTTATTCAGTAGTACAAAAGTACACCTGGTGTGATTCGGCATTTTAAAATATTGCAGTGAAGCGCAAGTCATTGTGCCTCTTGGGATCACTATGGCGATGTCATGTGTGATGTAAAACACAGCGGAAAGGGGAGGCTCATGTTATGTTTCAACCAGAGATGTCATAAGTGATGTAATCAATATTGTTACTTATGATGTCATCAATGATTTTATGTGTGTTTTCATTTCCAGTCTAAGGGGATCTGGGAATTTTGGTTTGTGCCACGAACCGTAACTGATGAATTTTAATGGTTCTATGCATTTAAGCCAGAGCGATAAATCTGTTTTCAACTGTGATTGTTTTAATGAATTTCGATGGGTTCGCGACAGAGATATGCCATTAAAATGCAGACATTTCTTCGTTCCTAGAAGGCATTCTGGTACAGCTTTGGGAAAAACTTCAAGGAGACAGTCACAGAGTTTTCTAAGTATAGACGCTCACTAAAAGTCTATATATGCTGACCCTGAGAGACCAATACAAAAACCTATATAATTTGGAGACATATCGAGAGACGCACTGACGAGCTACATTCCCATCTCTGTCAATGAATGTATTTATTGTATAGTTAACCCCATTACAAGTGTATCAGTGTGTTCAAAAGTTAATATGGGCAAATGATAACATCAGCATACGCAAAGATTGTCCTCTATAGCTCATAAAAATTGGCAATTTCTTAAATGATAAATAATTAAATTGTATTGCTTTATTAACCTTCCTGCTTCCTCAAATGTGCTTGAAAATGCACCATTTGTCCACTCTGTTTTCAAAATTTTCACGGGGGAGAACCCCCCGAACACCCTGTAGGTTGTTCACACTCTCTCGCTACACTCGCTCCCCAAAGTGCAGTACAACACTAATTTTACGTCTCACCACTTTCAAATGTCACCAGCCGCCACTGACTCTGTATGATGTGGCTGTATGTACGTTGTTATTACGCATAGGTGCCTGTACATCTATTGACTTGTGTTAATGTGTGCCTGTGATCCAGCGATCAGGGATCAATAATTTTCACAAACACATGCCCATTTACTTTACCCAACTTAATCCCTTCACGCTGGGGTTCAGTGTGATGCAAGTTTATTTCTAACTCACTAAATACACTTTGGAACCTGCATTTCTCTTAACAAATAAATGTGGCAACAGACCTTTTGGTGTTGAGAAGTTGATGACAATAATATGTACTTATCTGTGTATCTATATTACTAAATAATAACAAACTCAGTGTGTAGTTTATGTTGTTTATCGTAAATAATGTAAGAATAAATGCTCATCAAGTACAGTTACACGAAAATGCAAATCATGGATTATCACAGAGAGAACACATTGGCAAAATATAAATTCAAACTCATGTCAAATAAACAATGCATTGAAGGAGTGGATAGGCGAAGAGAGAAAAGTTTCAGAGACAAAATGCATTTGCAAATGATTATGCAAATTTTAGGAGATTATCTATACTAACCCAAGTAAGAAATCAGGGAAATCTACCCCACTGGCCAGTCAGGGCAGGAAGGCCACTCAAGTAGGGTCGAGTGACAAAGATCAGGTCAGGAATCAGGAAACAGGTAGTCCCAGTAGCGGCCCGTGGTGGGAGTGCTGCCGGGCGGTGACGTGGGGCGGGGGGTAGTAAACTACGGAATACGGCGGAATAGAGGTAAGTAAACATATAAATAAATAAAACGAATATCGTTGCGCGTGCTGCATCGCCAAATGCGATGCAGCGTGCGCGCAACGGAATTCATTTTATTTATTTATATGTTTACTTACCTCTATTCCGTCGTATTCCGTAGTTTACTACCCCCCACCCAGCCCCTCCCCCGCCCCACATCACCGCACGGCAGCACTCCCACCACGGGCCGCTACTGGGTAGGCCTCTATCTGGAAATAGCAAACCGACTACAGCGACGATCTCCCGCTAGCTAAACACCAGCCAACACTAAACCACACCCCCGGGGACTCAATTATACCCTAAAACCTAAATGTCCAACCCACATATGTTTCAATCTGAGCACAATATTCATCTCCCATTGGCTAAGATTGGGGGTGTTCTGTCACACCACTCTCGTCATGTCCATTTTTATTAGACACCTCTTTGTTTAAACATTAGACATCACAACAGAATCATCCCAGGAAACAACTTTGAACACAATCATAGTAAACATTTCCTGCAGTTCCTTGAATGTGGCAAATCTCTACGGCTCTATTATTCGCCTCTGCCATCTCTTGAAGGAAACTGTTCACTTCCATTTGTAATCTAATTCTTCTTTTCCGCAACTTGGCAGACATTCAGCGCTCCATGAAGGTCGCATTTTTTCATGCCTTTGTGCTCTCCTTTCATTTGAATCTTTCTTTTGGGACATTTAATGATTTTCAGTCAATTTAACCCTCAAACTGACATGCAGAAGTGTAGGCTCATGCTTGCCTTTTCTACAAGAACAGAACACAAACATTTATTATTTCACAAAATGTAATTTCATTTTACACACCATCCCAACATTGCACTATCCCATGCACAACCCGTGTTATTCCTAGCAAAATATTATTAACGTGCACAAAAGCAGCATTAGTTTTTTATCAAAGCAGTTTGCGGCCTAGTTCCATGCATTAATACACGCATTAGTTTACGCATGTGCATATGCATTTCCCCTTATTTTAGCGTTTTTAATAATATTTTTCACAGCACGCAGTTAATAAATGTTACCGAGGGTTTAATCCGAGCAGGTTTTATTTTACGCAAAACCGTGCTCCATCACCTGTAAGTCTACTGATCTGTGCATGTGCGCTTGTATGTCTGTTTACCTGTGCATGGGAGCTCGAATGTCTGTTGGCCAGTGTGCGCGAAAGTCTGTATTTGATTGGCTGCCTATATTTCTTTGTGCCCGCTGACCATTCATCTGTGCCTCATTGTGTGTTGGCTGTAATTGCATGTGTTTTTATTCGTGCTGTGTGTGACATACATGAATCTGTATTTGCTCTCTGCGTGTTGTGTGTCCACGCATCGCTGCTGTCTGTATTTATTTTTGTGTGTCTGACACTGTCTGTACGTCTATTGATCTGCGCATATGCGTGTCTGTGTGTCTATAGATGTCCCTGTGTCTACTTTTGTGTTTAGAGAGGTGTTTGGAACTTGTTCATTCGTGGTTTTGGCCCGTATGCACATAGATGCCTGCAGATTTTCTGCTCTGCATATATGTTTGATCTAAGTCTTCACGTCTGCACATATCTTGTTTATCTTTATTCGCGTGGCATACAAACATCGAACCTACTGGTTTTATCAGTGCTTGTCTTTAATGACGTCTTCTGTGAAAAAGCGAACAATGCAGGGTGATGGTGACTGTTCAGTGACGCTTCACACCCCTCTGCAATGTCACAGTTCTGATCATTCCACACTGCATGCGCGTTTTAATGTCGCATTTCCTTAAACAATAAAGTCTCAAGGCGTGACTCAAACAAGTTCATTTCTATCGGCATCAAAATGGATGGGATGATGTACATCACCTATCAGTACTTCAGTCATCCCGCCCACTATCGACACCATATATTCATAATGAACTGTGCACGTTCCTGAAACAACCCACTCGCCGCCCTCACACGCCTGTATGCCTCATTCCCGCCCCCACACAGACGTACACGACACAAATGCACGCCGTTACTAATCCGACCAGCCGTACAAGGCACCCCTTCATCAAATGACTGAGTTCGCGCTTGACATCCGGTCGAGTACGTCACTCGGGCCCCTCTTTCACGATCAGTTGTCACTGCTCAGCGCGATTATCCACTGTTCAGAAACATCAGCTCGCGCTGAATCTTGCAGGCGACTCGGGCGTGTTCTGTCGTCGTCTTTCCATGCACTCCCTATATTCTGCTAATTCTCACCTCATTATTCGTGTAATAAATACATTTCTGCCTCTTCTATTTGCTCTTCTTCTCCCACTGTCTCAATCTGTCTCTTTACCCTAGGTGGTATATTAGCATTTTTGGCTGTCTTGAAAGCTAAATAAGCCTTACTGTCCACTACTTATGACAATAACAGAGGTTAATGCCCCGTCCATACAGTGTTAACTGATGTTAATTAAGCACACCGCAATTATGGGCCTAAATCCAGGGAGTGGGTGCTGAGGGAAGGGCAATTAACAGAGTTTATCCTCAAATTAGCATTAGTACCAGCCCCCCTCCCTAATCTCACTCAAAATAGGGAGACAAAGGGGCCAATCATCTCTTTGTGATGTATGTCCTCGTGAGCCAATAGTGTAGTCTAATGATTCTGATTCGCTTAACCAATCTGAGCGTTCCATAAGGATTCTAACTCTGTAAGCAGGGCCACCCACGAGCCTCAGGGGAGTCCACTAACCGTGTACAGAAGAAGTCTATGACACACATGGGTTACATTTCCTTAGCTCGATTCTGGTAATGAGGGACCAGTGGAACTGGATCCCCAAATGTATCCTTAGATCCAACATCGACCCTTAGATTGCCCTGTCCTTTATGAAGTAGCAACAACAGGGGATCTGGGGCCGTAATGCAGCTATTCGGCACTTCTGCAAACAGCTGATTCCAAGTTGCTGCTTGCCTAACACAGAATGGAAGATATAATTTGTGATACATGATGACAAATTAAAGTACATTTTTGCGTCAGCCAAAAAGAGAGGAGAGGGAATGTGGGACTATTTATAATTTTGCACTATGTTTGCTGTTCATCTAACACAAAATAGAACTAGCTGTCTTTCTCTTTACCCCAAACGTAGGGCCTTATTTCATATGTGAAAAGTCATGAAACTGTTTTTATTGTGCGAAGCGGCAGAGCTAATAAATGAAAATAATGATTTTGCAAAGCTTTTCGCCGCGACACCTAGATTTTTAACCTCCATTACTTTATAGAACCCGAATTCGACATGTAATACTTCCACGCAAGATAAAAGAGGCGTCCAAGAGCTGTGGTTATATTTCCCTCTCCCACTTCACTCTTCTGTTTCGGCTTTCTTTTGTTTTCTCCTCCATTTTCCTCATACTCTTTCTTATGTCTATCTTTCTTCTGTTTTCTTTCCTTCTCTCCTCTCCCTGCCTTTCTTTTCCTTTCCTTCTCCCCCATTTCTCATTCTGTCATTCTTTTTCTTCCTCCACGTTTCTCATTAGCTTTATCGTTCTTTTTTGCCCTAACTCTGCATCTACTCTCCTTCCTTTCCACACCAAAGACAAACCAAACCAGTTCCAAACCTGGATGCTGGTTGCACTGGAGCCTGTATAGGGTGTGCCCACACTGGCAGTGGGCAGTGCCAGTGGTGAAAATGGACGGCCCCATCATTAACAATGGAAGGAATGGACCCTCCTTAGAAAAATGTGAGTCCCTTGTACTTATCTTTTAAAAAATCAGCACTGACTAAAGAAAAAGGGCTTACTTTCTTGTGCTGTGGTGAACCCACAACTTGAGAAAACAAGAATAGGTGTCAGATCTGGACATGAACAAAACTAAGACACTATTTATACATATCCAGGGACCCAACCCTGTGTGACAGCTGGGACCCTCATATAGTTTCCCTACTAATACTCTATAGCATTCTAGTCTTCTAGTCCCCAGACAACATTAATTCAGACTGTTTTCCGTTGGTTTGCGAGTGGAACTCAATTACACTATGGGTAAAGAACTAATGGGCCTTATTTATAAGGCCTTGCAACACTTTTGTGCAGCCGTTGCGTCACCTTTTGTGACGCACCGGCGGCGTAAAAAATGCACCATGTTGCACCCTATTTACAAAGTGACGCATCTAGGCAGATGCGTCGCTTTGTAAACCCCTGTGCCACATTATACCTGCGCCAGGTATAATGTATGCAGGGTTGGCGTTACCCCGCAAAAAGCCTCAGTGCACCACTTCTAGGACGCTACTGTGCCAATATCTTATGCCTGCCTCACAGCAGGCGTAAGACTGACGCAGACCCTTTCACATGGGGCTTGTCCCATGTGAAAGGACACATTGTTGGAGTTAAGTCTGTTTTCAGACACACCCCAGCAATGTGCCACTTTTGCGCCTACAGATATGTCAGAAATACTGACGTATCTGTAACTTCTTGCGACATGGAGTGCCGTACATTAAATACTTCCCATCATTCCTGTTGCAAGGAGGGCGCAGTGAAAACTGTTGCATCGCTGTTTTCACACACCGATGCAACAGTTTTCATAAATGAGGCCCAATGAATTTGAAATAGTCTTGCATATTACACTTTCCAACAGTATCTCTTGTCAGGGTATTGTGTGCGGGTTGCCTTTTACGATGCTCACACAACCCACTCCTCTTCATGGCTGTCACATGGTGAACCTCGTCTGTCATTGTGAATCAAATTGGAGTTTGCCTGAGACAACCATTTACTACCTCTCGGGAGCTTTACCCTATTCGGCACCTCAAAAAGTGCCCCTCGCAGCTTCCTGTTTGGTAACAAAAGCACTAAACTCGAGTTATATTGAAATGTATATGGCAGGATGAAGTTTCATACCCTCTGTTGGCTACTCATGGCAAATTGGGAGTGGTCTCTAGATGAAATGATCCACCTAGTTCACCCAGCAGGAATAAAGAAGATGGAGTTTGACGGACACCTGAGATCCTTTCATGATGAAGCTAAATGCAACTTAAACCCCACAATCTTTAAAGGAGTACTCAAACTGTGGGATCTTTCTCCAGTGAATCTATTTGACTGAGACTGGGGCCTGGGCAGCAGGCTCCAGTGCACTGTCAGAGAGAAAACCAGCATTTAGTAGCCCAACGGGGGAAGGGGTGGAGTGGGAGGGCATCTGCAAAAAGGCCTGTTTTCTTATACAGTGCCCTCAGCCAACATGTCCAGGAGACTCAGCCCAACCCTGGGAGAGTCTTCCTGACTTGTCAGCAAGGAAGAGCCCTATGCTTGCCACAGTTGGTGTGGGTTTTTTCTTCTCCTTTTTAGGGTTGTGGGGCCCTGATGGAGTCTCTTTGGTGGGTTTACCACCTCCCTCCTCTGCTTTTTGTGGGCCTACTCCCTCCTCCTCCTGATGTCACCCCCTGGGGTTTCTTGAGTAATCTTGCCCTTACCCACTAATCAGCCTTCTTGCACAACTCTCTGGGGCGAGAACGTTCTGAATCTACCAGATGCTGGTGTAACGTGTTTGAGGTGCAGTTTGTTAAAATGTGCTCTTTCATAATTAAATTATACAGCGGATCATAACGGTCCACCTCATTGCCTTTTAACCATCCTTCTACTGCTTTGACTGAAGAGTCCACAAAGTCCACCCATGTCTGGTTTTGACCTTTATGGGTGTCCCTAAACTACAGTCTAAACTCTGCTGTAGTGAGTCCATATTCCAGTGGCATAGCTAGGCACTTTACTGCCCGTGGCGGTCTCTACCTTTCCCGCCCGCTGCCGTGCTGAAGAGTGGGGGGTGGTGGTGGCGATAATTACTGCGTTTGCCGCCCCGTGGCAAACTCATGTGAGAGGGGGATGGGGTCTGCCTCCAAAACTCGTGCCGCCCGGGGCGGACCGCCCCCCCCCCTTGCTCTGCCACTGCCAAATTCTTCTATCAAGATCTCCTTTATATGCTGATAGGACTCAGTCACATCCTCATTAAGGGCCAGAAGTCTATTGCTGCACTTCACTGAGAATAACACCCACAGTAGAGAGCCCCAGTGCTGGTGACATATCCTCCTCATTTTGCAGCCCCTCTGAAAGGCTGCCAACCATTTGTCGATATCATCATCATCACAAAACTTGGGGACAATCCCTTCGGAGATTTTAGGATCAAAAGATTTCTCTTTCAACTTGTTAGTATTGCTGCCAGCATCTTTGGGCTTCAAGCCCATCTTGACCCTTCTTTTTTCGAGGGCTAGTCTCCTTCTCTTGAGTTCAAGTTTTCTCTCCTCTAGTGAGAGGAGGTTAAACTCTTCCTCAAGGCTTCCTACTACCTCACCATTAGGGGTCTGCTAGAGTGACTTCTGTCACTTCCCACTGGTGAAAGGGGTCTGGGAAAGGGTGGAGAGTTTTGGTCTTCACCTTCTTCCCCGTCACCCTCAATTTGGGCTAGGGCCTCATCTTCACCCTCTTAACGGTCTTCTTCTAAGGACTGGCCCTCCCTCTATAGTCTTCCTTTCTCATAGGAGCTGAGGGTTTTTCCAACTTCGTCCTTTTTAGGTGCAAATCTACAGCTAATGCCCTTTGCTTTGCACCAAACGCTCAGATGACTGATACTCAGGGCTGGGAAGACTGACAGGTTGAGATCCTTACCAGCCTCCATTGTGCCTAACTTTTTCATGGGAATTTGGGACTTTTTCAAATTTAAACAAAAACTTTGAACTCAGCTGTACAGACCAGGTAGCCCACCTGAGAGGTGCGGCTAGCCTTCTGGGGGTGTACACCTCGTGACTACCTTATTTTCCCGCCCGCCTGGGTGCAAATGTGCCTGGGGGAAGAGGAAGCCTGTTTCCTCGTTTGGCAGCCAGCCAGGTTGCATATCACAGTCGGTGCAGCCTTTGAAGGTCACCGCCTTTATGTTCCACTTTATTAGCCAGCCTGTCAGGGAGGGAGATGTGACCTCCTTCCTGTACAGGCCATTGTTTCTGACTCCTGGGAGAGTTCACACCTCCTGGCAGGGGGGTCAGATTTCTGTTTTGGTGGCAGCAAGCGCAGGCTGGCAGCCAGAGCTCAAGAAAGGCTTGGACATCTGGGTGGGCAACCTCTAAGGTCCCCACCTGTGTGCATGCCACATCATCCTTGACATGAGATTAGTGTCAGGGGTGATGAGGCACATTGTTTGATACCAAACATGACATATTTAGGCAGTGCTAAAATGGAGCTGCCAACCTCAGGTTTGCGGGATGCCAACCCATGTTATCCTATAGACCCTCTATCACTTATAGTGTCCTTTAATGGTAAAGGCGACTATAGGGACATATAAGCTTGCACTTACATGTCCACACCTTTAATATAATGCACTCTGCCTCTTGGGTTTTAGGAGGCCTTCCTTAGGGGTGACTGGTATATATTAAAGATAGTGCATTGACTTTGCCACACATGGTGAGTGCAAAGTGAGTTCAAGCAGTTTGCACTGCTCCTGCAGTCTGCAAAGACAGACCTGCTGTCAGTAGTTTGCTTGGATCACTCAGGGTGGCACAAACAGTGCTTCAGGCCTGGTCACCCATTTAACACCCGTGCCTTGGGTACCACTGGTACCATATACTAGGGACTTATAAGGTTTTAGTCCTATGCCAATTAGGGTTACCAATTCACACATAACAGTTTTAGGGAGAGCGCACTGGCACTGGGGCCTGGTTAGCAGGCTCCAGTGCACTGTCAGAGTAACAAAACCAGCATGGTGCAAAAAGTTGGGGCATATGCAAACAGGCCTGTTTTCTTCTGGAAAACCTGACTTTTCCTTTTACTTTAGGACGCTAATCCTCACTTTCTTTAGGTTTTTTGTACTGACAACACTTTTAGGCCATTTAATGGACATGTGTCTGAGCAATTTATTTTATTGGAAGATGAGATATAAGATTTCCAATAGAGGGCCATTTTATCAATTCAAAGAATTTCCTGGCTCACTGTAGGTACATTTGGATATTTCATATACCACATTCTGACCAAGTTGGCAACGACACCCTTAAACAATTACAGGTTGAAAGTAAAAGTCAGCAAATGGATGTGCAGATTACATGTGGCTCTCAAGGGTATGAACCTTTGAAAATAACAAACATGCACACCTTGGGTGACTCTTATCACTGAAGTGCTTCATAAAGATTTTCTTTTGTATTAATCGTTATCACAAAAAGTTGGATTCTTTTAAACATTTTTGTTTTGTTTCGGGTTACATGCTCTTTTCTACAAAAACATGCTTAGTTATTTGAACTTTAGTCTATACGCCATGATGTTATAATACTTTCAGAATGAACATTCAGTAACTGCTTTCTTGCTCTTTTTGAAAGATGGATGACAAAGCACCAGTTTTGTTTCTTTGTTGTCAAATAGCAGCCATTCCAAATCAGCCGTCAATTGGTGTTGTGAGACTGAATGTTTTGTTTAGGGTGACACCTAGTGTTCTGGTGGAGGGCTCCTGTGTTGTCTAGCTGAGAATGCTTATATTAATAGAGGGTGTCATGTAATGTGGATGTTAGGTTGTGATATATTATAGTTTTTGTGTAACACAACATCCACCATTTCTAAAAGCCAACAGACATGGCTAAATCATATCAGTATTCAAATTCAAAGTTTTGGTGTGATATTGTGTGGTTGTATATAGTGTGTTTGCATTGGTTAGGGTCATTTACTAGGCAACTGTAGCACAATGTGTTGTTGCATGAAACAGTATAGTGGCATGTGATGTAGTATGTAACAACTGAAGTGGTGTCTGTGTTATCCTAAAATGTTGAGAATTGTGTTGCATGCTGTGGTAATGTGGTGAGAAAAGCTGGGGATGGCTTAGTGTAGCACTGAGATTGTATGGTCTGGGGGGTGGTGCTGTAAGGTAAAGCGTAAGTTAGTCCTTACGATATCTTGTGAGGTGTTTGGGGAGGTTGCAAGATGTGGTGATGGAAAGAGTAGTCAGGCATGATATACTGAGGTGGTTAAATGATGCATTGTTAGGTACTGGCGGAGAGTGTAGAGATATGGAATAATATGGCCACTAATGGTGAAGTGTTCTCTGGCGACAGGATCATTTTTGCATGACACCCCTCAAATTAATGTTGAGTGATATTGTGTCTTAGGTATGTTGAGGTGCTGATTAAGGTGTTGTGTTATGATGTAGAGTTGAGAGAAGATCGCGTCATTTGATTGTGTGGGCTGGTGTGAATTTGAGGCCTAAGAGTGTAATGGTACAGCATCATGGGCAATTAAGTGACTTGCTCTTGTTCGTTGTCATGCGTGATGCTGTGCCATATTATGGTTGTCTGTCTCTATGACCAGTCTCTGTCTAAAATGCAAGTGACTGACAGCATGGTCCAGGGTGATATGGTGTTGTATGCAGGGGATGGGATGAGTGGTATTATATCGCGGGATACGGTATAATATATAATGTGACATATTGTTAAGTGATGTGGTGTTAGATGGTGTGATGCGAAGAGGCATTGTGTAGTGACAAGTTGTGTAGTCTGATAGGTTGTATTGTAGTTGGGTCAATGGATGTCTCAATGGTAGTCAGTGGCGTATCGTGGGTTGCCAGCACCTGGGGCAAGGCAAATATTGCACCCACTAACTCACGTCGGGGTGCAACATTTTAAAAGAAAAAAAATGAGGCAGCAAAAGACCTGCTGTTGAATTTTTAATTTTAATTTTATTTTTTTGCCTTTAAGAATTTTGCGCCCAGGGCAACCACCCCTGTGGCCCCACCCACCCACACCATGCCACTGATGATAGTGTCTCCTCATCCAAGTCCGGCCGTTAACAGTGTGGTTGTTGGGGATGGTAGAGTCGTTCTTATGGGTAGTACTAAGGTCCTCGGGGTTAAGGCAGCAGTGTTGTAGGTGTTTGTTTTGATTAGCTGTGAGTTATGTTAAATAAAATTGCAAAATGTTGTATACCACATTACTGGTCTCTCATTTGGCATCTTTATGCTGTTGTGTAAGGAAAAGTGGGTAAAAGGACAGAGGTGACTCAAAGGGGCAGGGAGCAGTGGGAGAATGGCAAAGGGAGGAATGCAGAGGAAAAAGGTGGAAGATGTGGCAAGAGGATGTGCAGAAATATGAAAGATAGGTCAGGGGGATATGTAGCAGAAGACAAGGATGAAGGATTTAAAGGGAAGGTTAGGGGGTGGTGGGTGTGGCTGAGTTGTGGTCTGTAGGAATGTGGTTGAAGCGAGGAGAGATGTTGAGAGGAGAATATAATAGTATTGGTGTGGAACAATTAGGTGGTAAAATGGAGATCGGAACAGTAAGGAGGCAATGGAGGAAGGGCTGGATGGATGATGAGTGGAGAGGTGTTGGTGGAGCGGGCAGTAAGGGGTGTGGGTAAGGGATGGTGAGGCATTTATGTACCGAAGACATAAGTGGGGATCTGTGACTTGCTGAGGTAAGGTGGTGCAGAAAGTAGGAGGGAGCAGGAAGTTGAGACAGGGGGAAATGAGGTGGTGAGATGGCGAATGGAGGGGATAAAGATGTGAAAAGGTTTGTGTAGAATTGGGGAGAAATAGTGGGAAGGAAATGCAATGAAGATGTGAGGGGCGATCAGAGGGTGAAGGAGGTGGGCATAAGAGTGCAGGGAATTGGGGTCTACTATCCATGCAGTAAACTCGAGATCAGGTAAGGATATCCTTACTAGAGTGAATGCTCATTTTGGCCCTCTACCTCCTCAAACTGTTTTTCTTTTTAATTGTTGTTTGCCTCGAGCTTTTACTGCCTTATTACTCTTCTTTCCCTTTTTCTATAACAGAATGTTTTTACTTCATTCCCATTTTTGTCCCCATTTCTTCTCCTCAGACACCTTTCTTTGCATTCACTTTCATTACATTGTTATTCCAGAACCTTCCAGCTCCATGGTCAGATTGAGAGCTTGAACATCAGAGGGCTTATTTACAAGCC
The DNA here is from genome assembly GCA_963921515.1 of Calotriton arnoldi. Taxonomy (NCBI): domain Eukaryota; kingdom Metazoa; phylum Chordata; class Amphibia; order Caudata; family Salamandridae; genus Calotriton; species Calotriton arnoldi. Next base: position 1,770,863 of record CAWUFW010002286.1, read on the forward strand.
CCTTGCGCCACCCGTACGTCACTTTTCCCATGTTAAAAATAACGCAAAAGTGGCGCAAGGGGCTTGTAAATCTGCCCCCAGGAGTGGTCTTCTTTTGAACAAAACTCACCTGTTGTGCTGTATGTGGACACCAGGAACTTGCACAATAGTCATTGCCTCCTTTGCCTACCAATGAACTACATTTTATATTTAAAAATGCATGTCTGTCTTCATTACACTGCTCTACAAATGTGACAAATCCTCACTGTGAATCCAACACTTTTTAAAAATAAGGACTGTGGTTTGAGGATTAGTGTCACCTGATCAAAAGAGATTCCACTAGCTCATGACAAATCCGTATCTTAAAAGACAGCTCCCACTCCTACTCCAATCAATCAATCAATCAATCAATCACGGCATTTATAGAGCGCGCTACTCACCCGGGAGGGTCTCAAGGCGCTGGGGGAGGGGGTAAGTTACTGCTCGAACAGCCAGGTCTTGAGCTGCTTCCTGAAGGAGAGATGGTCCTGGGTTCGCCGAAGGTGAGTGGGGAGGGAGTTCCAGGTCTTGGCTGCCAGGTAGGAGAAGGATCTTCCTCCGGCGGTGGTTCTGCGGATGCGTGGTACGGTGGCGAGGGCGTGGCTGGTTGATCGTAGCTGGCGTGTGGGCGTGTAGAAGGTCATGCAGTCGTTGAGGTACTTTGGGCCCAGGTCGTGGAGGGCCTTGTGTGCGTGGGTGAGGAGTCTGAACGTGATTCTCTTGCTGATGGGGAGCCAGTGCAGGTCTTTCAGGTGTCCGGTGATGTGGCTGTGTCGGGGGATGTCCAGGATGAGTCGTGCGGAGGCGTTCTGGATGCGCTGGAGTCTTTTTGAAGTTTGGCTGTGGTTCCGGCGTAGAGGGTGTTCCCATAGTCCAGTCGGCTGGTCACGAGTGCCTGGGTGACGGTCTTCCTGGTTTCAGTGGGGATCCATCTGAAGATCTTGCGGAGCATGCGCAGGGTGTTGAAGCATGAAGATGAGACGGCGTTGACTTGTCTGGTCATCGACAGGGAGGAGTCCAGGATGAAGCCCAGGTTGCGTGCGTGGTCCGTTGGCTTGGGCGCGGTGCCCAGGGGCCGGGGGCCACCAGGAGTCGTCCCAGGCGGAGGGTGATGAGCCCAGGATGAGGACTTCCGTCTTGTCTGAGTTCAGTTTAAGGCGGCTGTTCCTCATCCAGTCGGCGACGTCTCTCATCCCGTCGTGTAGGTTGGCTCTGGCGGTGGTGGGGTCGTTGGTGAGGGAGAGGATCAGCTGGGTGTCGTCGGCGTAGGAGATGATGTTGAGGTTGTGTTGGCGTGCGATGGCTGCGAGGGGCTCATGTAGACGTTGAAGAGGGTTGGGCTGAGTGAAGATCCTTGTGGAACGCCGCAGATGACTTCGGTGGCTTCGGATCTGAACGGAGGAGGCGGACTCTCTGGGTTCTTCCGGCGAGGAACGAGATGATCCATTCCAGTGCTTTCTCTCGGATTCCGATGTTGCTGAGGCGCTTCACTAGGGTGCGGTGGCAGACGGTGTCTCCCGATGTTAATAAACACGAGGAAATTTTCTCATCTTGGCTCTTAGTGGCCAGCAACGTACATGCTCCACTTAAACGAATTCGATTCACCCGCCGGCATGAGGCTCAGAGATGGTTTTCCCCCGAGCTAAAATCTCAAAAACGCTCCCTCCGCCAATTAGAAAGAAAGTGGAGGTCGGACTACTCTCCAGTAGGCAAAACGACATATGCCCAAGCCCTGAAAGAATATAAAACTGCCATCTCCGCAGCAAAGGCAGTGTATTTCTCATCTCGCATCCTCAGTACCAACAACCAAGCTAAAGAAATATTCACTATAGTTGACGAACTATCCAATCCTGAGAGAGTGCTAAGCAAACCTGAGCCGTCACAGGCTCTCTGCGACTCTCTGAATAATTTCTTTATCGATAAAATCACTGCCATCAAGGCCAGTATCCCTCTCAGTACCCCGCAATCCATCATGGTGCCCACACCCAAGAACCCCCATTTTTTGGAGGCTTTCCCACCCATTAACACAGATACCCTAAATAACCTACTAGCCAAGGTTAGATCTGGCTCTCCCCTGGACCCCTGCCCTCCTCATGTCTTGAAAACAACCTTCATGGCCTTCCCTGACCCAGCCCTTGCCCTTTTAAACCATTCCCTGTCCCAGGGCTGTGTCCCCAATGCGTTCAAAGAGGCGATAGTAGTCCCCCTTCTCAAGAAACCTGGCGCAGACCCTCAAACGCTAGCAAACTACTGCCCTATTTCTTTGCTTCCCTACTTAGCCAAGTTAATAGAAGCTCACGTGGCAAAATGCATGTCCAACTTCTTGGAACAGACAGGATTTCTCGATCCCAGCCAAGCAGGATTTCGGTCGGCACACTCGACGGAAACAGTGATCTTGGCAATACTTGACTCCCTACGTGGAAGCACAGACAGAGGTTTTCCCCAAGCCCTGGTGCTGCTTGATCTTTCGGCCGCATTTGACACGGTCGACCACAACATATTGGTGGACCGTCTCTGAGAGGCTGGCTTCCAGGGCCCAGCCCTTAGTTGGATCAACTCTTTCCTAGAAAATCGCACGCAGGCAGTCCGCATTGGCCGGTTCACCGCCCCCAAACTAAAAACTACCTGCGGGGTCCCACAGGGCTCCTCGCTCTCCCCGCACCTATTTAACCTCTATCTCCTCCCACTGATTAAATCTCTGAAGGAAAGAAGAGTGACAATCTTTAACTATGCAGATGACCTCCAACTCGTGTTCACCATCGACAACTCCCCACAGTCAATATCTGATTTTCAATCCACCATGACTTTCATCCGGCAATGGATGGACCACAACCACTTAAAATTAAACCCCAACAAAACTGAGCTAATATTAATGGGCGGAGCCCAAAATCAGTGGGGCCCACAATACTGGCCCAGCGACTTGGGCTACCCTCCTGCCCCCTCTACCTCAGTAAAAAGTTTAGGGGTCACCATAGGTAACGACCTGTCTTTAAAGTCCCACGTAGGCACGGTGGTTTCTGCCTGCTTCCTTCAACTACGAAAAATCAGGAAAATAAGCAGGCTACTGTCCCAAGCCGCACTGGTACAGGTGGTGTTAGCTCTGGTTATATCTCACCTAGACTACGCTAACTCCATTTATTTAGGACTTCCACTTGGCCTTACTAGGCGACTTCAGATGGTACAGAACCAAGCGGCCCGACTAATATTCAATCAGCCCAGATGGCAACAGGCCTCCCTATCCTTAGGAAGCTGCATTGGCTTCCCATTCCCCAGCGCTGTGCCTTTAAAGCCGGCTGTCTGGTGTTCAAATCTCTTAACGGCTGTAGCCCTAAATTTATTGACAACCTTATTTCCCGTTACATCCCCTCACGTAACCTCCGCTCAGCTCAACTCCACCATCTCACAGTGCCATCTTTCAAGCTGAAGCTCCAAGGGGGTTGCAGATTTGAAATCTTGGCTCCACGCCTGTGGAACTCCATCCCCCTGGATATTAGACTAAGTACCAACTTACTTACCTTTAGAAAATCTTTTAAAACCTGGTTATTCACACAAGCATACGCATGATCTGTTCTGGGCTGGCTATCCTCTAGTTGTTTTTAGCACCAAGAAGCCAACTGGTGTACGAGCGCTCTATAAAACACTGATAACATAACATAACATAACATCGGGGCCGGGGGAACATGGCGGCCGGCTAACAGCACGGTCGGGAGCTCCGGCGTTCCGTAGCACAACATAAATTATGGGGAAAAGATAAGGGAACTACCAGGTCTTACCAGCAATTCTTCCAGGTTTTCCTTTAGCAGAACGGCAGTGAGCAGTGCGGCTCTTCTCCAGAGCAAAGCGGGGGCAGCCCACGGCGGATTTTGTGAGACCGTAGAGTTGGGTGTCCGGGAGTGGCTCATGGTGGCGTTGGCAGCTTCCCCTGACCTTGGTGCGGTAGTGGAGCGAGACGAGTGCAAGGTCACGACCGTAAGCGGTCTATCGTGGTGGCGCGCGGCTCAGCTGCTGTGTGGGAATCGGCGCGCAGTGGTGCACCTGGGCTGCCGGGTCTTCCGGGTGTCGGGAATTGGAGCAGATGGGATCTGTGGAGGCGGAGGCGGGGTGAGAACAGGACTGAGGCAGCAACGAACCCAGGAACGGACCCAGGAACGGACAGGAGCACCGCACAGGGAGAGCAACGGTGAAAAGGTAAAAGAACAGAAGAGTGTGACTGTCAGTTCAAGAGGGGGGAAGGATTGTTTACAAAATAAAAGAATAATTATTGAATGCCAAAATATTAGTAAGGAGAATACCTGAATCACTGTGTGGAATACCATATGACCCCTAAAAAAGGAGGCAGAGTAGTGTCGAAAAAGAAGAAAAATCTATAGTAGGACATGGTGATGGACTGCGTGAAATAGAAGAGGAAGGAGGAGTAGTGGGTCTTGGTCTTGATAAGTCAGGGCAAGCCAGAACAGCTAAATCAGCTAAGGGGAAGGTCGTATAATCCCTGAGACAATTTGTAAAACAACTATTGAATTGCCCACCGGAGCATTAAACAGCTCTCACAAAGTGTTTTCCAAAGAGGGCTTAACGGATAGAATTACGGATTCAGCAAGAAACAGATATTCCTTGAGGAACGCGGAGTGTATTCAGTTGTTAACTGAAGGAGGAGGGGGCAAAGATAAAGACAAGGGGATAGGTAGTGGTGCAGTACTGATTCGAGTTTCACCCTCCTTGGCAACAAAAACACCCTTAAATCAACAACAGGATAGCGCAAATAAGTTGAAGAAAACTACAAGGCGAAATAAAACTTACGCAGGAAAGCCGAGAGTTACGCCATCCCTGAGATCATACTTTAAATTGAAACAAGCAGAATCCACAGACATACCAGCATCACTGGGGAATCAATCTACAGAAAGCTCTGTGGCAGTTATGGCAACTATGTCTGGGAGTAAGCAGACAGTGACGGAAACTGATTTAATCACTTCAAACAAATATTCTGTATTAGAACAACATGATACAAACGATACAAACAACACAGTTATACCTGAGAGGGAGCATGTGGGGGGGCATTTTTCGATTGCCTCTTCAGGAAGCGAAAGTACCTTAAATACCATCAAAAAGAACGTATGTCCAGAGAAACAAGTAGATGGACAAACAAAGGGAAACCCTCTTGATGTAAGCTCAATGTTGGTTCAGCTCTCAAAGGAGATAAAAGATAAATTTTCCATATCGGAGAATAATCAAATGAGAATACAAGAATCCTGTGCGAATCTGGAAACTAAAATGGCTGATTTAACAGCAAGAATGACAGCAATGGAGACAGCGTTCGAGGGGCTACAAGAAGAGGTAAAGGACAATCAAAGAGAAATAAAAACATTAAAAAGTAGTGAAAAGGAAATCAAGGACAAGCTGGAAGTACTAGAAAATAATTCCAGACGGAATAATTTAAGACTTCTGAACGTACCAGAAGTTTTAGAAAAGGGGAATGTGAAAGACTTTGTGGTGACCGTTATCAAGGAGGCTATACCAGAATTTCAAACTTGTGATCTGGAACAAGATATACAGAGGGCTCATAGGGATCCCTTCAGACGGGATCCAAAAAGGGACAAGCCAAGGAAAATATTAATAAACTTTCGCACTTATGTCATCAAAGAGGCAATACTCTCAGCAGCCCTTAAAGCAAAAACATTTCAAAAAGATAACTGGTCCTTCTACATAAGATCAGACATATCCACCACCACATTAAATCGACAGTGGGAGTTAGGGAAGCACATCAAAAATTTGGAAACACTAGGGGCAACAGCGCAAATGAAATTCCCTGCCACTTTGAAAGTCATGTGGAAAAATAAAATGTATAACTTTAGAGAAGTTAAAGAGGTTGAGAACCTGATAGAATTCATAAATAGTCAAGAAAATTCATATTAAAAAACTAGAAGATATAGGAACGCCGGAGCTTCAAGGGGTGCAATGCGACACCCCATATGGGAAAAGGGAGGGTTCCCTAGGGTGGGAGGAGAACTTCACCAAGAAAAATGCACACTTTTATTTGTAAATAGGAGCACTGGGTGGGGAGCATTAGGGGAAAAATCAAAAAAATATCCTCATACATGACATAAATAGATATCAGAAAGAATGACTTAAAGAAACAAGAACCAAGGCGAGGACAAAGGAGAGAAGGAAATGAATAATCTTAGGATAGTATCCTGGAACGTCAATGGGCTGAGAGTGCAGAAAAGAAGGAGGAAGATCTTAGAACTAATTAAATTGTCTGACAACAACATAATTATATTGCAGGAGACACACCTACGAGAAGACGAGTGGGGAAACATACTTAAATAGAACAAATGGATAACACATATGGTATGCTCTAGGCAATCATGTAATGTTAAGGGAGTAGCTATATTATTTAAAAAGCTGGCTAATGTCAAAATAGAGGACTCCAAAGTAGATAAAGGGGGTAGATGGGTAATAGTGGACATCAAAATAGACAAACTAGGCCTTACGTTGGTAGGATACTATGGACCTAATATAGATGACCCCGCCCCTCTTACTGAACTATATAGACATTTACTAGAATCCAAATATAATATTATTATGGCAGGAGATTTCAATATTTTAATGAATCCTCTACTAGACAGATCATCATCACAACACATTAGAAGTGCACCTAAAATGAGAAAGAGCTTACAACAATTGAAAAGAGTCTAGGGCTAATAGATATATGGAGATCAAATGTTGGCAATAAAAAGAGTATACATATCAAAATAAAAAATATTCTCATGCCTCAAGAATCGATTTATTTCTGGTGAGTGAGAGACTAAGAGAAAATAACATCAAGGTCACACATCTACCAGAGCACTTGTCGGACCACGCAGCAGTGAGGCTAGAAATGACTACTAGAGGAAATGCAACAGAAAATAGATGGACACTAGACAGAACACTACTAGCGAAACATGAAGTGGGGGATAAATTAAAAGAAGAAGTAGCCGAATTTTTTGAAATAAATTCAAACTCAGCAGCACCACATATAGTTTGGGACACTTTTAAGGCCTATCTCCGGGAAGACTGATTAGTCAGGCTGCTTTTTATAAAAAGAGGAGAGAAAAAAATTAAAGCATATGAAGACAAAATTAAAATAGCACAGGAAACCCTTACAGGTTGCCAAAACAATTCCTCAAGGCCTGAACTACAGAATAAGTTAAATGAAGCTAAAGGGCAGTTGTCAGAATTTTTGGAAGGGAAGATTAAAGAACGATGGGATGCCAGTAGAATGGCCCACTATGAATATGGGGAAGGGTGCGGGAAATTTCTCGCGTGGAAGGTAAAACAAGATCAATTGAGAAACGTGATAAAAAAAATACAGGAGAATGGTTCCCAAATTACATGCGAGGATAACGCAAGCATAGGCAAGGCATTTGGAGATTTCTTTCAAGAATTATATACTGAAGAGAAGAGAGACTCCCAACTTGAGCTAGATGGGTGGTTAGATCAGGACCCCCTACCTGGGATAGATACAGACTTGAAAGAAATGTTAAATCAGGAAATCACCAGCCTTGAGATAGAAAAAGCAATTTCCAGTTTAAAGAGGGGGAAGGCGTCGGGTCCGGATGGCATCCCTAATGAACTTTATAAAGTCTTAAAGGAGGTTTTAATCCCATACTTACACAAATTATTCAATAGTATACATAGTCACCAGGCCGCTATTCCAACCTCATGGAATGAAGCCGTAATTACCTTAATATTAAAGCCTGGGAAGGATGCGTCAAGATGTGACTCATACAGGCCAATCTCGCTACTAAATAGTGACTATAAAATCTTTACTCAAATTTTAGCGGCAAGATTGGGTAGGACATTGGGGAGCATTATACATCCTATCCAAAAGGGTTTTATGAAAAATAGACAGTTGAAGGATTTAACACACGAATTAATTACAGCCATAGATGTAGCTACAACTACAAAAACACCACTAACTGTAATAATGATAGATGCTGCTAAAGCCTTCGACAGAGTAAGTTGGCCGTTCTTGTACAGAGTCATGAAACAAAATAATTTGGGGGGAAATTTCTTAAACACCATAAAAGCAATTTATGAAACCCCAACAGCTAGGATAGTGGTAAATGGTTCACTTTCACCGCCGATTAAGATAGGGCGCGGGACTCGGCAAGGTTGTCCCTTGTCCCCTTTATTATTCAACATTTATATAGAACCTTTGGCCAGGAGAATTAGATTAGAAACTGAGATTACCCCTTTTAGATATCTTGATTGGGAAATAAAAACAGCTTTATATGCGGATGATCTGATGATATATACACCGAACCCTAGGACGGCACTACCACGAATAATGGAAATAATGGAAAAATTTGGAACAATATCTGGCTACTTAGTGAATAAAGAAAAACGGAAACCATGACGTGGAATGGACCAACAAACTCTCAACTAGAAAAGCCAGAGATTAGATACTTGGGAGTTAGAATAACCAAAGACTTGAATAGCATAGCCTTCATAAATTTTAAGAGAATACAGTTGGAAACAAAGGCCTTATTGGAATCATGGTTGCACTTGCCGTTATCTCTTTTGGGTAGAGCGAATTTGATTAAAATGATGATTCTCCCGAAGTTCACTTTCATCTTTAACGCTTTACCATTACATTTTAAATCAGAATGGTTGCAGAAACTGCAAAGTGACTTGAACAACTTCGTGTGGAAAAATAAAGCAGTAAGAATAGCATGGAAAAAACTACGCAAAAAGAAAGTGGATGGGGAATTGCCCTGCCAGATTTTAAATTATATCATTGGGCCTTTTTCTTTAAAAACACCAGGCATCTTCTTATGGATAATGTACAAAACTCGCCACCCTATTTACGGGCGTTAAAAAGGATCTCCCGACAGAAGGGAAATTTTTCTTATTCAAATATGGACACCCTAAATTTTTTAAAAGATCAGGTTCAAGGTTTTGCTAGCGGCCTGTGAAGTTTGGGTACAAATTAAACGACTCATGGGTATTCGATATTACAGTAGCAAAGCACCAATTTGGAACTCTCCAGGCACCCCAGAATGTCTTTTGGATATCCTAGCCCTCCCTTTATTGAGGGCGGGCTTGACAACTTGGGGAGACTTAATTGAAGGAGACTCTCTCATTGCTTGGGATACACTTGCCTCAAAAACAAATTACACCTTGGCAAGACTCAAATACCTCCAATTGTCAAGTTGGGTTCGGAACGAAAAGCAGTTCAGCTCAGACTTAGAATGGGAGGGAGAATTCATGAAAGACCAAGTATTCAAAAAGGAAGTATCCAAGTGGTAATGGATGCTAGTGGAAGCGGAGGACAGCAAGCTACCTGCACCAGAGGAGATTTGGAGAACGGACATACCAGACGCAGATATTCACACCTTATGGCAAGTATCATATGCAGCACTTTGGTCAAATATCAGACCTGCTCCTTTAAGAAGAAATCATCTCTTTACTCTATATAGAGCTTACTGGTCCCCAAAAAAGTTGGTCAAAATGGGAGGAGGCACGAGAAGATATTGTCCTAAGTGTGGACTGGAAAATGCGGACGACGTGCACATGTTATGGAGATGTCCGGTAATCCAGACCTTCTGGTGTGAGGTGGGTGAGTTTGTCTCCAAAACACTAGGAATCAAAGTCCAGGTAAGCCTTGAACTTGTTATTTTTGGGATAATGTACAGAGGTAATGAAAATTATTTAGCGAACATACCTCAAGCACACTTATTATTTGCTTTGATAATTATGGCACGTAGAGAAATTTGCACTGAAATGGATAATACAGTCAGCATTGTCATTAAGAGAATGGATTTTATATGTTAAAAATATTTGTAGGTTAGATTGTGCCAAAGGTTTAACTAGACGGATTAAAATGTGGAGACCAATTAGGGAGATGCTTTCAGAAGAAGCCATGTAAGGGGGACTCATTAATTGGAAAATGTATAAAGAGGAGATGACAAAGTGAAGTCCAATGATTAAGGCATACTAAACCTGGCTGGAGGGTAGTCAGATCGAATATAGCTCCAGACGCATAGTTTAACAAGGCCTTGGCTTCCAGGGCAGAGGCAAAGTGCGGGTCTCTCCAATCAATATGCACATAGCCTTAGCCATACGCCGAATGCCATGTATGAGGACAAAAAAAAAACATAACATAACATCCCTTGATCATGCCTAATGGGTCATAAAACCAGTTACTTTTTTATTTAGGGAATCCATGCACTGGAAAGCAACAACTGGCATACAGGGTAGATAGACTTTGATAGGCTAAATAAAATAAACAACGCTACTGGAACCTGGATCTCATAGATCAAAATAATATTTTGTGTACATGTTCCCATCCCCCGAACTGCTTAAGGAATACCGTTTGCTTGTTAATTCATTTATTATATTTTATCTAGGAATGTAATGTCAGCCTCAAGAAGACTGTTTTATTTTCATTGTCTGTTAGCCTTTGCCTAATCGTTCCAACAATTTATCGTTTTTAGAAACATTTTTGAAAATACTCTCTCTAGTGCTGTGCTAGCCAACTCCTTTTTTGACGTTGCAAGTGCTTCTTTCCAGGATGGAAGAGCTCTCTGGAGAATTTCCGAATAAATCAATGAGGAATCAAACCCCCCATCTTGCCCTGCACCTGTTGCTGAAAATGTTACAGAAAGCAGAATCCCTCTTCCATTGAGGTCTATATGAGATAAATAACGTGCATATAAACAAGGGGCAGTATCTCTAGTAACAGGCCCCTTGCCCAAGAGCTAGCCAATCATCACGTCTGTTTTACCTGTTTATGTACATGGCAACAGATGGAGCCCTCAGCACAGTGGGTTCATCGTCAGGCATTTTTCCCATCAGAAGTGCACTCTGTAGGTTTTCAACTGTACTCAGCAGCTGCTGGGACACCACATTCTGTAAGAAGGAAATTGAAATCGAGCCCATTTAGAAGTGTTTACATTGCAAATTGACCTCCACAGTCACCTAATAAGCTTTACTTCTCTTGAAAATAGCTTCACATATTCCCATCCAATATTTCGAATTTCAAGTGGTTCCATTGGGAAGATTCACCAAAACTGTGCATGAAATAATGGAGTGAATTTATGTATGCAGAATACATATCCTGTCCAAAAAGGTTAAGCACTTGAGAAAATTGAAAACCTTAAATATCAAATTGTGAGAATTCCAGCATGATAAATATTGCCAATGGGATCCTCTATAAAAATGCTTCACAACCATGTAAACATTGGCAGGTGGGTACACAATTAAATGATAAACAATGGATGGGAGTGTTCGAATTTTGAAACGTTAGGACCACACAGGTTTTATATTCAGTGAAATATTGGATTGGTGTGTAAATAACAATAAACTACAACAATGCAAAGAACAGAAATACATCTGGCATTGTATTAAATAGCATTAGAGCTCAAACAATTATGGGGAGTTTCCTCTGTGTTCTGAAAGTAGGTAATATTTCGACGTGGCATTATCAATCTTGCAAAAGTTTAAAGACTCTACAAAGCAGCAATGCTAGCTACAGCCTCAAGTTCAGACTTTAGAGAGAGATGCATGCCATATGGGTAAAACTATTCACAAAAACAATTTCGGGAAATAAAGGGCCACATGTATCAAGCAGTTTTGCATTTGCAAATGGGCCGATTATCAGACTCGGCCGATTTGCAAATGCAAAAAAGGCTTGTCCAATGTATCGAACCGTATTTTGCGATTCGGTAACCTGTTACCGAATCGCAAAATGGGTTAGCTACACGCTATGTGGAAGGGGGGTGTTTAGGGCATCCCTTCCAAATACCGAATCGCAGCGGTATGTATGAATGTCTTGTGACCGTGAATGTGGTAATCCATTCACAAATGGGAAGGGGTCCCCAACGGACACCTTCCCCTTTGGGAATGGTGGCGAAAACGTTTTTTCGGAGCAGGCAGTGGTCCCATGGACCACTGCTTGCTCTTAAAAAATTAAAAGAAAACTTAAAATTTTTCTTTTAAGGATAACAGGCTGCATTTAAAAAAAAAAAAGATTGCCTAATTGCAAAGAAATCATGGACATGGTGGTCTGCTGATCGCAGCAGGCCACCATCCCCGTGATTTTAGCGATTCCTAGGGGGTCGCAAATAGCAACCACCTCATTAATATTAATTGAGGTAGGTCGATTTGCGACCCCCTATGAATTACTAAATGAAACACTTGGAGTTTCATACATTTGAAATAGCGATTACCTAATTGCGATTCGCTGAAAATCGCAATTAGGTAATCTCTATTCCAAATGTTGACACATGTGGCCCATAATTCTGTAGTTTGTCACATGTCTTTGTCATAATGACACACATTGAGTCGACATGCCTTGAACAATGATCATTCAATCCACATTAACTTTTGTAAATTGCACATATATTATTAAGTTGTAGGTATTCAAAATACAACCCATAACTAAATATCATTAAAGAGCAACACCCTGAAATTCGTCAATTGCATAGTCATCCTCCTCTACATGGAGATGACCTATGTGCAAAGATCAATGGAGGTGCAACACTGTGCAGGTGAGATCCAATGAAGTACATGGACTATTGCCTAATCAAAGAAACTGCTAGAGAGGTCATTATTAGTCATAGTCCAGTGACTAAGATTCACAGTCAGGCAAACAGTGCATAGGGATTACATTTGTTATTCCTCACACAGTACCTGTCAGATTTTCCCTGAATTTTGTTGTAATGTTGCCTGTTATTTTAGTGGCTAAAACATAATTTGGGTATTTTAGGCCTATTTCTAAAGGAGAACCATAACACGTCTGCTCTTAAGCATTGAGTTTTAGTAACTCATTAACGTATTATATTGTACTTGCCACAGCTCTTGCAGTGTGACCCCCAACTGTGCCAAAACATCCTGCAAAGTGGGTACAGAACACCTTCAGCAGAAAAAACATGTGTTTCCCAATTACTCCGTTGATACAATATGTTTAACCCAGCGCAACAGTCTAAACTATCCCTGAAGTCCAAACTGGTAAACAATGTATTCCTGTGAGTCTGCCAGAAATTCCTTCAAGTACAGAATAACACCAATCTCCCGTGTAATACAAAAATTAGAATCCGGTGGGAGGGTGCTCTTTTGTTTACCAAACTACACAATCAACCCCTGATGTGCTAAAGTCAATATTATGTCTGCGCTAGCTAGATGCAACTGCTCCCAAAACATAGGTGTATGACATTAATGAGTACCCAAAAAAAGAAATCCTTATATAGCGTTTTAAACACACCACTTGTGGCCACATGAAATACAATGCCATAATTGACTTGGGCACAGTGGTTTTAAAATGAACAGACACTTGTGAGTAACATGGAGCCATAGATGGGGATAATAGTTTATTAGGCACAAGTGATGCGTTTATAAACAAATGGTGTGGAGCTATACCGGGTAACTTAGAAGATTTCTGAGGTTAACTACTCAGTGTAATACAAGCAAAGTGGTCCCTAACACGTCACACTATGGAGTCGGACAGGGAAAAACAAAACATGAAAAGGGAACAACCCACCTCCAACAATGCTCAAAATAATCATACATTCAATTAGCAACACAATCCTTTTTGCTATCAAAAATATCCTTTTTTGTATTCAAATGCAAATGCGGGGGACACTCTGCAAACTACCTTTCTCATTTGTGAGATCCCTAGTTCAGGTTTCTATTTGATATAGTATATTCACTCTGTATTCTGCATAATGTTTGACCTTTTCACTTTCTGTGGCAAGGTTTAATGGATTTGGTTTGCTGTAATAGTGTCATGTTGATTGCTTCTATTCACTTAGCAATCTATACACTTTAAGATGGCCAACTCATTTCTGTCTCTAGTACGTCATCTATTTAATTAACTTCCTAGATGACACGTGGGACGCACTCACTCTTCAAATAGTGCCTCACTTAGTCTGTCTTTTTTCGCCCGAGTTTGTGACAGTGTCATCTGCCGACTTTGCCGCTTGAGGAGACGTTATACCGATGCAGGTATTTATTAGAAACTTGTCCTCTCACATCAACCTAGGGATATTCTGGATGGGTTTCTGTTAAGTAGGAATATAACTGTTAGTACTTCTTGCTCTGTTTATATAGAGAACTGCTTTAGACTGGATCACATCCTACCTTCAAAACAAAACTAATGTCATCCATACTCCCCCTGTCTCATCCAAACCATACTTCACAAAAGCAGAGGTCCCTCAAGGCTCTATCATCTCACCCATGCTTTTCAACATGTAAATGAAGTCATTACCGGCACTGATCAATCAGTTTCACCTCACGTGCTATAACTATGCAGATGAGACACAAATACTCCTTAAACTGGAAACCCCCAAAGACATTGGTAACTCACACATTTTCAGTTGCCTCAGAGCCGTTGATCATTGGATGACATAGAGCCATCTTAAATTGAATGCTTCCAAAACAGAAATACTCACGTGGCAAATGGAAAAATTATGACCCACTCGTTGCCTGGCCTGACAATATGAGAACACCACCTAAAGTATCTAAAGAAGTAAGAAACCTCTGAATTACCATGGACTTCAAGCTATCAATGAATGCCCAAGTAGACAAACTAGAAAGATCAAGCTTCATTCCTATAAAACTCTGCAATGCATCTTTCCCTACCTGGGATTTCACACAAGGTCCAGGCTACTATCTCTCTTGTTCTGTCTAAACTCAATTACGCCAATAGCCTCTACCACGGATCATCTTTAACACCGATAAAAAGACTACAACAGGTTCAGAATTCTGCTGCCAAAGCCACAAGCCCACATCTCCTCTGCCTTGAAGGCCCTATATTGGTTACTGGTTGCCAGAAGATCCACATTCAAGCTGGTCTGTATCACCCACTAAGCGATACATGGAGCAGAACCTCTCTTCTTCAGAAATAAAATCACCAAATACGTTCAACAAAGGAACCTCCACTCTAGATTCGCTTCTCTCCTCAAAATCCCACCATACAAGAAAAAACCTATAGGTGGCACATCCTTCTCTGTTCAAGCAGACAAACTATGGAACTCTTTACCCCCCAAACATAATATCCATGGATAACTACCTTATCTTCAGAAAACTACTCAAGAGTTGGCTCTTCCCCACATAACCACCATACACAAACATACATATACAGCCTATCCCTGTGTATATAAGCATTTATTTGGACTATATATGCGTACATACATATGTGTATTCCTTTGTATAAACATGTGTAATAATTATGTTTATAAATGTATAGATATTCATTAGTTCTGCTTAACAAATGTACATATTACTTATGGTTATATTACTCTAAGTTTAACCTGTATATAGGTCTCTCCATAAATATGTACATTTTTATCATAACTATTTATCTACAATTGCTTCACTATTGAATTAAAAAAATATTATAAATTATAAAAACAAATAAACTAGCTTAAAGTACAGCAACACTTAAAAGTCTGAGTTTATTAAATACAACTTAAATCTACATATATCACCTTCCTTATATATATACACCTTCTGTGTACTTATGTATCTTTATATTTATTACTTTATTTCAAATTCAACATCTCCAATGCACTACCCTATAACTAGCCCCATACCTTTCTCAATATATCCTCTACCTCCACTCTCTGCCTCATCCCAAACCTTATTCTATTACTCTCTCCAATGCACTACCTTATTTCTCACCTTATACCTCTCTCAATATATCCTCTACCTCCACTCTCTGGCTCACCCCAAACCCCATTCTACTACTATGATCCCCAAATAACCCTTTATAGACTCTTCCCTCCTCTACCCCTCCTTGCATCAACTCAAACTTCTTTTACTAGTCAGATCTCCCAAACAAGCCTTTCTAAACCCTTCCCTCTGACTCTTCTCCCTCCACCTCCCCTTTACTCATCCCAAACCTCCCCTACTCTATGATTTAAAAAAAAACACTTTCTAGACCCTTCTCCTGCACTATCCCTCCACTATCCTTTTCAATCCAAAAACAGACTCACATGTCCACCGCTCAAATTAATTTCATATTTTCCTATACTAATTCCCTACTAATCCTGTTTGGATTCTGGAGTAGCGTGCTACCCACCAAAAAGCGCTTCGACACCTCATCAGGGGTAGCAAGCTCTATATAAATGCAAACCCTTCTCTCATCTATCCTTCCACTATCCTTTTTCAATCCATAGAACAAACTCACATGTCCACCGCTCAAATTAATTTCATATCTCCCTATACTAATTCACCACTAATCCTTTTTGGGTTCCGGAGTAGCGGGCTACTCGCCAAAAAGCACTTTGATGCCTCGTCAGGGGCAGTAAGCACTATATATGCAACTGTAATTACAATAAAATCGACAAATAATACGAGCCTTGGAAAAACTCTCTAAGTAGATACTCTGGGCAAAGTTTGGAAAGGATGGAAATAGAGATAGCTGCATGTGTATGTGTCAAAAATTAGGCAAACCTAGACAAAGAAGTTGCTCTGTGGTCACGAACATCAGTTCACCAAAATGCCAGAGGTAGCCGAAGTGACATCACACATCCTTTGACCCTCAATTTCACTCACACACACACATGCTTACACATAAATACATATTCACACTTACACACACACTCTCTCTCACATAAACACTCACTCATCCGCATGTACGCACACAACATGCATTTAGAAACATGTTTTTTACTTCTCTCAGCTGCCAGGGAAAGGTCATATTCCAGCTAATTGTATTCCATTTTTTAATACACCAATAGTGAAGAACGAAATATTATTCACTATTAATGTACTAAAGAAATTGAGAGAAAACAAAGAGAGAAGATCACCAACCGATGTCCATAAGGACGAGCTGCTACTATTTTCCTGGCACTGATTTTGCTACCTCTGATGCCAGGGGCTGCAAATGCAGTGCCTGGGGTCACAAGGGGCTGAGGCAAACAGGACCTGGCATGGCTGACCAACTCTTCCAGAGTAACGCAGCAGGGGAGGGGTCCTCAATGACCCCCTCCACTGTGGTTAATCTGTTTGACTATACCCTAAAAGAGCCTGAGCTCCATGTCCTGAATGATACTTTCAAATGTAGGACAGAATTTTTTTAGACTACATTTTTCATGGACAAACCTAAGGACCCCATGTCTGTATTTTCCACTGATCTCCATAGACCATCTTCTTTTTGTCCCCCTGCCTCCACTATAGGCCCAGAGGTCACGGTATTTGACCAACGGGTTCTAAATGAGACTACTGCACTTGAACAGACCACCCAGAGCAAACATTTTCAGAATATGTCCAAGTCTGACTGGTCAGCATTAAAATAGCTGCAAAAAAAAAAGAGAACATAATAAAATTGGCGGACAAAAGCGGAGCGATTGTGGTTCTTAATACCTGTGATTATGAGGCGGAAGTCCAAAGATTATTGGGGGTTCGTACCAACTATATGCCACTAATGAGGGACCCCACTGTGGAATTACAGGGAATAATCAAAGCCATGACGGAAGATGCCAAATATAATAAATAGATCACTTCAAAGGAAGCTAATTTTTTGATGAATCCCTCACGGAGGATACCGGCATTTTACATCTTGCCGAAAATACATAAACCCTAACGTCCATCTCCGGGGCGCCTGATAGTGTCGGGCATCCAATCACTATTGGAACCGTTATCCCAATTTGCTGGTTTTTTCCAGAGAGAAACTGTGATCAATCAACCCATGACTGATATGTTGAACCTGTACCTGGACATCGAATATGACCCCACAACTCAGTTTTTTATTCTAGACATTGAATCACTGTACACCAGCATCCCCCAGGATGCCAAGTTGGTGGCAGGTTCGCGAGCTCTTGGGGCTCAAGAGTGGTTCTATGATACCTCTCAGTCCTTTGTATTGAAGTTCATTGAACTTGCACTCATGAGGAATTTCTTCATCTACAAGGACCAACTGTTCCTACAGACGTCAGGGACTTCGATGGAAGCCACATTTGCCCCAAGCCTAGCCTGCATCTATGTGGGTATGTTCGAGGAGAATTGTATCTTTCATTACACAAATTTTTCCATGCAGATCTGTGTCTATGGAGACGTTATACCAACGATGTCCTCTGTATCAGGTCAGGGACAGAGAAGGATCTGATGCAGTTTCTCCATTGGATCTATGGCGCTGATCATTGTCTCCATCTCACGTGGTTTGTCAGCAGAGACTCAGCGGCATACCTAGATCTAGATATTACTGCCAAAAACTCCAGGCTATGTACAGCTGTCCATCAAAAGCCCACGGACAGAAACTCCCTTCTACATTACTCGTCCATCCATCCGTGGCATTTTCAATACCACTCTGGTAATAATTAAAGTCTTCCACCTTATAGTCTGCCACTTGGTGGCAAAATGGACTTCTCCTATTAGTAGTAAAAAATGGAGACATCATCATGGGGTTATATGGGTTTCCCCCATTTTGTAGCCTTCCCCCGGTTTTCCATCATACGAACCCCCTCCGACACGTATCTCATAAATTTCAGTTTTTAAGAAAAAATTATTTACAATCGTTATGTTGATCCCCTTGTAGGAAAGGAAAAAAAATTGCATTTCTCCTATGTGTTGTTGGCCTCTGTAAAAGCTCCATGGAATGCCCGCAATGGGTGTATGGGCATGAGTACACCTTTCCAAGATGGTGCCAGCATTTTAAGCATGTTTGCAGCCTAGCGCAGTGTTAGACATGCCTAGGATATGCCTGGACTCTTTAAAACTGAGTTGGCGGCGTTTGCGCAAGGGGGGTCGATTTGACTAAATGTGCCATCACCGGTGCTAAGTGAGACTACCTTGGGGTAGGGTCAGACAATAAGTTACCATGGGGTTCGTGGCAAGTGCCACTCCTGTAATTATATAGAACGCGCTTCTGGCCACACGCGGCCCGCACTTACGGCAATCCCCGCCATGAACATTGATTGTTAACTAACTTTTTAAACCTGGTGTTTGCAGCAGCGGTATAGGTATGGTTTTGCAGAATCACAACACATTTCCTGAAATATGAAGGCTCTGACACGAGTACTGAAAGTTCTGCAAATATCCATATACAACACTGAATAGGAGCCTGCAATCAGGTTACCTCATATATGGCATGTGTGAATATATATGAGGTTGTGTGGAAGGCAGATGTGTGATTGATATGGCTGCAGGGTGGTTGCTTCAGGCGGCATATATGTGTGCGGGAGAGTTGAGAGACATTGTCCCGATCTATAGCCAGGTGGAAGTCACTTTTGCTGTGGTTTCTGAAAATGCAGACCTGAAAAAGTGTAAATGGATGTACACCATTCATCTTTCAGGTGACCAAACATTTTCAAAAGCTTAATCCTGACCCTCCTTTCCCTGTGGCCTACTGGTAGGCACTCACCCTGTGGCCATGTGGTAATTATCCACATTTTCCATCTAGGAGTATGGGGTGTGGGCCATCGTGTACAGGATTTAAATTATGGGTATGCTGTGCTGTCTGTCCTTCTTTATATTTCTTTTAACACACAGGTCCGGTGCACACATAGGTGAAAAATGGTCCTTATGAAATTGCCAGTAAGTAAAGGGTGGCAATGAAACATTTAGGTTGTTTTTCTTGAATGGTCTAAATATGGTATGTTGTTTTTAATCATGAGTGTGGGCATTCGAAATTAAAGACGGTTGCTACATGCCGCAAGTAACTAATTTTTAATATATTTTTTCTGGTGAGGAAGAATCTCTCCTCTCTATATGAGGGCCCAGGGAGGATTTGTTTGAGATGTGTGCCATACACAATAGTGTTATATAGACAACATACACACACACGACATTCTTCTGATCTTGTTCAGGTGTTGGTTCCTCCGTATATATAGAAACGTTACTGATGATGACAAAGTGCGCAAATTGGTGAGAACCTGCCAATTAGCTCGAGGGTGGTTGCTTACGTGAGGCACTACCTATATTTTTATGCATCTTTACATTTACTTTTCTCACAAATGGGTTATCCCTAGGAGCAGGGCCTGTCTTTTTAAATGTAGCACAGATACTGGTGGTGTTCCTTGATAGATACTAGAACTGTTCCCATCCTAAATGGAAAATAGGGGGATCCCATGTATTAAGAATTAGGTGTGCGAGACATATCAAGGGCTATTGTTATGATTAAAAAGTTGCAAGGGGCAAGACAGGGGTCGCAGCTGCGACCCCAGGCAACCCCTAAATGATATCCATGTCTGTGGTAGATGTTGGATCCGATGAAAGATCAACAATATCAAAGGAAAGGATGGGTAGAACCAATACTCCTGGACACCGTGAACAATTTTCTTCCAAAGATGATCTAAAACTCAAACAATAAATGATTTTTGCTATGTTCTAACAAAAATACCATTTGTACAACCTCAAGGTTATGGTTACTTGAAACATGGAGTTATAGCTGAAAGAGTACTGCTATCTTCAGCAGTCTTCGGAGGAATGGCAGGTTAAAATGTTCCCTGTTGTGACTCTGATTGCGATGATTTAGTGATGTCCTTTTCAATAGTGTCTTAACCAAAGTCTCCTTCAAGATTGTCCTGATGCAGTCTGGCTTAAGTTAGAGATTCAAAATGTGGAACAGTTAAACATTGGTGCTCAATGCAGTTTGTGAACTTACTAACCCTCCTTCCTTTCTCCCTACTTTGCCAGTTTCTCAGGATTTCTTCAGTATTGTGAAGAGACAATTTGTCCATTCATGTCTCCAGATTCCTTCTGATGCTTTGCTTACAGTGCTGAACAATCTATATTAGGCTCTCCTACAGACCCTTATTCCGTTGCCACACTGAAAGGGATCAGCTCTGTGATATATTGATCTGCCTACTTTTTACTCAAATCTTTTCTCAATTAAGGCATTGTTTCTGATAGGCAGGTAAGAATGGTTTTGGAATCATCTGATTTACTTGATTCTTATCAAACTGGGGATTGTTTGTGTCATAGGACTAAAATGGTTCTCCTGGAGGTTAGGGATGGCCAAAGATAGATAGGCATGGCCTCATTTGCCTGATTCTAGTTGATTTGTCATTGTAATTTAACACCTTATCCCGTTCAGTCACTTGTGATTTGACAGAATTACTAGTTTAGACCTGATGTGGTTCGAATCATTCCTCACAAATCATTCCCAGTTTGTTAATTTGGCTTCTTTCACCTCTTCTGCTCTGCCCTTGAACTGTGGAGATTCATTGGGTTCAGCCTTGTCCCTTCACCCATTCACTATACATATTGAAGCGCTGGTCAAACTGATCCCTGCCTACAGCTTCTGCTTGTATGCATATGCTGATATCACCTTATTTATCATCCGGTTGTATGGTACTGTGGCATCAGCTTCATCCTTTTAAATCGTTTGAGGCAGATCGTGGAGTGAATGTGGGCCATTGACTTAAACCAAATACTGCCAAGACTGAGAAATTTGTAGGTGACAAGGCTGACTCTCCTGGCATGGAACAATACTGTCCTCATGAAATGTACTCCTGTACTACTCAGATCTCCTTGGTTTGCAACCTGAGAGTTTTTTTTTTTTTTAAACATACCTTGTTTGCATAATCATCCTCTGTAGTGCTTTCACATTTTCTTCACATGTGGCACCTTGTAAAAAGTGATTTCCTTAAATCATAATTGTGCATATTTAGCCTTGACGGCCATTGTGGGTTTGTGCCTCAAATATGACAAAGCCATTTAGTTTGCTTACCTACATTTTTAGCCCATTGTCTACAGGTCATACAGAACAATTCTGCCAGCATGCTTTCTGGCTCTATTAATTTTGCCATAAAAAACTGCTCCTGGCTGGGCTTCACTAATTGTTCGTCAAACATTTTATTTTGTTTGAGGGTCTCTGTGTTTTCCACCATGCCATTTACTGTCTCAACTTCATTAAAAACAGCATCAGTTCTTGATCATTTTCTTTTATTTAGGCCACAGGAGCCTCAGCCTGATAGAGTTGTGCCCAAACTTAAGTTGGCAAAGCCAGAGGCAAGCCCAATTTTTTGTAGGGTGGGTTGCACAATAGGTATGATTGAAAAAGTGTGTGTTGCAAGGGGCTTCTCACATGTATCTGATAGGGATTGCAAATCAAGAACACCATCCTTTCCTACATAGTAAGGAAGATTTGCTAAAAGTGACAAAAGCAGCACTCCAATAAAAATAATCAAATGCAAAGAGAGAAGCAAATTTCAAACAGAACAATTGGTTGAATCTGCATATTGTTCTGCAAGATAAGGAAACAGGGGGGATTTGAAACATCGTAGGGTGTGGGAAATAATTGAACATCCCAAGCCTATCTACTATGATCTGGAAAGATCAGTGATCTGGGGAAATGTTCATCACTTTATGCTTTAGATGAGGCCCTAGTTCTGTGAGATCCATGAAGGCCTTATCTATTAGAGAAAATCAAACCTTTTACAGTAGCAGAAGTATGTTATGTTTTGTCGTTTTGTTTTTGGAGAAAGTAGTGAGGATGCGAGTCTGTGCTGCATAACATCTGATCTTTATAAACATAAGCCTTTGGAGTCAAATGCCTTTGTCCTCTGGGTGGCGAGGTATATATTACACCTTGTTTAGGTCTATCCTCATAGAAATTAGACATAATTGTAGACATTCATAAAAATTCCAGAGAGATCTGTACTCTAGGGAACTGTTATATGATTTCCATGCTGACTTCTGAAAGGGAAACAGCAACATTGACCAGGCATGTTATTTGTTTACCATGAAAATGATGTTTGTTAACCTGAAGGGAAAGCTGCTTTATCTTCTCATCCTTAGATGTAAAGAGTGCATTGGATGCAGTAGACAGGAGGACAATTTTGAGACTGTGTTGGTTATGGGTATTTGTCTGAGGTTAATAGAGATTGGCATATTAATGCATACTCATAGCATGGCAAGGGTGAAGTTGGATTTGGATGCCAATTAAAAAGATGAATTATCCAAACAAAAGGAGTAAGGCAATTGTGTTTATCAGCTCTACTTCATTTTATTATCTTTATTAACAGTTGACACACTAACTTTAGAGCGCTCCATGCAGACTTACCTACATCTTGCTACCATTAATTTTACATGCAGATGGTACAGTTTATTATTATTATTATTGGGATTTATAAAGCGCATGGCTGCCCTAAGGCTTCCCAGCGCTACGCGGTCAGGTACTGAATACAGGCCAAACCATGTCTTAAATGTATTGCTTAAACAGCCAAGTCTTGATCTCTCTGCGAAACTCTAGTTCTTTGTCTATACGAAATATATCTGTGGGACTCTCATATCAGGTTGTGGGTCATTTTGTTGAACTAAGAGTTTGGTGATTAATACCCTCAAGTTTGAGACAGTGGTTCTTTTAGAGATTTCTATTAAATCTATAGGGGCATTCTATTCTAGTAAAGATTAGTAGAGTTCAGAAAAACCTATCAAGTTCACAGAAGAACAGGGCAGTGCATTTTATTACCTAGGGATATGCTTCTCTGTGTGAGGGAATTGGAATGGTCAGTTCTTCAAATTGTTGAATGCAATAGCAGGCTGCAGCAAATATATACAATGATAACTCTTTTGCATGTGTCTTGCATGGGATACAAATGTGGGAATGCAGGAATGTGGACTGTTTACAATCTGTTGAGAGCAGCTATTTGAAGATCATGCTTTCCAGGCCACGATCAACTACTGTCTCGAATTGCATACAGTGCTTGATCTGCAAGGAAGTGAAGATAGAGCTAAATGGAGACTGCTCTTATTTTGTGTCTGAGTTTGGGTCAATGGATATCTGTACAGAGACGTCAACTAAGACTTTCTGAGCAGAAAAGGGACAGCCCAGCCCACCTCCTGTGGTTCTGTTATGTCAAGAACTTCATTACCTTGAGGGCTCAAGAGGCCTGGGAGTCGGACTTGGGGGAGCCTATGGCAGATGAGGTCTGGGCACGAGTATACACTCTGACTAGGAAGGTCTCTAGTAATGCGAGGTTTAAGCTAATCCATTTTAACTTCATTCATTGCACTTACATGATGCCCTTGGCATTGAGCTGTACAAATCTAGATGAAGCTTCTACCTGCTCCCAACTAGAGCCTGCTACCTCGGCTCTAGTCGAGGTAGCAGACAATCCTGGACAAACATCAGTCAGCCATTCTCGTGCTACTTGATCTATCCGCTGCCTTTGACACCATCTCCCATAGCATTTTAGAGCATCGCCTTAGGGAGATAGGTGTCAGAGGCAATGCCCTCGAGTGGTTTAAGAGCTACCTTACCGACCGAACTACAACAGTCCAGATGGGAAACAACATTTCATGTGAGAGACCAGTTAGGATGGGAGTGCCACAGGGCTCTATTTTGAGCCCAACACTCTTTAACCTGTACATGACTCCTCTGGCCAAAGTGATCAGATCCTACGGTTTTGATGTCATATCCTACGCAGATGACACTCAGATCTTGATCACTATTGGCCCAGACCCCGCTGAAACTAAGCAGCGTTTCAACAAATGTCTGTCCCACATCGACAGGTGGATGAGCTCCAACCATCTACAATTGAATGGGGGCAAGTCGGAGATCATGCTTTTGGCAATGCATCTGAGCACTGGTCTAATGACTGGTGGCCATCCCAGCTTGGACCTTGTCCAACACCCAAACAGACAGTACGAAACCTAGGTTTCCACATGGACAATCAACTGTCCATGAAAAACCAGATCAACCACATTATTGGTTCCTGTTTTGGAGTAATTCGTAGCCTACGGAAGGTTTTTAAATGGATTCCAACTGAGGCTAGAAAACCATTGGTCCAAGGATTAGTAATAAATCGAATGGACTATGGAAACGCTCTATTGCTCTCAATTAATGAAGGCCTCTTAGACAGACTGCAAATTTTGCAAAATACCGCGGCAAGGCTGTTCCTGGTTCTTCCATCCAGATCCCCCTCCGCAACCTTTTTGAGATCTCTACACTGGCTCCCTGTGAGAAAGCGAATCCTTTTCAAGGTTCTCTGCCTGACCCACAAACAGATGCACGGTAAAGGCCCGAGATACTGGTCTCAGAAACTATGTTGGTACCAACCACACAGGACGCTTAGATCCAGTAATACATTTTTGCTTACCCCTCTTAAAGTTCATATGGCCAGAAAAGGAGGCAGGTCTTTCTCCTTCCTCGCCCCATCATCTTGGAATAAAATCCCTTTCCACTTGCGCACCTTGCCGGACCACAACGCCTTTCGTAAGAGATTAAAAACATGGCTATTTGACATCTGAGCTATCTCTTCTATCAGAGCCGTCTGCGAGCGCCATGAGACTTTCTAGTGATGTGAGCGCGATACAAATGTCCTTTGATTTGATTTGATTTTGTAGTAGCTGACTTTATGCACTTGGTTTGGGGATGCTCAATGGTGTATGTTTATTGGACACTTGTGGTGGATAGACTTCTACGTACCATGGCACTGCAGGGTGCTCTTACGCCCCAGTTGTGCCTTCTGGGGAGCTTCATAAGACCTAAGGGGAAGTAAATGGCTTATAAGTTTCTGCAATTAGTGCTGGTATTGGCCAGAAGGGGTGTTGCTATTGTGTGGATGGGGAAGGGGGCAACATCAGTGGATCACTGGGAGAAGGATGTGGTGGAGTGATCACTGGGAGAGGTGCTACATATGAAGAGTAGTAGAACCAACGAAAAACTCCAGGATTATATGGAAGTATGGGTATCATTTTATGAACAATTTATGGCTCCTGGGGGAAACCTCAGTGAAGAGGATATAGATTTTGACAAATAGAGATGTGGTAGATCCCACCCGATGTAATGCAGTTTATTGCTTGCCTTGAGGGTGTGGCTCCATGATACTCCAATGCCATTGTGTGTATTTTAATTGAACATATGTCTCCTATGTGAAGTACTGTGCCTTGATTGATGTGAATTGTAATGACTGGCAGTGTATAATGGCACTCCAATACAATCTTTGCTGCACCCAAGTTTAATTGCACTGCATATGTGAAGTTGTTTGTACATTATCTTATTGAATAAAAAAAAGTTAAAAAAAGAACTTCATTACACGGTGGCTGTGGCATGTATCTAGCATAATCCAGAGTCAATCAATCAATCATAGGTTTGTAAAGCGCAAGCTACTCACCCGGAATGGATCTCAAGGCACTGAGTGGGTGGGGTCCCGCAGTTCCCAGATGCTCACGGAGTTCTATCGAAGAGCCAGGTCTTGAGGTCCTTCAAGAACTTAGGAAGTAACGAAGTCTGTCGAAGGTGGAGAGGGAGGGAGTTCCAAACCTTGGCAGCTAGGAGGGAGAAGGAGTGTCCTCCTGTTCTGGTTTTCTTGATGCGAGGTACCGTCACGAGGGAGAGCTGGGCTGAGCCGAGAGAGCGCAGGGGAGCGTGGAACATGAGGGGGTGGTTCAGGTTGGCGGGTCCGGTGTTGTGGAGGGCCTTGTGGGCGTGCATGAGAAGCTTGAAGCTGATTCTCTTCTCGATGGGGAGCCAGTGTAGAGTCCATAGGTGTTGCCTGATGTGGCTGTGGCATGGTAGATTCAGGACTAGTCTAGCGTCGGCGTTCTGGATGTTCTGGATGTTCTGGAGTTTGCTGGAGAGATTCTTGTTTATCCCGGCGTAGAGTGCGTTGCTGTAGTCCAGTCTGCTACTGATGAGGGTGTGTGGGACGGTTTTCCTGTGGTCGGGGGGGATCCAGTTGAAGGTCTTTCTGAGTAGGCGGAGGGTGTGGTAGCATGAGGAGGTGATGGCATTGATCTGGCGGTCCATTTTGAGTTCGGAGTCCAGGATAATTCCGAGGTTGCGTGCGTGGTCCCTGGGTGGGGGTGGGTTCCCGAGGGCGGGGGGCCACCAGGTGTCGTTCCAGACATCAGGGTGTGGGCCCATGATGAGCACCTCGGTTTGAGTGTATATTCAGACCATATGGTAGGCCACTGGGATTAATGTTTTGGGAAAAGATCGAGGCTTCTGACTTGAAGTCCACACTCTCATCTAGGAAAGTCTGGGCCCAATGCTCTTGCCCATCGCCTAGTGCCAAAAAATCCCTAGATTGGTTGTGAACCTTTTCTATTCCCTCCATGAATGAAGGATCTTAAGGTCCTCTTTAGGTTAGGGGTTCTGCCTTTGGGATAACGAAGAATGAGCTAGGCTTGAAATCAAGGCTTATTATGTAAGTGACTGTAACCGGAGTACACTGGAGAAACACTTGCTCCCTTTTTAATATTTTGCTCATTATGTATGCAGGCTAGGAGGTGGCTGGTCCCCCTTTTTAATTTAAACATCAGACGATTGACAGAGGCTGCATAATATTGTTTCCTGAAAGAGTACTCTACTATGGTATTCAATGTAGCAAGGTTAATCCATTTTGTTTGGTATTCCAATAAGAGATGGTTAAAAGAGGAGATTACCTGCATCTAACATGACATTTGTCTCCTGATCCAGGCTGAACATTAATAACAATAACAGCCTTAGGGGTTTGAATAATTATGTTTGACTTATATTCTGCTTTTATTCACCCGTAAAAGTATTATTGCTTTTCCCATGCATCTTCATTTAACTGTGGTGATGTTGTTATTTCAAAGTTGTGCCCTTTATGAAGGCTTTTATTATGATAGATGCATTTATGTTATTGATTGGTAGATTGTTTGTATTGAATGTACTATCTGCTGAAAACGTTTATCCAAACAAACAATTTTGATACTGAAGGCCAGGCTCCCACTAAATCATCCTACCAGGTAACCTGAGATCTTCCTAGTCCCTTCTAGATTCCCTAAATGTATTAGAGCTTAAATAGGTGGACACTCGTTCTGTTTTGGCTCCTAGCAGTTGTCAATTTATTACAGGAACTGCAGCATGCTAGTTGTTAGACCTGGCATCGTTTGGTGTGGTTTTTCCTGAACTTTTGCTTCCTGAACTCCTGTTTTTGACTTCGTTTTGCTGGCTTTAGGACTCTGAGCACTTTACCACCACTGACGAGTGCTTAAGTACATGTGCTCTTATCTAAAATGTGATGACAATTAGTTTATCCGTGATTGGTATATTTGGTTCATTTATTAGTCTCTAGTAAAGTGGTATACCATATACCCAGGGCCTGTAAACCAAATGCTACTAGTGGGCCTGCAGCACTGATTGTGCCACCCACAGAAGTAGCTTCTCAAACCGGATCAGGTCTGCCACTGCAGGGCCTGTGGGCACAGTTTGCCATTTCCAACTACCTGCCAAGCCCTTAAACTCCCCTTTTAATGAAATATCAGTAACCCCTAAGGTAGGCCATAGGTAGCCCTAAGGACAGGGTGCTGTGTAAGTAAAAGGTAGGACATGTAACTTTTTGTTTTCCATGTCCTGGTAGTGACAACCACACAAGTTTATTTTCACTACTGTGAGGCCTCCTCCTCTCACTGGTTAACATGGGAATTCCTTAAATACCCTTTTTAAGTGTAATTCCTGATTGCAGGGTAAATGATTTATGTTTTATATCATTGGATTGGTAATGACAAATCCTCTTTAGTGGTAAAGTTGGATCTGGTATTACTAATCTAGAAATGCCACTTTTAGAAAGTGGACATTTCTCTGCTCTTAGTTCTCATGTGTGCCTTACAGCCTGTCTCCAATACACGTCTGGGGCAGACTGACAGCTACACTGTGCATTCTCTATAGACAGCCACAAGTACAGGACACTCAGCTGCATCTTCATTCATCTGCATACCGATGGGTTTTCCTGGGAAAGAGGGAGGGGAGGAGCTGACACATTCACCTGAATAGGTAGTGGCCTGGCCTCACACAAAGCCCTGATTTACCCACAACAAATAGGCTGGCAGACAGAGCTGGGCTGAAAGGAGACTTGTGCACCACAAAGGCTTTGCTTTGTCGTCACCTCAACTTCAAGGACACATTTGGAGATAAGTATTGGGTGCATGACCTACTCTCACAAGTTCACTTTGTGGTCCTAATGAGACTTTGCAAAGAAGAGAAGCTGTGCTACAGGAGGGACTTCCACTTTGCTAACTGCTTTTCTGTGTTGGCCTGCTGCCTGCTGATTGCTGGGCTACAGGAGGGACTGCCACTTTGCTAACTGCTCTGCTATGTTGGTCTGCTGCCTCTGGCCTGGGCGGTGAGAAGGACTTGTTCTGTTCTCTACAATCTTTTGCAACCTAAGTAACACAAAGGGTTTGTTGGCTTGCCCCCTGTTCAGGAAATCTCAGAGCCATCAAAG